>BTRK01000006.1:19643701-20243701 GCA_036245805.1 Pristionchus mayeri
GTGCCAGATTCCGAGAAGTGTCGTCAGCATTAAGTCGTGCGGTTTAGGCTATTATGGTCGCTTGTAATCCCACGTGTAGCTACTAGTAATCAAAGAAACACCACTGTTATTTCGAGAAGGAGAAGAGTGGCTTGAAAGGGATGCGAACATGGTAAAAGTTCTTGAGTTGTCGCTCGGAGTTAATCTCGTCGCTAGAGATGCAGGGAAACGAGAGGTGCAGAAACTGTCTTGACGTATTCTGCCGAAATGGAAATCATTGGCCAACCAAATGGAGAAGACGAATGAGACAGAGATATCAAATAGTTGAGCGTATTTTACGCCCGATGCAAGTAATCTTCCGTCTTAGTATCGCTCTGTCTACATGTCACTCTCATTCTCTATCCCCTTCTCCATTTCCCTCTTCTCACTGGCTGAAAGTGAACAACAACGAACGCCCTCTACAGTACTCTCCAAACGAGAAAAGGGTCAGAAAAGAGATAGCTAAGTGGAAGAAGAGAGGGCTCTATTTTAATGCAGCTCTGAATTTTATCTTCAACTCCTTGTTATTTTGCATTGCATGCTTGATTCTTTGACTCATCATATCTTCTCATGTCTCGTGAAATGAGGATGTGAGGATGCCAGTGCTCGAGTTATAAAACATTTTTTCACTTAAATATTTCTACTGACTCGCTTTGTTAACTGTTACTGATATCACTACTATTTGTTACGTTTCTCTCCGTAATTTTGCTTGACTCACCTATGTAATTTGCACAACCAATATCCATTGTACCCGATATTTAGCTTCTTTCCTTCCTTTCTCATCGTTTCTCCATCGGTATCTCAGTAATTTCTCATCATTTTCCTCCCATTCGAGCGAATTAATCCTACTCACCACTTCTTTTTCTTCATCTTCCTTCTCATATCAGACTAGTATCGAACTCTCTCCCACACTCTCCTTGACAACTTCTTCCCTGTGGATGTTGTGCATACTCCTCGGTGCTTCCATTCACTCTCAGATTCTAGAGTCGTGAAAACTCAGATGTGTTGGCATGATACAATATTTTAAAAAACTATTTCAAATGCCTGGAGCTCGAGCGAGATTTTCAAATTTGAAAACAATGCTAATTATTTCAGCCTCGTCGTCACGTCTTCCGCCAAATTCCATGCATTGCTGAATTTTCAGTTCTATCATTGTTTTTGTTTGTCAGTATTTCTGAAATTCTGGGAAAAGAGTGTAGAATCCTGCTCTCATTCATCTGACGGACATCTCACTTCTCTCTTATCGTTTATCTCACTTATGCAGTATTCACGATAATTTCACGATAGATCATTCTGAAAATTTTGCCGAATGCAATCCTGAAGATTCTATCCAATTTTTCATCTCCACTCGTTATGTTTTTGTAAATTTTTGTAAATCTCTTTTCCTCTTACGCTCTCTTCCGTTTCACGCAAAAAAAGAGTTTCTTTCCTCTCTCCGATCCGATTCATAATTGGTGGGAACAACATATTAGGTTGTCTCAAAAGTTTCTGACTATTTTCATTTTCGAACATACTGACCTTCCCCGTGCTTCGGAATCTATCAATCAACTAATGGTTTTCAACAGTTGATGTGGCCTTGGGAACCCTTTAAAACGAGTGTTATTGTGGACCAATTTAACCACTAAGGATAGCACTGTTCACAGCTAAATTCGACATTGTGGAAATTAATCTCAGTTTTGAATAGATTTTAATTCTTGTGAGAGCTCTGACATCTGCTAAACAAAAGCACTGTTTTAAAGGCTAATGAGTGGGCTTATTAAATTTCCTAATGCCAAAGGATTGGCCTCAAACGCATACTTGATAATGGCTCTCAATCCCAGTCCTGCACCAATTACAATTTTCCAAATATACATTTGCTGGTATTTTGCAAGTGCGGATCGATTAGCAACCATCATTTGTTGATCACTCAGAAGTGCCCTTCCGTACTAATACACGGTTGCATTATGGAGGATGTTCATAGATCTGTTTAGAAATATGATGTTTCGAAATATTTCTGTAGAGATTTGATTGCTGAAAACTGCACTTTTGACCGTTTACCGTTTCTCAACAACGCTACAGACCAGTTTTTTCACCATTATCTGAACAAGCAAGTTTTATTATACCAATGAAAATGTGGGCAAATTGGGTAGGCCGCAGATATTCGAGGATCAGAGTTCCTTCGAAAACACTAAGAAGTCACGATTTTTGCATGTTTTTACCTGGAAGTGCTTTTCTTGGGCGAACCACGAGCAATGTTTGATTCAAAAATATTATTGTAGTCTACTAGCATGTCCTTAACTATAACCATGACGGAATGGCAATGAGTATAAATACACCAAGAGAAACTTTGAAAAATAAATAGTCAGAAACTTTTGAGACAACCTAATACAATCGTTGTCATTTCGCTTTCTCGCTCAACGCGCATGTTTTCGCGCAACACATCAATTTATCATAAAATAAGCTTGTTCTTTATCAAACTCCTGATAAATTCCGTCCTTTACCAGATGGAAATTAACTACCAACTGAACTCGGAAGCTCAGCTTCAGCTGCTGCTCCTGGAGCAATTTAATCTGCAGCATCAGCTTCAGCTTCAGCAACAACTGCAGCAGCCGCAACTCCCTTCTATGACAGTTCTCCCTCCCTCCCAGCCCTTCCCAGCAATCATGCAGCTACCCACATGGAGCAGCAACGCCTCTGCAGCCTCTGCAGCTGCTGTCCCCCACAGCCTCCCTCCCGTCAATCGTCTAAAATCCCCGAGGAGCTGATGATCCAGGCATTCGTTTCCAAGCAGCAACTGGATGCTTGCGATGCCCGCTCGCCCCTACGTGCCCACTACCAGATGGAATTGGAGGATGCCCAGAGGCAGATCCAGCAGCACATGACAATAAGGGAGCAAGGAGAAATTGCGGTAAGAATTCCTATGCTCCTATGCATTCGCTCGTGTTTTAAAACTTTTGAAATTATCTTCAGCTCAATGGAAAGAAATAATTATTACAGCGGCATCAATCGGCGCAATTTTCCACTGCTGGACACGGCAATTTGCAGGATCTGGTAAGAATTTTTGCTTCAAATCGCTCGTTTTAAAGTTCATTGGTCAGCTTGTTAAATCGTCAGTTCCACTATGTGTTTCAGAATTCGTCGCACCAGCCGCAGTTTCAAACTCAAGACACTTCCGCATTCACATTTTATCAAGAGGTTTCACGTATTCCATACTTGTCTTCTCATTACATATGAGCATCACTTACGTGGTTGATTCTCCGTTGGCACCATAGTTGCCCACGCCGCCGGCGACCCCCATGACCCCCTATTCATGGATGAGCACTACCCACTTTTTTAGTGAGGTAGTGCTCATAGACGTATAGGGGGTCATGGTCAAAAAATCGATGGTAGGTGATGGGTAGGTCAAGATTAAGTACTATACCAAGCAATAGTACAGTACTTCCTGATACCGTATATAGCTACCGTAACCCTGATTACCGCGAACTGATTTTTTTTCAAAAATTGAAAACACCGTACCCTAATTAAAAAATAAAAGTACCGTAACCAATCGATAGTACAGTACCACCAGATACCGTATCCCTCTACCGTAACCCCGACGATCGCGAACTAATTTTATTTTTTAAGATGTCCTGGTGACGTGCACAATCGGCCTGGTGTCGTGAACGGTCGATTGTACAGTACCCAACTGACTACCGTAACCCAGTTCCGTGGGTCAGATCTAGTTCCTTGGGTCAAACATTTTTTCTAAAAATCCAAAATCATTTTATAAAAATCCTGAATCGATCATAAATTGGTTCTACACTAATTAGAGTTACGGTGGGATACTTCAAAATATTATATTATAGATTTAGAATATTTAGAAAAATGTTTGACCCAAGGAACTAGATCTGACCCAAGGAACTGGGTTACTGTAGTCAGTTGGGTACTGTACAATCGATCGTTCACGACGCCAGACCGATAGTGCACGTCACCAGGACATCTTAAAAATAAAGTTAGTTCGCGATAGTTGGGGTTACGGTAGTGGGATACGGTATCTGGTGGTACTGTACTATCGATTGGTTACGGTACTTTGATTTTTAAATTAGGGTACGGTATTTTCAATTTTTGAAAAAAAGTTAGTTGGCGATAATCGGGATTACGGTAGCTATATACGGTATCAGGAAGTACTGTACTATTGATTGGTACAGTACTTAATCTTGACCTTCCCATGACCTACCATCGATTTTTCGACCATGACCCCCTATACGTCTATGAGCACTACCTCACTTTTCACCATGAATAGGGGGTCGTGGATGAGCACTACCCCACTTGCCGCCGCCAGTGGTGGGCAACTATGGTTGGCACATATCATTTTAGGCTCCTGTGTCAACTTCACATGCGCTTCCTATCGTCGCGACTGTAAGACCCTCGTTGTTCAATGGTTAGTTCCCGTTCTTTTTACTTACGAGATATGTACACAATTTTTCAATTCGCTTAGCTTACTTCAAACCTAAAATGTCAAATGGTGTGCTTTCTACTAACAATACAATTTTGTTTCAGTGGTCAATCACGATCTACGCTCCACGGGCGTACGGGCTATTGCTGGCGTGTCGAGTGGAAGAGTAGAGGAGAAGCAGAAGAAGAAAAATCCACGCATTCGACGATCGAGAAAACGAGTTAGAGCCATTTCCTACAGAAATACCGCATTTTGTTCCTTTTGAAACGTATAGCATCACATTTGCAGGATTCTTCGCAGATCATTGGCCCCGCCCACTCTGCTGCATCGATCGCTGCATCTACTTCCAAGCGGTCGAGATGGAGTATCGAAGGAAAAACAGTCGTCTCTTTGCCCGACCAGCGCTCTCCCTACAGCCCCGTTGAGAGAGGTACGGAGGATTAGAGGAATTCTATCCATCTTCTGTCTCACTTGACAGTTACTTTCTTGTTATTTCATTCATCTCATTAAGATAACAAGAATCAGCGCTAGATGGAATTAGTGCCCGATCTTTTCTGCAGAGTACTGGTATTGGAGACTCGCTGAGGAGAGATGCCCCAGGGGATGCGACTTCCGATCAAAGAACACCGAGAAAAGGAAGCTTCATTATCAGAAAGTTAGTATTCATGATGATAGGGCCGTGCTAGAGTACCTAACGCGAGAAAAAATCGGGACGAACATTGACTTCTGATTTCGGCAAACTAAACACTACTGAGCAGGGATAGTGATATATAGCTAGATACCGCAAGGTGGGTGACCGAAATGCTTTGGCAGGGTCATTTGTGTGTCTAATGTATCCCTTTGAGGTTAAATAAGGTCATACTTTTTGCCGTTTGGCGATATCGTATCTTTGACTCGAGTTATGGCCCAAAAACACCTCGAAAGAGTCACAACGGAAAGGTAGTCGAAATCGGGACGAGGACGAAGCGGGCGGAGCCCGCTCTGCCTCGTTTCTCCAAAAGTTTGAGCATCGCTTCGCATCGAGCTTGGCTCGAGGTGGAGAGGAAAGGCAAAGGTCCTCTAGAGCGCGCGCTCTCTGCACACGCCGGGTGAGAGACAAGCGAGAAAGGAGAGAGGAAGCACCACCCCTTTGCAGTTCCATTAGCGCACGCTCTTGAACCTTTGAAATTAAATGATTAATCGGAAAAAATCCTAAAAATACGTTCTCGGTGTCAATCGACGCCTAAAAGCAGTAACTATTCATCACACCATGCCCGTGTTAAGAATTGTCGTCGGAACCTTTCCATTTCCCTATCATGAACCCTAAATCGGTCTTTTTTAGATATTTCTGATAAGATAATGCATGACGGGCACCCTGTCGTTTATAGACACTAGTTAGTTAGTTAGAAGAGACGAAGTGGTGTAGTGGTCTATGGCGCGCCCTCCCATTCCATCCCACCCGGGTTCGATTCCCGGTCGTGACACCGTCTCCGCCCCACCAAGGTGCCTACCCATTGGGGACGGGGAATTGGTAGTCGTGACTAGATCACGCAGGTAAATAGGTCTGGCGAAAGGTGGGCACTCCGGACTGAATCTGCCCAAATTGACACTGGCCTAGCAGTGTTCTCCCGCGAGCCCAGTCTCGAAGACGGGATGTACCTTTACCTTTACCTTAGTTAGACGTACCCAAAAATATTTTTTCCATATTTTTTGGATAAGCATTCGCTGCGTCATTTCGAAAGCCAGATTTCGACGCGCCTCTTTCTCCTCCTAAGTGGGCGGAGCCTGCGGTCTCTATATATAGCCTTTCTCAAATTTTGGTTTAATCAATTCGAAGGCTGAAAGCAATGGTCGTGGAATAGATCCTCTTATGATGCAGCTGAAAATGTGAAATCTCTTCGTCATTGCAGTTCCATTATCACATCTACTTCCCCAATCTCTCGAGGGAGAGGATGACTCCCCTCGAGAACTGGACTGCTTCCTTCCTCGGAGCGACCAGAGCCAGCGAGTTGTTCACTTACTTATTTATTTTGTAAAATGTTTATTCGAAAGCTGTAAGTTAAATCAAATCACATATACTTTGTCCACTAGAGTTGAATTACGGGCCCGTTTATGTGGCCTCCAATTTTGTTGGCCACTATGCTATTAGTTACCCGTCACAGGCACTATCCTCTTACCGTAACCTACCATAGTTTACTACCGTATCTTTACAAATTGTGCATCTCTGCAGGTGGGAGAGTGTGCATACACTGTCCCTCCACGAGATTGATGTACGAGACGCAGGATCAGCTCACGAAGCACATCAAACAGGTGAGAGATTCTCGTTATTTAGGTGTTCACTGAACTATTGTCAACATTTAGACTAGATCAAGGGGTTTGAAATGAAAATTTGTTAACGCCCTATGCATAAGATTGGAAGGGGAGAATAATTTCCTAACAATGTGGTTGGTTGGTTCCGTTTAGTGGAAATGATTTGCAGATTGATAGCGCCTCTTTGCAGGCTCACTCTTCTGTATTTACCGTGGCGAACCCACGACATCTTCCCTTCATCGACCCCCAGCTCGTTGCTTTCCTATTGGTTTGTTTTCCTATATAACCATGCAAAAATCGTCCCAATTTCTTCCCCTTTGCATATTCAGAAAGAAATTTATTACACAAATTATTCACGTTTTCTCTTAGAATGCGCCTGAGAAATGCAGAAATTGCAGGAAGTGGCGCACAAAGTCGTGAAGATGTACGAGTCCTTCGCCATTCTGCCTCCTCCCTCACTCTAGAGAGACTCCCCTGCTTATCTTCACTCGTATCTCCACATAGATTATCAAGACTAGGACAGAGTTATAATGACCCCACTGTATTAATCATGCATTGTCAACCGTTTCAACTTTTGTGTTGCGTTATTCTCATTTCTCCCT
Source organism: Pristionchus mayeri (assembly GCA_036245805.1). Taxonomy (NCBI): domain Eukaryota; kingdom Metazoa; phylum Nematoda; class Chromadorea; order Rhabditida; family Neodiplogasteridae; genus Pristionchus; species Pristionchus mayeri. The sequence goes on from BTRK01000006.1 coordinate 19,651,025, forward strand.
CCTCATCTCATAATGGTACGAGCGCAGTCCCATTCGTATTCTTGCGTTCCTTCAGTATTCTCATTTCGTATCTGAAATTTGTGCGTCGATTGAAATGTGTATCAGAGTTCGCACGGGAAAAAAAGTTGTTGTGAATAGCACCCTAAATGATACTGATGAATGAATAAAACTATTGAATCGGGACAGTCTAAGAACGAAAAGAACTTATTTCAAAGTACAACTGCGATTTTATAATGAGAAAAATACCTCCGAGAATCTACAAAAGTGGGGCTGAGCCGGGGATTGAACCCGGGACCTCTCGCACCCTAAGCGAGAATCATACCACTAGACCACTCAGCCATGTCGTGTGGAGAGGGGAGACCTTTCCAAATGGACGAAAGTGTAAAGGAACATTTCACCTCATTTATACATATCTTTGTCACATTTGTGATTAATTTAATCATTCTTAGACACAGAGAACCCGTAGGGTGGGGATATTTCCTTTCACGTCATAACCGTAGTCAATGGGGCAGTTGTCGTGTGACCAAGATGCGTCACTTCTATCCGGCTGGACCCTTTTCTGAATCCGCGAATGTCCTGAACCGATCGATATTCTACCGTAATCCGCCTCAGTCTCTGACCGTATCCATACCCGAATGAAGCGCTGATTCGTCATGAGGAGAATTATGAATTGGATGAGCGAATTCAGGGTGTACAATGGCTGCAATAGAGTGGGTTACTGAATAAACTGAGCAGTTCAGAAAAATCAATAATGGAGAGTTTCAGATTCGGCCGAATACAGTATCTGCACGCTCTCACCATGCACAACAGTCTGATTCCTGCAGTGAGAAATTGAGGAAGCCAATCGGCAGGAACGTAGACAAATATGAATATGACCTGAACTATGTTTGTTTTTGTCCTATCACGATTTCACCTACCATCTGCGGATAGATGTAGAAAACGGAAAGCATCCCCGTCTGAAAATATCAACATGAGAAATGCATTTCGATTATGCCTTAATATTTTATTTTTTGAATTAATTTTTGATGAAGGAAAATGAGTCTCCGAAGGAGCAATAAACTGAGGAAGGTTAATCGATATTGACCTGTCTCAGCAGTACTCTCACTAGTCTTTCCTGCATCTGCCGCGTGCGATCAGATAGGTTCTGTAGTGATCTTTGATCTTTCAAATTTATGAGAAAATTCTATTTGTAGAAACATTCGATTAGATATTAAAATAAAATTTTTATATGCAATACATTCGCTAACAATAATTTCTTATTGCAGCAATAACGAACCCGTTGTACCTTCTGTCTCTTGAGCGCTCGAATGGCGATGGAAACGAGGGAGAGTCGAATGGGGAGCATCACGAGGATCGAGGCGAAGATGATGAACACCTCTGAACGGATGTCGTCTTTCTTTTATTATTAGGTTTTTAAAAATATATTTTGTAATATCTACAAATAATGATTAGCAAGTGTTTGCAGTGAAATGAGTAATTTAGACCCCTTGTACTAGTGTTGAGCTCGATGGGCTAATCTAAACCGCATACTCTGAGCAGTATCTGATCATATTTTCTCTTTCAGAGTGTGCGACAATCTATTTCGAGGCGATGTACAAACCATTTTAATATCAGTGGAGATACAATCCATCGAGTAATAACATGCTGCGTGTAAATTATAGCCAATAAATATCCTTATCGTAGTGCTAATGCTCGTAATGCTCGTATAATACTCGTAATAGTGGGTGGTTAATACGAATTAGAGAAATTCATTGAGGAAATCGAAACGGATTCACATCACTTGTAAAATAATTACTGCCTGTGTTGTATTCGTGTAAATATATTACAACGAGGAAATGAATTGCATGAAGTACCATGTAAGTTCTTTACGAGTAAAAAACTGACGGTACTGAAATGGTCCAATATTTCGCAGTTCTCCGAAGATGACGAGAACCCCTTGGAGATTAGATATCCACGCGAGGTCGGGAGTCTGCAACGGGAGAAGAACTTAGAGTACTTCTTCTTCGATATTGGCCTTCCCCTACGTTCTTGCCCTACCCCACTCATTTTTGGTATATCTCCCTTATTTTCGGTCACGAAACCCCTCTGCTATGAAGAGGGATGATAAATTATGGGGGAGCAAGGAGCGGTGAGCCAAAAAGTCGAAGAAGTGCCGAACTTAGTCCCGAAGACCGACCTAATTTCGATCCATTTTCCAGATATGTGGCAGACTTTAGTTTTCCTACTAAAGGTCATTGAAGGGGATAGAATGAATTTCTATTCAGAAAGAGAGCAAGATTAGATTGTCTTTCTTTTAGAATCGGCTAGATAGGTTTCAATAATACGATTATACTGGGGGTGGGGGAATTCTGACACTATTGAGAACCTTCTCCGATTTTAATCATGAAACTCGCTCGATATTGAATGTGACAAAAGAATCTGACGCTGAAAATGATGCTCACACTATTGAGTATCCTCTCTCTATCGGGTGAATCTCTCGCGAAGAGTGCACATCCGACGACGTTGAGAAGGAGGAAGGCGTAGAGTGAGAGGAGGAAGAGGGAAATACCACTGGAAGGAGGAGATGATCTCGAGGTTTTAGGTACTGAGTTAAACCTATCCAGACTATAATCACTTTCAGTATATACAGGTCTTGCTCTCACCAATTGTACCATTTCCCTTTTTGTGGTTGTGGAGAAATCACATTCATATGCTCGCAACATTCCGATCTTAAATTCCAATTGCCAGAAAAAAAGAATTATTATAAGATAAATTAAATTCTTTGTTAACTAATTTGCATACACCGACCACTTGCCGATCCTCCATCTGCTATTCGTCTCGATCACTCTCTGCGCCATGAAGAGAAGAGTGGCAATGATGAGCAGCATCGAATGCACGGTAAAGGCTGCCTCGATCGCCTCAAGAGGGATACTGTAGTTAGAGGAGGATCGAGAAGTGACTAGGATACGGTATCTGATCCAGAGAACGGTAAAGAATTTTGTTGTTGGTGTGTTGTAGCGTGACTATGACATCGAGAACCTTCTGGCACAATATGTGCTTACTCCTAAGCACTTGTGACCACTGAATTGCTCAGTTTATTCGGGCTCAGTTTATCAAGTTTATTCGGGATAATATTCGTAGCAGTACCGCATCGGGATATAATATTAGGTTGTGAAAAAAGTAATTGTAGATTTGGACCATGATGTTTGAGCACGCCTAAAATTATTTTCATTTATGATTTCAAGCTGGCTCAATAGCATATAGTAGGGGTATACTTGGTCAATATATTTATGTATTCCAATCGCTTCATGCTTTTAGGATACCCGGCAAATCCAAGTTTTGATAAATGTGATATTTTCACTATTTTCTAAAAATATGTCCCATCTCTCGTATTTTGAGGGGGGAAAGGGCTGTACATTTTCATATAGTGTAGTGAGAAGCACATGTGCAGTTCTTTCGAAAAATAGGTCTAATGCCGCTCATGCCTCAATATAGCACGATTTACACATCACTGAATTAATACCTCAGCTAATAAACACTTATCAAGCGATGGTGCTACATACCACAGAGAAACATTTGAACTCATCCCTTCTCTACTTGTAGAAAACATAGATTTTCAGTATTGATGAATACAGGCCAATATTGTCAAATTTTCGACTTTCGGTATACCGTGAATGAATAAATTTCCTCAAAAGGGAGCTATCCCCTGACTTTGGCCAGTCATATACTGATACATAAAGAGTAGCTTTAACAGTTAACCACAAAATTTAGGGCTTTTCACCAACCCTGGAAAATGGAAGACTTGTAATATACGAATTTCGATGTTCAAATTTAATAGTCGGGATGATGAATATTACATGTTTTGCTAGAAGTATTGTATGCCCACCTAAATACAGTTTTAAAGGAGGACTGAAGGCAAAGTTCAACTTTGGACCCTTTCATAGCCATGGCCTAACTCCTCTTAACGACTAAAGGATCCAAAAAGATTACATTAATATCTCCACTCCCAACAGAGTTATGATTAGTTGGCTGAGTTCCATGGACGCTTGTGGGACAGGGAAGCGCGCGAATTCAAATATCTTTAAGAGCTGTCAAAAAACTGCTGGCGGGAATCGAACCCGCAGCCTTCCGATCACGTGACGGCTGTTCTACCAATGAGCTAACAAACCGATGGTTGTCTATCCCATAGCTCGCGCTATGATCCTTAGCTCCCTCACACTTGTTCTATCGATGTGGCTACTTTGCCGAGAGTCCTCCTTTAAGTTAACCATGGATAGTGTTTTTCGCTTCACTACATTTGAGATGGATACATCAATAGTTACGGATGCACGGTAAAAATAATTATTTCTGTTGATGTGCAGTTAGGGTCAAGGTAAAAAATGAGTGTATTTTCTGACAGGCCATTCGGAGCGGACCAGGTTCACATGTTGTATTGTGATATTCGTATACCATACTTTTCGCACGTGACGTAATATTTGCCCTATCCTAGCTTTCCATGGATTGCTGGACCGAAACGTACTCAGTAAAACATTTTGTCGATGTAGCTTTGTCTTCAAACTGTGGCCTCAATACCAATTGGATAGGCTCGAACCTACGCTCGATAGAAAGGGTATCCAAGCACTCCACGAGCACAAGTAACAATATGATAATCAGGCGGCAACCAAAGACGGGGTATTACAGAATCGAAAATTTAAAAATCTACAATTATTTTTTTCACAGCCTGATATTTTCGCGAGCTTCCTGCGATCTTTGTTTACCATGGTCAGAGAAGCGAGATAGTATGAAAATCGAGGAGAGCTAGAAAGGGAAAGAGACTCGTGACCTACCAGACAGGCGCCCGGAGATAACCATCTTCCTCCACATGCGAACCCGCTACAGTACAGTGCGGGGTACGGTAGCAACGGGTGCATCTGGTACAGCAGCAGACCCCAGATATCATGAGCCGCAAGTTGCACCTGAAAAGCCGGAGCGGTTCTGGTTCCGGGTCTTCGAATAAGGCGGACTTGGTTGAGCATGTAGCAGACTTTGAGTTCTCTCGATAGCAGTTGTGTCTTCTTGAGGATGAGATAGAAGGCGAGAGGATGCATGAGTAGGAGGGCGAGAGCGGCGTAGATGAACTGCGCACTGGAATGGAGTCAGTTGGCGATTGGGAAGCTACCGTATACGGAATACAGTTTGCACTTTACATTGATTTTCTTCAGTGTGAACAGAGTTGCGAAGACGAATACCGAATGATCAGAATGCATGACCTAGTGAGAAGCTGCAAACTACGAGATACTCACATCTTGATGGCTGTAATGGCGAAGTCTCGATCGAGGAAGAGACCATACGAGAGCGAGGAGTTCATCGCATCTGCAAGAAGTCAGTGGTCGATTGGGATCCTACCGTATTCATTCCGCCTTATCTGTCTATTGTAAAAGAAACGAGAATGCAAGCAGAACAAAGAGCCAGGTGCTCTCAGATTTCCAAAATCTACTTCGATGTGAAAAAAACAGAACGAAAAAAGCGCATAATGGTTAGACGAGTCATATCTATCCTTCGAGTGACAACGGAAATGAGTAAGCAAGAACGGAAATAGTCTCGATTGCGGCATTCACAGAAAACGCCTTCATGACGGTCGGAAAATAAGTAGTACAATACGGTAAAATTAGATGAACGATTGACTTTCCCTTCACTTCACATTTTCTTTGCATCTCTAGTGGCAAGGGGAACAGGAAAATGAGTGACGTATGACCGGATCTCGTGAATTACTCTGCAGGATTGTAGTCACGCCAACGTAGCGAGGAAGAGAAGTGCGGAAGTGGAGTCAGACTCGATTACGTGCGATGCGTGGCGCTTATTCTGCCCGCAAATTGCGCGTCGAAGAATGCGAGTAGGAAAGTCACGGGATTGGAAAGTCCACGTGAACTGTGGGGATGGGAGAGGCACTTTACTTTTGTCTGAAGAGTCCAACGACAAAGTCTACTTGATCTATGGCAGCAGGTTTAGGTCGACAACTGAGAGAATGAAGCTATTACGCACAACCAACGAGTTAGCCTCTGCAAAACAAGGCTTTACTTTCAATTCATTGCAAAAAGAACTGAGCGTGAAGCAAGAAGCAGATAGATTATAGTTGATCGTTAATAGTGTTGACAATGACTCTTTGAACTCGATTTCGAAACAGGGGAGTCAAGATTTGAATTCACGAGTGTTGCAGGTAGAATAATTGAAGGGGCGTGAAAGAAGAAAGACACTCTAAGTAATTTTGTAGAGATCGAACACGGAAGGAAAATGAAGAAAGCATAAATCAGTATCAGATTCTTCAGATCATTTTAGAGAAAAACTATTCAATCCACACTTCAAGTTCACGGAATTTCAACTTTACACGTAAATATTCTCTCTCTTTCGAGAACGATGCGCTCAAAGAAGTGATAGTAACGAACCGTTCGGAATTCGATAAACAGATTTCTTCATTCCACTTTCCCGGTCGAAAGAGTATGAAGAGATTTTTTCGAATTCGAGAGCCACTCAAATTCGAACAAATTTGAGGGAAAATTTCGGTGGTTATCAGCTAAATTTGAGCAACACCTTTGTGAGGGAAAGCGTTTTGTTGACGATCAACATGAAATTATCAGGAATTGAAGCTCAAAGATCGGAGAATCGTGCGAAATGGTCGTCGAAAGTCGTGCAAAAATGTGGGAAACCAACGCTGATTGGAGCTATTCAAGCAACTTTAGGAATGTTGGGGATCAGAGTTGCTGTTTCCTCATATTTTGTAAGCATTTACGCATGTACCCGTTGAAACGAGGAATCAGTAGGTTCATTTTGAAATCAAAACAGAAGTTACAAAGTAACTATCTAATCGGAATGGTCACGCTTGATCATGCAAGTTACTTCTCACTCTCGTCTAATTGCTAGCCTCAATACAGCCAGATGATTCTCCCATTTCGTCATTCTCCCAGCAGCACTTCTATCGGGCTTTAGTTCGGAAAGCGCGTGGGAAAGTCTCAGGATATTGCCTCCAGGTAGCGAAAACGGTCTCCACTCAACATGCCATTGATTCCAAACTAGTTATAGAAGTAGTGGTTTCCAAACGCAAAACAATTTGAGAAACCTGATTAATGGCTCTGTTTTCAAAGAACAGTTGTCTGCACTGCGCACACTTTCCCCCAAAGCTCTAATCTTTGTTGATAGCAGGACAAATGTGTCGCGGGTGAAACTTGAAAAGATATAGAGCAGCTAATTTGGTCAAAACAGAGGAGAAGTGTGGAGACCATTGAGATCATTGACTGTGCAATGGGGAATAGACTACAATTGAGCTCCACGGACTTCAGCAGAGCTCGCGGCTGATTAACACCGTTCCCCGCACTCTCTCGATGGTTAGAACGAGTCAGAGATATGGTTCATGGAAATATTGGATCAGCCTACGTTGGCTAATAGACATGGATCAGAAGGAATGCGCTTTCTCACCCACTCTCAGCAGCGAGAGAGTGTGCAGAATGGAGAGAGTGAGGGAAAAGTCTCTACCGCCCTCGCAATCCCGTTATCGGACTGCTCTTAAACGTGGCAAGGAAGGAAATCGAGTTACAATGAACCAGAATAGAATACCTATCAGATCATTTTAAAGCATATTTGATTGCAACTAGCAAATAATGTGTTAGAAGTGATTATCTTCATTTTGTGTGGTATGCGAGTAGAAACTCGAAATGAAGAGAGTTCGTCAAGACACCAAGTGTCATGCACACAACAGGGACGGAAATCTGTGGAAGGGGTATAATTTAGTCTGTGGAAGCCACGAGACATCCATCGTCACTCTGACGCACTTTTACATGGGGGAGGGGCTAAATATAGAACAATGCAGAAAAAATATAGAAACGGCAAAGAAAATAGCTCTAGAAACCGATAATCAAACTTCGAATGGATTTAGTTTCGTGTCTCTGTGACACAAAATTGAACAAGGCTGTAATAGCTTGAATTCGACAACTGCTAACCATCAACCTCACGCTTTTATCTTCATAATCTCGATCTTCAGACCTATTAGTAGACAGGGAGAAAGACAATGCTGGCAATGCAATGCTACACGTTCATGACGCAATCATTCATGGAAAGAGTAGTCATGACATCCACAATTCAGTTGGAAACCGTAGTAGAAGTGGAAATCGTCACGAAATGCTTCCAATAACACGCCGCATTTGAATTCGCCTGTCGTAGAATAGCAATCGTATCTTGACAATTTGTATTTACGTTGACGAATGAGCAGTGCAGACTTGGACCAAGAATAATTAAATAGGCAGATTCCATGCGAATCAATTACGCCGAATAGCGATGGAACGGGATGAAGAGCCACTGTAGGGTTACTGTAATAGATGTTTAGATGCGCGCCTGCCCTATCGGCATCTGCGAGACAAATCGACATCTGCGAGACAAGAATTTCTTGTACATAGAATTTCTTGTAGACTACGGTGATATTCGTGGTTACTGTAGGTACTCACTATCGTGGTGGCACGGTACTAAGAAGCGCCGTATGCTGGTTCAGTTGTACTAGTTATTCAGCCTCTCATCAGGATAGCAGTGTGGCCATTATCCCTAGCGGTCAACGTTAAAGTCGTCGACAGAAACGACTTCAGCGATGTGGTACGGTATCGAGGAAGTAGCATGCGCTTGGGATACGGTAGATTAGTGCAAGTCATTGTTGCACTGAAGCTATACTCCCACCTACAGCAATATTTCCCCCAAGAATGTGTATACACTTGTTACGGTAGGTAGGGGGGACGCGGTATATTAATAGATTACGGTAGATTTTACCAATACCGATGTTCCAGGGGCCATGCGTCATTGTCGAACGGAGATTCTCGAAAGGTACGGTAAGAGAGTTTAATTGTTTGTGCACTAATGGGAAGAAGTGTGACCTCTGGCTGGTAGATCACAATTCGTCTCTCACCTCCTCCTCCCTTCCCCGGTCACCCTCTTCCCATCTATTTACATGTTTGCTTCACCAGGCGCACGTTTCCCTCCCTTCACTCTCGTTGGAAACAGTCGCGTCTCGCTCTTAGTTTCATTTTCCTAGTTATTCATTCGCTACCATCTACCTCATCTTTTTCCACGTGTACATGCTACGGTTTTATGTGTCAATCGAAAGGAGTTCCCTTTCTAGCACTTTTTAAATGTTAAAATGCGCGCCCAATGAACTATTACACTTTGATGGGGGGTGTCAGACTTCCGCGGTGACTGACTCTGATTGCTTTCCGTTCATGAGCTTTCTACATGTAGTCGAGCGAGGAAGACAACTAATCGCTCTCTTTCTTCCATTGGAAATCCCTCGTTTTCATCAGCAAGTGCTCATCTTTATCAATGCTCTCCATGCCTGCGTATTGTGCATCAAATCCCAATCAATAATGCCCCGTGGTGTAGAACGTTCTGCGTGCGCTGTGTCGCTGTGTACTGTATTGCACCACATTGATGACAACATTTCTTATCAATTTGTTCGTGTTATTGCTACTTATCCTTGCTCTCTGAACCAGTAATTTAGCATTACCCTTAATTTGTACTAATATCTATACTACACGCGTTTGGTAGCTCCTTTTTGTTGCTTTTTATATCCCTATTTTTGCGAACTAAAATTTCTGGAGCTGTTTTCTTTCATTATTTTTTGTTCGTGAAATCTTACTGTTGCATCGTAGAGGTGCCCCTACTCACAAGGCTGTGTAGTCGCCCTCGAGTGTAGTTTGCTAATTCGAGGTATTCCTTGTTTATCGCCTCGCGCGCTCTCTTCCTCTCCCTCTCTCTATCACCTCACCCTCTTCCCATCTCTCAGTCTAGTTCCCTCCCGAACGGAGAGGAGTTGCTTTCCTTTTGCCCTTCTTAGTATTTCCCGTCTATTTTGTGGATAATGCTATTTCCCTTACGATCCGTTTTCGGGTACAAAGCGAGGCGCAACACTTACATATTACCTTCGTTTCAACTCGTTTTTTTGCTCCCGCTGAATGCATCCATCTACCTTCCTTCTCAAAACATTGTTGGTGCTCAATTTACCTAGAAAGTCTCTTCTCCTCTTCCCCCGTAATTTCGAACAGTCTTCTTTTGCCTTCATTTTCATTCTACTCAACATTCCGCGTCCTCCTTGCAAAGCGAGTCTTAGTAGATAAATCGCAATCCGCAATTTGTTGTCTCTCCTATCTTCCTACTTACTTACTTACTATCCTCTTACTCTTTCTCCTTATTTGCCATCCTTATCCTTATCCATGTCTGCTCACTCCAAGATTGGTTCATTGAACATTTTACTTGACATCTAGTATCATTTACGCCCTCGTTGTTTTTGTTTGCGAGGTGAACGAGCAGATATCAATCGATATCTCTCTTTGTTTTTCAGTCATGCCCGCAGTGACTCTACGAGGCACTCTCCCGTCCGCCTCCTCCCCCTTCACGCCTCTGTCGCGTACACCTCGCGGACGCCCCGTCACTGCTGCCATCTACGGAACGCCCATCGACCCCGAATCGACCTGCCCCATCTGCCTCGACGTCCTCACGACCAAGGTACGGTAGCGGATTTCGATTTATCGATTAGGCAGCGTATTTGGCATTTCGCACGAAGTAATTATCGAAAAGCGCGAGTATGATCAAGTCTGGCCAATTCGTTTTCTTTTGATTATAAAACTTGCTCTGATATTTCTTCCTACCACTCGTAAACTTTTGCAAGATGGGCGCGTGTCGCTCCACTAATTCGATGCCAGTATTTCTTGAATCGATAAACTTGCTACAGTATGGTAATCTTTCAAGTATACGGTAGTTTCTTGCAGCGATGGACGAAGATGCAACCTTGCGGCCACCGATACCACTCGACGTGCGGCAGCTACTGGATGGAGACGCGAGATGTGAGCACTTTCATCTTTGATCTTTGATTTATGGAATCACAGCCAACCTTCGGGCGTCTGGTTGGTTCGATATCCCGGTGCAGGTGCAACCGTGGTACCCGTACCCAGTGCCCATCGAGATAGGGTGCAATCCAATTATTGCAGTCTCTCACTGCTCAGACGTGCCCGTTGTGCAGAACAAGAGTGCGATCACTGATGGATGAAGATGGCCACTCCGCCCCGCCCTCCTTCCCCTTCGGGACCACTGGACAGGTACGGTACTCAGGGACCACAGGGTACGGTAGATGGAGAGAGGTCCTAGGTGAATCGGAATGATCCGAAAGAGGGGATCAATTAGGGCAGGCTGGTCACTACTCTCACACAGACCAGCCATTGGTTGTCCATGCTAAGTGTGTGGTGGTGGTTCATATCCATGAATCGATTTGATTGGTCGATGCTGTGGTCTATTTTGGAACTGTCTGGAATTCGGGAAACTCATCGGGGCTCATTAGTCTTCATTCCAGCCCTCACGCGTCGTGCTCGCGAAAGAGATGCAGCCGGGCAATCTCAATCTTCTCATTGCAGATACACAGTGAGTTGGATTACGGTAGGAACGAATTACTGTAGATTGGATGGACTTGATTTCCCCTTCTTATGTGTAGACGTATTTTTGTTGTTGTTATTATTATCTTAATATTTTCTTTATTCCAGAAGAAGACTGCAGAGATGTAGTGATCTGGAGAAGAACGCGAGAGCAGGAGAGAGGGAGTATGCAGTCGATCTCAAGGTACCGTATGAGATACAGTATTCCATCTGGTTACGGTAGCGTGCTGCGAGTATTCATCATACTATTGTAAAAAGGGTATTTTGTTTCAATAATGCATCAGGTTACTGGCTAGGGGTTAAATGTTATGTTTGACGAGGCTACCGTAGCCCTCCTCTCCTACCGTATCTTTATTACCTCAGACGGAGAAGGAGCTGCTGGAGGAGCGACGAGGCGCTCTTACAAGGCTGATGGAAGAGTTCCAACGAGGAGAGTGGGAGGTGAGTACGGGATACGGTAGAGTGCGGTGTCAAGTGGGATTCGTCGGCCTGGCGAAATTTCGATAGTGCGATTCATTCGCCGCAATTAATTTGAATGACATTCCTCTGATGCAGGGACTCGCGATGATGGCTGCATCAGTCGCTGAGATGCATCGACGTGTGCAGCAGCTGCGTGAGCTGCAGTTGCAGCACCTGCAGCAACTTCTCGACCCGCAGCAGCTTGCGACATTCAATGGTCGTGGTAGACCCGACTCTCCCAGGGTGAGCTGACATAGGCGCACTGTAGTGCCAGAGAGTAAAGATATTTTTGTTCTACAGATTTCCCTCTCGCCGTCTGCGATCAGAAGAGCCCGACTGGCTCAGCATCAACAGCTGCTGCAGCCGCGACGCCTCGCACAGCAGCCTGCGGCCAATGACTGGTCACTGGATCGACCTCCCACGGTAAGTGAGTGCGCCAGTTGTGATATTGGATGGCTGGAGGTGGTTGCAGCACTGCTTTTAGAGAGAAGATAGATCAAAGATCACTCACTTCTCACTGCAGATTGCCCGAGCACCCGCAGCAGCCCGTCCGACAGCCGCCTCTGCTGCAGCTGCCGCGCAGCCGCGACGCGTTGTCGCTCCAGCTGCACCTGAAGGAGACTGGTCGCAGTCTCGACCTCTAACGGTGAGTGATGCGAATAAGTTAAGAGGCCGGATCGGTAAGAATCGACCATAATCGCAACCCCCCGGACACGATTCCTTAGGAATGAGATTCAGGCGTCCACACTGTATGTGTATGGACCCCTTAGCCTCAAGTATCACATAGTACCATCAAATACCTGCTTAAGTCTCTGATGCGTCAATTATAGGGTAGGAAATTTGAAAAATCGAAAAATCATATTTCCTAAACGCGATAAGATAGACTCGAAATCTCTTCGGAATTACACTAGGTATCACCAATAACGAAAATTGAATAATTGAAATCGATTCCAACATAAACGTAAAATAGATTTCGTACCCAAAATTTTCAGTTTTTCGGCTCCAGTTTTTGAATATAGGAGAACGGTAGCATGCGAATATGCCAATAATGTAGCCCATTGAATTCTGCATCACCTGGTACCAAAGAGAAATCAAACCGACTTTCCCGTCATTGTCTCCCAGAGCTGAAAATACTCACGAATTCTACCGAAATTCAGTTATTGACACTAAATGAAGGTTCCGATGCATGAACATTGTGGGAAATGAAGGTACAAGAAGGTAAACGTATAATTAGGAACACAACGCGAGGGTTTGCTTTATTTTGAAATAGTCGATTTTCACACCCTCGATTGGTGGTCAATTTGGGCATCCAAAACTCAAAAATTGCATTTAATATGAGGCCTCAACGACATGTAAGTTCAAAGGGACTTGTCATAGTTCAACAATATCCAAACAAAACATCTATAGATATTTATTTGCCCAAAATATTTTCGTCCGAAAATTGAGAAATGGATGGTGGTGACGAAAATTGTTGATCAGATTTTCAAGTACTTGGATTATATTTGAACAAGTTACATCCAACTTATTCCAATCGTACAAAAAAATCATAAAAAAAGCTTTCTAAAAAATTTTTCAAAAAATTTGAGTTCAAATCTTCGATTTTTTGCATGGTGAAAAAAATCCCAATAATACAACACTTTTCTAGCAAAACTGAATAAATCGACAGTATAGTTTCTCGTGAGCAATTTTACCTAAAAGAATATTCGGCGTTTGACTAAATTCCGCTGCTTCGTTCTTTTGAATTTTGGAGAAATCGAGATTGGTGAGAGATAGAAGCATGAGAATCTTAGAGATTTACATGCAAACACATCGAAATGTATCTTTTTGTAATGTAATTTGATGTCCTGCTTCATTAAACTCCCATAACAATCACCTATCCTAAAAATTTGATTATTAGCAAATTAGTGTCTTGGATGATTTACGCAATTACAATTTTGAATATTAAGAAGATTATATGCTATCTTTCAGCATTAAAAAAAGTGTAGCAGGTTTACGCTCACAAATTCATAATGAAATCAGTTTAATTTGCATGTAAATCTCTAAGATTCTCATGCTTCTATCTCTCATCAATCTTGATTTCTCCAAAATTCAAAAGAACGAAGCAGCGGAATTTAGTCAAACACTGAATATTCTTTTCAATTCATTTGCTCACAAGAAACTATACTTTCGATTTATTCAGTGTTGCTAGAAAGGGGATGTATTATTGGGAATTTTTTCACCATGCAAAAACGACAAAATCGAAGATGTGAACTCAAATTTTTTGAAAATTTTTTTCAAGGCTTTTTTTAATGATTTTTTTTATACGATTGGAATAAGTTGGGTGCAACTTGTTCAAATATAGTCCAAGTACTTGAAAATCTGATCAACAATTTTCGTCACCACCATCCATTTCTCAATTTTCGGACGAAAATATTTTGGGCAAACAAATATCTATAGATGTTTTGTTTGGATAATGTTGAACTATGACAAGCCCCTTTCAACTTACATGTCGTTGAGGCCTCATATTAAATGCAATTTTTGAGTTTTGGATGCCCAAATTGACCACCAATCGAGGGTGTGAAAATCGACTATTTCAAAATAAAGCAAACCCTCGCGTTTATTCCTAATTATACGTTTGCATTCTTGTACCTTCATTTCCCACAATGTTCATGCATCGGAACCTTCATTTAGTGTCAATAACTGAATTTCGGTAGAATTCGTGAGTATTTTCAGCTCTGGGAGACAATGACGGGAAAGTCGGTTTGATTTCTCTTTGGTAGCAGGTGATGTAGAATTCAATGGGCTACATTATTGGCATATTCGCATGCTACCGTTCTCCTATATTCAAAAACTGGAGCCGAACAACTGAAAATTTTGGGTACGAAATCTATTTTACGTTCATGTTGGAATCGATTTCAATTATTCAGTTTTCGTTATTGGTGATACCTAGTGTAATTCCGAAGAGATTTCAAGTCTATCTTATCGCGTTTAGGAAATATGATTTTTCGATTTTTCAAATTTCCTTCCCTATAATTGACGCATCAGAGACCTAAGCAGGTATTTGATGGTACTATGTGATACTTGAGGCTAAGGGGTCCATACACATACAGTGTGGGCGCCTGAATCTCATTCCTAAGGAATCGTGTCCGGGGGGTGGTCCATTCTTACCGATCCGGTCTCTTAATAGTGAATTATCGATCAGAGATCAGAGAGGTCAAAGATCATTCCAGGTGCCTCGCGCGCCGTACGCGGGCAGGATGACTGAAGCGGCACGCGCTCGTGCGGAAGCTGCGGCGGCGCAGCGAGCAGCTACAGCTGCAGCTCGTGCAGCAAGGGCAGCTGTGAATGGAGGAGCTGCGAGAAGACCACCCGCAGTGAGTTGATGACTAGTTTAGTATTGGAATGATTCCTCGTTGATGAGTATTCCGACAGATGAAAAGAGGATGATAATGAAGGGAAGGGGAGTAAATCCCTGCAGGTCCCTCATCAACCACGTGCTGCACCTGCAGCAACGACCCGTCGGGTGACGACTGGAACGGCTGGACCGGCAAGACGCCGCTCGAGACTCTCTGGAGAATCCACCACGCCCAACCACCGACAGCAGGCAGTTCGCGTCCCTGAGGTATACGGTGGAATATTTTATGGTACTGTAGCAACTATTGTGTAAGGAGCGTACCGTAGGTGCAGTACTAACACATGGGCGATGCGATTCCGTGAAAGTTTCTTATTTTATACCCGAGTGTTCTGTTCTCTGTCCCTCTTCACACACTCCAACCCTTGCAGGATCAGCACTCTCCGCTTCGAGGACGCGACGCGGTCGTAGACGCGGACGTCGTCAGTCTGCTCCAGGCTGTCAACTACTACGAGACACCGAGAAGAAGTGAGAGAATCGCAGCAAGACTGAGGGCGGCCGGAGGAGCAGCTCAGCAGTAGGATACGGTAGATGGAAGGATACGGTAGATTATCGATTGTTGATTGGTAGGAGATTGTACATGAACGGCACTAAGTTATTTTCCATTCGATATTTATATTAGTGCAACGCTGTTTCAAATTGTATCTAACAACCTCACAATACTTGACATAGACTAATACGCCAGCCATACTTTGTCTAGTCTAACTTTCTGTAATTTTGCTAATTCTCGATCGCTGTGCCATTGATATTTATATGTGCTAATCGTGAATCTCATGTTTGCTTTCTCTATTTGCTACACCAACCAGTATTTGCTAACATGTGCTACCGACCTTGTACAATTTGATAACAAATGATCGTTTGATAAAAAATGATCGTTGAAAAAAAACATTCACCGAATATCTAAATCCATGAAAAATAAGCAAGAGAAGAAGAATTTAATGTAATGAAATAGGATCGTAAGAAAATCAATCATCTAAAAATAGTCTGCGAGAGCGGCAAAAGAACGTAGGTGGCACCCGGAGTTGAGCCGGGGACCTCTCGATCTGCAATCGAATGCTCTGCCACTGAGCTATACCCCCGAGTGGAGGTAGGGCCGTATGTGTGGACTAAGAGTGAAATCACCTGTCCAGACGAACAGAGGGGAATAGCAATTTATCGAATGCAATTTATGAACCCGAAGAAGACCTGTATGAGTAGGCGAGTGACTCTTTCTATTCGGCACCACTCGGAGGGATCAGAGAGAGCGAGTGAGTATAAATTGGAGTGAGTCCTCAGCTGTTGCTGCTCTCCTTGAAGTGAACGCTCTTCGTGTTCGCCAGAATCTCCCTCAGTGCCTCTGCTTTGTCGGAGAGGAAACGGAAGAAGACGACGAGCACCACGAGATTGGCACTACAAGAAACACCACCAATTAAGAATAGTCGTCCTATCGAGATTGAATAGAGATCCTGATTAGGAGAAGTCGCCCACTAGCACCACAATTGAATGTCGTCACCCTTATGTGTTCTAGCGCCTGCTGATATCGTTACTCACACACACTTCGAATACCATTCGTCGCGCTAAAATAGGGCAATGTCAGGCAGATTGGTATTCGTCGTCCCATCTAATTTTGAGCGGCAGCTTGATAGTGAAACGTCGTCCTCACCAAGCGAAGAATGCGAAGATGATGATGAATGACAACGAGAAGAAGAGATGTCGAGGACGAGTGAAGGTGAGGATGAGCTGAAAGATCACTGTTAAACGTGGACTGACTACTCAAATTGTATTTATTTGGAGTGTGCCTGTGTATTCTTCGCCCTGCCAATTTTTGAACTGCGTGAGCTAAAGTAGTAAACTCTCACCAGAGCGGCGAAGGCGAAGATGTACACTCCGGTGAGGAGGATGAGCATGAGGAACTGAGGGACGAGCATTCGAGGGCGAGTGGACTACAAGGGGGGGGAGATCGATTTGGGATTGATTTGAGAATAAGAGATTCGGTTTTTAGGCAAACAATCCGTTCTCTGATTGCGTGATCACTCGAGGAAATTGCATTCAAAGAGCGACCAAAGATCAAAGATCAACTGACGACAGCTCCTGCGATGGTCATGATGACGCAGACGCCGTGTAGGAAGTGGACGACTGTCCAGGTGATGGCCACGCACTTGTAGATCAACCAGTATTCGGAAGGGTCAGCCCGACGGAGATACTGTAACGGGGGACGGTAGGGAACGGTAATTGAGATAGCCTAAGACTCTATCTATTTACTAAAATTGTCAGCACTCTTGATGTAGATCACGCTATGTAAACGCCATTTCATTGCGGGAAGGGAATGCGCAAAAGTTGATAGACAATGGCGTAGGAGTGATATTTCCGATTCACTTATCATTATCATCGATTAGACTGAGAAAGATGGGAAATGAAGTGAGTGCGATCATGGAGAGAGTGAAGAGAGTGGCCTACCGCCAGATGCTGTTTGTAGAGGGGCAGGAATTCGTGCCAGTCGGGATGCAGAGTCAGCAGGATTCCGAGGGCGATCGCCGCCAGTGACACCACAAGGGCGACGATTGACACGGTGTACAGGGCAGTCTGTATTGGGATAAGTCGCCTGTCGGTTTTTCAACAGCGGCTGAGTAAATTAGGGTGCTCTCAGTGATAAATTTTGCTTATCCTAACGTAGATCATTCATATGCTTCATAAAATGGGAAAAATCGCCCTGCCTGTACGTGCACTCCACACAGATTCTGACGACCGGTGTGGTCGCGCCGCTCCATGATCGCCGAATAAGCCGAACCCTGCAGAGCGAGGATTAGCAAGAGTCGCCCGGCTGACTGCACCATGCACACGACACACCACCTGCGGGAAGAGGCTGCCCGAGAGAGAGAAGGAGCGGGCGAGGAAGAACATGATTGAGTAGCGAGTAGGCAATCAATCAGACGGGGGGGGGGGGGGGCTTGTAGTGCGTTAGATTGAAGGAAGAAG
Source organism: Pristionchus mayeri (assembly GCA_036245805.1). Lineage (NCBI taxonomy): Eukaryota > Metazoa > Nematoda > Chromadorea > Rhabditida > Neodiplogasteridae > Pristionchus > Pristionchus mayeri. The sequence goes on from BTRK01000006.1 coordinate 19,669,241, forward strand.
GGAAGAAGGAGTTGTGACCCCTTCCACTCCCGCAACATACACACACCGCTGGCCATTACACACCCATGAGTATGGAATGAGTCTCTCCAATTCATTCGCTCCCTCGTCTCTCCAGCCAGAGACTGGAGGGACGAGTTGATAAACACGAGATTAGATATCCTCGTGTCAAATCCAAGTCTTCCATCTTCGAGTTATAAGGGTTAATAAATGTCAAAACACAAACTACACACGCTTGTAAGGTCACCATTCGATCGATAAATACGTGTACTGTAATGAAAGGGTACGCGAGGGTATGGTAGCCTACCTCGCTCATGACGAGGTGTGGTGGTGGAGGAAGCAATCAACGAGGTATGAGATGCCCTCACTGCCAGTTGCTCCTCATTACTCATTGTGAGGAATCGAGAAGAAGACACCTGTCTGCCACTCAACGATAATAGCCCCCCTCCTGCCATCATTATCGAGAGTTGGTCTAACCTCGAGAAGAGAAGGACTGTGTTATCGTAAGCATATCACTGTGATGTGACATGAGTAAATCGCTCAGTGCTTGCTCGAATGGGATCTCAAGCAATGAGGGATACGGTATCTCCATTGGCCATCCTGTGAGCATGAAGTTTCCTGAAATTCTTATGGCTGACAGCTAGTGGATGCCACATCATCGCTTTACCCAGGCAGAAAGGAATTGTACGTACTACTGTATCATATTTGAATTTTGACAAAACTGCTGGAATTCCAAATCATATTTTCAAAGTTAAACGAAAGGGGATACATGTGTCTTCGTTTTAGTATTTCTGCTCTTCCATTACAATATCATTCAAGAACTTTAAAAATATAATCTAGCGGCCACCAAACCGGGAAGTCCTATTTAAAGACCGGGAAAAAGATGGTGAGCGAGTGTCTTTAAACGGGAGTGTTTTCCCAATGCGCCAAATCGAATTTTTACGGCCAAAATTGATTTTTTCTTGATTATCGATTAGTTTATTGGCCCGCCTCTCTGTTTTTGTTTCGAATTGATGGAGAATCTATCACTGGGTAGATTGTAATCGTTTCGCGAGAATCGGTACTAGCGAAAATTTTCAACACCTTCTGAACTGAAGCAATGTTTTGGAGAAAACGACGTTTTTCTCGTGCCATTCTCTTCCTGATTAGCCCTATTTCGTGAATTTCTGTGAATCCTATTAGAATGCCCATACGCACATCATATCTTGTTTTGAGGCGAATCGTTGTTAGCGAAATTTTGCTACGTTCGCTCAAAGTTCGTTTATTCTCCGCATTTTTTCCGCCATAGTTTATGTTCATCTTACTTATGATCCAGATCGACGATCCTTCTCATATTTTTTATGATGGCTTCCCAATGCCAAACGAATGGATCACCGAAATTTCATATCCTTACGGTATGCTTGGATTTTTCTATAGTCGTTTGAGGGGCCGATAGTGACTGTAGCTTCTGTTCCAGACTCTATAGCTCATCTCGTAGGCATTTATTGCGTTTTTTTATATTTTTCTATAGCTCATCATTGTATATTAAATAGTTTATCGGCAATTTATAGCGTTGTTCTTTCAAATCTGGCATTGTGGTCAAGCTGGAACACTTTTTCGCATATTTTTGTCTCGTTTCGACAAAATTTATGAATAGTGTTGATGTATTTCGAACTATCTATTTCATGTTCCCCCGTGTCTGACCATCTTTCTCAACTTCTTCATCAGTATTCACAATAGGAACTTGTAAATCCCCATTTTCCACTCTATTTCATATTGTATGCGATTTCACACATAAACTCATTTTTAATCAGATTGCGGCTGCATGTGCTATACAAGGGTTTTAGGACACATACTCCTACGGGCAGATTTAGACTATTGGAGTAGGAATTTAGATTTGAGTACTTCAGTCTGATTACGGTAAGTTTGCTTCCTTGTAGTTCAAAGTAAGAAAGATAAAACAATTTTCGAGATTAATCAATCATGATACTACTCGACACCAATTAGTTGCTATCACTATTTAAAGTTCACTAAACTTTTGTTTCATAAATTAATAATTGACATAAAAAATAATAAGCGACCTATGGAACGCGTTGCGGACGGGCGCTGCGTGCGTCACTGACACCAAGTGGGCGGAGCTTAGAAGGACATGCTTGTTTGAGAAAATTTTCCACTAAAGTGTGAATTCTATTTATCATATGGTTATTTGTCACTCATGACAACCTCATAACAGCAAAAATTGAAGCATTTAAAAAATTCTCCAATTTCACGTGACGATCGCTAAATATAATCGCACGGCATTTTGCGTGCACTGAAAATGTGCACTCTGAGCAACCACACCATACCGTAACCCAAAGCGCGCGGAATTTAAATTTTTTCTGTTATTGATTTATTTCACAGAAACTGCAGTTTCCTTTCTTATTTTCCACTCCCTTTGTTATATTGTTGCTAATTTTGACTCATTCGATCTCATTTCGTTTTTTTGCTTGTTTTATTCTACTTTCCTCAGCATATCTTGCATGCTGTTTGACAGACTAGAGTGTGCATGTTCACGAGGTTGTTTCTACTCTTTTTCCAGGATTAATCAGTATGCAATGATGATGCTCCCACCGGGTACCGATGGTCAGGCTGAGACATTTTACGAAGATGACGCCTACGATAACATCATCCCTCATATACAAGTTGTTTCTTGCTTCTCCTTTTATCGGAATAATTATTTCCCTCTCAGAAAGTCACCAAGAAGAACAACACGCTACCGATTTGGGGAAACCAGAAGACCATGAACTTGAATGGACTGGTCTTGGAAAATGTCTTACAAGTATGTTCGGGACATAGGTGGGCACCTTCGAAGCCAGCTGTGAAACACCCCGGGTTTTCGGATTGGAAACCCCCCGGTTTTTGGAAAATGTTGTCACAAAACGATCATTTACGATCACCCCCCCCCCTTTTTGACCCTAAACACCCCCGGTTTCCGATTTCCAGCTTCAACCCCCGCCCACCTATGGTTCGGAAGTGACCATTTTTTGAGAATGTTGTTTCCACAATGTAGAACACGTATTTCAGTGCACTTACTACAAACAAGTTCTCGCCTAATGCACCACGCACCTGCAGATCGTCGATGAAATTTGCATTCACGTTAGTTTTACTTGCCAGAGTTGGTTTAATTTTGATGATGTTAGGTTCGCCATCTTGAGCCTTGGGAGAAAGGGACTCGCAAAGTTCAGGGAATGACTGGAATGTGCGGAGGAGTTAGTTATGCATTATTTTACACAGTGGCATGGCATTATACCTAATCATAAACCAGATTGGATGGAGGGTTGTTGAGGTGCGCGGAGTGGGCGCATATTGAGTGATCTTCTCTGCTTTCTGCCCCCTCTACAAACTCTTCAACATTCGCATCACCAGGTACGGAGCGAGCTGTGAGCCCCTCTTTCCTTACTATTATACATTATCTCATCAGTCTTATCACACTTCTATACTACTGTTTACGAAAGTTTGGATCATGCGTGATTGGGATGTTGTAGGAAGCAACTAGTGGTGATGATCAACTCCAATCAGTCTGTATACCTCCGTGGAATGGGGTTCATGTACATTCGATTCTGCCAGCCACCCTCGGATCTATGGGCATGGCTCGAACCGTATCTCGTGCGTTCATATTTCTCATAGATTCAAAAATTCGATTCAGTTGTGTCGATTATTCAGAGCGAGCTGTCCAATCACAAGAACGACATATAAATGTATTAGGTTGGCGGAAAAGTCTTTGTGTATTTTTCAAAAGTTTATTTCTTGGGAAGGGGAAAGCATACGTCGAATTATACTTGTCCTCATTATTGACAATATGTGCCCAACGTACATGCAATGTATGGATTACCTCCCTTTAGAACCCGCCTGGGTGCGAATGAAAGTATTGCTCGAGTTCAACCTCGAGACTTTCACGTGAATTGAAGGCCCAACCTCGAACGGCATGGGCCAGGTCTGCTAAAAGCCACTAATCGGAAGGGGCCATGCCAGGAGAATACGGGGGGTAAGGGAGAACCATCCGTTCATATCCAGCCAGTTCCTGCTTGACTTGATTGTAGAGCTGGTTACGGGGGTCATTTTGTTGATTGTACACTTTCTTGTCCTTCAGCCTTCAACGATCGACTTCCAACTTCAAATTCTGTAGGTGTGTGACGTACTTGACCCCGGTGATTGACATGCCCTGACTTAGTTGCTCCGATTAGATCACGCCATCCACGCCCCACGATATTGACAGCTTGTTTTTCTTGGGGTTCAGGTAAAGTTTGGAGACACCCTGTGGAGGCTCTCCTTCTACAACCCGCTTGGTTCTCACATGGTTGTTATCGTTGAGGACCCACTTCTCATTCCCCGTTATGAGCCGTTCCAGCCATCGATCCCCATCTCGGAGAATGAGGAGAGCATTTGAATCATCGACTCGACGGTCATGGCTGGCTTGGATCAGATCATGGAATTTGAATCGACCGATTATTTTCCTCATTCCAAGATATCTCAAGCGTTCTTTGACAGTGCGATGGTGGACTCTAAGTGCAATAGTCATTTCACGGGCAGTTTGAAATGGGTTCATTTAAGCAGCTTTCTACAAAGTCTCAAAATGTAACTAACGCGGGCTCCCAGAACGACCTCATTCATTGAGGGAAAAGTCGCCTTCTTCGCGGATCTGGATCCAATTCCTGAAGGTGTTGTAGAGGGGGCATGTGTATCATAAACATGCTTCAGTAGGGTCTCTGAATCCTTCACCGTGGTGTAGAATAGAGAGAGGTAAATTAAAACATGTCGGAAGTGTGTGGCACCAGGAACATAAATCGTTGATCTACTAGAGCTTGACTGAAGTAAAGATAATGGGGAGTTGATTACTATAAAGTGCAATCACTGACTGTTATTCACTATGAGCGACGGGACGCCAAAGTACACTTGTGAAGAGCAGTGTTATAACAAATCCATACACAAAGACTTTCCCGCCAACCTGATAATATGTATGATCGTGTATTTTTTATTTCTTTTTAGGACGATGAGGACACTGTAGATCAGCGGTCTGGTGGAGGAGACGAGTTGTCGTTCGGGCAGTCCTGCTTCCATCGTGTAACGCGATTCGTAGCTCCAGAGATGCTTACTAAACTGGGCTGGTACGGTACACTCTTCCTGAGAATCCCCGTTCCCATTCAGGCAAGTCACGGTTAGATTTTTAATTTCAACGCTGGCGAGGCGAGTAGAATTTCTAATATGAAGCATTTCTATTTCAGAAAGACATTGATGAGAAGTTCTGCGAAAGAAATCGACTGGCATTGGAGTCACAGGGATATGAGGAGTAAAGGACGGGATACAATGCACAGAGGTACATTACTATTCCGGCACTAGTATAGAATGTGTGACCACAATTATAGTGGAGAGGAATGAGGGGAGAAAGATCGAGCGTTAGGGAGTGATAGAGGTGGATGGTACTGTACTGCTACTTCTAATTTAGGTCCAGGATGGGTCGATAATTTTCCTACTCTACCATACATCCCTCATTTCACTCCTCGATAATTGTGGTACCACATTCTATAGAAGTGCCCGATTATACTGGAAATTTACGTAGAGACCTGTTCCTAAAAGGACATTATTTCCAGACTTCAATCTTGTATATAATGTGTTTTATGTATAGAATGTGTTTGAAAGGGAGTAGTTGTTTAGAGGCGAGGGTATCACAGGAAAGGGCTAGGGGTAGAGACGCAGTGTGTCAGAGTGGGAGCGGGCGGAGTTACACCCTAAAGTAAACTAGTAAAGTATGCCATTTATGTTAGAACAGTGCGGAAGAGTCTGATGCAAAAATTGAAATTTCAGATTGTGCAAGTGATCGATGAGAATGCGAAACAAACGCGCACGATGCAAGTTCTCAATGATATCATGAATCTGCCCGAGTGCAAAACGATCATCTTCGTTGAGATTGTTAGACGAATGTTGAAAAACTCAAGATTGTTAACATGCTAGTCCTTTCCCATTTCAACTGTATATTGTTCCTGTGATAAATTCGGAAGGCTGCAGTTTAATATATTTTTTTATCGCAGAGGTTCTAAATTGATCCTCCAAGAGTATCTGCGACATAATTCACGAACGAATTGCTCAACACTCTAGGCAATGTAATTTATTGATCTAACATTATTTTGTTGCAGATACGGCGTGCACGTACGAAGTGATTTAAGAGGATAAATAACTCACGTATTTTATTATAGTCGGTCGCCCTTAATAAAAAGAGCTTTTTATGGTGTGTGTTGATCAGAAACCAAACCAGAATCTCACACACAGTGTACGGTAGATCACATAGAACACCTTTGGCCAAGAAGATCTCACCGTACACAGCTCCTTCTCTAGATATTCATAAGAAAATGGGCAGCAGAAAAAGAAAGACCGACCCGAAATCTGACCCCGATGAGGACAATGAACCAATGTACATAGTTCTTCCTTCCGAATCAGAGGAAGTGCAGCGTGAATTGAATATGAGAAGAGCTGATCCCGTTCCACTGCCACTTTTGAACGATGAAACCGCTCTCCGCCGGCAAATTGCCTATTTAGACCTTGAAAACAAAAGACTAGCAATGGCTAATGTACAGAAGGATGTTGAGTTGGTGGAGAAGGTGAATGAGCTGAGTGAGCTGGAAGGATTGAATGAAAGTAGGTTGAGACGGATCCATGAGCAGGAGCGATGTATTGACGGTAGTAGGAAGGAGAATGAGAAATTTCTGAAGGACTATGAGAGAATGAAGGCGGAGAATGATGATATGAGGGAGCAACTTCGATCTAAAGGAGCCGAGTTTGCAGAACTGAGGCAGCAATTGTCCGAGAGTCTAAGTAGTCGGAGTTCCCTACAGATTATAAATTCGGAGTTGAAGGAGAATATGAGTAGAATGGTGTCTCAAGTGAGAGCCGAACATAGTGAGATGGAGAAAGAGAAAGAAGAGATTGAGGAGAAGGAAAGATCTGTATGTGAGAGGGAAAAGACAATTAGGGAAGATGAGGAGAAACTGAGGAATACAAGAAATAGCACTGCAAAGAGATTCGGAGGAACTGGAAAGAGTCGCATTGTCAGAGGATACTGTAGTGGAAAAGGAAGGAGGGTAGTTAAACTTCCTTTCTCCCTTCTCAAGAGACGACAGAGAATAAACAGATTAGATAAACTGCATCTCGCAGTGCAGCAAGCGTGTGGTCCGATTGGAGATCCCAATGAAAATGCCGATGAAACGAATAAAGTGTTGACGAAATACATGAAGAAGGAGAAAATTGTGCTAATTGGTCATAGTAAGCTTACCGTATCACAAGATCTCGAGATGTCACTGGAAGTAAACTTATCCCAGAATCAGAGAAATCGAATGAAAACGTTCCTGGGCAAGAGAAAGAGCGATGTGCTTGCTCCAACTGGACCTGTCAAGAGGATGAGAGATGAGATCAAAGAGCATTATAAATATGAGTACAGTGAGAAGGAGATCAATACACGGGACGGAAAGAAGATCATCTCCCTTATTGTATTGACATATATTCGCGAAACAGTTAAATACAGATTCGAGAATCTGATTGGGCAGTTAGACGGTACTAAGAGATCATTCGATATCTGTATTTCCGGAGATGCAGGCAAGGCGAGCACGAAGTTGGTGATGATTATTGGGGGTGTAAACTCAGCAAATGACGTCCGTAATCTGATCCTCCTGGCAAAGTATGATGGTGAGGATAGCTCGTTTATGATCAGATCTCTCCTCGCAGAAGTGATCAAAGAAGTTAATGATCTGAAGGAGATTGAGCTCGAGATTGATGGAGAGATGGTAACAGTTTGCCTAGTGCAGTTCCTGACAGGAGATTACAAATTTCTCTGGGCTGTGCTGGGAATGGGTACAGCCATGAGTATTATGAACTGTATCTGGTGCTGGAGAGAGAACCGATACAAATTGTCAGATAGTGAACCCGCCTCTGCCCTAAGGACACTAAATGAGATGATTGAGAGAGCGAGGGCGGGAACACATTCGATGAGTGATGTACCGCTCTTTGACATCCCACCCGAGAGAATCATCCCTGGCCCTCTCCATACACACTCCGGTGTTTCCATTCGCTTCGCGATCAGCCCTCTCCAAATTCTTGCTAGAAATGAAGATCTAGCTGCTGCTGGCCTCTCAATTGTTGATTTAAATCAAATCAGCGACTTCTCAGATACTGTATCCGGAGATGCCATCGTAATCCCTCGTGGAGGCCGAAAATCGGAGAATAGTGCAAGTGCAATAGAGAAAGCATTGAAAAAGCTGAAGGAAGAGCAGAAAGAGTTGAAGAAGAGAAAGCAAAATTGTGATCTGGAGAGTGCTGATGGGAGATTGGTGGTGCATCTCTTCTATGCATCGGGACACCGAGAAATTGACCCTGCCCCCAATCCTTTTCGGTGTGCCAGAGGCCCCAACTGTCTAGCTCTTCACAAGAAATTTAGTCAGCTTGACCGCATTCGATGCGCCACGCAGGTACAATGTAAGATCTATGCGAGGCGTTATCACTACGCATGCGAATCTCGTTTCTCATTCTACGAGCTAGCTGAGATGAGTACTCCAGAAAAAGAGTACAATTGCTTAAGTTGTTGTGCAGGAGAAATCGTGCAACTCACAAAGCGAATTGAAGAGGCTCAGCGAAAGTTGGAACAGATTGAGAAAACAAAAGGGGAAATAGATTCTGAGATGGAGGAAAATCAAGCGAAGATCGACTCACTCGAGTTGATCAAGGAAGGAAAGGGGAATAAGACCCAAGAACTCGATCATAATCTCAGATTGATTGGGGCGGATCTTAGATCGTGGGGCCAGTGTTTGACGGGAAACTATATTCGAAAGTGTCTGCAGGATGATGCCATCGAATTCCTCTGCAGCACTATTTCTGCTAGTGCGAGCATTGATAATCACAAAAAGATCATGCACTTGCTCAAAGACATTCAGAGACTGAGTGGTTCGCGTCCTCTCACTAACCTGGAAAAAACTGTTCTCCTCAAGAGCATTTCCGACTTAGAGCGACTAGTAGCCGTTGTCTATCCCAACTGTAATCGATTCCCAAAGGCACATTCATTGTTCGCACACGTGCCTACTTTCGTGCGCACCTATGGCCAGTGGGGGCTGTTCACAGATCAGCCGACTGAGAAGCTCCATCAGTTCCTAAATACCAAAGATAGACAATACTCTAACATCAGACGTAAGGATCAGAGATGGGTTGCTCAAGCACATGATCTGGCTTTTGCAAATTACATCCACGACAATAAGCCCCCCATTCGCTTCGATCAATACGCACCTAAGAAGAGGGGCCCATACAAGAAGAATAATAATGCAAACATCACCACAACCAACGCCAACACCCCTTCCACCAGTGACACTTAGAAGCTTTCAGCCAGTCTCTCTATCACTTTGTAAAGATATCTGTAAATAAACACTTTATCACCTCACATTTAGTTCAACACACGATATAAACATCAAATACAAACACGTGGGAAAAATTACCGGACGTCTTCAAGCCCCTCACTACCCAAACCTAAGCTTGAACCTTAGCCTAAGCCTGAGCCCTAAGCCGTAAAACCTAAACCAAACCTAAAGCCGTGAAACCTTATCCTTTTTAGTGCTTACGGTTTAGGTTGTACGGCCTAGGGCTCAGGCTAAGGCTTAAGCTAAGGTTCAAGCTTAGGTTTGGGTAGTGCGAGGCTTGAAGACGTCTGGTAATTATTCAGAAAAAAAAAACAATATAAACTTGGCCTTCGCTTCTTCGTCTCCTCGATCTGTCGAGGCGGCGCTTCAGCTCAGTTGACATCGACTGCTCGTTCTTCCTGCAACACGGGGTAATTTAATAAGCGAGAAAGTGTAGCGACTATGACTCTGACGGCATTGTTGCAATATTGAGAGCTCGAACCACACAATAAAAATAGATACACGATGAGATGGATTAATACAATACATCGTAATACATCATAAAACTAGAAACGTAGCTAGGAACGGCACAGAACACCGCCAGGACGACCCAAACAATCGATAACAAAAACGCGTTTCCAACGTACTGAGGTACGACTTAGGAATAAACACCGTAGCAACCTCAAAAAACGCGCGAAATATGAATCCTGTTCATAATTGCCTCGAAAAGTGATGTTTCGAGAATCACAGAAACAAATCTTACTGTAATGATTTTCGTCAACCTTAAATTGCTCACGCAAAATGCCGTGTATCAAAATTACAAAATAAAATTAGTTCTCGATTTTTAGTGTGACAATCTCTCGCGGCGATTTCCTATTTCCTTACTGTATTTTTAATCCGGAAATTTCTCGATATTTCTTCGAAGTTGTCGTCGGTCTGGGCTGCTTTTACTGTTTGGTTGCTGTTTATCGATTGCTCGATGTCCTTGGAAGTGTTCCTTGTCAACCGTAACTTCTGAAACGGTTCCCACCACTGTAACAGCTCGAAATAGCCCTTTTCGACGCGGTTTTCTCAGCTTCTCGTCATCATTGCAGCGCATTTTAGCCATGGCCAAGTGGGGAGAGGGAGACCCTCGCTGGATTGTTGAGGAGCGACCGGACGCTACCAACGTCAACAACTGGCACTGGTTAGTGACCGATTCTGATCGATATTCGGCGTGGGGACTCAATTTGGTACAAGTTCACGACATCTCGCTAGTTTGTTCATATTGCTCGGTGTTTCCCCTCCATTTGATGTTCCAAATGCTTTAATTTCTTCAGGTCCGAGAAGAATGCGACGCCCTGGTCCAAGGACCGCCTCAAGGAGCTTCTTGAGGGGCTCAAGGTACCTTTTTTGTGTTTTCCTTGTCAAGGCGATTTTCTTCTACAATTTGATTATTTTACACTTGGTATTGCTTTAGCATACCTGCTAGCTCTGCTAGCTAATCTGGTATTTGCTTCCGTAAACACTCGGATCGACTCGTTTCCACTTCGAGGAGCTCTGCTAGACATCTCTCTTGTGTTTGCCAGTATGCAAACACTTCCAGTAGCCGATGTCTGCCTATGTTTTAATGCTAATTGCCTAAATCTGAATTGATTAGTTGCAGTTCGAGGACGGCTCGGCCTCCGTCGAGCTGACGACGATTAAGAAAATGGAAGGCGAGGCTACGGCCAACAACCGCAAGGCGAAGCTCATCTTCCTCTTCGAGTGGGAGCTCGAGGTCAACTTCGTCGGTACGTTCCCGTCCCTCCTCTTGTTTTGATGCACTTGGCGTTGTTTTTATGGTTTCGCAGAAGCGAAAACATCCGAATTTCACTTCATGTTATACACAGACGAAAACATCTGCAGGAAGTTATCAATTTACCGTGCCAGTAACTTACATTAGTGTAACCACTGCACTTTCGTTGGAATCAGTATTATATAAAATTATGCAAGATGATGATTAATTGATCGTTTCCGTTAAACGCAGTTTGCTATCTAGTGAAAAAGCTAGTGAATTGTTGGTGCAGGTCGCATCGCTGGCAGCGAGGAGGAAGTGAAGGGCCACGTGGAGATTCCGAATCTCTCGGACGAGAACGACGCCGATGAGGTCGATGTGAGTGTGCTTTGCCAATGATTATTCAAATGACCAATTTCGAAAGGGTAGTTCTTCCATAGTTCTTTTGATAAAATACGCATTATAATCAGTTAGGGATTAAAGCAATCGTAAGATTAATGACATTCACCCTCGCAGGTGAACACGACGGTCTCGAGCAAATCGCCGATGGAAGCGCCCATCCGCCACCTCATCAACAAGAAGGGCGTCGAAGCAGTTAGGGTACGGTAGCTGTTACTAATTATTGAATCGAGAATTAGAGAAACAGTATTCCTCTGATGAAACCAATCACGTAGGCGGTATGATGGTGAGCAATGGTTGAGGATAGTGTAATCTTAATAATTTTAATAGGCCCAACGTTTTGGAGATTCTCATATTTTCTTTGATTTTTTTTCTTGAAAAACGCGGCTTTCTAGTGAACTATTTTTACTTTGCTTGTGCAATTTCTCCCAGTCGATTTCCATCTGCTAAGAGAAATTTATTTTCGGACGAGAAGGGTGCAGCTAATCCACCGAGTTGTCATTGCAGGCTGCCCTCGGTGTCTACATCCGCGAGCTGAAGGAGGAATTCAGCAAGGGACTCATCCTCCCCACCGAGAAGCCCAAGGCTCAGGTACCGTTGATAAAATAGCTCATTTTTACAGATTTCGGAATGCTTAACAGAAGTTTCTTCTGAGAACCTGAGCCTCACATCCTTTAAAAAATGTTATTCAATCGCTTAAAAAAATGTTTGTTGCTTATTTTAGAAAAAAAAACTGATCGATTTTATGAGTGCACTGTAATTAAAGTTGTAAAAAATGAATATGCGGTTTCTGTAGATACTGAAAGATGATAACAACAAGAGGAATCGCAGGTTGTCTCGAAGAACAAGACGACCATCGTGGACAAGAAGGAGTTCATGAACAACGTCGTCACCGATGCGAAGAAGCCCGCCGCTGGTGACGCTTCCCCCGCCTTCGCCCCTTCGAGTAAGCATCGCTCCTCTTCTTCCATGTCCCGTCCTACCGTAGACATGGCCGCGGGAGATACCGTAGCCAAGAAACCCGCAGCTCCCAAGGCAACCCAGAGTAGGCCCGCTAAGACTATTCCCTCTGAGTCGAGTGGGGATGAAGGTCTCCATTTCTCCTCTAGGTTCTGGGTCGCCCTCTCTGTAGGTCTTTTGGCATCGGTGGTCCTCAAGCGAATCTTCTAATACTGTGGCCTTCCAGGACACTGTAGGTTCTTGTAGCTAGGTGTTTTCATGCACTCAAATTTCAATGATTACATGCTCTTCCTTCCCCATGTGACCTCAACAAATCGATTCCATTCATACTTGTCTCTCATTCTCCCCCCCCCCGTGCACATAAGCAGCTCAATGTGACCTGTGATTTATGCAGTAGATAAATTGTTTCGTCATTAATAGCTTCTCAGATTGTACCGGCACGGAACCCATTCTTGGGCATGCGTAATCTGGATTTTTTACGAGCCACTGTCTCTTGAAGTTGTATGATTAGAGCAATCGATCTGCTGCCTTTCTCCCTTCCTCCATTTATTGTTTATTTACCATTTATTGTATTCTGCATCACGCCAACGTACCTTATAAGCGCCCGATAATTGAAAACGAACTTACGATAGCTTTTGCTTGTCGAATAATTTCCCTGTTTCAGGCGACGTGCCCACGAAGTCGGTATCTTGCGTCGAGAACTTCAAGGTCCCGCCCGCTCGTCTCTACGAGGTCCTCACGCAGAAGGAGGTACGGCATTATAAGAGCAAGTGCTGTAGGATCGTGTACCGTAGCCACGACCGATTATTGTGGGTTTGGTTGTGCAGTTGGTCTAGTTAATTTTGTATTTTTCGGAGGTAGTGATTTTGAGTTGCACCGTCATGGTGTGTGCTTATCTATCCCACTTGTTTTCTGAACAGCCGCAAGGGCGTGAAACGAAAATCTGGTCATTCATTGCGAATGGAACTTGCGCAGTGCGCCGCAATCGACTATTGAGTTATTTTGTACACAAACATTGCAGCTGGTGAATGCGTGGGCGAACGGGAGTGCGGCAGTGTGGGATCTGCGGGCCGACGGCGAATTCGCGCTCTTCGGAGGAACCGCGTCGGGACGATTCCTCAGAATCGTGCGTTTGATCTACTTTGTCAACCTAAACTCTATTGATTATTGGATCTAATTAGTAAACCCCTACGAAAGGAGTATTATGCGCTATACTTATTTTGATGAACAATGGCTGCATAATCTGTTCAATCTTGTGTTCAGGAGGAGCCTCGCTCGCTCGAGTTCACGTGGCGTCTCAAGTCCTTCCCCGCCGGCCACTACGCCCACGTCGTCTTCACCATCAAAGACAAGGTTTATCGATTGATTAGTTGTCGGAAAGTTATTTTCTCGAATTGCTATATTTTTATCTAATGAAAGCGTGATTAATCTCTGACCATAAAAAAAAACTCTTGGAGCACAGAATGTATTGTCAATATGAGAAGTGAATGGATCATAAGACGCGTTGAATGCCCTGATAAGCGGAACGAGAGGAGGAGAGGGAGAATGCATTCGGAAGCTAGACCCTAATCGTCTCTCCTCAGGGCGACTCTACTGATCTGACGATCGACGCGAACAACGTGCCCGAGACACTGGCCGACGAGACGCAGAACGGATTCAGTCGGTACTACCTACAGGTGAGAGAGTGACGTCATTTTAGAAAGATTTGTGTAGGTTTGTGTGTTGGGAATTGGGGTCGGTAGATTGAGAAGGCTGGTAGAATGTCTTGTGGCATCTTCTTACCTCGTAGTTGCGAGGATGTGAATGTAGAGGAAAGTAGTAATCAATGGTGGGCTGCAAATATGACCAAGGCCGGAGGGTCGCAAATAGGTGTCTCTCGGGGGGTCGCAAGTAGGGGTTTCAGGTGGGCCCGTACCGGGGGTCACAAAACGAACCCCCGTTTCGGAGGGTCGCAAAGCAAGAAAGGCCCGGTGTTCGCAAAAAATTTTTTGTCATATTGCCTAGCCCACCACTGGTAGTAATCGTATTTTAGTTCTGTGATTGGGGGGTGGAGTTTGCTCCTAAATAAACTAACTTGGTGATGACTGATCCTACTGGCTGTTAAAATGTTTTAATTTTGAATTTTTTAAATATTCTTCAGGCGATCTCTCGAACCTTCGGCTACGGCTCTCGTTTCTTCTAAGCGCGGCGATGGAAGTGGACGCCGATCGATATTCGTTCTCGATACGGTACTTCCTCCATCCTATTGATTGATCTTCTCCTCTCCTGGCTCTCCCCAACTCGGTCTCATAGCTTTCCTGTTCAATATTAGATTCCTTCACAATATATGTCTATTTAATTGTTCCAGTGATATTATTGTTCCATTCTAGCCGTTGTTCCCCTTATTTGTCCAATTTCCTGATAATTTGTCTCTTCCGACCACGGCAAACGTGTTTGTTTCCTGTTGTGTATTTGTCGCACGGAAAATTAAATATTTTATTCTAATCACACATACTTTGCAAGGCATGTCACGGCTATTTACAACGGGAATAGGCGACCCGTAATTATGGCATTATTATTAGTATTATTATGGCAGATTGCGATGGTTATTAGGGGATAGTAAGAATGATCTACTCTTCATCTTCGTTCTCCTCAACGTGCTTTCTGGAAAAGGGTTGAATTACGGCATTGTTAGATCTGCATTTGACCTACCTTCTTGCAAGCTTTCTCTTCTCACGCCATCTCAGCCACTCTTCGTATGCCTCGTACGAGTTGGAATCCAACTGGAATACCGATTATCATAACCAGAAGAGTATGCTGTAAATTGATACCTCATTCGGGGCGTGCCTTGACTGCTTCTTTTTCGCCTTTGCAGTGGTTGCCTCGGCACTGGTAGACCCCTGAGATGATACGATAGATCATGTGATTCTGTCAGTTCTCGATTACCTCTCTCTCCTCGTCCTCCGGGTCTACAGTTGTCGTTTGTTGCTTCTTGTGGTGGCTTCTCTGGAAGGTCATGCTAATAATCGATACTCGACTCTACCGTATACCTTGGTGGTCGTCATTTCGGGAGTATCGTCCTCCTGCTCCGGTAACCGAGTCGAGTCCTCGAGAGCTTTCACCTGCGATGAACATATTGGGGTGTCCGGAAAGTTCGTATAATTTTTTGTTTTTATTTTTTATTCAATGCTTTACAATTCTCAGTGACCAATGTATGCCCCCTTCTTTCTCACTACCTCCCTCCAGCGATTGGGCAGGGTCTCGATTCCTCTCTCCCAGAATGCGGGTTTCTTCGAGACCGCCCAGTTCACGAAAGCCCTCACAACTTCATCTCGATTCTTGAACTTCTTTCCTTTGCAGAAGTCAGAGAGAGAGCGGAAGCAGTGGTAGTCGCATGGGGAGAGATCCGGGGAATACGGTGGATGGGGAATCCTCTCGATCTTCAGCTCGTCCATTTTCTTCTGGGTCATCTTCGCTCGATGTGGGCGAGCATTGTCCATCAGAAGAAGAATTTTGCCCTGGTTCAGGAGTCTGGGAGGGACTCTGATCGCGACATCTTCCAGTTGTTCAGAGAAGAGGTCGGCATTGATGCTGGTGCCAGGGGCGAGGATCTCCCAGTAGGGACCGAGCACTGAGAAGAAGAAGCAGAGGAGTTCCTTCTTTCCGTGCTCTTCCTTCTTCGGAACGGGCGAGGGCTTCTCATCTGCATCCACCCATTGCAGTCTCCTCACAGGGTTATCGTACGTGATCCACTTCTAATCTGTAGCGATGATGGAATTGACCCATCGAAGATTGGATCTACGATGGAGTAATTCCCGACAGACTTGAACACGATTTCTCAGCTGTTCGGGGGAGAGGTCATGGGGAATCACTTGTGGGAGTTTCGGCTTCTTCCCAGATCGATGGAGGATATCGGACACCGTTGATCTGGGAGTACCAGTATCCTTCTTCAACTCACGCACACTGGCCATGGGCTTGCGCTTCAGTGTGCGGAGAACGAGAGGCTGGGCCAGGGCAGAGTGGGCCTCCTTCACGGATCGGCCAAGACGGTAGTAATGAAGTAAAAATGCTCGGAGGTAGAGATGGGAGTCCATCACAAGAATTAATGTAGCAACTAGGAGACTGATTAAATCCTCTCACTACTCAACGTCAGAATGATGCAATACATTGTTGACAAACAGATTGCGCAATCACTGCATTTGATCGCGAACTGACTTTTTTCCGAAGCATTATACGAACTTTCCGGACACCCCAATAGTTTGACGATTGCGGTATATTTCATCACTAAAATTGCAACATAAATGTCATCACTACGCGGGTATGGTTGTTACTGTGTCTCAAAAAATGGTTGAAACACTTTGTGATCACTGAGAGGATACGGTAATGTGGTTACAGTATACCTTGGCCTCCTGGTCCAGTCTGCGATTCCATTCGGTGTTCGTGGCACGCTGGGCAAGCAGTCTCTGACGAGCGAGACGCTCCTGATGCTCCTGATTATCGTGAGGGTAGACTATTGATCGAATTTCGGGATACGGTACGGGTACGGTATCTTCGACAATAAAGTATTAGAGATGTCGATTAGGAATACAGCCGGAGGGGATATTGCCGTAGCTCACCTTCTTTCTCTGCTCCCTTCTCTTCTTTCTCTCCTCAAGCAGTCTCTTCCTCTCGGAGATCTCTCGGCGTTGCTGCAATATCTACTCCCTGTTGGTTACTGTACTATCGAAGTCGGATATTGATCGAGGTGCATAATATGATAAATTTCACACAATAATATTATAATATTATCCTCTAGCATTTTCTACGTAGCCTCATCACGTAAGATCAAAACATAAAACATTTCATAAATTTCTCGTGACATGAATTCAATCGTAGTTTGCTAGCAAACGTTTTTTTCCCAGTAGATCATTTCTTTTTCTTCATCTATCATTCTTCCGCGAACCTCCTCCAGCAGTCGCTCCCTCTCCCTCTGCTCCCTCTCGATCTTCAATCTCTGATCTTTGATCAGTTCATCCACTCTCTGCTGGCTCTCCTTCAGTTGTCGCTGTGCCTCCTGCAGCGCCGACTCGAACGGACCGACTGCAGCAGCTGCAGAAGTTCCCTCGTCGAAGACGGCAAAGCCCTGCTGCTGCAAGGAAATGTATCAGGATTTTGGGTTATTAAAGGTGGATACTCTGAGATTCATTGTGTCCTTCTCTGATCCTCTCACAAGAGTATTTGTACATCTTGGCAAGATTACCCTCTACTATAAGATTCCACCAGTATTCCCGTGGTGCCCGAGCATTGTACCATAATCTTAGAGAATCCTACAGTACCTCATCTCCTCCAGTGACTCCACGAACGTCAATCGATGACAGAGTATCGATCACTTCACGATCCTTCAGGAAATCGGTCATCGGCAGCGGGTCCTGCAGAGATTGTACTGTTTTCCGGAGATACGGTAGCCTTATTGATTGATGAAAGCATGCAATACCTTTGGATGAAGCACGGAGGCAGCTGGGTCTTCAGCAGGAGAACTTTTGGTGGCAGAAGAGGGCTGGAAAGGCTGTGTTGGTGGGACTTGGAAGTTATTTTTATGCGGTTGATGTTGGTATTATAGCGTATGAGTGGAAGTTATTTTATGGGTGGAATTTCGAAGATATTCCAAAGGTGATTTGTTAAAGTTCTTTCAAAGTGAAGGCGTTGAAAGTTTTTCCATTTATGTTATGACGAAGCTATCCTATTGGTGGGATGTCGAAGTTACTTCATGGGGAAGGGGTGGAAAACATCCGAAGGTACGACGTCGAAGCTTTCCTATTGGTGGGACATCGAATCTATTCTAAAGGTGTGATGTCGAAGTTATTTCAAAGTGAAGACGTAAAATGCTTTCCATCGGTTTGCTGTTGACGATATTCGAAAGGTGGTCGATCAAGATTCTTCTCACACTGGGTGATAAAATTAGAGATATCTATGGTGCACTGTGATGCGAAGGGGTATGAGTGAGATAGCGGGGCATTATTGGGGAATTGTGGCCTACCCTCGGATGCAGTATGCTGGCTACGGTGGTTGTGCCCGATGACGATGGCGAATTGTGCAAGAGGACGTCGAAGGTCGTGGGTGCTACCGTAGTCGGAGGAGTCACCGTGGAGATGGGCGATCGACGGATCTCCGTGTAAGCCTGAAGCCACGCCCCTTTTCTTGAATCTTCATAGTTCCTTACCTTCTGATCTTCATCGTCCTGGGAGAAGGCATCTTCCCTTCCAGGTTCGATCTTCGTCAGTCCAGGTTTGGTCAAAGTAGCTCTGGAAGATATCAATGGTGAAACAGAAATGGTTGAAGGACAGCTAACAGTAGTCTGTTGAACATCTCTTAATCGTGTATTTCTATTCCTATGATTACTTTCGACCAAATAGGACTCAACAGAAATCAGAGATCAAAGACCACACCTGAGAGCTGCTCTCACTTTCTCCTCGATCTGTGCTTCCTGGGCAGGGGAGAGCTGAGAGTGCCGATCGAAGGGCGGGGAGTTGACCGATGATCCCTGTTGCTGTTCATTGAAGTCAATGAAGGCGGGAGGAGGCGTGGCCGTGGGATGGACATGTCTACAGTGAGGAAGATAAAAGTTCAAAGACCAGTGGGCGTGGCTAGGAAGAAGTCTTACGCTTACCACTTAGCGAACTGCATGGTATATATATCTGATATATCTGATTATTTGTAAGCATAGGCCAAAAAGGAAAGAATACGTCGAAGAACAGTGCGTTTTCGAAAATAAAAAAAAGCTCACTTTCTCTCTGCAATAATGCGCATCTTCTCTTCGGCATCCAACTGGAGTTTATGGATATGATCTCTGAAGAAAAGATCACAGATCAAAGATCGAATTACGAGAAGTAGTCGAATATCGATCGTTTCAGATTAAAATAGTCTCAAAAACATGCACAAAGCACTGTAACTACTAACGTCTTATTTCTATTCACCTCTGTCGCTGATTGATCATTTCCGTCATGTGAGCCTGCCCCTTAAAGGCTTCCCTCGCAAGTGCCTGACGAGAGAGTCGCTCCACCTCCACTGCAATTTATTCTACTCATACCCGGTTCCGCACCCAGATTGGAACCACGCTACCGTATCCCCGTATCCGAGAGTTACCGTACCTGGATCGGGCGTGACGGGGGCCTTGGTTGGTCGTGGTTGCGGCGTCGGCTGCATCCACTCGCGCAGTTTGCTCATTGGGTCGGGGAAGGGAGTGAAGAGGAGGGAGGAGGTGGTGGTGGCAGTCGACGTCTTGGCTGCGCGTCGCTTCGACGCCTGTGCCATCACAGCCGCTTGTGCTCGTGCGATCGCGTCTGCCGCGGTCTGTCCCGCCTCCACTGGAGTGAACGCGCCCGGAGGGGGTTGAGCGACGGCCGTTGGCGCTGCATGAGCTACAGCCGCAGCTGCTGCAGCCTCTTCCTTCTTCGCACCTCCGTTCTTCGCCTTAGCTTCGCCGGCCTGAACAGCACTTTTTTTCGAGCGAATCGCTATCTTTCTCTAATTTATCTCTAACGGAAAAAGGGAAATGAGAAGAAAGCAAAGAGGACGAGAAGCGAGATGAGTGTCATGAAGGAATGCAGAGATGATGGAGAGACGACTTATCGATCAATGATTCCATTTCTGTGTGTCCCCCATCCCCTTCACATTCAATTGTTCAGTCATGCTTAAGCAAATACAAATTCGCACATCGTTTATCTACAGTGACTTCAACCGGAATGTGAAGGGGACTAATACATGTATCGTTTATTGCATGATTATCGATCGATATTGCACCGTATCCTCGGGGACTACCGTATCACTCCGATTCAGGAATCAGATCATCATCACTCCAATTCGATGCTGAAGCAGCAGTGGATGCCTGCTCCTGGCCGGATCCCTCTATTTCGTTGGTGGTTACGGTAACTTTGGGCGTCTCTTTCTCCTCAGGAGCTACAGTAGTCGTCGACGTGACTCCAAGTCGTGCTTGGATCTGCAGAGTTTTCGCTGCGAGAGCCCTCGCTCTCTGATCGTCGTGCAGTTTCTGCATCTTCTGGAAGCGCTCGAGCGCCGCGGCGCGAGCAACTGCCCGACGCTCGAACGCGCGTGCCGCGTCGCTACGCGCCTGAAGCGGATCGGCCGTCGTCGTGGCGTCCTCAGATGCAGCCACTGCCTCCTCCTTCTCCTTCGTCTTCCAGAGGAGTCGCTGCGACTCGCGGAATGCGCGCAGCTCCTCGCGCAACGCGGCCTTACGCTCCGCGAGAACCGCGAGCACGCGTCGCTGCTCCGCCTCTGCGCGCTCCAGATCGGCTTCCTCACGCGCCAGACGCGCCTCGAGATCCGCGACCTCGCGGTCCTCCTCGGACGACGTGGGCTCGCGTTCGGCAGGAGCTGAGGTGGACGAGGGAGGAGGGACTGTCTCCTCCTCCTTTGGCTTATCTCCAGGCTGCTTGTCCTGCTTGTGTCTCGAATCGCCAGCCTTCCTCTCTTCCGTCTTCTCTTCTGTCTTCAGTGAAAGATTCTTCACCCCTTCCACTCTCTTCTCCTTGATCACGAACTTCTTGATGACTTTGGCCACCTCGGCCTTCTTGTCCTCCTTCGGCTTGGGCGCGGCCGTGGTGGTCGTCGATGTGGTCGGTGCATCAGTTGTAGTAGTGGTCGTGGTAGTCGTGGTCGTAATGGCAATGGTCGTTCGAGTGATGGCTGCGTTTGCAGCAGCTGCAGCAGCGGCAGCGGCAGCGAGTCTCTCCTCCTCCTCTCGCTTCTCCCTCCTCCTCCTCGCCTCCTCACCCACCTTCTTGTAGGCGCCCTCCCCGAACACCTTCGCTGTGTCGCAGAAGATCGTCGTGTAGAACTGCAAATATTGATTTTTTATACATTATCGATTTTTTAAACCATAAGATGCATCAAGTAATAAGAAAGATCCATGTAATCTTCTATTCCGATCGATTCGATTACGGTAGAAAATCAATGAGGCAGGTCACTCACTCCACAGAGGGGATTGCCAGCGGATGCAGCCGCTACACATGTGCAGAACGTCGCGTCGCAGGTGCCTCTGAATTTAATTAGGTTGGTAATTAATCGTTATCCTAGGTGCCATCCATCAATGGTTCTTCTTTCACTGTTATCATGATATTGTTATTATTTTTCTTGGATCTTTTATCTGTTCCATACTATTTTCATTACTCCCTCGCAGCCCTTGATCCGATGATGAAACTCATTTTTTGTTAGTTTCAAAAAACTCATGTGCAGAAAACAAAATGAATGTGTTTCAGCATCGGATTGAATGCAATGTAGAGAATCAGCAACGATAGATTCCTCTCAGGTACTCTTTAATAACAATAACATCAAAACAACAACATCAACAACAACCGTCACCTCGGCTGCTGCTGATCGTAGCAGCTATCGTGCGACCCGCAGCACTTGTTGATCTCGGCTGCAAGGGTAGGAACAATTTCACTTCAGATGATCATGAGATCAGAATTTCGTGAGGAAATCTGTCGTTTGTCGTTGCTGCGCATTGCACAGGTTCCATTTGAAAGAAGATGCTCTCCCAATTTCCCGTGCTATCTCGCTTTTGATAACCAGAGAGTGATAGAAAGGACAACGATCAGTCCCTAAAGTCCCTCTTCATTTCTCGTTATCTGTCCAACCGGCTCTAGAGTATTAGCTAACGAAAGTCAGGATATCGCTCGGAAACTCTCGCTGATGGAAAGGGCATTCATGCCGAAATGGTTGCATTCACTTTCTCTGCCTAACCGTGAAAAATGATGCTAACGGGCTGATCGGCATCGAACAAAAGATCAAAGATCACTCACAGACTTTGTCCTTGCAGTTGAACTGCACTACAGTCTTGGCGATGTCCGACTGGATCTTGTCAGTACCGCACTGGAAATCCTGGCCTGAATGTCGATTTTGAACCGGGCGTTGATTTTTAGTGATTGTTTTGAACCGGAAATGAATTTATGAATACCTACCGGCTGCAATAAACGGCAGCAAGGAGATGCAGAGGAGCCGCAGCAGCATCCTCAAACAATATCCGGTTAAACAGCGAATAAAACGAAGGAATCTAAGGTGCTTTCATTCGGAATGGAATATGGAAGGGAAGCCCTAGATTGGTTTATATACCGGCCCGAAAGAATCGGGCCAGAAAGATATTAGTATGAATGGAACCAGTGACTGTTGCAATTCTTCATAGAAATGAAAGTTAGTGGTGAAAACCGAGAGGAAAGCGAAATTGGGGTTGAGTTAACGGGAGGAAAAAGGAGAAAGTGGTGAGAGGAGATCAAGCAACTCTCCCTCCCCCCCTCGAGAACAGCTCTTTCTGGGTCGAAAGTACTGCCTAAGGCAAGATTTCAGTGAGAGAAGGATAGAGAGCAAGGGGAGTAGAGAGGGTCAGAGAAGTGATAGGCACTCTGTGGGCGAGAGAAAGTTGTGCTAATCCGGGAAGATTCGCGAACCTTATGAACCTCTGGCTCGTAATTTCTTGCCAAGGGAGCTTTATCCCGATCGGCACTCTTAATCATCATTTCAGTCCATGGAAGAATACTGGATATCGTCCTGGAATGAATGGATTGGCAAAACATTCCTTCACTGATTGTGATGGTTCTTTGATCTCTTTATTCGCGCCATAGTTCTTCTCCGTAAGTCTCCTGGAATGCTAAACGATAGAGATGGGGCATGTTCGAATATTTCTCTCTTCTCCCTGACTGGAGCATGGTAAATGAAGAGAATTATCACGAAGATAATGAAGAGATGCTTGATCTTCGAGTCTTGTGATGCTGTGAATAATATCAGCTGGCATTTGATTAGCTGATTATGGTCTCACGGTAATGGATAATAATGATCTCGCTCTCTCCATTTCTCATGATCTCTCGCTCTTTCTGGCCGACGAGGGAGTGCGCAGAATGAAGAGAATCAGACCATTTGTATCCCGGAAGGGAAAACAATCAGTGGGGAGCAGCAGCTGGAAATGCATTGGAAGAGAGTAAATGTCCAGCAAGATATGACTACGTGATCCCTATCTCTCTCTATTTCTGTTAGCTTGATAGTTCGTTGATCACAGTGAATTTGCATTGTGCCTTTATTTCATCGTTCATGGAAATGTGATAAAAAGTGAAAAAAAGTTTCACAAATCCGAGAAAACGGTGAATGACAATTAGAAACAATTTATCCTTCAGACTCATCGCATTAAAACAAAATTAATACTAGCACAGGCGTGCAAAATTTAAATATTTTCCTTGTGATCTTAAGCTTGGCTGAATCTGTTAACTTCGCGTTCTCTCTAGTTGATCAGTGCGAGCGATAGATCGTGGAGAGAGTCGGAGACTACTTCTCGAACCCCCGACCCTTGACCGACCTGAACCAGTTCGCCCCTTTCAAGGGTCCATTTTCACACTTGGTGGCAGCGATCGAGCCACTTTCGAGGGCGAATTATAGTCTGTCTCTCTCCAGTTCCCACGATCTCTCGCTCTCTCTGGTAGGCTACTTCTTTCGAAGTGGGAATTATTTGCCGCGTTTTTCTATTCATCTGCTAACAATTTCGAGTGATGAGTTCGATGGGGTAAATAATGGAAGAAAAGTCCTTTGTTTACTCGAAGCACGCGATTTTGTCGTGCGATTTTCTGATGAGCGTTCGTCTCTCGTGAAGGTCGAGCTCACTTTCCCCGCTGATTATATTGTCATTCCTCCTCGAACATCATAGCCATCATTCTGATCGACGAAGGAGGGCGCATATTTGATTGCATTTCGCTGAGCAATTTCAATGACTTGATTGCTTCCTGCTCTACCTTCTCTCAGTTCGATCGCACATCATTTCGTTAACTCATATAATATGATTTACATGAAAAGAAGATGAATGAACATGAACTCTTTTTTATTCTGAATACCTTCTCTATCTGCGAAGTCTTCGTGCAGGACGACTGCGGGATCTAGAAAGTGTTGTCCATTCTGACTAGTGTTTGGACACACTCGAGTCCATGTTTGATGACTATGATTGATCTATTCCATTCAGTTAGTAGTAGATTGACTCTGCACTTCTTACCACTCCTTCGCACATTTGATCGACGAGAGAGCGTGCAGAACGAGTGAGTCAGTTCAAGGATCAGCCTCCGCAATCTCTGGCGATTGACTGAGAGGGGGGCTCTTGAGTGGTGAGAACCCTCCTCTTCGGTCTACTCTCCAAAGGGAAAGACAATCCCACACACTTTCTCGATCTGTGGTCAGCTCAAACCCCCTTGGAAGAGCCCCGAACTTATCCTGATTTCAAGCTGTTCACACCAAATGAGATGGAATTCTTAATTCGACCGCTTAACTGTAGCTTCGACAGTAATTTATCGTGCGTAACTCGTGCTTAGTTTAGAGGCGAATCCCGCGAATTTGCTTAGCGTCTACTTTCATTAGTCGTTTGGCACCGCGCGAAATGTTTGCTCAACTTCTTCCGATCGTCTTTGACCTACTGAGCTGTCATTTACTTTGTACATTCTTCTGTGCCGCCTTGTCAAAGTGTACAGTTGTTGTATGATCACTCAGTTGATCCATAGGTTGGTTTCGAATTCCGGGAAATAGCTGCAGTGTTCGCTTCTGAGGCTCTTTCTCTGGCAGCTGATAGAGCTTTTGGAATGGAGAGAGTCACGCAATTGGTTGCATCCATCGTTTCTGCAGAACTGATTGTGCGCTGATTATTGCAGTGTGTGATTTTTTCATATTATTTTGTTACCTTTCGATTTATCTTTTCCGTCTTCCCTTTCCTTCTTTACTCCTAGATTTTGCTTTTGTTGTGGTTCCACTCCAGCCAAAACATGCAGGAAGACGTAGCTCTGCCCGTCATTTGTTTATGGTTTCATTCCTGTGTAGGAGATTCATCCTGTACTTTAGGCGAGGTTTTGCTAGTAGATGCTAGTAGGTTATTCTTTCTCATCTCTCTCTGTCACCTCATCGTCCCCTTTGAGGCACACATGAAACCAGCAGGTAATTCCCCTCGCTAAGTTCTTACCATCTGAATAGAGAAACTTCGTACTCTAAGCCTTTGATCTTCATGTTTGTTCCGCTCTTGCAAGTCATGAACTGTTTTCCTGTTCCTCTCGAATTGTTCTCATTCGAGTGGCCTGAACAAGCAGCAATTAGGACCACACTAGTAATAGAAGAATATATCCCTCCCCCCAAACAAGTCCTTCCTGGAAGCAGCATATCCAATCGTTCATTTCTTCTCATGCTATGTTCAGTCGTCATTAGTGATATCAGCTTGCTGTAGCTTCATTTGCGTTAATCGCTGAATTGTATCTTTTTTTATTTCTCAGAACCAGATACTTACAAAAGCTGAAGTATCTTCCAAATGAAGCTGAAGCTTTAGTATAAGCTATTTATTGATGTTTTCGCGTTCGCAGAAAATCAGAGTTGATCATTGCAGACCATGTTCGTTGAAAGCTTTCTACGAGAACTGAAGGGGAGTATGTCAGGTGTATCTAACCTGCTAGTCACTAGTTCGAAAGTCTGCCTATGAAGAGATCATCCAACCTGTGCGGTATAGGTACTACTAGTATGCTTGAATGGCCGATGACTCGACTGTCCATCACTGCTTTCCAATCTCATAATTGCTCTCACTTCTCTTCTCTTGTTTGCGTGGGATTATCGGCAGATTTGAGTACAGGGCCTCGCATCAAAAGTCTCTCCATTCCAAGCACTCTCTGCTCACTCTCGTAAACGAAAGAGTACGCAGTGTGGAGAGAGAGCGGCTATTACTACGTGCGCGGATTTCGCTGCGAAAGCGCCAAAACAGCGGATGAATGGATACAGTCACTTCGATAGAGGAGAGCAATACATAGCAGTATCTTCTTTTTATTACTTTGATGATATCGCGAATTTAAGAGAAGCGTAGTTGCTTGTGAATACACTGATACTAGTGTGCAGCATCTGCAGCAATAAGCAGCTCTGACTTCCCTGATGAATCTCGTCCTTGAGGCACTGCTGATGATTGATTATGAATTTTATTTATGGAGAGGGAGTCGCAAGCATACTGCTCAGAAGGATTCCAGTTGTAGTATTGCGCGACTGAACCAACTTCCGCCATTTCTTTTCGGTGGCTCGCAGAATTTAGACTTGAATTTCTTCTTCAATATCTCCCTTTCACTTTATTCTCTCTCCATTTTGCCCTCTCCGTCATTGCATCACAACCAGCCCGATTTCACAGTTGCACGGATCCAGAGAGGGCAGCTCTCAAGGCAGAAGTGGATCGAGATCAGGCCAGTGAAACGAAATTAGGAATACTCGCGATAGGGCTTCATCTAATAATAGGATTTACCCTTGAAAGTGAATCCTTCTTGTGTCGAGCAGAATTATAGGGCTCTGTAGGAATATCGAGGTCCGAATGGATTAACGAGGTCCGAATGGAATAACGGGGTCCCAATGGGTCCCCATGGATTGAAGAGGTCCCATTCGGAATATCGAGGTCCCAATAATTTTTGTTCTTTTAATGTTGCTTTTCTCAATATTAATGGACATATGATAGGGAATTGTGAGTTCGTTGGTTCTTATATCGAGAAGCTTAGTAGTGGTAGTAGTTGGCTTCCTCGTAGTGGTCGAAGTCAGAGTAGATGAGGGCTGTACCGTCGACGAAGGAGTACCGATTCAGGCACCGACGGTATTTCTCGGTGAGTCCCTTCTCCTCTCCGCGATATTGGCTCCCTGAGACATGACTTGCTGCATGGTATCCGAAGCACGATGAACCAGATCTTCCATGGGCTGTTCCCTACTTGATCCCTACTGGACTCTACTGGATCATTTCCATGGGGATCCTCCTCTTCCTCTGAGCAACTCTTGATCTCTTGATCATGTTGATCGGGGGGGGGGGGTGACAACTGCACAACGGACAACTGCACAACAAATCGCGGTTCGCTTGCGGTATGACTTACCGATTGGGAAGTTGCTTCATTGTTACCAGTATGTCCTCCCCTACATTTGTATATATAAATCTTGTTACCAGGCGATCTTGAGATTCACTCCATATCAACGACCCGGGGTTCATGGAATGTGCATTTCCATGACCCCCTATACGTCGAAACTCATGATCGTCTGGTAACAAGATTTATATATACAAATGTAGAGTAGCACATACTGGTAACAATGAAGCAACTCCTCAATCGGTACGTCAAACCGCAAGCGAACGGCGATTTGTTGTGCAGTTGTCCGTTGTGCAGTTGTCACCCCCCCCCCCCCCCCCCCTGTTGATCAACTCTTGATCAACGGAGCATGGGGCGATACCGACAAGCACCAACGGTCACGAAGACAATAAGGAAGCTGAAGTAGAAATGCATTCCCTCGACGCATCTTGGTGTCACAACTGATCTGCTCCACTGAATGAGCAGGGGGAGGGCAAAGAAGAAGAAGATGTGGGTGCGACAGGTGCATCGGCAGACTGTGATGAACACTAAGAGAAACGTCTACTGAGAAACGGTCTCAAATTTAGCTCCACACCACATGCTACAATTGAAATAGTGAGAGCATTGCATTATTGCATAAAAAATGATGGCATTTGATATGATTATGTCGAAATGTTTTACAAAAAACAACTTGTGATTGGGTCCTCGATATTCCGATTCCGACCTCGTTAATCCTTCGAATCCATTCGGACCTCGATATTCCGGCAGAATTTCATTGGGACCTCGTTATTCCTACAGAGCCAATTATAGTCATAATTTTGTTATCCAGAGAATTCTTCTCGTTCTTCGTAAGGATCCTTGATCATTTCCTCGAACCTAAAACGAAGACGTTCAATAAATTCCTTGTTCTCTGTTCTCATTCATCACTTTACGGTCCGACGGCGCATGTTTTCTCCTGACTCGTTTCCTTCCTAGGTCATTCTCCTTTACTAGGACCATTTCGGGGCAGTACCTCGTTCATTTATCAATCTTACTGTAATCAGTTGGCAATCACGGACTGGCTTTTGCACGTGTGGTCCTGGCTCAAAACAGGCAAACACGGCGTGCGCGGCGGAAGAAGATCACAGAGCGCTTCCTGTATTTCTGCCCGGAGAGAGGGGAGGAGCACTCTCTCAATTTCGCACACTCTCTCATCTCTCTGATCTACGAGAAAGAGACTGAGTGGAGAGAGACGCAGAGAAGAGGGAAGAAGCAAGTGAAGTTGATCAGAATTGTTTGCCCTCTTTCTTCCCCTGGTCTAGTCTCTCTCTCTCTCTTCTTCCCATCTCAGATCTGCCATTCACCGTGCAATTCGATACCCAAAGTTTCGCGTTTTTCCCCGCACGTGGATCCCATTAGGAGCGGTTACGGTAGTGGTGCAGTGTGTGTGCCATGTTCGCGCACTAATTAGTATTCGTCGCCCGCACTGTTCCGCACACTGTTGCATTGTGAGGGAGGAAATCGGGTGGGTGGGGGTAATAATAGTCTCGCCGGTAGTGTGACCTGACTGCAAGAGGGAGAGTAGTTCCGTAAACAGGATGCGTGACCTACTACGTACTCTTGAAACTGTACTACTGTGTTTGGCAACGACGTATTGTATCTATTCCGTGATTACTGTGTTTAGTAAACTCTGGCATTTAGAAAGTTGTATATTTTTCTTCGACTTACGTTCGGCGTCCTTGAAGTGATTACCGTGCTGAGACCCGACAGGATCATCTCGAACCGTCTCTTTCAGTAACCAAACCCTCCAATTATCTGCTCACACCATCTCTTCTGACCTCCATTCACTGTTGCACCTCTGTCTGTCTGTCCGCAACCTTTGTGCTCACCTTTTTGCCCTGCTGAGAAGTCATCTCAGGTGTCGACTTTGCGAGTTGTCTGATGGAGAATGGGGTATAATAGGAGTAGTCTCAGTGGAGGTCTAGGGGAGGGCTGTGGAGACAGACTCTCATTCTCTTCTTTGATTCACCGGGAGAGAGTTTGTGGGAAGAAGAGAGGTACATCATCTCGCTGCTAAATATACGCTTGTTGTCATTTTCTCGCACTCTTTCGGACGGATCTATGGGATTCGTGCTATACTTGGCAATGATGAAGCCATTGGCGCTAAATGAAAAAAATATCGCTATCACTCTTGAGCCCAGTGATCATTCTATAGACTATGGTTTCCATCTAATTCAATCTCCCCGCTAAGGAAGAATCCTCAGCGTAAAGCAAAAAATGAATCGCGCGAAACTGTGGATGCGATAGTGATCTAGCGGGAACCTCCAGAACGGAAGAGAGAGAGGGGGGAACGAGTTCCCTTCCTCTTCTCTTCCTCTCTTCCTGGATAGGGGCAGGGGTCGCTTACCGCTGTTTTCGCCCCTTCCTTCATTCATTCACAGTACTGTTACTGCCTGACTAATGTTCGCGCTTCGACAGTCATTGCTCAACTTCGAAAGAATTCCCTCAAAGCAACGTCCTTTGCTCAAGGTCTGCTAAATCATTCGAACGGTAATCATTTTAGTCACTACTTGAAAGCCAAAGACACCGGTCGCACTCCTTCCGAAACACATATCGGCGCGCCTCTCTTAGGCCATATTCTCTGAAGTCTTTCGCTGTTCCGAACTCGTCCCATTCCGTCTCTTCCATTGTTCAACTTTCTGTGAGCATGTCAGATTGCGCGCGGTCGTCATTGTTTCACTTCTGGAGCCTCCATAACTGAAACAGGCGTTGTTTCCCACGAGGAAGACGAAGATTGGGACCTCACTTTAGAAAATTTCACCTTGAGAATTCACTCTGACGTCGTTATTGTTGTTTCTCACGCAGCTTCCCCACTTTCAAACCCCTTAACGCAATTCAACTTTCTAAACCTCACGCAGAATTGAATCTTCTAAGCTGCAGTTTACCAAGCGAAGGCGCACACGCACCTATTTACTTTTCTTTCTGCATTGCAAACTAGAGTATGTGAGTATTTTAGTGCTGCCACGCAATGGAACCCCGGGGGTTAACGCTTTCTTTCTGGCCTAGAATCAGGAAGCTCATCGATGAAGTAGAGAAGGCTTCAGAAGCAACTCTGGCTCCCTTCCTTCTTCGCGCAGAATGAACATTCTTTTTTTTTTGTCGAAGTGCATTGATGGCGTCGTTCTCGAGAGGGGAAAAAGACTCTCGTGCATTCCTTCCTCATAAGATCCATTGACGATGCATGGCATAACTTCCCATCCCTGTCTTCTTTGTCCCCTCTTCCTCTCTGTACTCTCTCAATCCCGCCTTCTCTCTCGTCTCCTACTTTTTTCTCGCATTGTGCGTTGTACGGACGTCGGCATTGCGTCAAAAAGTTCCGAAAGGATGAGAGTCTCCTGGATGGTCTCTAGGTGGTCAGAGAGTGGCGAGAGAGAAGCGAAGTGAGGAGAGCCTTGTTTCTCTGATTCTCTTCAATCCCCTCGCTCAGCTGCTCTGAAACGCGAAATGGAGCGAGTCGGAAGCGCCCTTCGTGCACGATGAAAAAGTTTTCGAAATTGCTTCCGGGCGCGAGTTCCACCCACTTTCATGCGAGAAATCTCGCGATTATGAGTGTCTGAAGCACCCTCAGGCATGGTTTTTCCTTCCCCTTCCTCCTACTTTTGCTAGTTGCATGTCTTCCTACATATTCATATGGGAATCTTTGCAAACTGCTGATGCTTTTTTGCTTTCACACGCTGAAATTCTAATTTTGGCTTTTCGTTTCGAAAATTCAAAGACAGGATATCAAGTTTGTCGTTCAGCATTGGAAAACAAGCTGAACTGTCCATCGAGTGCCCTTCTCTCTTATCCTTTTTGTTCACCGTTCCGGGCCCCTCAAAAAACTGGATTTTGAATCATCAGCCCTTCGCAGACCACTAAAAATAGCCGATTGTATACTCATCATTCTTTTCTCTCTGGCCAACGAGAGAGTGTGCAATCTGAAGAAAGTCTAACCATTCATCATTCAAACCACTCAACTGAATTGCACTGGACAATTTCTACAATATCACCACATCCACAATGTTGCGCGACTCATAAAGGTAAATTTCCGGATGTTTTTAGTGGATGTTTTGACGATTGTTTTCAGTAATAGTGCGACTTACGATACACAGAGATGGTCGCTGTGATAGGATTGTCTCTGTTGTGTCGATTCATTAGATGCTTCCCTCCTCCTTCAACCCTCCCTCTTCCTTCTCTGATCCCGTTAACTTGATCCCTACTCCAAACAGACTCGCATGGAAGCTCTCTCCATTCAGTACGATCTTTCATCAACTGGTGGAGACGAGAGAGTGTGCAGAATGGAGAGACCGCGATCACCCTTCACGCATACATTGGATCGAACTTGCATCTCCTTTGCGAGCTCTCTCCCTTTGTTGAGACTCTCCCCCAAGTTTCCACACATTGCGCATCATTCGCCACGCCGATTCATCTAAATCATCACACATTCGTCGTCCATTTTTTCGTATTCCATTCTCAATCCTCCATAAAAAGTCTGGACTGCATGTTTTCTTCCATACTTGACAGGTCACTCAGACCATAAACACCATCTGGGAAATCCGTTGACCACCCTGTTGTTGTTCCTCACCTCCGCTTCCTCTTCCCCTTCCTTCACACTGTATTTCCGGGCGGCTCCCTTTGTCGCTTCTTTGCGGATTCTCGTAAATTCGCGCGGCGAAATTTATTCTTCGGACCGCAACCTTTCGCAAGAAAGTGAAGAGAGGAAGGAGGAAGACTTACGCCTCCCCGTGGGGGAGAAAGAATAGAGATATTTGAAGAGGAAGCACAAGCTATTTGCATGTCATTTTCGCAAGCGTGTAGTTGATTGAGTCTACGGATTCAGTGAAGGGTCTGGTCAAACACTAAAAACGCCCAGATTCGCTTGAGTCGAACACTGTTTTTGCTCAACTCCACGAACGTCCTTTCACTCATCACAGCGCTCCTTGCAACCTTCTTCCGCCTTTTTGCCATACGAAATTCAACGCGATTTTCTTGCAAGACGGGCTCTCTTGATTCCACACAGTCTCTCGCCGGTCAGACAGAGCGAGAGATCGAGTGAACTGAAGAGAGTCAGAGAAAGTTCAGCCAGCGGGCCTCCATCATTCCCTCATCGAGCGCTAATTCAATTACCGCCCATGCTTATCGCTGCAGGGTTCGGATCGATACCGTGAAGGATACTGTAGATGTGGATCGGTGTCTGATTGAGTACTGTAAAGCGGACTGTAACGGAGCCGTTTTAAGCCATGACGAGCCCTCTTCCAAATAGAAGACAACTCCTTGGTAGTCCCATTCTACCCACTCTCCTCATTATCTTTCCTCTTTCTGATCCACTCCTCCTAATCCTCATCAGGAGTTACTCTCTGTCTCTCTTCAGTCTATACGATCTCTCGCTCTCTCTGATCGACGAGAGATAATGGGAAAGTGAGAGAGTCAGTCCATTACAGCCCGCCCACATTTCCTCCCCTCACTCCGATCGGAGAGCTGAGTCATTTTCTCCCTCTTCCTACCCTTCTTCTCCTCATTAGGTTCCACGTTCCGATTTCATTTGCGAGAGGTATGCTATGTTTCAATGAGGGAATGAATATAATTGATTGGTGAGAGGAATCGTTAAATTCACCATTGTCATCATAGAAAGAAAAAATCGCTGATACCGCATCATTATACGAGTGTCAATGAACAAGACAAGAACATGGTAGGTTTGCTAAATTTTTCTTAATTGTGCAATTTTTTGAATGAGGCAGATTGGGACGTAGAGATGAGGTCATTCCTCCTCTTGACACATCATCGTGGCATTTATTGTGGGAGAGGAATCGCTTCCTCACCTCTTTGCTCTTCATTCCACTGTTGTTTCATTTATTTTGAACTTCCTACTCATTCATCAATCCTATTCTCTTCTATCATATCCAAAACCTATTATGGCTTCGTTCCTCTCTTGATTCTGCAGTTGAGTCAATTACAGACTTTCATTGCGCTCAAACGATGATCTGGTTCTTCAGTGTTCTCATTATCTGGCCAGTTCTGATCCACAAATGAGACGCGTGCTTACTACACGAGACACTGCAAGAACTAAGTCTCCCTCTCTCTCATTCCGCCCCCTCCCTCGCCCTATCTAACGAGCACAAGATATGAGAAAGGGAATTCATGTGATTGATGCCTTACGACTGCTCATTCCACGCGCTTTCACTTCTTCTTATTCGAACTCTCGCTACATTCTCAAATTTCTTCTCTTTGATCTGTTTTTCTGAATTGTTGAATCTCTCCCCTTCTCACCACATAACTGCACTAGAGCCCTGAAAATGCGAGGATCGAACGAATTATGAGCTCGTTCTCATCGTTTCTTCTTCTCAACATCTGGAACGAACTCACTGATCGTAATAAATGCGCGCCTTTCCTCATTACTCTTTTCACTCCCTCCTTTCCATACTCTATCGCCCTGCCTAATACGCGATATAGTATAGAGTGAGTGCCTCTTGTTTCCCTTTCCATCCCTCGCCACTGTTCACTTTTACCTCTGGAGAGGATCCACGAAGAAAGTGACCCACATTTTCACTTTTCCGCTTCCTTTCTTTTCTCCTTCCTTCTCATTGCTCTCTAGATTACCCCTGCAGGTAATGTCCCCCCACTCTCCATTTCTAAGCGAACTTTTGCAATTCCCCGTGACAGTGATCGTTGTCGCGCGCATTGTGCAAATCCTGAAACACAATCATTGTTCTCTCGACAGGTGAAGCAACAAGTAGATTTTTACATTATCCATAAATCGTAGCTTTCCCCCGAGTTAAATTTTTTTTGACATAAATCACTGCATTTTTTTTCAGAATTCTCTATAGATAATCATGGAAAACAAAAACAATTGAGAACTTGTAGTTGGCTTTCCTTTAGGTGATTATTATTTGATTTCAACTGATTCTCAATCAAAACCTCCGGTCTAGGTCTACCCCATCTCCCTCCCCCTCCCTTCCCCATCCCACTCCCAACCCGTTGCTCTCCAGCTGAATAATTGCCCTTTGTACAGAGTGCTCGGTCACTTTTTGTCCGTGCTGCCAGTGATTTCAACCCTTCGCCTGCACCGTTTCTCCCCCTTTCTTCCCCTTTATCCACTCGCGCAATCTGGCTTTCCTCCTGCAACGCACAAAGCCCGCGGCATCAAAGCGGCCGGAGAATAGAGTTGACAGTAGCTTTCGAAGTTAGGGTAGTTGTTCTTCAAATTCATTCCCTGTCTTCAAAGATTGCCTCTGTAACACGGCTGCACTGGCCAGAGACGCACTATTGCTCACTGTGCTGTGTAACTTATGCTGCGAAGCGTCCTCGCAGTGAACGGATCAATTTGTTCGCATTAGATGAAGCCACTTTTTAGAGGTCATAGTTGCAAACGTTGTAACGAGGACTGGGTGATTTATAGAGATCGTTCATGCCAATGTAAGCGAGCGATAATTTAGCTGACTGTCTTCATTATTGAAACATTTTTCGTTATTCATCCCATAAGAGACAACGTTTGATGAATCCCTTGAATCGGTCAGTTAGAATGTTTGTATTCCACAGGAAGAGAAAGAATTATCGATGTTGTGAGTTCGCTGCAATAATTGGCTGCAATCTGAAACCTACGTCATCCATAGAGCAGTGGAGAATGAAATTGTTTCAAATTGTGCAAGTTTCCATTGTTTTTTGTACCGGTGGGGCAGAATGAAAAGATATAGCTAGATAATGTTGTTTATCGTCTTCTTCGTTCTCCTTTCCTTCTAGAGGATCGCTTCCTGATTGACTCTTGTGTCTCATCTCTCTCATTGCACTCTAATTGCAAAGGTGAAGCACTCATTAACGATCTCGCATTTCCGCTTCAAATCAAGCTAAACGCAAAGAATTCACAGCCAGAAAATGCAAAATTACATGTGAAATTCGAAGAGGAGATCATCCTTCACGTTACTGTATCAGTTTGTTTGCCTTCTTCAGTCTCTTTCCCCGTCGCCGGAACCATATTTTTAATTGGAAGCCCCTACCATCCCCCTCCTCCTCCACTCGCATTCCTCTATTATCTCCCATTCCACTATTGTTTTGTGTGTGAGTGTGGATACAATAGAGAGAGAGAGATGGTCTTCCCCCATTCTCTTCCCACTCCCTCTTCATCCCTCTTTGCTCATAACCCATTAGACAATATTGTAATTTCGAAAATCGATAGTTTCAGTCCTCTCGGTGTTCCATTGTAGTTCTCACTGCGGGAAGCCGTCCATTCCAGTTTCCCCCCACTACCAACATTCAATTCCTTTTCGAATGAGATTCAACTCTGCGGTTCCACGCCCTTTCCTCTGGCTCGTTTCCTCTCGTGTTATCCCCCTTTGATCTCTGATTCTCGAACTTCAAACTTCACTAGAATAACAAACTTTGCGGAAGTTCACTGCTCATTGAGCTACCGAATCGCGTAACGAAATGCAAAATTAAATTCGGAACTTCACTTCACTACTTTGAACGCCATCCTTAGGAGCCCGTACATTCCTTCCTTCTCCCACTCTTTCGTCCACTTCCCAGGAGGCACGGCGTCGAAATCAGCATAATTTCAGTGTGTAAAATGGAAGATGGAAGGCACTTTCTCCCCCCAGGTCCTCTCCCCGCGGGTCCAGAACAAGCTCCAATCACCGCTTCTCCCCCTCTCCTCCCCTCCTCTCCCTGCAAACTCTCTCCTCCACTCTAGTAGCACTAGAGAGCATGGGAATAGAGGAGCGTGCTCCGTTCTCAGCTCACCTTTCACTCCCCCTGCTCCAAATTAGCTCTCTTTTCGCCACCTTGTTGACCTATTCCCCTCCCTCGCCTCTCCTTCTCCGTCTTGCTATTGTCCTGCAGAAGAGTCAAGCGAATTGGGACAGCCTCTTTTTGAACAACTGCTGCAAGGCGCATCTGCAAATAACGTTCCCTTTTAATCGTTTTGGTTGCTCACGCAAATCGTGTAGGTCCTGCACTTGAATGATACGATAGTAAGTCACTTAGGGAGCGCCCGATTCAGCGTTGCAAATGAATCACCGAATGAGCAGCAGATGATTCAGTGAGAGAGATTCCATTTCTTCCTTCTCCATTTTCTTAATCGAGAAGGAAGCAATCGCCGTTTCACTCTGTACATTAGTAGTACAGCAACCACCTCCGAATCTCAACACTCACCAACCTTTCTCCCACTCCCCCCTTCTTCTTTTCAACTCTCTCACTCAGTGGCCCTAGTAACCCCTGCTGAGCAGTCATTCAGAGTCACAATGACTGCCTCCTTACCCCCACTCCCTCAGCCACTAAATACGGGAAGTCCCCCGAATGGATCCGGGCGAGAGCCGTAAAAGGTCCGAGCCGGACCGGAAATGGCGGGCGAGACTCGAGTGATGCCCTTAGAGTGGCCTTCGTTTAGGGGTGAACGCCTTAGATCTCGCCGAGACCACTCCATGTTCGGTAGAGCGAGACTTATGATTCCAGACTGCACCCAAGATCTAGAGATCACCCAACTCCAATCTCCTTGAGCGTGTTTCCTAGACAGACTCCTATGCGCTGCTGATTGTTTATCCTCGAAAATGACAGGATTGAGGGTTCGATGAAAACCGAAATATCCCAAGAAGTAGTTTGTTCTCTCCCGATTTCACGACCTCGTCTTCATTTTCTCTCTACGAGAATAATTAATGCGCGAGTTATTCGCCATCTCTTCTTCGGGCTTCTTCCCTTGCCTTGTGTTGTTTGTGAACTTTTTCTCTGAAGCTGAGAACGATTTCCCAGTTTCGAATCGCACCTACTGTGTCAGAAACTATTTCCTCTTGCGGACCTCTCAAACTGTCCCCATCTCAAAGTGAAGCACATGGCAATATCCCCGAACTTATTGACCTCTCTCCTCCTCTACTCATCACTGCCCTTTTTCTCCGTTCAAAACAAGACACCACGTTGCCGTACCCCATTTCGATTCTTTCTCCGCCGCTCCGTCCACCCCCCTACTTTCTCCCCTTCGATCTGCCATTTTTGTCCTCCCCCTTCTCTTACGCGAATGATGAAACTCTCTCCATTCCACACACTCTCTCGCTCTCTCCGACAGGCGACATGGGGAGAGTTCCCTCCACGCCCTTCATCACTGGTCACTCCTCTTACGCCGATCTTCAAAAGCCACTTCTCTGCCCAATGTCTCTTCTCTTTCTGCACTGCCTCGGCAGAATGACCAACACACATACGAGTCGAAAGCTCTTAGAAAGTCTCTTATTATGAACTGCCCCAACCCCGCCTAGTTGGTCGTATTTTGCTCTATTGCTACATGCATCCGCCCAAGTTTTTCACTGTTCTGTTACTCCTCGCGCCATGCTTTCTCGTTCTCTTGACCTACTGTAAGTGAGTATTAAAAATCAATATCAGATGCGGCTACCGTACCTGCTCGTGTTCGCGGTGGGAGTCGCCTTCGGTTCGAGACTGCCGCATCCGCCCGTGTTCACCTCAGTCGAGAGCTACCCCAGCATCTGCTATCTTCCCCCAGGTATACGGTAGCTTTAGATTGCGGTATCGATCGAATGCATGGTGTGGCGACCTTTCGTTCCACTTTTGAGATCAGTAATTTAGGAACGAACGGGTGATAAGAAATAGCTGGCGAAAGGGAGAGGGTGCAGACAGAAAGAGAGAAGGAGAGATCACGGCACTTGGAGAGATTAGGACGATCCCCCGAACAGCACGATTACTTCGCAGTAGCACATGACGCTTTATCTTATGGAAGGAGTAGAACGGGTTTGGTCCCTGATGGATAATAAGAGATACTGTACATTACGGTAGTTATCGATCGTTTACAGATTCCGGTCTCTGCCCGACAACGAACAAGGAAGACTCGGAAGAGAGCCAGGATCTACTTACTCGATATTACTTCGACATGGTGAGTGTTTACGGTAGCCTGATCATGAACGTGACCCATAGAATTAGCCTACCGTAACCTAATCATTAGCTCAATGCACTTAAATAATACAGTATACAGTACCCCTTCAGGCTACGGAGCAGTGCTACCCATTCGGAGTGCAGAATTGTGGCGGGAACGAGAATCGATTTCCTTCGAAGGCAAACTGCATGACCTACTGCAAGCTCGAGAAGGGCGGCAACAAGTAACGAGGATGCTCCGCTGAACTACCGTAGCCCCCTTCCCAGTTAGCTACCGTAGTCGAATAGCAATCCCTACAGTATCCCTACCGTATTCATCGCAACTTGCACATTGCCACTCCTTCTAATCAGCTTACCTCACATACAGTAGTAGGAGCTCATTGTTTTATATTCCTTTTGCACATCGGATTCAATTACGGGTAGCATCCCTGTAGAAAAGTGTACGTAAACGTAATAATTATATCCACCCATCAGCAACAAGAGCTTAGACCCCTCACTCTTTTTTCTAATTTTCTTTCCCCCAACCCAGTGTGTATTTTCGAAACTGCCTGTCCCTCTCCTCCCTCCCGTGTGCTTCAATGTGGCAAGTCCACACGCCTTCACCAATGGGTCTCCGATCGGTTTTACACAACGACTCCGCATTTGTGATCTACGCTTCGTTCCAAGCTTTGCACTTTTTTATCTTGTTATTTTGATAAATCGTGTACATACACTCTGAACGATCAGTTTCATCGACAAACAAAGCAATTTCCGCCAATACTTTCGCAACCTTGAACGCATACGTTTAAGAGAGATTCCCGTTCCGGTAGCGTTCCGGTCTGACACCTCGAATTTGCTGCAAATCTGACCACTTTCGAAACTGTGCTCAAACAACATCATCTCGCGTAAAACATTGGAATAATATAATACAACAACGTTTTACAACAATTAATAATTTATTATCATTTGCTATTAGCATCAAATCGAAATACGTTAGTTACATGTGACAAAAACTATTGCAAGGGTGCCTAAATTATTCGGGAAGTTCTATGAAAGAATGAAGGATGTCGTCGGTCTTCTTCGATTGCTTCACTTTCATTCGGATCCAAAGGCGCTTCCCATTTCTCCAGTGCCCTCTTGGCCTCTCTCTCCCTTCTCAGATACTGCAGAGTCGCGTTGAGGAGGCAGTCGATGCAGCAGCTCTTTAGCAGCGACTGCCAATCTGCAGCTGCATTCTCTGCAGCAGACTCCGCCTTGACCTTGATAGATGCAACTAGGGATGTGACCTCAATCCCCTCTTCTGTTAGATTGTTAAACCACTAGACGCCACTAAGGCCACGTTCAATTTCTTTATATTTTCTATTGCATCTACTGCCTATAGTGAATGCAATGGTTCCTGTTGCTCAATTTTCTCAAGTTGCCTCGTTGACGTAATATTGTTTTTGCTCCAGATGTCTACATCGTCATGATTAGTAATAGACAATCGTCGACGAGAATTCCTCTTGTCATTTCTAATGTTCTCCTTTGCGTGCCTGCGAATGAAACCGACTTTCTCGGTGGAGGCCAAATGCCGATTCGGGTACAGTGAGTATTTGCACTTATGGCTATATTTCGCTCTACCTACAAGTTAGCTTTGAAGATTCATTGGTGCTCGAAATATGTTCACACCTTCGTCACAACATGCATCACCGATGCTGATCCTGCGAATTGTTTCCTTCCCAAACCCGATCCTAGTGATCCCAGTGAAGTCCGATCCTAGTGTTCTTCGCTGCTCATGGAATTACAAACTTAATTATTTCGCAGATACTGACTTGACCAAAGCAGGCTACATCGGAGTGAGTCCAGTGTCGTCATGGCGAGTTAGTCACGGTTGGTCATACTCCAATGATCACTATGCCTGAATGTAGTCCCGACGAGGTTTCTCTCGCTTGTTCCAACGTAGGAGGAATGTAATCTCGTGTGTTACTGTACTCATTTCGTGATTATTACCTGACTGTCATGATTTTCCTGCGGATAAACAATATTGTTTGTCAGATTATCTTTTTCTATTCCTATCGGAAGCAATATCAATGTTTTATCTCCAGATGCCTAAGCCATCATGAACAGAAAATCGTCGAGAAGAGAAGGGCAAGCAACTGCGCTAGACATGAAGGGTGCGTCATCTTTACGCAGTCCAGAATCTCGATCGGTACACGATCAGTTTTAAAAATTGATGTCACTGGGCATATCTCTGTGGATTTCACTTCATTGGAACCTAGGGAAAAATCCTCACTGGATAGGTGCTCAGAAACTAAGAAAATGCTTTGAAATTCGAAATAGTCACTCTCAGATCCCTCTGAATATCGATTGCATGCATATCTACCTTCCAGTTGTTTATCTTCCTTCTTCGTAAGGTAAATCTGCTTTGCCCCGTTGAGGTAATTGTATTTGCGCCCAAGTTGATTCATGAACTGCAGAGCACTACTACTTCGGAGCCCGCGACTACTGCTAACTCTTTCCCCAGTGAGCCATGTTTTATCTAATCTCATTAAGATTTCATGTACAATAGTTGAAATTAACTTTGTAGACTGCACTTCGTGCAAGGATCTGCCCACGACCGACAGATGCCCCGAGGGCAAAGTGTGCGATATCACGAGAACTGTGCAGACCATCAATACCCTCGGCGTCAGATAGGGAAATCCTTAGAAGAGGAGGCACCCTTATGGTAATGTTCTCCACCATGCATTTGAAATGAAAATTTCAGGGCCTATGTGATGGAAAATGGAAGGAGTTCGGCGGCAATGTTCACTGCTCGCCTGGAGTTGGATGGGAGTCCAATGGAGTTACCCTCAATGATTGCAATATCACGGTAGCTGTCTGAACAATCAGAAGAAGAGAAAGACGCGTAAGATACCCAAGGGACTATTGGTGATACTATATCATGTGCAATACTCTGTTCGATGATAAATATCTATTGACTTTTGTGGATTCTCTGTTCACTTGTTCATGGTAGAAATGAGGGGAAAGGAAAGGCTAATGTCTCGAGGATTCCTCTCTGGCATGTGCTCCAGAAGAATGAGCAGCAAGGGACTGACAACGGAGGAGTCTTCCCCCGGAGAAGACGGTAAAAGAAGAAGCGTAGAAGCACACAATATACCCATAACATGGATTGTAAAAAGAAGGCTACCGCCTTACAAGGGAAGGCCTTGCGATGTCTCTGGACTTTCGGAAAGCGACCTAGTGGGATGGGTAGATACATGATTTCTAAGAACTCCTGTAAAGTTCAATGTTGCTGAACGCCCTCAGGGCACGTAAAAAATCTATATTTGTGCCCGCGTTGCGGGTATGTAAACCGATCGGACCTTGTTAGAACCTCATATTTTCCATTTCTTGTCTATAGGTTCAATGTTTCAAGTCGACAAGCCTTCACCAATGGGACCCCGATCCGTTTTACACAACGAATATGCATTTGTGATCTACACTTCGCTCCAAGTTTTGCACTATTTACTTTTCCTTTTGCCATTGATATCTAAATCGTGTATCATACAAACACTCCGTGCGAACAGTTTCGAATACAAAAAAAGCAATATCCGCATAGATTTCCACAACCTAGAACATCGAAATGTCCCCTTGTGTACATTTCGAATTCACAACAACCCCGAACACCTTCGGATATTTTTTTCTTACTCAATAATATTTTCATCTCTGGTACAAAACTAGCGAGGAACTACGTCACGCTAAGCGTTAAAAGGCATCTGCCGTCAAAATGAAAAGGAAGACCAACGAGCCGCTTTGGTACAGCCCATTTTTTGGAAGGCCGTCGGTCTCACGAGCCTTTTACAACGGCGATGTACCGGTGCTGCCTGGAGCATATAATTCATTTTTCCATCCCTATACATGTAATTCATTGTTTTTTTGAACTCCTCGAAGCAAGGCAAATGTGTTTGACTGCGCGGGGAACCGAACCGTCAACCATTTCTTTTCACATCCATCGCTTTAGCCACTTGGCTATTGAAATATTACATTATTAATTTTACAAATTATTATAAATATGGTTATTAATAATTAACCTAATAAAGTTGCCAAACTCAGCTATTTGAAATAATTTTACGAAAAAAGTCAGTTCATGATAGCACCCGAATCGCAGTTCCGTGATCCACTGAATCAGCTATTGAATTTTTGGCGGTTTTAGCAGTCAACTTATTTTTTCACCAGTTCGCACCAA
Organism: Pristionchus mayeri; assembly: GCA_036245805.1. NCBI lineage: Eukaryota > Metazoa > Nematoda > Chromadorea > Rhabditida > Neodiplogasteridae > Pristionchus > Pristionchus mayeri. Next base: position 19,711,637 of record BTRK01000006.1, read on the forward strand.
ATTATACCAATAAACATATTAAATTCAACTTTAAAAAGTTACTGTAGGTCGCCCCAACGAACTGACCCAACTCGAGCGCTTCGAAGAGCGTAGCCCAGCGAATACGCAATATTTTTAGTCAACTTTGGTATCCAAATGAGCGTATCGCCGGTCGCTTGACAGTGAATATATTGAAAAAGATGGGTAAACTTAATTCGAAGCCATATGAGTCCATATGTCTGAAAGCTACCGTAGTGGACAGACTCAGAGACAGACAGACAACGGTTTTTCGCGATTTTCTCAATATTTTCCAATTAAGCTCGGGTTCGTTTGTTTGTTACTCGTTAGATATCAAGCTTGCGCACTTGTTCAAAAGTTTTCAGCTCCCTACCTGCTCTGGGTCGAAAAAGCTTACGGTTTTAGGTAAGTATGTAACATTTCCACAATACGAAAACATATCAACAACAATTATCGAATAACTAAATTATTATTAGTTAATATCACATCACATAAAATAAAACAGCGATAAAATCTATTTTACATAAAGAGAAGCGTCGACGGTTCGGGAAAATCGATCAGGGAACAATGATGCCAAGCATCTCACGGGCCCCCCTAACCCCCTACAACCACCACCTCCATCCTTCCCTTCCATTTTCTTCCCACCACCACCATCATTCATTTCAGATTCTTCAGGATCTACCGCCCTTCCTACTCACGTCGTCAACACATCTGTGCCTCGAACGCCCCCTAACCTAACAGCTTCGTCGACCAATCTCAAATCGCTTCCGCTGTTAGATTAATTCACCACTAAAGGTCTCTAAGAGTACGCTATTGGGTCCCCTAAACCCCTACAACCACCGCCACCATCGATCCCTTCCATTTTCTTCCCACCACCACCATCATTCATTTCAGATTCTTCAGGATCTACCGCCCTTCCCTACCCACGTCGTCAACACCTCTGTGCCTCGAACGCGCCCTAACCTAACAGCTTCGTCGACCAATCTCAAATCGCTTCCGCTGTTAGATTAATTCACCACTAAAGGTCTCTAAGAGTACGCTATTGGGTCCCCTAAACCCCTACAACCACCGCCACCATCGATCCCTTCCATTTTCTTCCCACCACCACCATCATTCATTTCAGATTCTTCGGGATCTACCGCCCTTCCTACTCACGTCGTCAACACCTCTGTGCCTCGAACGCCCCCTAACCTAACAGCTTCGTCGACCAATCTCAAATCGCTTCCGCTGTTAAATTTATTCACCACTAAAGGTCTCTAAGAGTACGCTATTGGGTCCCCTAACCCCCTACAACCGCCACCACCATCCTTCCCTTCCATTTTCTTCCCACCACCACCATCATTCATTTCAGATTCTTCAGGATCTACCGCCCTTCCTACTCACGTCGTCAACACATCTGTGCCTCGAACGCGCCCTAACCCAACAGCTTCGTCGACCAATCTCAAATCGCTTCCGCTGTTAAATTTATTCACCACTAAAGGTCTCTAAGAGTACGCTATTGGGTCCCCTAACCCCCTACAACCACCGCCACCATCCATCCCTTCCATTTTCTTCCCACCACCACCATCATTCATTTCAGATTCTTCAGGATCTACCGCCCTTCCCTACTCACGTCGTCAACACCTCTGTGCCTCGAACGCGCCCTAACCTAACAGCTTCGTCGACCAATCTCAAATCGCTTCCGCTGTTAGATTAATTCACCACTAAAGGTCTCTAAGAGTACGCTATTGGGTCCCCTAAACCCCTACAACCACCGCCACCATCGATCCCTTCCATTTTCTTCCCACCACCACCATCATTCATTTCAGATTCTTCAGGATCTACCGCCCTTCCTACTCACGTCGTCAACACCTCTGTGCCTCGAACGCCCCCTAACCTAACAGCTTCGTCGACCAATCTCAAATCGCTTCCGCTGTTAGATTAATTCACCACTAAAGGTCTCTAAGAGTACGCTATTGGGTCCCCTAAACCCCTACAACCACCGCCACCATCGATCCCTTCCATTTTCTTCCCACCACCACCATCATTCATTTCAGATTCTTCAGGATCTACCGCCCTTCCCTACTCACGTCGTCAACACCTCTGTGCCTCGAACGCGCCCTAACCTAACAGCTTCGTCGACCAATCTCAAATCGCTTCCGCTGTTAGATTAATTCACCACTAAAGGTCTCTAAGAGTACGCTATTGGGTCCCCTAAACCCCTACAACCACCGCCACCATCGATCCCTTCCATTTTCTTCCCACCACCACCATCATTCATTTCAGATTCTTCAGGATCTACCGCCCTTCCTACTCACGTCGTCAACACCTCTGTGCCTCGAACGCCCCCTAACCTAACAGCTTCGTCGACCAATCTCAAATCGCTTCCGCTGTTAGATCAATTTACCACTAAAGGTCTATAAGAGTACGCTATTGGGTCCCCTAAACCCCTACAACCACCGCCACCATCCATCCCTTCCATTTTCTTCCCACCACCACCATCATTCATTTCAGATTCTTTAGGGTCTACCGCCCTTCCTACTCAACCGCCCTTCCTACTCAACCGCCCTTCCTACTTGTAGCCGGTCCCCCTACTACCTGCCTCACTACTTTCATTTTACAGCATATTCCAATTCACTCTATTCAAGGTATTTTCATCACAGTACTAAGCATCATATTGGAACCCTTCTAATGGAATCCTTCTTTTAGGGATCGTGACACCATTCCCAAATACCCAATTTTGGATGAAGGGGAGGGAAGGGGGAGGGGAGTTGATCATACGCTCCGTCGTCGTCCTTCTTCCAGCTTATTGAATGAGGATGTCCTTTCGAAGCGTTTCGTCGTTCGTCTTGGTCGTTGATCTCTCTGCCAATTATTACGATAAATGAAGGGTAACCGCGTAGTTGATTTTGGTTAGTGTACTGTAGGCCACGCGAGAATGTGTAGTTCCCACTTTTGTAGTACCTAGCGGAGTGCCACGAGGAGTTCCGAGCAGATCCACCCATTGTCCAGTGTACACGATGGGATACGGTAGGTGGGATACGGTATGCTGGAGGTCATCGGCCTACAAAGAATACGGTAATTGCTTTCATCGATATTCTGTTTTCGACGTATGTCTCGATTACGGTACCTTGCAAGCGCAGGTGACTGCTTCGCCGAGGTACAGTCCCTCTCACGACGTCCGCATCTGAATATCAAAGATCAACCTTGACTGATTACGGTGGATTCTACAGTACCCTGTTGTCGGCGGACTTCGCATCGCATTGGATGTAATGGAGTGTAGCTTGTATCGGACCTGATATGGGTACGGTAATGTCAAAGTTGATACGGTACATCGATGAAGGTACGATGGATTGAGGAGGATACGGTAGGTGAGAACCGTACCATTCAAGGTACCGTACCCTCCTCTATCAACTTTGATACTCACCGGCCATACTGTAGTCTGCCTGAGCGATCCTCGACCCGACCAGTTGAGAGGAGGGAGAAGGGCACGAATGAATGGAGCAGGAGAGGGAGGAGGAGAGAGAGCGACCGTCCCTCACGAATGGAAGAAATAGAATGAAGAGAGGAGGAGAGGAGTGAAGAGGGGAGAGGGTGAGAGGGTGGAGGAGAATAGAGAAACAAGAGGATTACGGAAACAATTACGAAACAATTACGACTTTTTATTGAAAAATTACCATTCTTCCCACTAGTGATGGTGGACTAGAGATTCTTCCCACTAGAAATGCTCAACAACAATGTCCTTTGATATTCAAAAATCGAGCAATGAATATCACGCGTGACACGTAAGATTCGAATAGAATCGTGAAGGGCCTGGCACAATTTTTGACCCCCGCTTCGGAAATCATTTTTCGAAAGCCTCTAGGGAAGTCATGTAATTCAATGTTCAGTCGTTCGATTTGGCTAAAAATTGGAAGATGTACAGCCTAGGTGGTTGGTGAATTGATAGAGTCAATAGAATTTTCATAAATCGATTATTATAATTCATAATCACCACATTTTCGTACCAGAAAATGTTTTCAGCCCAACCACCACCACCATCCTTCCTTCCCATTTTATTCCCACCACCACCACCATCCTTCCTTCCCATTTTCTTCCCACCACCACCACCATCCTTCCTTCCCATTTTCTTCCCACCACCACCACCATCCTTCCTTCCCATTTTATTCCCACCACCACCACCATCCTTCCTTCCCATTTTCTTCCCACCACCACCACCATCCTTCCTTCCCATTTTATTCCCACCACCACCACCACCATCCATCCTTCCCATTTTCTTCCCACCACCACCACCATCCTTCCTTCCCATTTTCTTCCCACTACCACCACCACCCTTCCTTCCCATTTTCTTCCCACCACCACCACCATCCTTCCTTCCCATTTTCTCCCAACCACCACCACCATTCCTTCCAGATTCTACAGGATCTAACGCCCTTCCTACTCACGTCTTCAGCACCTCTGTGCCTCGAACGCGCCCTAACCTAACAGCTTCTTCGACCAATCTCAATCTCCATCGCTGTTAGATTAATTCACCACTAACGGTCTCTAAGAGTAAGCTATTGGGTCCCCTAACCCCCTACCACCACCACCACAACCATCCTTCCTTCCCATTTTCTCCCAACCACCACCACCATTCCTTCCAGATTCTACAGGATCTAACGCCCTTCCTACTCACGTCTTCAGCACCTCTGTGCCTCGAACGCGCCCTAACCTAACAGCTTCTTCGACCAATCTCAATTTCCGTCGCTGTTAGATTAATTCACCACTAAAGGTCTGTCAGAGTACGCTATTGGGTCCCCTAACCCCCTACCACCACCACCACCACCATCCTTCCTTCCTTCCCATTTTCTCCCAATCACCACCACCATTCCTTCCAGATTCTACAGGATCTAACGCCCTTCCTACTCACGTCTTCAGCACCTCTGTGCCTCGAACGCGCCCTAACCTAACAGCTTCTTCGACCAATCTCAATCTCCGTCGCTGTTAGATTAATTCACCACTAACGGTCTCTAAGAGTAAGCTATTGGGTCCCCTAACCCCCTACCACCACCACCACCACCATCCTTCCTTCCTTCCCATTTTCTCCCAACCACCACCACCATTCCTTCCAGATTCTACAGGATCTAACGCCCTTCCTACTCACGTCTTCAGCACCTCTGTGCCTCGAACGCGCCCTAACCTAACAGCTTCTTCGACCAATCTCAATCTCCGTCGCTGTTAGATTAATTCACCACTAAAGTTCTGTCAGAGTACGCTATTGGGTCCCCTAACCCCCTACCACCACCACCACCACCATCCTTCCTTCCCATTTTCTCCTAACCACCACCACCATTCCTTCCAGATTCTACAGGATCTAACGCCCTTCCTACTCACGTCTTCAGCACCTCTGTGCCTCGAACGCGCCCTAACCTAACAGCTTCTTCGACCAATCTCAATTTCCGTCGCTGCTAGATTAATTCACCACTAAAGGTCTGTCAGAGTACGCTATTGGGTCCCCTAACCCCCTACCACCACCACCACCACCATCCTTCCTTCCCATTTTCTCCCAACCACCACCACCATTCCTTCCAGATTCTACAGGATCTAACGCCCTTCCTACTCACGTCTTCAGCACCTCTGTGCCTCGAACGCGCCCTAACCTAACAGCTTCTTCGACCAATCTCAATCTCCATCGCTGTTAGATTAATTCACCACTAACGGTCTCTAAGAGTAAGCTATTGGGTCCCCTAACCCCCTACCACCACCACCACAACCATCCTTCCTTCCCATTTTCTCCCAACCACCACCACCATTCCTTCCAGATTCTACAGGATCTAACGCCCTTCCTACTCACGTCTTCAGCACCTCTGTGCCTCGAACGCGCCCTAACCTAACAGCTTCTTCGACCAATCTCAATCTCCGTCGCTGTTAGATTAATTCACCACTAAAGGTCTGTCAGAGTACGCTATTGGGTCCCCTAACCCCCTACCACCACCACCACCACCATCCTTCCTTCACATTTTCTCCTAACCACCACCACCATTCCTTCCAGATTCTACAGGATCTAACGCCCTTCCTACTCACGTCTTCAGCACCTCTGTGCCTCGAACGCGCCCTAACCTAACAGCTTCTTCGACCAATCTCAATCTCCGTCGCTGTTAGATTAATTCACCACTAACGGTCTCTAAGAGTAAGCTATTGGGTCCCCTAACCCCCTACCACCAACACCACCACCATCCTTCCTTCCCATTTTCTCCCAACCACCACCACCATTCCTTCCAGATTCTACAGGATCTAACGCCCTTCCTACTCACGTCTTCAGCACCTCTGTGCCTCGAACGCGCCCTAACCTAACAGCTTCTTCGACCAATCTCAATCTCCGTCGCTGTTAGATTAATTCACCACTAACGGTCTCTAAGAGTAAGCTATTGGGTCCCCTAACCCCCTACCATCACCACCACCACCATCCTTCCTTCCCATTTTCTCCCAACCACCACCACCATTCCTTCCAGATTCTACAGGATCTAACGCCCTTCCTACTCACGTCTTCACCACCTCTGTGCCTCGAACGCGCCCTAACCTAACAGCTTCTTCGACCAATCTCAATCTCCGTCGCTGTTAGATTAATTCACCACTAAAGGTCTGTCAGAGTACGCTATTGGGTCCCCTAACCCCCTACCACCACCACCACCACCACCATCCTTCCTTCCCATTTTCTCCCAACCACCACCACCATTCCTTCCAGATTCTACAGGATCTAACGCCCTTCCTACTCACGTCTTCAGCACCTCTGTGCCTCGAACGCGCCCTAACCTAACAGCTTCTTCGACCAATCTCAATCTCCGTCGCTGTTAGATTAATTCACCACTAAAGGTCTGTCAGAGTACGCTATTGGGTCCCCTAACCCCCTACCACCACCACCACCACCATCCTTCCTTCCCATTTTCTCCTAACCACCACCACCATTCCTTCCAGATTCTACAGGATCTAACGCCCTTCCTACTCACGTCTTCAGCACCTCTGTGCCTCGAACGCGCCCTAACCTAACAGCTTCTTCGACCAATCTCAATTTCCGTCGCTGCTAGATTAATTCACCACTAAAGGTCTGTCAGAGTACGCTATTGGGTCCCCTAACCCCCTACCACCACCACCACCACCATCCTTCCTTCCCATTTTCTCCCAACCACCACCACCATTCCTTCCAGATTCTACAGGATCTAACGCCCTTCCTACTCACGTCTTCAGCACCTCTGTGCCTCGAACGCGCCCTAACCTAACAGCTTCTTCGACCAATCTCAATCTCCATCGCTGTTAGATTAATTCACCACTAACGGTCTCTAAGAGTAAGCTATTGGGTCCCCTAACCCCCTACCACCACCACCACAACCATCCTTCCTTCCCATTTTCTCCCAACCACCACCACCATTCCTTCCAGATTCTACAGGATCTAACGCCCTTCCTACTCACGTCTTCAGCACCTCTGTGCCTCGAACGCGCCCTAACCTAACAGCTTCTTCGACCAATCTCAATCTCCGTCGCTGTTAGATTAATTCACCACTAAAGGTCTGTCAGAGTACGCTATTGGGTCCCCTAACCCCCTACCACCACCACCACCACCATCCTTCCTTCACATTTTCTCCTAACCACCACCACCATTCCTTCCAGATTCTACAGGATCTAACGCCCTTCCTACTCACGTCTTCAGCACCTCTGTGCCTCGAACGCGCCCTAACCTAACAGCTTCTTCGACCAATCTCAATCTCCGTCGCTGTTAGATTAATTCACCACTAAAGGTCTGTCAGAGTACGCTATTGGGTCCCCTAACCCCCTACCACCACCACCACCACCACCATCCTTCCTTCCCATTTTCTCCCAACCACCACCACCATTCCTTCCAGATTCTACAGGATCTAACGCCCTTCCTACTCACGTCTTCAGCACCTCTGTGCCTCGAACGCGCCCTAACCTAACAGCTTCTTCGACCAATCTCAATCTCCGTCGCTGTTAGATTAATTCACCACTAAAGGTCTGTCAGAGTACGCTATTGGGTCCCCTAACCCCCTACCACCACCACCACCACCATCCTTCCTTCCCATTTTCTCCTAACCACCACCACCATTCCTTCCAGATTCTACAGGATCTAACGCCCTTCCTACTCACGTCTTCAGCACCTCTGTGCCTCGAACGCGCCCTAACCTAACAGCTTCTTCGACCAATCTCAATTTCCGTCGCTGCTAGATTAATTCACCACTAAAGGTCTGTCAGAGTACGCTATTGGGTCCCCTAACCCCCTACCACCACCACCACCACCATCCTTCCTTCCCATTTTCTCCCAACCACCACCACCATTCCTTCCAGATTCTACAGGATCTAACGCCCTTCCTACTCACGTCTTCAGCACCTCTGTGCCTCGAACGCGCCCTAACCTAACAGCTTCTTCGACCAATCTCAATCTCCATCGCTGTTAGATTAATTCACCACTAACGGTCTCTAAGAGTAAGCTATTGGGTCCCCTAACCCCCTACCACCACCACCACAACCATCCTTCCTTCCCATTTTCTCCCAACCACCACCACCATTCCTTCCAGATTCTACAGGATCTAACGCCCTTCCTACTCACGTCTTCAGCACCTCTGTGCCTCGAACGCGCCCTAACCTAACAGCTTCTTCGACCAATCTCAATCTCCGTCGCTGTTAGATTAATTCACCACTAAAGGTCTGTCAGAGTACGCTATTGGGTCCCCTAACCCCCTACCACCACCACCACCACCATCCTTCCTTCACATTTTCTCCTAACCACCACCACCATTCCTTCCAGATTCTACAGGATCTAACGCCCTTCCTACTCACGTCTTCAGCACCTCTGTGCCTCGAACGCGCCCTAACCTAACAGCTTCTTCGACCAATCTCAATCTCCGTCGCTGTTAGATTAATTCACCACTAACGGTCTCTAAGAGTAAGCTATTGGGTCCCCTAACCCCCTACCACCAACACCACCACCATCCTTCCTTCCCATTTTCTCCCAACCACCACCACCATTCCTTCCAGATTCTACAGGATCTAACGCCCTTCCTACTCACGTCTTCAGCACCTCTGTGCCTCGAACGCGCCCTAACCTAACAGCTTCTTCGACCAATCTCAATCTCCGTCGCTGTTAGATTAATTCACCACTAAAGGTCTGTCAGAGTACGCTATTGGGTCCCCTAACCCCCTACCACCACCACCACCACCATCCTTCCTTCCCATTTTCTCCCAACCACCACCACCATTCCTTCCAGATTCTACAGGATCTAACGCCCTTCCTACTCACGTCTTCAGCACCTCTGTGCCTCGAACGCGCCCTAACCTAACAGCTTCTTCGACCAATCTCAATCTCCGTCGCTGTTAGATTAATTCACCACTAAAGGTCTGTCAGAGTACGCTATTGGGTCCCCTAACCCCCTACCACCACCACCACCACCATCCTTCCTTCCCATTTTCTCCCAACCACCACCACCATTCCTTCCAGATTCTACAAGATCTAACGCCCTTCCTACTCACGTCTTCAGCACCTCTGTGCCTCGAACGCGCCCTAACCTAACAGCTTCTTCGACCAATCTCAATCTCCGTCGCTGTTAGATTAATTCACCACTAAAGGTCTGTCAGAGTACGCTATTGGGTCCCCTAACCCCCTACCACCACCACCACCACCATCCTTCCTTCCCATTTTCTCCCAACCACCACCACCATTCCTTCCAGATTCTACAGGATCTAACGCTAACGCCCTCTCTAACGCCCTTCCTACTCACGTCTTCAGCACCTCTGTGTCTCGAACGCGCCCTAACCTAACAGCTTCTTCGACCAATCTCAATCTCCGTCGCTGTTAGATTAATTCACCACTAACGGTCTCTAAGAGTAAGCTATTGGGTCCCCTAACCCCCTACCACGACCACCACCACCATCCTTCCTTCCCATTTTCTCCCAACCACCACCACCATTCCTTCCAGATTCTACAGGATCTAACGCCCTCTCTAGTCATGTAATAGCCAACCCCCCTACAAACTGCCTGACTCTTTCATTTTACAGAATTTACCAATTCTCTCTAATCCAAGGTATTCTCTCTCAATAGTACGCCCCATATTGGATTCCTTCGACGACCTTACGGGTTCGTGACCCCATTCCCAAATACCCAATTTTTACGAGGGGGTGGATCATACGCTCCGTCGTCGTCCTTCTTCCGTCCTTTTGCGTGAGGATGTCCTATCGAAGCGTTTCGTCATTCCTCTCGGTCGATGATCTCTCTGCAATGATTACGGTAAATGAAGGGTATTGTAGTTGATGTTGGTTAGTGTACTGTAAGCCGCACGAGAATGTTTAGTTTCCACTTTTGTAGTACCTAGCGGAGTGCCACGTGGAGTCGAGAGCCGATCCGCCCATTGTCCAGCGTACACGATGGGATACGGTAGGTGGCATACGGTCTGCTGGAGATCATCGACCTACAAAGAATACGGTAATTGCTTTCATCGATATTCGCTTTTCGGCGTATGTCTCGATTACGGCACCTTGCTAGCGCAGGTGACTACTTTGCCGAGGCACAGTCCATCTCACTACGCCCGCATCTGAAGATCAAAGATCAACATTGACTGATTACGGTAGGATTATACAGTACCCAGTTGTCGGCCGACTTCGTATCGCATTGAAGGTAGAGTGGAGTGTAGTTTGTATCGGACCTGCACGGGTACGGTAATTTAATAGCTTTGATGAAGGCACGATGAATCGAGGAGGCTACCGTAGGCCAGGACCGTGCCATTCAAAGTACCGTGTCCTTCTCTATTTACTTTGATACTCATCCGTCATAATGTAGTTGCTTGGGCGATCCTCGACCCGACCAGTTGAGAGGAGGGAGAAGGGCACGAATGAATGGAGCAGAAGAGGGAGGAGAAGAGAGGGCGACCGTCCCTCACGAATGGAAGAGAAGAGAATGAAGAGAGGAGGAGAAGAGTGAATAGGGGAGAGGGTGAGAGGGTGAAGGAGAATAGAGAAACAAGAGGATTACGGAAACAATGGGATTACGACTTTTTATTGGAGTAGAGATTCTTCCCATTAGAAATGATCAACAACAATGTCCTTTGATATTCAAAAATCGAGCAATGAATATATTTATCATGCATTACTTCAAATTATATACTCTTCACTTTGTTACACTTACCTACAAGTAAACATCAGAACAAACGAATTGGTACAAAGGAGAAACGGAATCGGTGCAATGATTCTGATATAATTTATACAATAACTTAGTAGTACTCTACTTCTAGGCTCGACGAACACACAAATGAACAATTGGAAGGGGACCAAACACGACGACCCAGGGCGAAGAAAATGTACTGTGGAATATCTCTGATCGAGGTTAATTCGAAAATATTGGAATCGTTAGACATAGAGGGCACATTATGAGGACGTAGGAATCGTTGAATACGGGAGAAATGTAAAGTGGGATAGAGGGAATCAGCGGAACGGATTATTACGTCGAGCTGGACGAGGCCAACTTCTTCAGGTGCTCCATGAAGACTTGCAGAGAGACGTCGTCAGTGAACACCGCCGCGCCCGATTCCTACAATGAGTTATTAAATCGAATTCAAATATTTCCCCTGAAAATATCACTAACCTGTTAGAGAATAACAATGCATGTTAGTAGAGACCGCCTATTGCCTGATAGTCGACTATATAGTCGACTATCTAGTCAATTGGCCAATCGACTATTTGATTTTATCTCGTTCATTTTGAACCGCTGATGGGTGAGTGAGCGGTCGTTGGGTATAGGATGGTTGTATGCCTTCGTAGAGAATGTTCAATATTTTTTATAATGCTAAATCCGACTGCTCAGTGCGAAAAACTGTTTTCGAGCATATAGGCAATAGGCGGTCTCTACATGTTAGTAAACAATTTTTGTGTTCTAAGGGGCTCAATCACGTAATTAGCGTACCCAAGCAGATTTCTAGCGTAATAAATTTTTACAAAATTCAGATCATGAAAATAAACAATAATTCAACAGCTCACCGCTCCAGTAGCGTAGGGGTTGTTGTGTGTGAGCGAGGGATTGACCTTCGAGAGGAGAAAGCGAGCCTGCAATCAATCGGGTATTTTTATAATAATCAAGTAAGTGATCTAGGTCCGTGCAATTCACTGATTTCAATAAAATTCTGCAAAAAGAGACCAGCTATTTCGCAAATTATATTATTTTATTAAAATACAGAAAATATCAAAGTCATACTTGCTCATGACCATAGTAGTAAAATAGACAAAAATGCTTCCTCACCTGCGATCCCTCGTATTCGGTGACGATGTACCGCGGCATCGGGAAACGCTCCTGCAGGATTGACGTCGCATCGCCAACCTGCAATTTCGATCACGTTAGGAATTTGAAGTTGATTGTTTTCAATTTAAACCAGTGAGAAATTTGTTTCACATAGTGCCTCAATTCCATAATTAGTTATGAATAACAGTTTGAAGTTGTTTCGTTCAAAAAAATAATACTTTTGGAACAACGAAAGATAATATTGCTGTCTTGTTTTTAATAAATAAATATTTGTAGGATTCTTTTTGTTAAATACTGACGGGTGCCTCCAGCAGCTGCTTGAAGGACGCGTACTGTGGGTCCTCGTGGTAGTTCAGCTTGCGCCATTGAGCGATCGTCTGTAAATATTATGTCAACACATTATTCCAACAGAGGCCTTCTTCGGGTAGTGATAATCCTTTTCATAGAAGATAACTTGGATACTTCACAGCCTGTCACCCTCATGTTTCAACCGCACATTATATTTTCTAGCATTGATTTTTCTCATCCCTCAACTAATTAAATCACAATGAAACCCCAGACTCGCCTGTCCGTGGTAGATGAGTACGTGGAAGTAGTCGTCCATCAGCAGGATTCGATCGGGCAGAATGGACGAAGTGTCCAGAAGGACCGGCTCGGGGGGACCGCTGCAAAATAACATTCGTTTAAAATTTTTAGTTGAAAAATTTGAAAATAATAAGCACACGACATGCGCAAAATATTAAAGGAAGGAAATTTCGCATTTATCACAGCCTTCTTACATAAATAGCTTGGCAGGTTTTCCCCAGTTCATAAAACTCTTCCGCTCAAATCACGAAGGCAAGATAATTTCTCACTTGAATGAGTAGGAGAAGAGGACGGGCTGGATCATCGTCGTGCTCTCCAGCACGTTCTCAGAGAAGAGAATGTGCCTGCAAGTAGAGAAATTAAGAAATGGAAGAAAATAATCTTTATTTGTTTTTCATATTCAAAATTATGGTAACATCAAATGACCAAGTGCTTGATCAAGTAGGATTGTTAAAACTCGCATCTTCCACGTGCGTGCAAAACTCTTTCTCACCTGTAGTACGCGGTCTCGTCGGGACTGTTGTTGAAGACCTGTAATGGCGTCATTGTATAATAGTTCTCTCCCAGTAGCTACCGTAATCCTTTAATCAATCGATAATCCAGACAGCTATACCTGGAGGAACTGCGATCGTCGTAGATGGAACATGAACTGGGGGAAGAGATTGAATTTCTCCGAGAGACGGAACGAGTTCGGGTCGTCCTTAGCGTACTCGCCGAACTTCTGGCACTGAAATACGAGAATTAGGAATAGATTTTTAAAAATATATCCCGGCGATTCCTAGACTTGGCATCCCCGCTTAATCAGTGTTTCACAAATAATTTGTTTTCTTCACGCGAAACATGTTTCACTAGTAGGTAAGTACCCAACAGTAGGAAAAAATTGTACGAGCTTTACAAAAGTTGCTGCAGAGGGACTCGAACCCACCATACCATGGGAAGAAAATTACAGCGCCTTAGACCACTAGGCCACTTGATCTAACGTTGGGACGACCATACCTTTTCATCTGTGCGCGCACCAATTCGTTGCTTGTCCTTTCTATCCCCTCAACTGACCAGTCTGATGAGCACTCTGTCCAGCCATCTCAGTGCATCGGGCGTGTCGTTCTCATTCGTCGCCCGCCACGAGGCCAGTCGACCGATCGTCACCGCAGCTGCCTCCTGCAGGAGAAGTTGATTAGCTTTTATTTAATTAATTAGAAAAATAATGAAATACACAATGCAAACATTTCAATTAAAGATTGTTAGTGTTCTTGCAAACGAGAGCAGCCCCCCCCCTCCAATCCCTCACCTGGTCGAACGAGTAAGCAATCTGCTGTTCTCCTCCAGTCGCCGCATCCACCCAGTTACGAGCCGTCGTCGTCACACTGCAACATTCGCCTCTTCACACATTTGTTTATTTCTTCCCACGCAACTCTGGTCATTATTGTTTTCAATCAAATCCCCCTTGCCCACGCTAAACGCAGATGAAGCCACTTATCGCAAATGCTCAAAATAACATTTCTTGTAATTTGGCTTTCTGCTTTCTGCGAAAGATTACTAGTTATCCAGTTACTCAATTAGTAACGGAAAAAACCACAACACACTCGTGCATCCGCAAATACCCTGCTCGTTGTGCACATCACTTCCTCCCCTGCAGTCCTTACTTCCTCTCTCCACCTACCGTATCCTCTTCCTTCCATCGGCGTGCTGGTACTGCGTCACGAACTGGATGTAGCCTCGGGCGTTCTGCGGAAGCTGCCCGCCCTGCAAGCCATCCATAAACTATCAATTGCAATCCAGAGAACACATTTTTGTACCTGAGAACGGATTTTTGTTCCAAAGAACAGATTTTTGTTCCTATCGGCAGTAAGCAAATTGATAATTTCAGTGTACAGTACTTGAGCGGAGATCTCGAGCAGACAGCAGAGTGTCGTGCGGGGGGTGAGCGAGTTGAACTTCCACTGACACGTACCTGCAAACAATTATGCTAATATTTGTTTTTTTTTTAAATCACAAACACTCGTACTTGGCGTGGTAATTTAAAATAGGTAAGAACAATTCATCATTCAATATTTTTACTTCGTCTTACAATTAACATGCCTTCTTGCGACATGCAAAACTTCCCCTACTCGACCGCCCTCTCTTTCGTACCTCCGATGCCCATCTCCGTGTCTGCGACACACGCATTCTTCACTCCGGCACTCGCACAGCATCCGAGTACTCCCTCGATGCGAAGACCGTTGGATGTCTTCACCTGCAAAGGGAGAAACATTTGCTATCTACTTCTTTCTCGCTCATTAGATAACGTGAAATGAAAAAAAGCTGGACCACTGAACAGGAAATTTTAGAGACATTACTATACACAGGTTCTATTTTACGGTTTCAGATAAACAATAATTTTGGAAATTGAATATTGAAAAAATATTATACCACATTGTTTCGAAAAGCTTTCATCACAGTGGTATAACAATTTTCGACGATAATAGAAGAATGAACTAGGTGCAGGGACTTGCACTTCTTCGATTTTTGGCATCCTTCTAAACTCAATCCCCAGAATAGGTTTGCTATCCCAACTTTCCGGTGTAATTTCCTCCCTTTCTTCCTCGTTTCCCACGCGTTTTATCGTAACAATTACATTGAGACGCCATTCTCAAACCACATGCGACCGTGCTAATGCCTATTTGTCCTACGCACTCCCCCTCCCCTCCCCCCCTTTCGTACCTCCATGGTGGCGTTGAAGGCCTGCTTGAGGTGGCCATGGGCGTCCTTCTCGAACACTCGCTGGTAGGTCTGCTTGAAGAGCGACGAGTTGAACGAATCTCCCATCACCACGTGACCTGCAGGGAGAGTGAAATTATCGATTGGCTCTAGATCGGAAATATTGCGACCGAGTATTACATTACACAAAATAAATAAATCTATTCCCGCATTTCCGAGGCGCAAACCTGCCTAGCTCCCCCCCCCCACCATAGCAGCAATATACCTCCGGAGCTGTTGAAGGTGTTCTTCATCTCGAGCAGTCCCGTCTGATCGAGGGCGCACGAGTACATGTCGATCACGTGGCCATTCTTGACTGCCCGAGCAGAGAGACCATCGAAGAACTTCGTCGCCTGCAGAGGGAGAAACACTATTCAACCTTCTTTCACAGATTGCATTTTTCGAAAGTGATCCCTCCACTTAAAATCGACAACGTGCAGATTCTCATAGTTAATTAGCGCGGTGCGACATGAACCATCCTATGCAGGAATAATACTTTGTTTGTTTGAATAACACTGAGACTACGTCTGCTATCACATAATTAGAACATGGCTTTTGCATTCGTGATGGTGCACGAAAGTTGGTGGTGATGAATTCAACAGCAACATTTTTTTCCGTAATAAATTCGTAAATACGTAGACCCCTGCAACCCTTGCGTATATAAACCGTACCTTCTTCATGAATGGGGCGTTGTCCTCCTTGATGGTGTGCCACGATCGGATGGGATTCTTCAGCTCCTCGCCCACCACCTGAATGACGATCCATTGTTGAATCAACAATGGTTAGAACCAGCAAGGTTTTTCAATACGAAATGCGGCAAATGCGGTAACAATCGTCACTTCCGATTTTGTGGTTTCGCAAAACATTCATGTTATTGAAGGAAACGTCTTTGATAGTCGTTCCATGAGTTCAGTTGAATTAATAATAAAAACAAAACAAACGTTTTATTTAATTGCTATAAATAAATAATATAGCTCGCCTCTCCGGGTCCATGAGTGCACGCTCCTCCCACGAAGGACATGATGCGAGCGCCAGTCGAGGGATAACACACCTGCAACGAGTCGCTACAGTAATTATCACCATTACCGTATTCTCTGATCTGGCTACCGTATCCCCCCCTCTACCGTACCTCGAGCAGAGTCACGGCGACAGCCATGGCTGCACCGGTCGCACGCAGCGGTCGGTGTCCCTGAGGCACTGGCCAACGATCCACAGTAATGGCGTCAATGAGCTCGTTGATCGACTCGTCGCACTCAGAGATCGGCTGGAAGGAGGAATTATCGATTGATTGACTGTTGTCGTATCCAATGCCCTTAGTCACATGTGCACTTAACTGCTGCACTTGCCAAAATATATTTTTCTGCACTCTCAATTCTCTTTTTGCCACTCCCCAATCCAAAAATGGTAACCCATTCCGAAGCACCCTTTCGTCTGTTTCCCTCATTCCCAAACCGTATGACTACAGTATGCGCGAGGGTGCCCTTTCGCCAGCCTATTTCAGGAACCTTAATTGTTTCTCGCCGTAGAACCGAAGCGATTCTCACGGATACACGCGCGCGTTCTTTCTCCTATTCGGGCAGGGAGAGAGAGAGGGGTTCGCTCTTTCGCCAGCATCGAAAACAGTCGTCTCGACGCAGGGAGAAAACCCCAGCATGAATGACCACAAGGCCGAGATAGAATGCGATTAGGGCTATTTACGGATATCCAAAAATATGTGCAAGTAAGTATGGGCGCCCAAAAACTCCGCATTGTCTCTGCTTGGTCAGTCGTGGTGTGTACTGCAGGTCGTACGGGGGAGCGCGGAAATTATGGGAGTGAAGAGAACGAGAGAGGGAGGGACAACTGCGTCAATGAAGGGCCAAGCTGCACAGTAGGAAAACATATTGACGAGACCATTCTAGTTCGCACCCAGTACGTGTATCCGCTCCTCTGATATTTATCCCAAAGGGGCTGCATCTCTATTCTTGGACAACTAGCAACAAAAGTGCCGTTATTGCATTGCGTTTTCAAACTTGTGCGCAAACCAAAAAGTTAACCTTCGGTGCTGAAAAAAAATTCTTCTCAAACATTTAAACAAGTGAGGAATCGTAAGGAGGAATCTAACCACACGCTTTCCTCTTCTCATCTTCCCCTCCCCCTTCCTTACAATCAACCCCTCCTACCGCGAGATGCTCTACCATCTTCTCGTTCTCCCGATGTTCTCCCGTGCGGTGCCCCCTTCTCCCCTCTACTGATAGAGACAAAACAACAATGATCGCGCACATTCCCTTCTATTCGCTCATCGCGTTCGTATTTCCTTCTGTTCGCAAATGTTAATCATCATCCCTCCTCTAGCCATTGCGTCATATCATTCCAGCACACACTCCGTCACCGGAATGCCAACTAGGCCGCCTATTAGTCACACTGATCACACATCTTATTCGTCCATCACATATTTTCATGAGGGTGGTTGATTTGAGAACTCATGTATGGAAAAATGACGTTCTGAACGTTCAGTTTTCTAAAATGAGATTTCTAAAATTACACACCCACTTTCAATGTACACTATGTACTATAAAAAACACCGTTCCCATCACATCATTCTATCAAATCCCGTCATTATTTTCTCATTCTCCGATCTCTCACCTGCAGGAACTTGTTGTGTGGCGGGGCCTGTCCCATGGGTCCGCCGGGTCCTCCAGGAGCTCCGGGGGCGCCGCCTGGGGCTCCTCCGGGGAAGCCAGGGCGCGGTCCGGGTGCTCCGCCGGGTCCCCCCGGCATGGGTCCGCCCATGGGGGCACCATTCATGGGTCGCTGGGCTCCTCCTGCAGCAGCTGCAGCAGGCCCTCCTCCTCCGATGTGCATGGAGAGCGTGTCGCGGATCTGCTTCGGGTTCACCTCCTTCGTTCCCTGCAAATAAAACGAATTAAATTTCCCCCTCTCACTTTCTCCAAGTTTTTCTAGTTTTTGAGATCCTCTCAATTTCCCACATCTCTAACGAATTCTCCCCAATAAGTGCCTACAAAACGCTCCTCTTCATCCTCCAAATTTGATGGGCCCAGAGATAGTATTTTCGTGCTCCTTCGGTCTGTGGCAATCTGACGCATTTTTCTGGGAATTTGGAGGGAGAAGAAGTCATCTTCTTCATATTTTCGCGCCTTCTCGCAGAATCCGCCAACCAATCGTCTCCATCTTCCCCTTGTCTGCCTCTTTGAACAATAACCTGCTCTAGCAATTTCTCAACTCTGTAGCTTCCTGCCTAGCGAGTGAATTTGCGCGAAAAGGAGCGCAGAATAGTTCTACGAAATAACCAGGCTTTTATAGTTATTATCGCACTTTTTCCGCATAAATTCAGCTCGCTGTTAGCGCATAAATCTCACTGTTAATGTGCTTCCTGAATGAAAACATGTAATCAATCACTTGTCCAGATTCTTCCAGGAAAGGAGCGAATTAACTTAGAGAAGGGGAAGGAGAAGTGTAAGCATAGTGAGAAAACGCACATACACAAACACGCATACTCTCCATTAATGTTCGCCCACCCACTCTTCCTCTCAACTCGATCAGCTAACTTGATAAGCACGAGATACTACGTGTCTCGTCTCCTGAGACTAGAGGGGGGAGGGCGAAACTACTGGTTCTCATATCACAGTTCTTGTTGTTGTCACGTTCGCGGGAGAACTCTAGATGTCCACAGATAACAAATAAGCATCATCAACACTCGTTCACAATAAAATGTGGATGATCTTCAATGGACAGCTACGTTCACGTTCTCATATTTCATTGTAATTTCAAGATTTGAAATCACAAGTTTCTCGAAGTGATTGAGATAATTTCTCCTCTTTCGAGAAAAAAATAGCGTTTTTTTTCTCATAATCAAAGCGTAGATGCATGCGAGTGTGTGGTCGTTGAGTCATTGCTGCTAATTCTGATTATCTAGTGAGATACGCCGTAGTATTTCCTGTTTCGAGCGAGGTTGCGTCTAACTACGTCTACGTGACTCAGATGGCATTAACGCATCACAAGTCTCGGACGGAAATCGTCCCGATATAGACATGTTTCGACGCAATCCCGTGACAGTCTCCTCAGCGGAAATATTCCCTTCGGCCAGACGACTATAGTCAACGATATGTGATTTTCCCAAAGCGCTTCTCTGTTCATGTCCAAATGCCCAGCTCGTCTCCATTTGTCGATTGACTCAATCTGTATTTCCGCTTCAAAAACAACTAAAAGGCAATGCGGGTGAGTCACAAAATGAATAAATTCGAGCACTCATTCCCCCCGGGTGGGCAGCAAGCATCCAATTAGGGCCAATAGTCTCATGGCTATACAGTCTGATGGCATGCATAATCAAATATGAATATGTGGGGGATTTCCTCTTCTCGACGTCACTCGCTTGAGATCATTGGCAGACAGTACTCCAAGTGCGCAATAATAGAACTCACAGAAACAGCTGATAGCTGGGAAGACTACTGACACTTATTGCCTCCCAACATCACACATGTTTCGAACACTGCATCCATTTTTCGCGCCCCATCAAGTGCAAATAAGGAAAGATTCCATGAACCACTATTACGCAGAACGTGCGTCACTTTTACCGTGAGCGTGAGGATGGGAACACCCTTATGAAGCCTTTTCACAATTTTTATGCACCTATATTCTTCTATGCAAGGCACAATTCCCAGTCGTCATAATAAAATCATCATCCCTCTCGCCCTAGAACAATGGCAATTCCGAGGAAATTCAAGAAAATCGATCACACTTCTATTCCTAGATCTCGTCAGTCAGTTGAATACTTATTTCGGGAATTCGCACATAGTACACTAGTGGCTCGTCACATTAGCGACCACTCATCACTAGATACTACGCAAGAAATCCACCCATCCTCAATGAACTCTAAAAGCACATTCATTATCATCGCATATGTGTTTCAGTAATCCTCCTTCATTAGCTATTGATCTCGCTCTCCGTCTTTATCACCACTTCCATCGAACAACATCCAAGCAGCTCCTACAGATGGGGTAACCCCCCCCCCCTCGCTATAAAATTGCTCAAGACGCTAAAATATACCTCAGAACGTTCGTCCCATGCGATGACACACTGTTCTACTCATTCATTCAGAGGTGGAGGCGACAGGTAGGAATATCTGATTGCCATCAAACCTGTTCATCCCGGAATCGGCGAAAGTGGGAGAAAAACAAGTTTATTTTCCAACTAAACATCAGTTTCTAGGATCGTGCTCGAGATAAGTGTGAGAGCATGACTCGAAGGCTTGTAGTCTTCATTTTGCGCTAATTTCCCATCCTACGAACAGCTTAGCAAATGACTCACAACAACTCCGCTGCGCCGCCAAGTCTGGCTCAAATCTGATAACACTCTACACTATTTACCCCTTCTACTCCAGAATTTGCTAACCCTGTTGCTTGATGCATAACTAAGCAAGATTCTGAGCAAACATCTCTGGGAACTCCATTGCTCACCGGACATTAATCATTGTTGCACCGTTGTTGTCCATCCCTTGTGGGCGTAGCCCGATAGGAATACCAGTAACACTATTCCTACAAACTCTGCCCACAATGCATCGCTAACTGAATTTAGCACACTTGTTGAGAGGGTGAGGGAGGGGGCTTTTCTATTGTCGTAGTGACCAGTGGCTTTCCCTCTTCTTCCTCTTACTCCCTCCCTCACATTCCGCTGGTATCCCCCCAATATCTGGATATTTCGGCTTCCATTCTCCGATATTGGCGGGTAACAGATTCGCAACATCCTTACTTGTCTACCGAAAAACAACCACATAAGAAGTAAGCCATGCCGAGAAGCCTCTCGATAACGGTACGCACATCCGGAGCCATAAACAACAAGCAGCCAATGACCCGCTCACTACCTGTCATAGCATTCACCCTTCCCCCGAACGGAAGAACAGTGCCACCCACTGCTCCCTCCCACGCCCTCAAAGGATGTACAAATTGGCACTAAACTTTTAGATTCACTTTAGATTCATCTTTCTCTTCCAACTCATCCACTATCCTAAATGTAGCCTCGGCAATTCACTAAAAGGTCGGGGCGAGAAGGCTATTTCTCCCCGGTCCATCTCTCGAAATAGGGGCAACTACTAGTGCTAGATTCCACACCTCCCTCACTCCGAGCTGTCAACTTCAGCCGGTAATCTGGATTAGGCAACATCCTCCTCCTCACCTTTCCCCCTTTCCCCCGCATCTCACTTAACCACATCATCTTCCGGTTCCCTTTTCATCAGCTACTTCCTCGAGACTTGGACGAATAGTCCTTTGATAGACTCCGCCCCCATGCTCGCCCTCCTATATCAATCTGTGCCGAGGAAAAGAACGCCGCCAACATCCTTCACATTTCGACGCGCACATACTCCCACAGCACACTTCCTCTAGAGTGTTCCCTCCTTTTGGCCCCGCCCCTTTTGTTCGAGGAGTTTTCGCTATTCTCGCCATTCGTCGACGTTCTGGCTGCTTGTGATCTGTCTCGGAGAACAATTCGTTGATTCATGCGTGCTTCCTTCTCCCTCTCCTCCCCCTTCACTCTGCGACATCATCACAACATTCAATGCGCATCCCTATTCCGCCCGTCTCTCTCTCTACCCGATCATAAAAGACGAATTCTGAATTCTTTTACCGCTTCCTTATGTTGCTTTCAGCGCGTTTCGAAAACAAAATAGGGGACATCTAAAAATGAATACTAACTATTTCTGCAACTGTTTACTCCCTCTCTCGGTACGGTAGCTTCCTGCACTCTCATACCATATATTCCTTGCTAGAATGCTCAAGAACCTCCATCATTTTCCCAGTACGCGGGGCTCATTCCCTATTTCGCATGCGATTTTTTTATTCGCTTGCATGCTTACCGTAGTAACCAAAAGAGGAAATCAACACCGTTTACGTCCTCAAATCTTGAATCTCCAAGTAGTTTTCTAAATTCCCCGAAAACATCTCAAGCTGAGGCACAAAACTGTCGGCAACAATCCAATCACGGTCTCAGTTTGTTTCATTTCCACTCGGCAACTCTGTACTCCCGACCGCCCCTAGCCCCGCCCCTTCTCCTGCCTCGGTCCTCTCCAGCACTCCTTCCAGTGTTTCTCCTCCACTCGCCCGCTCCTTCGCTCCTCCCTCTCTGTCCTTCACCTACTTATCCATCTCCTCTGCAGATCTCACATCTCGACTTGGCCCATTTCTCCCATCTACAGATGCAACCCTTGCCATCGCTCTTCCTCCTGCTGTGCTTGCTGCTCGCCGCACTGCTACCCGCAGCTGCCGCAGACTACAGGTACTGATGCAGCAGCCGAGACCCTTTCACCAACACATCACTTATATTTGCAGCATGTACGACAACCTCGAAGACAATCAGCACTTGCTGCAAGTGCTGCAGCGAGTGATGCGGAGGCGCGCCGTTCCAGCTAGTGCTGAGGTACGTGCACTTCACTCTTTGATCTACGATTTGTCCTTTCCTGTGAAACCCTAGGCAGCATCAAATTCGCGCGCATGACCTCTGGAATCCTTAGAATTTAGAAGAACTGTACTATTGATTAGATGTCACGGTCCGCTGTAATCTCCTTTTTGAACTAATCTTCTTCCTTGTTAAAGCCCTCGAGTCTTCGCGCACTACCGCCAATCCTGTGATATGTAGTCTCCGTAGTGCGTCTTCCTCTCACGAAATCGCGAAACCTTCCAAACTATAGAAAATGCATTGCATTGACTAAAGCCCGGCTGCAATCTGAAGTTTTGAACGGATGCTCTTGAATTCACGAACAATGAGATCTGTTACTCATGCTTGATGCCGTCATTGTTGAGTCAGAACAGACCGACCGAATGATGGCGTCGTCTATCCATCTATCCTTCCACCCTCAAATAGGCCGGCTACACTCTGGCCAATTGCGTCAATGAGACCACGCTTGGCACCAAGCGCCATCATTTCGTTAATCCTTTTGGCTTGTTTTGATAGCTCATCGGGATAATTTTGGCCCAGCACTTCCCTTCAGGAGAGTGCACGCCGCACCCACTTCCGCGTATGTTAACTACGTTTCCGCGTATACTCTCTCGCGTACATCCACCATTCTTTCCCTTCCACTCTCTAGCAACTACGCTGCCGCTGACACATTTCCCGATTAAGACTTCCTGTCAGCGCCATATCCCCCCTCTGCTTGTCGGCTATCATTTAATGCACCCACGAAAATGGGAAGAAAATTAGGAGCTGCTTCATTGGGACTAAAAATTGAGACATAAAAAAATGTACAACAGTAAAATATAAATTTTCAGCAGTTCTCCGAGTTTTCTTCTCCCGCAAAGCGACACGCGCGAATCGGCGGCACGATAGTGATGGGCAAACGTCGTCGATGAGCCTACCGTAGTCCAATACACCACTACAATCACCACCACCGTACGCCTTCCACCATCTCGCCACCTACCATCGAATCAATAAATGATCTCACATGCAGCCACTTACGCGCACTATTACTACAATTCGCTATCTGAATGCCGGTGTCTATTATATGCCCCCGTTATGTATGCACATTCCATCCCGTATGATGAAGAATGCAATAATCAACAGTTGTTTCCTCGCGAAAATCACGCTGTCGCAATTTACCAGATTCGGAAATTGCGAAAGTGTTAGCATACTATGTACAAGCATGCATCTCTTTCCATTCGCTCGTCCCCCGCTATGCAGTCTTTTTGCTCCCCTTGTTGTTCCATCCTGCTCTTGAGAAGATAAATTTAGCTGAGTAGCCGGTTATGTAATTCATCAGTCATTCCAGTGTAGGCATGCTTGCTAACAGTTTCTAGACCTCTTTGACGTGTTGTGCTAGAAGACAGAAATTGTGAGGCCGTTGCATAAGAGTGAGATAAACAAATGCTGTTATTTTGTGCTTCTCTCGCTTTTCACTGCAAACACTCTTCTCGTGCAAAGCATCAAAGTGTTGTAGACCCATTTGCATCCCACGCCGTCCTCTCCGTTTATATCATGCTCATCATATTTTTTTCCTTTCCTGTGCTGCATAATAAATTCATGATGTGCTCCTTTGCTTTGCAGTAGCGGAATCACCTCATTACCACAACATTATGGGGGTATTACACCCGCGAGTTAAGAGATGAAGAACGAAAGGCGTTCAGAAATAGAATGCGGTAATCGTTCAAACCCAATTTATTATGCGAAAAACCGAGAAGTGAACCTAGTTGTACCGAGAAGCGTGTAGTTCACCCCTGTTTTGACATACACTGGCGGGTAGTGGACGTGTCAAAATAGTCGACATCATTGAGTTACAATTTTTTTTATTACCATTCTGTGACTTATTTTTTCGTTCAACCTTTGCGAACTCACATCTAGAGTAATGTGAACGCCCTCAATTCCATTATCTCGCACAATTCTAATGGCGTTCCATAATGCGCCCCGTGAGCAATGTCGGTCGGGACTGGCATTTCGCCGCACATAAAAGGAGAAGAGAAAGAAGAGAACTGCAGTACTTCACATGGATCAGGGAGACTAAAAGAAGCCTGGAGCGATCATAACCACGCACCCGAAGTGCCGCCGATCATTGACCCTCTCTATCATGAGAACGGCGTCCTCTCCAGTCGGACGGAGCTAGGATAATCTTGTTCCGCCGCACCAACAGAGTAATCAACCGACCGATCTCTGACTCTTGGCTTTCATCATCGCTTTTCTCTCCAGTCTGGTAAGGGTGAAAATGATGGAAGCTTGTCAGCCCGAAAATAGTCAGCACATGTGCTTTAAAAAGCACGAGGAGGGAGAAAGGGAGAATTCCCTTCTGACCATACAGTTGCGCAAGACGGAAAGCGGCTGTTATGTGCACACGTACATGCTGTGCAAGGAGATCCGGAGTTTTCCTTAACCTTGTTGTTCACTACGTCCTCGATATTCGTCGGCACCATTTGTCTATCCCACCAGCGTCACTCACTGTCCTCTAGGGGAGCTGCATCGGGATGTCGACAGACACAAACAGTACTCCTAATTTCTTTGTCCATTGGTCTGATCATAGATGGAGTGCGAATGGTCATTGAGCAACAACGAATGATCGGTGCATGGAAATACGGGAAAAGAAAGAAACGAGTGCTCGCATGTTGTGCATGGCTATTTTTAAAAGGTCTTTCCTCCCAAGCCTGGCTTGTTCGCAGCCAGACTGTCGTGCAGTTAGGCTTTTTCGGCTCAGGAATCACCGCATGGAAGCATTTCGTCATGCATATTTCATTATTTCCGCCCTCTCGTCTCTTCGATCTCTGCCTATTCGAAGAGAACAGTTACTCCCATCTGGAGATGGGCGTGAGAGAATAGGAAAGAGTCGAAGAGGCTGCGGCACGTCATTGATGAGAGCGGAGCTAGCCACAGCACTTCCGACCGACCGTGTGGCAATGCAAGGAGGCTTACGGTCAATCTACCTCCTCACAATTTGCCCATCTCTGAACGGCAAAGGACGCGCTACTGAATGAATAAGCGCGATCAAGCGTAAGCTTGTCAAAATTGATTTAAAATTTTGACGCAAGCGCATTTATTCTAGGAAATTGTCCATCATGCAGGCACAACTTGCATTCAACCTCTCGAGGGGTGAGAAGAGCAATCATACCGAGAAAGCGCAAAGGGGCGCGCGCTCGTTAGCGTTTCTTTATTTGGGTTGCAGGATTGGGGTGGGCTATTTACAGAACGGCCCGAGAAAACACAAAACAAAAATCCTCGTCATTTCTCTCTGCCACTTCCAGGCCATTGTGAGAGAGCGCATCTACCCAACGACAAGAAGTGATTCCAAGACAGCACGATAGCTGCTTGCGGCGAGGGGCTATAGTCTGCTGAGTGGGGGAGGAGAGGGGGGGGGGGTTCAGTTTCCACTCTCCGCATTAGCTGGAGACAGTCATGCAATTGCGACGGGATCAAACAACAGCATCTTGCACAGACGCCTGTTTACTGAAAGCGGCGGCATTCTTCTAAATTTTGAGACGAATTGAGAAGCAGCGGGATTTCCAGTGCTTTGCCCTTTTCGGAATCTCCATATGCGCAAATACTTGAGGTCGATTTAGAGAGAACTGCGAACACATGGATGCTCAGTCTCTTCAGAACCAACATAAGCTTGTTCAAAGAACGGAAGGCTTGTGATATTGTGCTTCCCTGCATCCCCTCACCAAAGAAGCCCTTGTTGTTCATGTAACCAATGAAAGAACAATGAGCGTAGTGAGTTGCTACACGACGAGTCAGAATGGGTACGTGCCAATTTCGTGACAACTCCTTCCTTCAATACGCCCAAAACACTCTTATTAATCAGAATTTGCACTCAACTGCATTAGACACACAGACAGATGGGGGGGGGGGGGGGGGGGGTGCATTTGGCGGCTCGAATCCGAATTGCACAACACTCTTCTTCGTGCATTGAGAAACAGGTCAACGGCAATGAAATACGAGATGCGTTTCCTGTTTGCATTGTGAATTCCACAAAACAAGAAATTAGATCAGTTCAAAGAAAGAATCCCATCGACTTCCGGGAGCTACTGTGACGAACTGTAGTCTACCTTCCAAGAATCCAAGAATCAGAGAGATTCTCGGGCCCACGAAATCGTATAATTATGAACAATGGGGCTTCGCACTATTGCCAATGCAGCCGAATGAAGGTCGGCCAGACGGTGGGATCGACAACTCTCAAATATGGGGATGCAATTACTGCATTCCGATAACAAGATATACGTCATAAATTTTAAGAGGTGATCCGCATTTTGCATTGCCGCCCTACAACCATAGTCATATGCAGTGACTACGTGCGAAGAACCAGCTAATTCATACGTCAAAAAATAGTACAAATACAATTTGCTGTACTTCCTTCACAAAGAATCACTTTGCCCTCCAGATCTCTGAGAAGAACTGAAGATACGTGACCTGTAGTTGTTCTATCCACCGAAGCCGTACCTTCGTGTACTACAGTGCTGTGCGCAATTAGTCCGATCATGGAATGGACAAAAACAATCTGGTCATCCAGTCTGTTCTATGACACGTGAGGTTATGAATGCGCGTCACTTTCACATTGGGATGTACCTCTCTTCTTTGCAGTTAATAATTGATCTTATCCGGTGAGTGAAAAGCGTACGCTATTCGCATGCATACAACGGATAGTTCATGTAATCAGTTAAAAAACTTGCATGTAAATTCTCAAATATTCTTACATTTTCTACTCAGGTTTCAGCGCTTAATACTGTTCAAATAAGGCACAGAGCTGAAAATAGGGTGCTCTATATGACGATTTGTCTTCCAGAATGGGTGTATATTGTAGCGGAAACGAGTGCGCCTGCTCACTCTTAATTACTGGAACCCAAATTTGGAAATGGCCGCACCCATAAAGGACCTGGAATAGTCGACTTCGAATCGCCAAATATAGAACTAAATATATCACAGGGTACTCGCACCCAACGCACCCTATCTCTTTAGATATTAAATACTATTGTCGGGTCACACGCAGCGATAGAGCAAGTGGTATGATGAGGTGTCAGACGGGACAACCCCATCGCATGTCAGCTCTCGCTGCTTGCATTTGTACTATTCACGTTCCTTCCGGTCAGCCGACAACCAATCGTGAGGGTGGTGGCAGGGAGGGGAATAACACACGCCATTCGTATGCATAAAGGATTCATACCACTAAAGTTCATGTGCGTGTGGATGGTGCCGACACATCACCATACTAGCAAACGAATGCGTTATTTATATCACGACCTTTCGCCTCACAATAGCGTACGGTACGCTGCGTACCACTAAAGACACGCCACATGAATCCATACAAGCGTCCACAACCGCAATGATTGAGGCTCAATCTACCAAAAGACCAGCTGTAGTGGTACAGTAATCCTGCATGGACCGAGCGTAAGTAGGGTGAGAACAAGCAATGAGATAATTGCTCGCTAGTGGGAACAGGACCTTATGTGCTGCAAAACGTCTTTGCGTACTTGCTCTCCGGTGAGTAAATGAACAGCGCGAGTCTATTATGAGTGTGCGAGCACCGGAATGCCAACCCACGCAGCAATTGACTTCAACTACTCTCCAACACTCTCAGAAGGCTAAATAACGGAGTTCGGTAAGAAGTAACAAAAAAATACACGTACCACCAGCAACAATAATCAATGGATGCTCGACGTGATACAACATTTTGCTCTAATGTATGCCAATAATCAGAAGCGCACCATTCTAGATGCTCTAACCCTTGTTCTATAGTACCAGAAGTGTTCAAAACCCACAAGTGCAAGCATGCGTACAACCTTCACCCATGATCAGCCGAACTACCGTATGCTCTACCGTACCTTGAAGACGTAGCTGCGGCTGATGCCGTTGGTGCTCAGTTCGTGCAGCTGCACCATCCTGCCGTAGGTGATCAGGCCGACCAGGGCGTTCGCGGGAAGGAGGGAGAGCGCCGTCTGCAAGGAGGAGAACGGTAGGACGAGTAGTCAATAGAGGTGTTAGAGGTGTTAATGAAATAACGATCTCAAAAAAAGAATTTGACTGCTCGCGGTCGCATAAAACAACTTGGTTTTCGAGGAGAAATATCCCCAGTCATGGTGAAAGAGTGAGCCCATCAAACTCGATCATTACAAAAATGTAATCAACATTCCCACAAAAACAAGCAGCCGAAATAACGATCTTTGAATGAGTGAATTGGTTGATGTAGTACCAAACTGATGAGCTGGTTAATATGACTAGTCTTGAAGTCTTGAAAAAAAATTGCAGAGGCGATCGGCAAAATACACGAAATTATTCATTTGGAACTTCGACTATATAAAAACAAATCTCGTGAAAATATGCTGCGTCAAATAGATTGAGTTGAATATTTCTTATTGCGTTTTTAAAGTGTGCCCTAGTTGTTTATCATCGGCTCTCATTATCGGCTTACCCAAGTTCCCTATGAGCAGTCTATTCTCCCTCTACCATGCAGCGCGCAAGTACGTATAATGGAGGAAGTGGTCGTCCCTCACCTGGATGCTCTCCTTGAGTGCCTTCAGCTCGTCCGATCCCATGCACGTGTCGACGACGAACACGAAGATCGGCGGCATGGTCGTCGCCTTCTGCACAATTATTCATTAATTAATCATTTATAGTATCAACATAAATACTAGGATTATATTAAAGGAAGAAAGGTTGAGCATTTTGTTTCCGAAATCTAAAATCAAAATTGTGAATGCTACGATCATCATCCCCCTTCACCTTGAGCGTGTACTCGATGGTGGTGAACTGGGGATACAACTCGGGCGGTCGGTTCTCCTCCGAGATCGCTGAGTAGTGCGGAGGGAACGTGTTGCGCTGATTGCACATCACGCACACCCACGCCTTCGCGCGGTAGTCGACGAAGCTGCACGTGAATCGTCAATCAGTCCCCAATCACTGACGAGATTACAGTACTCGACGACTATCCAGAAAAAAACACGTGCCAGAATTCGCATTTCATTCGCTCTTGAGGGAAAGTATCGGTCAATTTTTGTGGCTCGGGTAATTCGTGATAATAGTTTATATTACTAACGAGGTTTCCATAAACGGTAACTATTCAGAAACAACAAACATGCTAAAATTCACATGTTCCGGTGAAGCAAGAGTGAATCAGTTCGCGATTATCCCACGAGACTACCGTAACCTCGCTCACCAGAGTGCATTGAGGACGGCCTTGCAGTTCTGCTTCGAGCACAGCACTGGATCGTACTCGAGCGGTGGCTGCTGCGGCTGGTCTGCCGGTCGCTCC
This sequence comes from Pristionchus mayeri, assembly GCA_036245805.1. NCBI lineage: Eukaryota > Metazoa > Nematoda > Chromadorea > Rhabditida > Neodiplogasteridae > Pristionchus > Pristionchus mayeri. The sequence continues at coordinate 19,741,915 of BTRK01000006.1, forward strand.
TGAGATGCGCATAGAATCAGGAAATAGTGCTGGCACTGTGCCAAGAGGTTGGTCAAAGAAAAAATAATTATGAAATCAATAGCATTTGCATGGTTTCTGTAAAGCATGGAGCATATTCGCCGTTTACAAAGTAACACTTGAAAGCTAGGAACAGGTTTTACACGAAACGTGGCCGAAACATTACCTTGAGAGGAGTGAAGAAGGCAGAGATGGGGACGACGAGGCGTTGGGCATCAAGACGCGAGTGTGGCCAGACGTTCCACGTGAATCTGACACCGTCGACGTCTTCCTGACTCCGAATGTAGTCCTCCCAAGTCGCCATGACTGAAAACCAGTCAAATTACAAGAATAATTGACCAAAATGTACATGTATGCAATTAGAAACGCAAGGAACAAATTAGTACTATAAAAAGCTGTATTAAAATTAAACGCGTTCATTTCTGCTGAGGTTTACAATGGTGAGTTGGCTGCATTTTGATTCAATTGAATCGCGGACTAAACAAGCAAATGGAACGTAGGCATTAAATAGTCATAATAAAGCGAAAGGAATTGAAAGAGGGGGTCAGCCTGTAACGATTCAATCAATAAAAACTAACAAATATTAATTAGAAAGCGATTAATTAAAACAACACAAAAACTTTTTTCGTGGTGCGAACACGTCAAGAGTCGGCCGATTTCTAACAAATTCACGGCCCCCGGAACATCGGCATAGACCAGTTTAAAATGTGTCACCTCATCAGGTGAAATCAGGCAATGCGCGCGCACATTCAAATAGCTTACAGTCAAATTAGCCGATTCGGCAAGTAAGTGCCTGATTTGCAAGGAGGATTGCCTGATTGTCAAGGACGTTTAAATGTCGTCCAAAAATATATTTCAGTTTGTGATTCATTTATATTTCACATTTTAAAAATATTTTTAAAATTAATTAATTCAGTCTAATTTCATCGTACTTATTGCTATGATAGTGCAAGGAAGAGTTTAGTCGCTTTTTCATGGATGGTCGCTGGATGTGGAAATATCATTTCTATGTTTAGTGCTGCGCGATTTTACAGCGCGACCCAGTTTCATGAGGCCAATGTCGATCTTCCGGAGGCCGTGGCACAAATAGGAAAACCAACTGCCTTCTAACTGCACGCGTTGTGTGGTATGACGTTGAAAGCTCGCAATCGATAGCGTTCCGCCATATTTTCGTGTTTTGCCACATTATCAGTTTTAGTTTTCACTCTGATAAGGTAGTGGACTAGCCGATGTACGCTCCTCGATTGGTCTCACTTGTTCAAAAGCTCTTAATTTTAGTCAGGGATCAATTGTGTGTAATTACAATGACCTTTTTAAAATCACGTGTCGTTCGTGTCCCTTTGTTTCCAGCTAGTAACTCTTTTCATTACAGCCACCACCACCGCAGATGGGTGCTCTGCTGGCCGCGCCTGCATGCGCCGCCTCGGTATGGATATTGGTTACTTAGGTGTTCTGATTCTAGTCTGCCCAAGGACTGGTCGTTCTCTAGCATTCCTGGCGGAAGGATGCTTGAATAATGGGAATAAACATGTCAATGTTTTAATATGTGTTGTTTATTTGCAGATGGCGTGCTGCTTCGGCAGCACTGCGTGTTCCCTCTGCTGCGCCGCGTGCCCCTCGTCGCGTAGCTCGACTACGACGAGAATCATGTAAGTGGTTGATAGGACCTTCCTTTGACAGGAAACGGAATTGCAAGTGGATTGAAATTCAACCGACGAATTACGTCCCATTTTCTATACCCTTGATTCTGAATGTGATATTTACCAATTTAGGGAGTTGAATGAGTTTCATTCTGGCGCTTCACTTTTCTCTAATTCTCACCATTCCACATGTTCTTCGGTGACTCTTTGGCTTGAGATAGAATGTGCAAATTAGAGATAGTCATACCGTTAATCTGTGTGAGTAAAGACTAGTTTACCTCTTTCCTCTCCCTGTTCTCTGACTCGATCGATTCGATTGCGAAAGGCGCGCACTCTCTTGCTGTGCACTTAATCATGAGGGAAATGAGTATCGATGAACTCATCGAATCGCCGCCAAAGATTTGTAAACATAGGAATAAATGGGGGCATTTTTTGTAATGTTTTTTTGGCATGTTTTGCATTTCTTCTGTAAACACGTCCCTAATCGTGAAAGTACGTGCCAAAACCAGCCTGAGAAGAACAAATTTTAATGCATGTGAAGGTCAACTGCGCACATCAAAGGAGTTAAAGATCACCCTTAGTAAGTGCTCATTTGCGAAAAAAAATAGTTGGAAAGAGCACATTAATTTTTCTTAATAATAGTAACAACAACACTATAACAATAATATTATCTGCAGGTACGCGCTGATGCTGCTCGTGGGCACTTTCATCTCGTGCATCATGCTCGCGCCCGGTATACAACACAAATTAGCTGATGTGAGTTTCAAATTTTTTTTTCTCAAATCGCGCGAGATTCTTCAACATTCACCACGAAATGTGTATAATTTATTGCCAACACACTCAAAAAGTACACGTCTACATTGCTGCCAATCATTGCTATTGAGCCGGAGCGCTTTCTTCTATCCTTATTGGAAGGAGCTAAACTATTTATTTTTATTTTAAGTTTGCAGGTTTTTACAACGACTAGCTGGATAAAGGGGGGGGGGGAGGGAAAATCCCGGCACCGGTGCTAAAGTGGCATATCACGCTATTCTTATAATCGATATGGGCGCACGGCATGGTTTTTTTCAACATCACGTTAAGAGAAAGGTCCCCTTCAAAAACACAGAAACAGTTACACAACGATCCTAGGGACCCCCAAGTAAATTTTTCAACTCGTGGTGTATGCGAAAGTGTGTGATCGGGGGAGACTTTTTACTCACCCGCGAATTCAAACAGCCATTATAATTCCGTTATAAAATTATATATCGATTCTTTTAAGGTGCCGCTTTCCAGTTTTCAGTCATTAGCAAGAGCATTTCGGGAAGAAACTACTGCGAAAATTTGAGCAAATTCTATATTCGCGAACATGCCGGATTGTGCTCTCATTTTTATGGAATTTCAGAAATAATTATCAAACGGACGTCTTACGAAGTGCCGCCCTCCAGTTCTTTGCTGATATATTCTTTGAGATTGAATACAGCGTTTGAGAGAAAATTAGAAAAATCGATATTCGCGAACCTTGTTTTTAAAAATGCAGCAGAATGTTAGCGATTACGGTAAGTTTCGTCGTAGAATTACTGAAATTTGAATTTATCGACGTTTATTGATCGAAATCAATTTATCCCCAGCTCAATAAAATATCGCTTTTTGATATTTTTTTTGTATATATCAGTCAGTTTTTTCTGTAATATCATGTCAAATGGCATCAGCTCTCGTTGATTGCGGTGACAGAGAGATGGTGCTCTTCTATTCGAAATTCTCCTTTCTTTCAACCAAAATTATTAATCACTGTATTGCTGTCAATTTTGTCAGTAAATGAAAGGCATAATCGAAATATTATTCAGACCATGAACGCGAAAAAAATATGACCCATCGAGAACGAGTTGACACACCGTACCACACGCAACGCACGAAATTCATGCGGGCGGCTTGCACTACACCACGAGGGGCGGGGCTTAATGTGATCACTTCATACTTACTCAAATTGAAATTTTATGAAATTTTGCCAACGGCATTCAGATTCAGCATCGCCGATAACCTAATGACCATACAAAAATAATTTTTTGGAAGAATTTGACATTTTACTTGGGGGACCCTACAACGATCCCTTCCATGATTACTTTTCCCCGGCTCGTTCGACGCTTGTACGCGCAGTACCGTAGTATCAGGGTGAAATTACAATTTCTACCGTATTTTAAAAAAACATTTTCAAATTTCTAAAAATTTAGGAAATCTACCGTGGTAAATTTTGCTCTCTGCAAATTTCTACAAAAGTATAGGGATATCAGCTGCACGGTGCAAAATACAGATTTTTTGTTGTGTTTTGACCATTTTGAAAGTGGTTATTGGAAAAAGTCATGCCATGTGGGCGTCGAATATTTTGTTTATTTTTAAAATTTAAGAAAAAATTATTTTCAGGCGAAATGGTTCTGCGCGGGCTTAGACAAGTACGCGGGCATCAACTGCGAGAGAGCCACTGGATTCCAGGCTGTGTACAGGTAAGCACTTCAGTATTTTTAAATATTATTTTTTATTTGTTTGCATTGTTATGGCGTGTGAGAGTTTCGACAATAGGTTGCACGTAGATGCTATTGTGGTTTTTTTGTTGTCATTGCCTCTCTGGGAATCATTCGCAATTGATGGAGGCAGTGATGGGCTAGAAAATAGGACGAAATTTTTTTTGCGACCCCCGGGTCATTTTTGCTTTGTGACTCCCCGAAACTGCCCCCCGGCCCCCCTTTTGCGGCCCCCCGGCCCGGGCCCAGCTGCTGGGGGGGGGGGGGGAAGCGGCTGCGACCCTCCGGACCATGGCATTGACGTCAATGCCATAGCCCCCTATTGCGACCCCCCCCCCCCCCCGGTAAAAGTCATATTTGAAGCTCACCACTGGATGGAGGCTTCCTGTCTGATAATGGTTTCTCTAAATTGGCAAATTCCTTTGTGTACATTGTTTCAACGCTTTCTCGGCAGGGGATATGTTTGGCAAAGTTGTTTATTCGTCGACAGTGGTTTCGAGGTACACGTGGCAATACTGAAACAGTGAAAAAGATGTTACAGTAGTATTATGGGGAAAAGAGCCTTGTACGATGCTCATGCAATTCGATTGATCGATTATGGTAGTTGGGGATCATTGCTGGACGGCACCTTGACCGGGTCCGAAGCCTGCCTCACGCTTGCCGCCGTAGTCTGCAATGGGAGAGAGTCATATTCATGAACTGCTCCGGGAAAATGGATGCACCAGTTTAACAACCCTATGTAAATCTCACTGGGAAGGTTTCAGAAACCCCTGCAAGGTCCTCATTCACTTACAGTATCCTCCGTAGGGGTAGCCGTATCCGTATCCGTAGCCACCGTATCCTCCGTATCCTCCGTAGTATCCACCGTAGTAGGAGGGGTAGTAGTACTGTGCCTGGCTCTCGGAGACGAGGGCACAGAGCACTAGGAGAGCGCAAAGGAAGACGAGCTTGCCAGTGGACATGGTGGTGTGGTGGTGAGGACGACGAGTGTGAAATTTCCGAAACGTCGTCTGCTTATATATTAAGTAGGAGGAGGGCGGCGCATCAGGATCTAAATCGGGGACTCTCTCGATTAGCACACTCTCTAGCCTCGGCCACTCCCCGAGAGTGACGCAAAACAGGGGATAAAAATGAAAGTTTGAGAGAAGTAAGTGTGAATGGTGTGTTCTTTCTGGAAGAGGTACGCAAACAAGGTAAAGAAACTGTGTCTGTTTGAGGGGAGGAAGTGGACGAGAGAGTGGGCGAAAGTGAGAGTGCGCGAGGGTTGAGCCGGCAGCTCTGACTAAGATGTTGATGTGCGCCGTGTTCCGCATACAGAGAGTAGAGGTCGGGAACGGAACGAGGGGGGAGCTCGGAACATCACCAACAACTTAGAAACGGAGTACGGCACACACTACAGTACGCAGATTAGGAAATCCATTAGCGATGCCAAATCTTCCTTCTGATTGAATTCCGAATCTGGAATTCCCGAAAAGTGCATCAATTTTCCTACAAAATATTTTGACGATGTTGTTTTGGAGCAAGTGATAAGTGATGGATGGATGTGCAAAATTGCGAAAAATTGAAGATGTGAATTCACTAGCAAAGTAAAGTAAAATATTTTAAGCTAATTGATCTAAACTGATTCAGAATGTGTGCTGCGATGGCGTCCTTCTTCTTCCTCATGATGCTTCTGATGCTGGGAGTGAAGACGTCGAAGGACGGAAGGTCCAAGATTCAGAACGGATTCTGGTCAGTGTATTTGATAGATTTGTCTTTGAGAAATCAATTTCACTTATCTTCTCCATGTGTTCATTATCTCTCTCTGCAGGTTCTTCAAGTACATCATCCTGGCTGCCCTCACCGTTGGTTTCTTCTACATCCGCAGCGAGAATCTCGCGGATCGTTAGTTGCTTGCGCTTATTTTTTTCCCGATACGTGGGTCATATTTTTAAAAAATTTTATCAATTAATTAATTAATTTGCAGCTCTGATGTGGATCGGAATGATAGGAGGTTTTCTGTTCATCCTCATCCAGCTCATTCTCATCATCGACTTCGCCCATTCCCTGGCTGAAGGGTGGATTGAGAAGTGAGTTTTTAAAAAAATTGAAAGAGTGTTTGATCTAATCTCTCTAGGTACGAGGAAGACGAGTCGAAGTGGTGCTATGCCGGTCTCCTCTCCATCACCTTCGGCACGTATGCTCTGGCTATCACCGCCATCGTACTCATGTTCATCTTCTACACCACGGTGAGCGATCGACTACTAACTACTTTCCTAATATTTCCTGTTGAGGGAGCTTCGTGCGCGCTGCCCAAGTTCTTCATCTCGTTCAATCTCATCCTCTGCATCATCGTCTCCGTGATCTCCATTCTGCCACAGGTAGCTCACTCTTTTTGCTCACTCACTCTCACATTAGACAAGATGTTTCATAATTAATTAATTTTATTATTATTCAGGTGCAAGAGCGTATGCCTCGCTCTGGTCTGCTGCAGTCCTCCTTCATCTCAATGTACGTCATGTACCTGACCTGGGCCGCCCTCATCAACAACCCCGGTGAGCTGGCGAAGCCTATTTTTTGGGATGCTAAAAATTCCACCTTTGCGAAAAACATTTTTGTGCTGAACACTATGATAATCTGGCCACTCGCTGGTGTTCAGATAGTGGTTCCCTTCGAATTATGAAAATACCCATTCATGGAATTTGCAGACAAGGCGTGCAATCCGTCGATGATCACCATCTTCACCAACACGACCACGCCCGATCACAAGGGTGAAGAGGTGAGAGAGGCTGGAGAGGAGTGAAAACAAGGAGGCGCTTCTGTACAATCCCGGAGAACTAACATGTACATGCATTGCGTGTGTATTTCCAATTAGGACACTCAAATGTATCTGAAACACATCTAATCTAGTGTAGAATTCGAGTAGGGAATGTGATTGCTGCGTCAAAGGTTCAAGGTAGGGTTCTTCAGACGTTGCCCATCGATTGTCCAGGATAGTGCAGAAGCGCCAACAAGGAAATACTTGGTTAAAAGACTAGCATTTCACCCTATCGCAACAACTGCCGAACCATTTATGACTGTTCACTATTGGTTGTGATGTAGGCCGCGCATTCAAATGATCATCTTATTTTTTGTTTCTCATGTCTCACGTGGTAGCTGGCGCTTCCCAGTTCTGCTGAGTGTGTACAGCCAGCAGGAAAAGGTGAAAGTACGATTCTCTGATCTCCGGCCTCCTTTCAGTTCGGTACTCCTCTTCCGATGCAGTCGATCGTCTCTCTGGTGCTGTGGTTCCTCTGTCTTCTCTACGCCTCTATCCGATCCTCGAACCAGTCTTCCTTCGATCGACTCGCCCGCACTGATTCTGGCAATGGAAGTGGACCAGAGGAGATCGACATGAGTGAGGAGACGGGCAGTGGGCGACGACTCTTCGGAGGAGGAGGAGAGGGTGAGACTGCGAGACTGATCGAGAGATCCAGTGAGTGCTGCTGTGATGTGGTTGTCTCTGCATGCAACTCTCTTCACTTTCCACTCTATCTCGGCTGTTAGAATGGCAGAGAAAGGGTGGGAAGTGGAGAGCGTCCAAACTAACGGCATGATTGGGGTTGGCGATTGGAGATCGATTAATTAGCGAGGAATGCTCTCGAATCGCCAGCCCTTGTGATGCGAATGCTTGTCGACTTCATCGTTGCTGAATTTTGCACATAATCTAATAAGAATGAAGAAGCGAAAATCCCGGAAGTTGGCAAAAATGTGCTATTTATTTTATGTTTTTAAACTAACAAATCAAGATTATCCTGGCATTTGCCATTGCCATCTCCCATTAACTATCAGCACTAACAACGCATGTGGCCTTTTCATGAACCCGCGATCAGCCTATGTGCATATTGGGGTGTCCGGAAAGTTCGTATAATTTTTTGTTTTTATTTTTTATTCAATGCTTTACAATTCTCAGTGACCAATGTATGCCCCCTTCTTTCTCACTACCTCCCTCCAGCGATTGGGCAAAGTCTCGATTTCTCTCTTCCAGAATGCGGGTTTCTTCGAGACCGCCCAGTTCACGAAAGCCCTCACAACTTCATCTCGATTCTTGAACTTCTTTCCTTTGCAGAAGTCAGAGAGAGAGCGGAAGCAGTGGTAGTCGCATGGGGAGAGATCCGGGGAATACGGTGGATGGGGAATCCTCTCGATCTTCAGCTCGTCCATTTTCTTCTGGGTCATCTTCGCTCGATGTGGGCGAGCATTGTCCATCAGAAGAAGAATTTTGCCCTGGTTCAGGAGTCTGGGAGGGACTCTGATCGCAACATCTTGCAGTTGTTCAGAGAAGAGGCCGGCATTGATCCTGGTGCCAGGGGCGAGGATCTCCCAGTAGATGGGACCGAGCACTGAGAAGAAGAAGCAGAGGAGTTCCTTCTTTCCGTGCTCTTCCTTCTTCGGGACGGGCGTGGGCTTCTCATCTGCATCCACCCATTGCAGTCTCCTCACAGGGTTATCGTACGTGATCCACTTCTCATCTGTAGCGATGATGGAATTGACCCATCGAAGATTGGATCTACGATGGAGTAATTCCCGACAGACTTGAACACGATTTTTCAGCTGTTCGGGGGAGAGGTCATGGGGAATCACTTGTGGGAGATTCGGCTTCTTCCCAGATCGATGGAGGATATCGGACACCGTTGATCTGGGAGTACCAGTATCCTTCTTCAACTCACGCACACTGGCCATGGGCTTGCGCTTCAGTGTGCGGAGAACGAGAGGCTGATCGAGGGAGGGAGGGCGTCCAGAGCGGGGTTGATCATCGAGACCAAACTCCCATTTCTTGAAGCGGGAGAACCACTTATAGCAGAAGGGTATGGAGGGGGCGTCAGCTCCTTCCGACTGGGCCAGGGCAGAGTGGGCCTCCTTCACGGATCGGCCAAGACGGTAGTAATGAAGTAAAACTGCTCGGAGGTAGAGATGGGAGTCCATCACAAGAATCAATGTAGCAACTAAGAGACTGATTAAATCCTCTCACTACTCAACGTCAGAATGATGCAATACATTGTTGACAAACAGATTGCGCAATCACTGCATTTGATCGCGAACTGACTTTTTTCCGAAGCATTATACGAACTTTCCGGACACCCCAATAGTTGGTGGTGTTCTGTTGTAACAAGGTGTTGTGAACTTTCTCAGTTCTCACTCTCCCTTTCACTCTTTCTCACTAACTTTCACTCTGTTTGCGTAGCGACCGAGTTAACATTAGCCAACTGAACATTCAATCTACACATGTTTCGTAACCGGTAGTTATGGATTTCGTGAGTGCATGCCCGATTACGTTGTATGCTTCCTTCTTCGAATAATTGGAAAAGATCATTAAAGGATGATCACGCATCTATTAGTTCTAATTCATTTAACAGCCATCCATGCATGCGAAAGCTACTTTCTCGCACCCGCTTCTGTCCTTTCCTTTCCTCACACCTATTCTAACATCTCCCCAGGTGCCAGAAATCAGCTCTCGCAGGCTCATTTTACTCTTGCCTTTTCCATAGGATAGTACAGCCGGAAACTAACCCTCTGGGTGAACTTGTGCTGCCTTAAATTAAACATAAATACTTGTGATCCAGTAATCATATAATGGTAAAAATACAGTTGGCGATAGGGCCCGGCTGGTTGTCTACCGTTCCCATTGTCGTACTGTAGTCGACGATTCGGATGCTGTTGCAGACGACGCAGAGCGTGGTGCGCGCGTGCACGACAACGAGGAGGAGGGCGTGGCCTACTCGTACTCCTTCTTCCACTTCATATTCGCCCTCGCTTCCCTCTACGTCATGATGACCCTCACCAGCTGGTACAAGTGAGTTGCTGATTTTGTTTTGAATCGACGTTGTAACGATAAATAAGGTGTTTCTGTGGGGACTGAGAACAATGTGAGTGTTGTTGGTAACGTTAGCAAGTTACGCGACGATTCAACTAGCATTGTTTCCACTTATTTAGCGAGGGAAACTATGAAACTTGGATGTAGTATCTAATTCCTTTCTCTTGTTCAGACCCGATTCGGATCTCACTCATCTGAATGCCAACATGGCCTCAGTGTGGGTGAAGATGATCTCTTCCTGGCTGTGCGTCGGCCTCTACGGATGGACGCTCGTAGCCCCCGCTCTCTTCCCCGATCGAGAGTTCTGAGCGGAAGAATGAGGAGTTACGGTAGCTCCCAATCGATCAATTTGTTGATGTCCCTGCTTTGCCCTCTTGTCACGACTCCGAATTGAGGTAGAGGCCCGATCGATCGATCGATATACCGTACTCCCTCGTTACTTACCTGTGAATATTGATTTCCTTACGCACAAGTGTTCTCCAATCCATTTATACTCTGGTCAAGTTGCTGTAGATACCTAAGATCTGTGCTCCCATTCCGATTCTATCTCCCACTCGAAGCTCCTTCCTTCCCAAATGCTTACCCCCACTGATATTCATCAACACTCGGTACTGAGTAGCCCATTACATACTGGCACTATTCCACTCATGATGCTACAGTGACACATTGACTTCTTTCGCCTTGTAAATACTCTTAACTATTTTCGAAATGTCCTGTTCCCATCTATCCAAAAACACAGATGTACAGATTATTCTTTTCACTCACTCGATCGATAAACAAGCTTGTTATTCTCAATTGTTTGTGGAAGTGATCCGTTGAATGCGGTATCTCATATCTGTCTTGATCTACTCAGTCAGACTTGATCACTGATCTCTCAGGTACTCCATTACATCACCATGGACGTCTCCAAGATGCCTCGTTACGTCGGACCCGTGAGTTTTCGTGTTCATTCAGGGTGCATTTTCTGTTGGAAACATGACTGATTGGCCAAAAATTTCTCTCGATTAAAAAAACGGTGAGAAGTTTGGTATTTGCTTATTTTAAGTTTACATTTGGGATTCAATCTAATCCACTACAATCGATATTATTTTCAGGTCAATCCTTCGATGTACCCCTCACTGACGATCGGCCTCTGTGGACTGGGCGCGCTGTTCATGGCGTGGTTCTTCGTCTATGAGGTATGTAGAAACGAAAGCTGAATATAACGTTATCGCTATGAACATTTATTTTAAAAATGCTGAAGTAGTTCAAATTATTTTTTGCTGGGAAGCCATTCTACACCATGTCGTAAAAACCCCGGATTTTTATAAGTACCATACCGGCTTTGAGATATCATGACCATTTATATATCGAAAATTTATTCGAAAAGTAAATCATGGTGTTAATATAGGGACAGCAGAGAGCGGTCATTTGAGGTTTCAAGGGTACAGTATCCAGATATCTCGACACATGCACACAAAGTTTGCGATTACAATCCTTTTTTGAACTTTTGAAATCTTTTTCAGTTGTTTTCAACCCTTTATTTTTGATACAGATAATTTTTTCTTGGCCAAATAAATTCTCCCTGTATCAATTATCTTCCCATATCATTTTGACCACTTTAAGGCCCGTTTAATGCGATTCATAGCCAATTTAGGAAAGTATGTTTCCAGTGTGCACTCTTTCGATCAATAATTACCTTGCTCCGCTTGTCCGACCTTAAATTTTGCAAGTAAGTGTATCGGACAAGCGGATCAATCCCAAATATCTTGATTTGAAGGCTCCAAATACGCGATTTTGGAAACGTTCATTTTACTTGGTCTTTATGTCATTCCACGCCGTCAAATCATGATGACGATACTTAACGTGCATGTTAAAATTATATGAAAACATATTTTCATGTAATTTTAATTCAAAAATGAAGAAAATTAAATAATGAAAAATGCGAAGATAAGAAGTCAGTTGCTGATTAGGTCAAGGTTCAGGCGGAGGGGTACTGTACCTTGGCCCCAGCGCTAATTTTGTTAATTCGCGTAATTAAGTTATTTCGCAAAATTTTTAATTTTTTGTTGTCGAAATCGTATCGGCCACTCCTAAATCATTGGATTCTATGTGCATTTTATTTTTGTAGCATTCTGAAGAAACCTGCCTGCTGTCCCTATGTTAATACTGAAATGTACGATCAATGTTCTACCGTATTCTTTACCGTAACCCCTCCCTTCCTTCAGGTGACCTCCAACAAGTTCACTCGATCCCTCGCGAAGGAGATCGTCGTCGCCACTCTGGCCGCTGCCTTCCTCGGCGTCGGCTCCGTCTTCCTCCTCCTCTGGGTGGGCATCTACGTGTAGGCTCCGCCCACAAAACCCCGCCTCCTCTGACCACGCCCATTTTTGATTGTTTTTATCGCTTGTGAGCATTGCTCCCTGGGATTTCAATGTGATATTACCTAATAATAATAACTTATTGTTGATACCATGTAGCTTTGTAGTATTGGTACACTGTTTTTGTACGAGATGTGAATGAAGTTGCTTTTCCAATTTGCATTGATTTACGATTTGTTTGTTATATCACGCCCCTCACCAGAGAATCGAGCTGAACCAGGGAATGGAAGGAAAACCGTGAAATGAGTTCTAACCGGATTTGGGCATCCTGAGGCATGCCTGACACTACCCCAAAGTCTCATTATACAGACTTCATTTTGGAGCTGCCTACGCCGGGCATGATGTCGACAGCTCTCACTTTGAGCTCTCGTATCTCGGTTACAGTGAAAGATATAACAAAATTGTCCCCGAGATACCCCCACTCATTTTTCGAGTTCTGTCGATCTATGTCGTTCATTTTGTCTGAATGTCGAATTTAATAGTGATACGCAATAGGTCAATTGTCTCAAAAGTGTAGGTAAAGAAGCAGCCCGTTTTTACATATGTTGAAGAGTTTTCCAAGGGCTATCGAATGAGTGGTTTGCGCAAAAAATAGCAGGGGTATAATTTTGGTTATGGCCTGTTTAGATTTCCTGATGATTTGAAGTCAATTCATTTCATTCCGAACAGCGTTCAGACCGCTCGGCTTGCCCGGTCCGCAAAGAATGATCGTCTTGGTTAACGATTTTCTGAAGAAAAGTAACTTCAAATCATCAGGAAAACTAAAAAGGCTTTAACTCGAATTATACCCCTTCTATTTTTTGCACAAACCACTCATTCGATAGCCCTTGGAAAATTTTACAACATATGCTAAAACGGGCTGCTTTTTTTACCTACACTTTTGAGAAAATTGACCTATGGTGTATCAATTTTAAATTCGACATTCAGAAAAAATGAACGACATAGATCGATAGAGCTCGAAAAATGAGTGGGGGTATCTCAGAGGACAATTTTGTTCTATCATTCACTGTGAACGAGATACGAGAGCTCAAAGTGAGAGCTGTCAACATCATGCCCGGCGTAGGCAGCTCCAAAATGAAGGCTGCATAATGAGACTTTGGGGTAGTGTCAGACATGCCTCAGGATGCCCGAATCCGGTTAGAACTCACTTCACGGTTTCCCCTCCATTCCCTGGAATCGCGATTCTAGCTCGATTCTTTCGTGAGAAGCGTGATATATTATCCTGGTTCTCGAATATCCAAGTGAATATCAGCAAGCCGAATGACTGATCGTGTTCTTGTTATTTCTTTTTATCGCTAGGGTAGTGTCGCTTGAAGCTGGGGAATTTTGGAATGTGACGTGTTCTCCAGACTTGGTTGATTCGAGTTTATAAGAAGGCATAAGAGCTGATTGAGAGATTGAAGTTAAAAAAGTAGATGGAAAAAATAATAGATATAGAATTAGGAAGATAATAAGTAATCAATGGCACTAGAGTTCGAAAAGTAACCAAGTAACACGTTATTTATAATGCAAATCACCCTTCACTCTCTTCATTCTTCCCTCTCTCTAGTACAATGAGCGATGAATTTGCATGGTAAATAACATGTTACTTGGTTACATTTCGGAGTCTAAATGTCACCCACACCCCCCCCCCCCCCCACCCCAATTCCCCGGTTCCAAGATTTGATACAAGCGAGAGTATTCAATTCAAGGCGAGGTTTCGAAGGACGTATGTCAAGGGAGAGATGAGCAATAGTCGATTGTGTAGAACTATACACTGCGTAGTGTGGTTGAAGTGATTCGGCACCATTTTATTCTCCGACATTAAAACCGAGTAAGTCGTAAGATGGTTATTCGTAGAGTTGATCTCTACTCTCTACTTGTCAAGGGATGCTTCCTTCTTATCACGGGCACTGCTCGTGCGACGCATTGTCGCCCCCTTCGAATTGCGCGATCTGAGAGTGATCTTTGATCTTTGAGACGATACCGTACCACGCAGAGGTCTACTGTAGCCTAAGCTTGGGGACCACCGTAACCTGTCACACCGTACCTCCGTTTGTCGGCCGATTTCTCGACCTTGTCGGTGTCGACCAGTTTGCCGTCCGCTTCGACGGTCGATCCTCCGCTTGAGTCCTCGAACTCACTCGTTTCCTCGTGCTCCTGAGGCAAAGTGTGTATTAGTCGACCTTTAGGAAAAGTCGCCCCAGCCCACACCACGCCAGAAACTTACGAAGAACGTCTCGCGCTTTACTCCATTGATCTTGTTAATCGTCATCTTCTCCGCCGTGATCTGGTTTCCGGGCTCTTTGAGCATCATCTGAAAACAAAAATTGTCTGGGAATAGTCGCCCGGTTACGGTATAGGTACCGTAGTCCCCCTCACAAACTTACATTGTACTCTCTTGCGATGAAGCGGAAGTTGGGGCGCTTCGAAGCGTCCAGGTTCCTGCAGCGAGTTAATTGATAAAAGACACGCTACAGTATCCCGCACCCAAACGATGGCACCACGTACCACATGCTGGAGACGAGGTTGATCACTTTCTGCGGGGTTCCCGGCGGCAACGAGGGCATGTTCCCCTTGCGAATCTGGGTTGCCACGTACTTCACGGGGTCGTCCGGCCACGGCTTCGCACCGTTCGAGAATACCTGCATGGAGGATACGGTAGGTGGGTACGGTGGGAAGGGAGGGATACCGTACCTCGAACGTCATTACTCCAAAGGCCCAGACGTCGCTGTGGTTGGTGAAGAGGGCGGGCCGCTTCAGCGTCTCAGGAGCCATCCATCTGTAAGCGAAATCGGTCGATAATGGCATACTGTAATAGATATATTATGCGGTCAATCGTCTACCGTACCTCACAGGCACTTGCGCATTGCTGCTCTTGGCAGCGTCCTCGGGTTCCTCGGCCTGCCCGGCGTCCATCACCTTCGAGAGACCTGACAGGAGAATACGGTAATTATTGATCGATTGAATTACGGTAACTTACCGAAGTCTGCGATCTTGATTTTTCCCTTGTTCGAGATGAGGCAGTTGCGCGCCGCGAGATCACGATGAACGCACTTCTTGTCGTGCAAGAAGAACATCCCTCTAGCCGCCTGAGATAGGGTATACGGTACCAGAGGTTTACGGTAGGGGCAGAGTCGGGGTACGGTACCTCGTAGAGGTAGACCAGCTTCTCGCGTTTCTCCGTTTCCTTGCCGAACTTGAGAAGGTGGGAGAGCAGATCACCTCCTGGAAAGGAGAAAGATCAAAGATCAGTGATACTCCCTTAATCTGACAAACCTGCGCAGAATTCCATGAGTACGAGCACGGGCTGGTGGTCGCAGGCAACACCCAGGAACTGCAGAGAGCATCGATTCGCGTGTGTCGGACTACAGTATCCAACAGGGATCTACAGTATACCTGGATAATATTGTCGTGCGTGTAGTAGCTCATGATCTGTGCTTCCTGCATCATCGCTTTGCGCGCCTCCTGAAGTTACGGTAGAGAGTTACAGTGTTCGGTCAGGATACGGTGCCACTCGGAGAGGGTACCGTAACCACTTGAGGGTGGTGGCACAGTACCTTGGCCTCTTCAGACTCGGCGTCTGTTGCGGCTGCGGCCACCAGCGAGATCTTGATTGCCACCACTTGTGGCTCGGCTCCGGCCTTCTTCAACAGACCTGAAAAGTACCGTAATCCCTCGTCTGGAACCGATTCAAGTCCCCGCCCCCTGCCCTACCGTACCCTTGTAGACACTGCAGAAATTGCCGGCACCGAGCTTGTCCTTCTCTTCGTATACCACGTTCTCATGCTTGAGCATCCAGTTGGGGCGGGCGATCACATTTTTGAGGTTGAGAGACTTCGATAGTTTATGTACCTGAGCATACGGTAACTACTAGAGCGGATTACGGTAGCCACTCACTCTGTAGTACTCCACAAGATCCACAATGGTGGGGAACTTGTTCTTAATGGGCGCACCCGGGTGCTTCTGCGCGAGGTACCAGCCACCGCCGTCGAATCTGCAGAGATAAACAGTAACTCTCGAGATACAGTAACCCTCGTGGAAAGGTCGCTTGTAGTAAATTCGACGTGGCGACGTTTCCCAATCTACCGTAGTACCTGATGGTGATGTTGACGGTCTTCCTGTTGTCGTCGCAGGCACTGATAACGATATCAGTCGATGGGCCGGTGTCGGTGGCGCGCACCAGGAAGTTGCCTGGCGTCGACCCGATGAGACGCCTGAGATAATGTAGGCTAAAGTAGGCAAGACGGGGTACGGTAGATGGGGGAAGCTTACATGGCGTCCTTGCGCGGGCGGAATCCGTGGTACCATTCTTGATCCTCTATATTTTTCTTGGTCCCCTTGCCCTTGTCCGCTGGAAAGCATACGGTAAGAATGGTGAGGGATACGGAAGGGGGGATGGTCCCCCCTGGGTCCCGTAGGGAGAGGAGCTCCCCCTCAGGGTTCGGAAGGGGAGGGGTGAGGGGGGTAGGTACTCCTCCCCCCCAAAGGTCGGGGGGAGGAGTACCTACCCCCCTCGGGGGGGAGGAGGAGGGGATCCTCCGAAGGTACTCACGTTGAGCGGAGGGCGGAGCCATTTCGAAAGTAGGCTGGCTGAGGTGAGCGATTGAGGTGGGAATGAATGGAGAAGGAGGAGGAGGAGAGAGAGGGAGGAGATTGGAATATTCCACGAGGGGAATTCATTCAAATTCGATCAATTACCTTGTTTGTACGTGATTTATCGATCTTATTCCGAAGCGATTAGCTCGAATGGAGTGGTTGGTGGTGAATGAAGAGGGACGATTTCGCAACAGCTGTATTCTGCGTTGGCTTGAGGAAATGCAAACCACGTTTGCAGGGAACGAATATTTGTAATTGCTCCCGGGTACTTGACGCTGCGACCTCTCCCTATACCCCCAAGTCCGCTTCTCGTTTGCGTTTTCGTCCAGAATATGACAGGTTTTCGCAAGCCTGTCGTTCTGGGCCTAAATGCCAGAAAATATGTGCATAACTAATCCCTTTCATTACGAATCCGTATATTTTCTCGTTTTATCTTTAGCATAGGGCCATTTATAGTTCTCTTTCCAAATAAGAAGCATTACCTGGCGGATTTTAGCTTTTGGTAGGAATGAGATGATTGCATATAGAGAATTGCAGGTATCGAAATGGCCGCCATCACCAAGAATCCACACGCTAAGAACGCCAAGGACAAGAAGATGAAGCAGCTATTCAGAAAGTGCGATCATTTACTTCACACATTCTCCTATTTTGTCCTCTCTTCGAACGGTCAAGCCGTCGCTCCAGCATGGTCGAGGAGACACGAGTGATGGGTGAAAGTTCCCTGCTAAGGCAGATTTGCTGGTTACGGTAGTTTACGGTTATCGATCGTTTTTGCGGAATGAGAAGAGCAAGATGGGCGAGGTCGATAACGAAAAGATCAAAGTGAGCAAGAGCGACTCCCCTAACTACAAGAGTGGTTTGAGGAGCGAACAGGTATACGGTAGTTCTGGAGAGGGTACGGTAGCTAGTTGGTATACGGTAGGCGTTAGCTAATGGCAGTGCCGAGTATCCGACGGTGTCCGGTAGAGCCCGAATATCGTAGTTGTAGGGGTACGGTACATTATTGACCGATCGATAATGTATAAAAGCGTGCAGCAGACGAGCGTCGTCGCTATGGAGATGCCCGACATAAAAACTGATGAGGTCAAGAAATAAGACAAGAAGCTCAGCGTCGATCCGGAGGTACGGTAGGGTACTGTATCACGGAATACGGGGTACTTCACCCAAATACAGTATGCTGCAGGAAGGACAGTTCCTGGAGAAGGGCTGTCGCAGGACTTCATGCTGGTTAACACGACGGACACCGTCATCGCCGTTAAGGTATACGGTGGCAACACCCACGATGTCGATTGACGAGTGATTTTTTTCAAGGTCACGTGCTCGTACAACGCGCTCTACTGTGTGACACCCGTCTTTCTCTCGATCGCTGCCGTATGTTACAGTAACCTAGGATACCATAACTATTCTTTATTTTGCTGAGTTTCTCAATTTCTCAAATGAACAAAGAACTTCTGAAATGTAGTGTTTTGTCTGAAGCATTCGAGGAAGAAGATCTTACAGGAATTGAGCGGACAATGTCTCTCTGCAAGTCTTCATGGAGAACCTCAAGAAGTTGGCGTCATCCTGCTCGACCTAATAAATCGTTCCGTTCGTGTTTCCGTTTCAACTTTTCCTCTATTAGTACATGATAAATATTTTCTTTTTATAATGTAGATAGTTCTGTGGTGAATTCGGACAAAAAATAGCACTGGTTAAAGATGCATAGCTTGAGATCATTTGAAAACAATCCATGCTAGAAAATTGGTTCCTGAGAGTTGCAATGGGTGAGGGAATAGGAGTAAGAGTCTGATGTGCTGCGAATATGGTTGTATGTATCGTAATCGAATGATGAGCTGGCATGGACTCGGTGTAAGGTTGAATGGTTGTGAAAACCTTGTCCTTCTCACGTCGAATCCTGACTGAAGCTCGTCGTGGAGATGTCGAAGGATGTTCGACAACGAAATTTAAAGAATTGCTGACGCACCTAAAATTCAGCAGGTTGATCTTTGATATTTTATGTATTCTTGATGGTTCGTTGTGACGATTAAGAAAGGTTTTCGTACATTTTTACATATAACCAACATGACGTAGGGCGTCAAGATGTTATTTATGGTAGTCATCGCTCTGAAATTGTCTTTATTAGTGAATCACTGTTGGGAACCGAATTGAAGGTTACTACCGTAATCCAGATTTCCAGTTGGGACTCACCGTAGGATGAGCGAGTAGTGAGTGTAGGAAATGAATGGTGATCCCGTAATGCCTTTGTGACTGTAGTAGATGGCAAAGAATACGAAAATGGACCATCCGCCTGCATTTCCATTTGTATCAATAGTCGAGAAGGACCAGATTAAAATCGGCTGGGCGCGAAATATCTCGCTCCATGTATTGTTCGTGGGTTTTCTCTTCATTCAAAATATATCTCTGGCATTCGTAAGATTGTGCTGTTAATACTGGAAGAAACCTTTTTTTGGTTCTCGTTAAAGAAGGACTGTCAGCAAAGTTGAAATTTTGACGTTGTCATAACCATGACCGACCTTTGTACAACCATAAGAGATTCTGAAAATTTCAAATGCTTATCTCTATTTTGAACCGAGTTATCATTAGTTGGCAGAATGCCAAGAAGGGCTTGAAGGGAAGGGACGTGCGGGAATTCAAATATCTAGAGGATTTTTCAAAAACTGGTGGGATTCGAACCCGCAACCTTCCGATTACGCGGCGACTGCTTTATCACTGAGCTATGCGATTGACCTTTGCCTATCCTCTTAGCTCGCGCTATGATCGTTGGATGATTGTCTAGGTCATGGTTATGACAGCGTCAAAAATTTAACTTTGCTGACACTCCTTCTTTAACTCATGTAGTGATGGAATCTGGGGCAAAGGACAAGGATCGAGAGCAAAACAGATTCCCACCGAGGCTGTTGACAGCCATTGCAAGTGTCATCCGATTTGCGCTGCGTTGGAGAGTGCGGAACCCGCGATTCTTAGAAATTATCGATTTTGTAGATCAGTGAGCCTCTGGCCCTAGGGGGGTGAGGTGACGATATGATGCGCCTATTCGTTCAAGATCAACAATCAATGTAAACTGAGTACCGCGATGAAGATCATAATGATGATGTAGATGGTCATGGTCGTTACCACGCAGAGACCCACGATGAAGAGTGATGCCTTCTGGAATACCCGCAATGATTGACTCTCTCGCATGCTCTCTCGCCGGAATCGAAAGAGAACCAAAAATAATACCCTTCCGTAGTATTTAAGCAGAAGACGTTTTGGCAGTGTGGGAACCTAATGTGAAAACACTGGAAAGGTATTTTCTTGGTTCTCGTCAGGTGGGTTCTCATCCGACCTAGTGTTCTCTCGCCATTTACGCGAGAGAGTATGGGTATTGGATAGAGCGAAAGAAGTATCACTACTCACGGGAATGAACCGGTCGTACCAGCCTACGAAAATGAATTCGACGGCTGGAGATCCGAAAGGAGATGATTTGTCCTGCAATAGATTTAATGCACCACTCATTCCATGCAATCTTTCGCTGTTAAAGTTGAGAGCCTTTCCTCTCTCAGCCTCAACTCCCACCAATCAATCAGATATTGTATTCACTTTCATTCTCCTTCTTTAGATAACTGGACAAATCTCGCCGAATTGGTAAATAGTTTTCTGGTATTTTTTCAAGCCACTGATAAGGACGGTAGAATTCTTGGCAATAAATGGGGGTGGTCGTACCCTGTAGGTGGCTGAAGAGCCAAGCAACACGGGGAGAGAAGACATCGCTGCTGCGATCCACACACAGCCGCAGATTAGACGAGTCTTGAGAGGAGTCCAGAACTGGAAAAGATGAGCGCTCACCTAAACTCTTGATGATGCTAGGTCGTAGGAGGATGTTAGAGACGGATGTTAGATTTCTCATCTGACCTAGTGCCCCGTCGATGTTTATCGAACCACAGTTTGAGTTTAAAACGATGTGATTGAAATAGATGAGGTCTCTCGATCAACGCAATCGTGCCCTATTGGCAAAGATGACTCCTACAGACTCGATAAGGGTCCATTGGGTACATGATGACCATGAGACGATCACACGCAAGGAGAACATCGAAGAGGAAGAAGATCGAAAATGAAGTTGCCTGACATTGATTATTGGAATGCCTACAGTATGACTACAGTAATCGTTCAGCATCTACAATTCCACGTACGTTGTCAAATAGATACACTCACCTTGGCTAGTTCGATGCGACCCAGGCAATTCGCGTTGGCCTGAATCACAATTATGTTATTTCACAAGCGAGATTGAACTGGTGGATAACAGTTGGCGAATCATACTTTCATTTCGCAAATTTCAGAAATCTCCTGTATACCCGGTAGAAATTAGGGGCTATTCCCCAGCCTGCCGGTTCCAGAATCAGCAGAGTGCTCAGTGCGAAGAGGATGTGTGCGACTGCTGAAGTAGAAGAAGAAATGTGTGAAGAGATAATGTTGCTCTCATCTTCGAATTTCAAAGGGGATTCACAATTAACGGCAGTATTTAGGGCCTATAGAGTATAGCCAATCTTGATTCTTGTGCATCAGGGTTTACTAGAATTTTCCCGAATTCTCATTCAATTGCCTGGTGCTCACTCGAACTCGCGAGGAGCAAGGCGATGGAAGCGTGGAGATCGTGTTGCTTCCGAAGGAGAACGTAGAAAAACCTGCAAATTAAAAATGGAATTTTAAAATTAAAAGTAATTAGTAAAATTTAGATGGCTAATTAACCGAAAGTGGATGGGCAAAGTCCCTGCCATGAGGACGTTCATCAACATAGTCGTCGCAATCTCGTAAGGTTCAGCCATATTGAAAACGAGGCTAGATCGAGACCGCGTCGGAATGAAGAAGGTGATGAGAGAAGTGAAATGGCACAGAGAGCCTTAGACTTGTCTGCTGATAACACTACTACTATTCCACTCAATTTTGGATCAACAAAATTGAGTCTCGGGAGTTGTCAATTTGTAGCTCCTTTTCATTCCCCGGGAAATGTAAAAAGCGATTTTGGCTACAATATTTGAACTGGACTCTCTGCAATCTTCCCTATCACTAGCTTCTCTGACTGTCTAAAGTTGGAGGTAACTTACTTCCACTCGGCACGAATCTTCTTCGTTTCCATGCTCTCTCAATCCGTCTGATCGGTTAGAGAGCATGCGAAATTAGGTGGATAGTTGTGACAATTTTCTAGATCTGGTAGAGAGTACGGCGCTTCTGATGTATGCCGATGTTGACCATTGCCCTCTCAATTGCACTCACTCCACGCAGATGAACAAGAAGTGGCGATAGTCGTCATAGTGTCATATCATACATCATCTCGCCAAACATGTAATCTTCATGCGCAAATGGGCAAGTCTGCAGACTCTCATGATTCCGCGTGTTCTCTCGTCGTTCTCTCGTTACGTATCAACATCTCATTAGGGAAGCAGCCTTCGCCTTGTGGTGATACACGAGATCTCGTCAACGGAAATAGTAATAAGCGCCTGCATTCGCCACAATCCGTGCATCTTGCGCACATCTCGGAATACGGTAGTTGCAACTGGGCTTGGCGCAGATCACTTCGAATGCGTCTGCGAGTAGGTGAGAGGAGGACAGGTATGCATTCCGTTGCAATAGTTCATGCTCGATAGTCACCAGAAGAAATTCTCAAAATGTGAATGTACAGTCCTGTTGGTTTCCCATGTGAACACGTTGCGCTCCGAGTAACCCCCAGTAACCCCCACTGACCCCACGGGTCTAGCACGTTCATCTTTGAGTGAATTGTGCTTAAAGTAGTTTCGTTGTGTTCAGCATGCAATTCTGCATCGAATCATGTACAATTTGTACTATTAAAAGTTTAAATATTTCGGTAAATTAATTTTGAAGTTGTCGAAAATAAAAAAATCACTGCCCGGTGTTATCAGGGTATTATTTCTATTTTCCAGATTTCTTTCAAATTTTTCCGGTTTTCAAACTTTTGATACGATTCACTATTTCCCATTATTTGTATGGTTTATACTACTCCACAAAGTCAATATTATTTATAACGTAAACAAAACTAAGAAAGGGGAACCGTAAAACTTATCAAAAGTATGAAAACCGGAAAAATTTGAAAGAGACTGGAAAATAGAATTAATACCCTGATAACACCGGGAAGTGATTTTTTTCTTTTCGACAATTTCAAAATTAATTTACCGAAATATTTAAACTTTTGATAGTACAAATTGTATATGATTCGATGCAGAATTGCATGCTGAACACAACGAAACTAATTTAAGCACAATTATCTCAAAGATGAACGTGCTAGACCCGTGGGGTCAGTGGGGGTTACTGGGGGTTTCTCGGAGCGCAACGTGTTCACATGGGAAACCAACTGGACTGTACCTCGAGATAAAGTCTACTATGACGTGAGTAGGCGAAGTTTTGCGGATCCCGCTGCAAGAAAATCTAGGATTTCTGGCCATTAGCATCCAATGCATCATTTATTGCTATTCCCTTCCCAGCATCTCGGCCATTCTGTGCAATTTTCTTCGCGTTTGCTGCTAGTGTGGTACGAATCGGAGAGGTGATTCCGACAGGAAGTCGCTAGCGGTTCCTGATGTTCAGGGAAGGCTTGGCGTGGCAAACCATCTACCGCAATCCTGGACTCGCCTCTCCTTCTCTTTTTCGTTTTACCGAGAAATCGAAGATCTCTCATTGCGTAATTTTGTGTTATCGTCGATGAAGAAATATGACGACAGAGATACGGCTACAGCAATACCGTAAAATCGCAAATTTCGTTCAGAATAAATTGTTCCACGCGTATTCGTGCGGTGCGCTTTTTAGTGTGGGCGGGGCCACCGGGCCCCTTTCGCGTCCCTTCCAAGCTTTATTCAAAATACTAATATTTTCTAAAGGTTTAGCCGAAAATAGCATATTAATTATCGAAAATGGACCTGATTTATACCGTGACTGTAAAAAATCCCTATATTTTGTATGTATTTTTGTTTTTTATATCAAAATATTGCTTGTCAAACGAGCAGTACATCGATCAACTTCAACGATTCCAGACGCGCAATGCTATTTATAAATGCTTTAAAATACCATAATAAATCAGTGGCTGTAGATTGCTCGGTTCTTTATGCTTACATTGCAATGAATTGTTGTAATTATCCATCAGATACTCCAGTCATCTTCTCCATGCTTTGCTACTGTATTCTTCCCTCTGATCAGTGTCCTTTTGCCCTTTCAAGATGTTCTGCCGCGTAGAACCGATTTTGCACTAATGACATCAGCTTAGCATTGCCGTGTATGCTGCGATCGTGTTCAATTTTTCTTTCTAGCGCGCGTTTTTTCATGCCCCCGCTGTCTCGTTCGTTCTCTTTCTCCCTGTCCCTCCCCCTTCCTCCCCCTCCCTCCCCCTCTCTCCCCCTCTCTCTCCTCCCTCTACACGATCCATCGATCCGCGCCCTCCTTTCGCAGCTGACAGACAGCGAACGCGTGCTGGCTAAAGGGCGCCCGCACTTACGGTCTAATACCCACGTTGCTGTACCAGTACTTTATCGTGAACTCCTTAGAGTCCTACTGTATCGTAGTCTTTCTCATTTTCTCTCATATCCGCTTGTCCTTCACGGTTCCCTTTCGCGATTTCGATGGATCTTTCGCAATTAGTTCATGTTAATTACTTAAGTAATTAATTATTTAAATGACAGAACTCGATGTCTGCTCACCCCTCTGAGAATGGCGAGAGCGTGAGCCACGAGGAACACGAGGAGGTATTTATTTAAATATTTAATATTTAAATAAATGACGCGAGTTTTGGTTCTATTTTAACATAGTTAAAGTTGTCTCATTTAATTATCTAACAAATTATCTAAATTGCAGTTGAAGTTGGAAGAGGCGGCTTCGCCCGAGCTGAACGAGGAGGAATTACTGGGTGGAGGAGAAGAGGAGGAAGAGGAAGACGAGCAGCCGAGGGGCGACACTGCCCATCTAGATGATGAGGTGAAATCTTGTTTATCTTGTTAGCTAGATTTTTATATCGCTAAATCGTAATAACAATCTACACTGTACTGTTGAGTAGTTGCGATCAAGTTAGCCACTCTTTTGTGTTTTTCGCGAGAGTTAAACTCGGATGTGAACAAGCTATCAGCAAGATGGTAATAGCGATGTGTACGACAAGGGAGAGAGACGAGGATATCAAAGATTATTAGGACTGAGTTGAGGGTTGGTAGTTTGTGAGGGCGTCAGAGAAGGCACTGAAACGGAGAAGTGTATGCCTAATTTGGAAAGGATTGCCAAATTAGTATGAGATTGTTTAGTGAAGATCGTCCAAGAGATAATTGGAATATTGATTTATCCGCATCTAATGTCATGTTAAGTGTGGTCGTGACGATAAGTGTGGGTGGGGTGTATCCTGTGAGAAGTTACGAAGGTAGTAGTTACTGCTGGCATAACAGGTGACTGCGAAATGACTGTGCTGGGTGAGGTTTGTGCAGATTGCCTTGCTATGGCGTTTCTTTGATTAGGCCTGTAATATAAGATTTGCGAGGAAACAATACATAAAACGGAAATACGGACGTTGTATGATCATAGGTTTAGTTTGTTCCATTTTTGAAGGCACATGGAATTCTTAACGATGCATTATCAGCACTCTCCTTGATCATAACTTGTGCAACAAAGGTGTACTATTTGAAATGTAGGGAAAAACTTTCTAAGTTCTTATCAAATATTTAATTGCAGGACATGGCAATGGACGAGGACAATCTAGACGATTTCGACGAAAACGATGGAGTGCCCGGTGAGTGGAAGGACGTGGTTACGGTAGCAGTATCGATTGAAGATAGTAATAGTTATCGATAGGTGGACAGCCTTAATAAAACCTTTGCAGATCTCGCAGGCGAAGAGCACATGGGGATGGAGATGGACGATGAGGAGATGAGTCCCGAGACAGATGAGCACCATGCAATCAAGGTACGGTAGACACTGCGGGAGAGAATCGAGAACTGAATTTATTGGCTCAAGACTTCTGATTGCGAGTTGTGGCTAATGGAGGAAATACAATTTGATCGCTTGCAGGAATCCGAAGGCAGCGAGGAGCCGGAGAACAGCCGGCAATCGAGCACACGGTTGGTACTGTAGGCACACAACTAGGGCTGCCAATCGGGGATTGGTTTTTTTAACGGTTGTGGTGTGTGTTTCGTGGTGTATCACTACTTACATATGTTGACTTTTTAGCACACTATAATAGGCGTAGTATTATCTGAGCTTTTAAATTGACTGGTGTATGATTACAGTAGTCCTACCGTAATCTTTCCTTTCTCAGTTCGAGTCAGCCTCGGTCTGCTTCGATGGACGAGGAGGACGAGATGCTGGAGGATGAGGAGGACGACGAGGAGGGAGGATTCGATGGAGAGAAGAAGAAGGGCAAGGACAGCGATCATCCTGGTTAGTGGCTATACATCCTAGTTTATCTACGCGCTGAGCATCTCACTAATTCTTCTATGTTATTGACATTAGATGTAGGGTATATGAGGCCGTTGGTCTAAGAATCGAGCAAATTCTGACTGTTCTGGCACAGCTTATAAAATCTCGATTTTCTGTAACTCTGTAATTTGGGGTTATTTCAGGTGCTGAAAACGATGGGCACATCCATTTTGTCCCCAGAGTTGACGTTGGCTCCAGACGACGTCGCGTCGAAAACACATTTTCTAATATAACGCTGCTCTCAAATGTGCTAAAATTACGTGGACATGGTTTCCGGGGTAGAATTTCATGCTGATTACGCCTATCTACTTCATTTTTCATGAATAATTAAAATAAATTTTAAAAATCTATCTTTTCTCAGAGGCAAAAGTGACCTTAGCGAGTTACATGGTTAGAAGCGGCGTGAAGAGAGTATTCAAAATCTCTATTTTCGTCCAATTTCATGCATCGAGATTTATTATTGCCAAAATTTAGTCATTCCAAATATGGGCAATCATAGACGGTAGGGCGGCAAGAACGGATCACGGGTTGGCCTTTTGACCCTCTAAAACGGGTCAGATACGGGTCGGTCAGACCCGTCGGATACAGGTCAGACACGGGTCAAGGGTGAGATCGAGAAAGGAAGAGGAGGAACGAGAGATCATGTTGAACGGAGAGAGCGCAGAGAGACGAGTCTCTCGGCGCTCTCTTCTTTTATCGCACTCTCTCGCTTTTCCTCTTCATTTCGAGAGGGAGTGAGAGCCGCTTCTAACCCGAAATTACGGGTCAGGGTCATAAAATCGGGTGACTCGGCGGAATGGTGAATAGCGCGGGTCACCCGTGACCCGTTCTTGCCGCCCTAATAGACGGTACATCTCTCTCTTCCCTTCCTCGAGAGAAGCGAGAGAGGGCGCAGATGCGAGAGAGTGCAGAGAGGGCAGAGAACTGCCAGGGGGTAAACAGACGAGGGAAAGGAGAGGAGGGTAGAAGCTGCTACGTTTGCCCACATCTGGAATCACTAAATTTTGGCAATAATAAAACTCGATGCATGAAATTGGACGAAAATATAGATTCTGAATCCTCTCTTCACGCCGCTTCTAACCATGTAACTCGCTAAGGTCACTTTCGCCTCTGAGAAAAGATAGATTTTTAAAATTTATTGTAATTATTCATGAAAAATGAAGTAGATAGGCGTAATCAGCATGAAAATCTACCCCGGAAACCATGTCCACTTAATTTTAGCACATTTGAGAGCAGCGTTATATTAGAAAATGTGTTTTCGACGTGACGTCGTCTGGAGCCAACGTCAACTCTGGGGACAAAATGGATGTGCCCATCGTTTTCAGCACCTGAAATAACCCCAAAAAACAGAATTTCGGAGAAATGAGATTTTTGTACTGTGCCGGGTCTTGCTCGATTCTTAGGCAAACGGGCTCATATGTGGGCACCATCGAAGCCAACTTCAATACCCCACCTGGTTAGAACTCCGAAAAGCCGGGAAATGCATTTGTTCACCACCCCGTCCCCGGTTTTTGATCGTCGACCCCACCGATATTCAGTTCTCAGCTTCAACGTATGATGTAGGGGTTGAGTCCTTGAAAAATTCTTAATGTCGATTCGTTACTAGTACTCACTACATCAACGTGTACACTAATGAAGGTGATCCATCCGTTTGCAGTTCTGCTGGCTCAGTCTGGCGAGGGAACCATCCATGTGGGAGTGGAGTACCAGGCAACCATCGCCGAATCAGCAGAGGGAATCAAGATGAGCGAGAGGGAGGACGAGGACAGGGATACGGTAAGAGGAACTATTGTAAAGGGGGTACGGTAAAGCTAGG
Source organism: Pristionchus mayeri (assembly GCA_036245805.1). Taxonomy (NCBI): domain Eukaryota; kingdom Metazoa; phylum Nematoda; class Chromadorea; order Rhabditida; family Neodiplogasteridae; genus Pristionchus; species Pristionchus mayeri. Next base: position 19,770,093 of record BTRK01000006.1, read on the forward strand.
AGCTATCGAATGGTGATGTGTTTTGACATACCGTACACCTTGCCCCCTCAGGCCCTCTGGCTGCCTCCTCCTGGCGGTCTGAACGAGGACGAACTGGTCGAGTTCTGCGAGGAAGCCATGGGCATCTACATGCTCTCATTCGACAGGTTCCCGTGTATTTAAATAATTTAGTTTTATGTAGTTTTATTATTTTTAAAAAAAATAATAAATATCCAGAAATGTAATAATTGCGTTCAGAGCCCTCTACATCCTGCAGAACAGCGGTTACGACTACAAGAAGGTTGGTTGGGGTTGCACAGTGAGACTTGGTGCCATAAGTGGAAATCAAGTTTTGCGCTCTTGAATCCACATCGTTTGTTTCATGAAGGTCTATCAATAAACATTTTTCTGAGTGCGTCATAAGTTAAGTCGGAGTTCAGCATTTATTTTGAAATCTAACCACTCTCCTCGCATTTAGTGGATACAATTCTTCATGGGAAAATATTTAAACGAGACACGTACATATCACAATATGTTGATGTAATTGATTACTAACTTAATTATATTAAACAGAATATTCTAATGGCAGGCGCTGGCGACGATCGCCGCTCGGAAGCCAGTGAGGGAGGAGTGGAGCGACGAGGACAATCAACTATTCCGCCAGGCATACGCACTCTACGGAAAGAACTTCCAGAGGATCAGACAGACGGTGAGACTGAGGACTATCCGTGAAACTGGTATTACATTAGACGGAATTCTACAGAAAGTTCGAGGATGGGATGGTTTTTTAAATTGCGTATAGTAGGCACGGGTACTACCAGATATACACAATATGCTGAACTGATTACCAGTGGACGTGGTGTGATTCAGATGCCGCACCGTTCGATGTGCTCCATCATCCACCACTACTACAGCACGAAGAAGCAGCAGGACTACAAGAGTCTCGTCGACTCCAAAGTCGACAGAATAGCGTACGCAATCGGATAATTTTGTTGAACTTGATTTACAACATATTCGAGGCTCCCACCCACTCAATTTATAGTATCGTTGATAATGCAATTGTTTTGAAATGCTGTGTGTTCTCAGACACGTTTAAAATATATATTCCCGAGTGCGCCTTTGATTCCAGAGTGGTGTCTTGTTTCTACTGATTCGATGCTAGGACGGTCTTGTTTTCCCTTTTCTTCCGACAACAAGTCAATTATCGTGCAGGTACCACCCCGAGGATCAGATGTGGCGCGAGTTCGACCCCAAGGATCCCACTCACCCCGAGGGAGGAAAGTGCGATAACTGCCAAGAGACGGTGAGACTACGGTAGATGGTTCGGGATATCGATTGAAATTTTTTCCAGTGGTGGGATAGGAACATTAATTCATTTGTTGGATTCAGGTCAGCCGACTGTTCCTCGTGGACGAGACCAAGCAGTGCAACACGTGCATGCTCTTCTTCAAGTGAGCAGTCGATTACAGTAATTTAAGATCCTGAGCTACAACGTGGTCTTGGTATCGTCTACTGACTTCATTTCAGATTGGCGCTGAAGCCGCGCCCTGTGCCGCTGGAAGATCTGCCTGAGGAGTCGAAGAGGAGGAGAGGAGAGATCAAACTGGCCGCGGGTACGGTAGCCTTATCGATTGAGGAATTGTAGGATTATGATAATTTTATTCATAGTTAGTCACGCTAAAATACATACCCTTTTCCAGACTGCCTGAACATCGTGGAAGATTTCATCGAGATGGCTGAGCACATGCCCGAGCCAGACAAGTACGCGGAGTAATGATCACGATTACCGTTGTGTCTGCAATAGTAAACCTACTCGTCTTATTTGGAATTTACGTGCCCGTTTGTGATATCGAACTGCTAAATTTGTGAAGCGTTCCCCAACATTGATTGGATAAGAAAATTGATCATTTGATTAACTCTTAGGCACTTCTTGGATATTTGGCCCACCCCCCTCCGCGCACCTATCATTTCTCATTCCCTCTTCATCACACAGGGGTTGTGCGACCGAAATTCAGGGAATAATACCTAGAAATGAGTGAGGTAGTGGATGAAGGGGAGGGGGTGGGCCAATTATCCAAGAAGTGCCAACTCTTATGCTGTAGGTTCAATTCCGGAGGTTGTTTGTTCACGACATAATAATATCCAGTTTTGCAGTGAGCCGGAGACGAAGAAGAGCCGCAGCCACTCGATACACATGGGCGTGTGCGTGTTTCAGAGCAGGAAGACGAAGGTGCACGAGAAGATGCGGTGAGTGGAGGGAGAGAGGGGGGAAAGAGTATGCTGCAAGAATGCTCAAAATATGAAATGTCCCGATCACCTCTAAATGTGTATCTCAAGACGCCCTTATCTGGTGCATTGTGAATCATGGAGCAGTAAGAAGGTCTCACACTTGCAATAACAAGTGTCGTTGGTCAACTAAATGGTTATTTATAAACATATGATTGAACATATATAAAAACATTAACATAAATAAGAATACTGGTTGCAGTGAGATCGAGCAGGAGATGACTCGCTGTCGCACGCGCACCATCCGCATCGAGCAGGCCATCAAGACGCAGAGGGCAGAACTGGCTGATAGGGTGAGCGAAGGGGTACGGTAGGAGTACGGTGGATAAGAAGGGTGCGGAATGTACGGTAGCGTACGGTGATGTACATGGAGTGATTTGGCAAACGTATGGAAAAATTGACGGATGAAGCATTAGAGGAGACTAGTGAGTCGTATGTTTCGATGGTGTGGATTAGTGTTTGCGAAATTGTTTTGCTATGGTGGAAGAGAGAAGTCACTAAAGTCTTTTTCTACAGGCGAACTTCGACAAGCTTCGCGCGTACATCGAGAAACGTAAGAATTATCGATGTTTCGTTATTATTACAGTAATATTCTTTGCCTTAGATATTGGGATGCTGTATCTTGAATGAGTGTTGTCCTTGCAGCCGATTCGGAGAAGGGCCGCGTGCGCATGCAGTACACGTGGACGGACCAGGAGAGGATCACAGCCTTCCACTGTTAGTTCGAATTTTGAATTGCCGGGCAAAATATTTTCGAAAATAGGCTACTCTGTTCAAATTTGATCATTATTTCAAAATTTGGGAGAATACTGTAGTTTATCGATTGATTGATCCCTCCCTCAGGCTTCGTGCGGTACGGCCGCGACTTTGAGGCAGTTGCCGAGGTCGTCGGAACGAAGACTCCCGACATGGTGAAGAGCCTCTACGCAGAGCTCAAGGACGACATCGACAAGGTACGGTAGGGGATTGCGGTAGTGGGATTGGTGATCAGGGTGAAAAGCTACGGTAGGGCGGCTAATAGAAGAGCACGGAAGAAGGGTTATGGGTTTCCCAGATTATGATGTCGATCAATGCTGATGTTGGTAAGACATTTCGGAAATTCCATCTCATAAAAGGAGATCTCGGAAAATCCCTTTTCGGAAAAGGACATCTCGGAAATTTTGGCAAAAGTCCAAGAGCGCGCACATGGCTTTTAAAGCTATTTTCTCGTAATTAAAATAATATTTTTGGTTTATTTTAATCAATTGTAATGTAAATCAAGTAGAAGTACAGTCGCGCCAGAAAGTGAGTAGACGATTTTTATTTTTTATATAACTTTTGCTGTAGCTCATTTTGCAATTTAGATGTTGTGCTACTATACAACAAATCCATCGAGGAATACGATGCGAGAATTGCGTCATCACGTGCTTCATAACTGATTGCGTAGTGATGACGCAATCGAATTTCACTTTTTCAAACAGTCGTTATTCTTACACAGATTTTTTCCAGCTTGCCAAACTTTCTGACGTTGGAGATAGGACCGAGGCCTATCCAGAATATAAATTTGAAGTTGCTGCTCGGTCGCATATTGGCTGCAGCCTTGCTGCAAAATCGATGTCGAAAATTAATAACTCAGCTTCTAGACAACCTAGAGACTCGTTTAAGGCAGCAAAATGATCGCCGTCGTGAGTCCAGATGATCCTGAGAATATAAAAACAATAACTTGAAATTTTCCCTGAGGGCATGAAAAAATCACTTTTTCACATGACCACTTTTTGGAGATTCATAACTATGTACGAACTGTATATTAAAATATGGTTTTTGCTTAGTCATGTTTAATATGCTTTATATATATGATTCCCAACTTTTTAGAGCGTTTGGATATCTTTCCTATCGGCGGCGATCGTTTTTCGGAGGCACTTTCCAGTCCCGGACTCGCTATTTTCGTCTGCACTCTCTCTCCAACTTTGCCCAAAGTTATTAAAACATTACAAAAAGCTGGACTTCAGTTCTTCAGAACGTGTTGGACATGTCCACACAATAACAAAAGTTTTCCTTAACTTTCTCTCAAACTTGTTTTCGAATGCCCATGCAATCAGGACCATTGTGCACCTCCGAAAAACGATCGCCGAGGACCGGAACGATATCCAAACACTCTAAAAAGTTGGATATCATATATGTATAATTTTTTGAACATGACTAAGCAAAAACAGATTTTTAAATACATTTCCCGAAAAGTTATGAATGTCCAAAAAATGGTCATACAAAAAAGTGATTTTTTCATGCCCTGAGGGCAAATTGATAGGTTTTGTTTTCATATTCTCAGGATTAACTTTACTCACGATGCCGATCATTTTGACGGTTTGAACAGATCTCTAGCTTGCCTAGAAGCTGAGTTATTAATTTTCGACATCGATTTTGCAGCAAGGCTGCAGCCAATATGCGACCGAGCAGCAACTTCAAATTTATATTCTGGATAGGCCTCGGTCCTATCTCCAACGTCAGAAAGTTTGGCAAGCTGGAAAAAATCTGTGTAAGAATAACGCCTGTTTGAAAAAGTGAAATTCGATTGCGTCATCACTACGCAATCAGTTATGAAGCACGTGATGACTCAACACTCGCATCGTATTCCTCGATGGATTTGGTGCATAGTACCACAACATCTAAATTGTAAAATGAGCTACAGCAAAAGTTATATAAAAAATAAAAATCGTCTACTCACTTTCTGGCGCGACTGTAGCTAATAATAACAATAAAATTGCACGAAAGTGGTTTTTAAGTGTAAAGTTTCCGAAATGTCCTTTTGAATTTCCGAGATGTCGTTTTCCGAGATGGAATTTCCGAGATGTCGTTTTCCGAGATGGAATTTCCGAGATGTCGTTTTCCGAAATGTTTTCTCCGAGATGTCTTATCACCATGCTGATTTTAGATTTGTGTTTAATAGGAATACATTCGGTGCCGATCGAGTTCAGTGATAGTCTTGCAAAACAAAAACCTTTATTGCAACATGCAAGCGGATTCCGAATTGGGTCGAGGCGGCAATAATTCGATGTGAATCAATGGATAATTCAGATAATTGACGATGCAGAGGAGGAGGACGAGAATGCTGCTGCAGCTGCGGATAGAGACGCCTTGCTGGGACATAGGAAGGAGACTGTAGAGGTCGTCGATCTCGACTAGGAGGAGGAGTCCCCGTGCGAGTACGGTAGATTCCCCCCCCCCACTCCTCATCCAATTGATTATCTACAGCACATTCAATTAAGTTTCAAAGTTTCCAGAGTTTTATGGATATGTTCATTGTAGTTTATTGTATTCATCCCGATTGATTCCTGCAACGTATCTCACACAGGCTGAGAAGGGCCAAGCAACTTCTTTTTGCTATTTCAATCGTCATTATTGTACTGCTCAACTGATCAAATTGTGCTTCCCCACTCTTGAAATACAAATAGGTCTCCTTTACTACCCCGAAGTCTGCCATTTAGGCAATTCACACTTCAAATTAATTTACAAACTCAAAACTCTCTGTCATCGCCTGATGTTTTCATTTATTTGGCGCGCCTGATTTTGAATGATTTATTATTTTTGTCAATATATTCATAATATACTTTCTATGTATGTCATCTTTATGACAATGCTGATAAAATATTACCTATTGTGATGCGAAACACATGGTTGTAATGTCCTTTTTAGACAGACGATCGACAATTATATGTGAAAAAATGCATTAAAGATGAGTTTCAGAATAATAAATAAAGATACATTTATATTTCTTTAAAAACCTTCTTAGTGTAGAACTGGAAAGGAGCGAATTTGACTAAATAACAGTTTTCTAATAATTTTTGCATCGAAGCGACAGTGACTTTAATTTATTTATTTATTTTTATTTATCGTACACCACAAGGGCGCTTCATCAAGTATAGAATGTTCGAGAATATAATTAGGGAAGAGGGAGGGGGGGGGAGTATATCTTCCGAATCGTGTCGCACAAGAAAGAGAGAGTGGCGAGGGGAGGGAGCCTCGTGAGCGGTAGGAGTGGCCGCTTGTCCAATGTATATCGTATTGGAGACTTGTGTGACAGGAGATCGGAGGAGATCGAGGGGGGTGAGAATGGTTGGGGAAGGGTTGAGAAGAGAAAAAGGAGAGGAAAGGTGGGAGGGGGGGTGGCGGTAAGGATAGATGCTAAAGATTTCTAATTTCAATTCCAAGAGTACGCAGAAGATTAGGGTGAATTAGCAAATAGTGCTTAATAGTCTCGATCGTCAATAGAGGATTGCAAATTAAGTGGAGCTTATTTAGAAATCTAATGAGCAAACGATGCTTTCAAATTTTCCCTTCGGAAAGCGGGAATGTGAAGAACAAAGGCACTATGACGTCTGGTAATAGTCCTATATGTATAGAAATTACATACTGACAACTCAACAGCGTTAGCGAAAATTTTAAGAGCTAGCACTATGTCAATGACAATACGGCGAACATAAAGAGAGCGTAGAGAATATAGGGCTAATCGATCAGAATAAGAGGGGAAAGAGACGTCTGTTCGAGAGCAACGATAATATAATAGCCTACTAAATAGATGTTGAACTTTCTCTAATTTGCGAATACGACCAGATGAGAAGGGAGACCAGACGGGAGAGGCGTATTCTAGTATGGGAAGGATAAAAGATTTGAAAGCAGATATGTATGGGACAACTATTGTACAGCTGATACTACGGAAAAGTAAATAGACTAATGAAGACGCCTTATGACAAACAGTCTGGATGTGAGAGTCAAAATTTAAGAGAGGATCAATATAAACACCTAGATCACGGATTGACTGCGTTACTACAAAATTGCAAGAGATTAAGGAATAGCTAGTACAGGGATTGTTTTTGCCTATATGTAATACGTTGCATTTCTTTTCAGCAACTTCTAACTGTCATTTTTTGCAGTATTCTAGGAACCCATTAATACCCGATTGAAGTTGAGAGGGGGAATCAGAAGGAGAGAGTGGATCGAAAGTAGTGAAGAGCTTGATGTCATCAGCAAAAAGCCGACAATTTAGTTTTGGAAAGGGGGAGAAAACTGAAGGGAGATTGAAAGTAAATAGCAAAAAGAGGAGAGGCCCAAGAACTGTGCCCTGAGGAACACCTGAGATCACTTGTCTCTCAGAAGAGAGAGAGCTGCCGATTCGAACTCTGAAGATCCTATTGGAAAGATATCCTGTAATCCAATTCAACACACAGCCACGAATGCCTAGCAATTGTAATTTGAACAATAGCTTAGGATGGGAAACCTTATCGAAAGCTTTGGCAAGATCAATATATGCAACATCGGTACAGTAATCACGATCGAGGGAATCACGCCAATTTTGAGTACACTCCAAAAGTTGGGTAACAGTAGAGCGTTTAGAGAGAAAGCCGTGTTGTTCGGGAGGGATAATCTTATGAAAGTTGCACCAGCGGATAATCTTAGGCTTGAGAATTCTTTCCATTATTTTGGAAGGAATGGGAGTGAGACTGATAGGGCGATAATCCGAGACCGAGGAAGGCGAGGAAATTTTTGGGATTGGAATAACAATAGAGGATTTCCACAAGGATGGAATATCACCTAGCATAATACTATAATTGAAAATATGCGCAAGAGGAGTAGACAAAGATCGGAAGCAATTTTTAAAAATGATAGATGGGATGGAGTCAGATGGGAGCGAACATGATGAAGATACTTTCCTCAGAAGAAAAGAGACATCGTGAGGAAGGACGACTGATAAAGGGATGGTTTGCGAAACGAGGGAAGGGCAAGATGGAAGGGACCCGTCATCACGAGTATATACAGAAGTGAAATAATCGGCAAGGGATTCAGCCTTTAGAGAACTGCACGTGATGACAGATCCGTCCATCGCCACGAGGGCCGGGATGGAGAGACCTTTAGGCTTGAAACGAGTGGATACATAGCGGTAGAATGATCGACTATGATTACTGGCAAGTAACCGATTCTCGTAGCAACGAACGTACTTACGTATTTCCTTATCTAATTTATGTGAAACTAAGAGAAATTGGGAATGAACAGGGCGCAGATGAATCTTATTGAAGAGTGCGCGCTTGTGTGCAAGAAGGGACTTAATATGGGGAGGGTAATGATCAGAATGAAGGTCTTCTTGAGAGGGACAAAGGTTGGAAACAGGTCAGTTATACACGATACGAATCGATTATACAGGTCTGAGATATCGATGAAATTAGAAAGTCCCAGTTCAGTCCAAGTAGTGCATTAATAGGCTCTTTCCTCGAGCCCAATACACACTCGGGGGTGTAGCTCAGTGGCAGAGCATTCGACTGCAGATCGAGAGGTCCCCGGTTCAACTCCGGGTGCCCCCTACGTTCTTTTACCCCTCTCGAAAGCTGTTTTGGATAATTGATTTTCTTACGATTCTACTCCATTACCACCAAATACTTAATAATAATAATAATTTATCTACGCCCGAGGCGCGACGATACCGTGAATACATTAATTAACGATTGCTGATGGGAGGGGGGGGACTCTCCTTGTGAGTCATTGAGGGTGAGAAAGGTCTACGACTATCGGGTGGCTTTCCAATCGACGCTTAAATACTCGGATGTTGGGGGCAGTGCGAATGACATCGGGAAGTTGAGAATACCATCGGGATGTTCGAACAGGGAAAGAGTGGAATCTGGCGGTGCTCGTTGTCATTTCAATGTTAATACCAAAGGAAGAGGTACGGTCTCGCTGGGGTTTGTAGACGTAGAATGATGAACGAGGGACGATATTAGAACCAGTCATAATCTTATGAGTCATACAAAGATCTCCTATGACTCTCCTCTCAGTAAGCGGGCGCAGGCCAAGAGTTTTCAAGCGATCAGAATAAGAAGGTAGGTAAAGAGGATAGGAAGGGGAGGGGAAACAACGATAGAATACTTGCCGGATGAAAACATGTTGAACTTTTTTAATACTTACTAAATACATACTTACTTTTGCTTATGTTACATGGATAGTCGGAAAATGTTTTGTCACGATCATTTATCAAATTGTACAAGGTCGGTAGCACAAGGTAGCAAATACTGGTTGGTGTAGCAAATAGAGAAAGCAAACACGAGATTATCACAATTAGCACATATAAATAGCAATGGCACAGCTATCGAGAATTAGCAAAATTACAGAAAGTTAGACTAGACAAAGTTTGGCTGGCGTATTAGTCTATGTCAAGTATTGTGAGGTTGTTAGATACAATTTGAAACAGTGGATTACTACTATCACGTTTAATGGACAATAACTTCGTTCATGTACATCCTCCTACCAAATACCAACCGATCAATCAATTCCATCTACCGTACCCTACTGTGGCCCTGCTCCTCCGGCCGCCCTCAATCTCAATGCTGCGATCCTCTCACTTCTTCTCGGAGTCTCGTAGTAGTTGACAGGTTGGGGCAGACTGACGACGTCCGCGTCCGCACGCGCGACCGCGTCGCGTCCACGAAGAGGAGAATGCTGCTCCTGCAAGGGTTCGAGGGTGCATTTACGAATGGGAAAGTGAGCTGAACAATCGGTTAGAACATAGGAAATGCCCTATTCACGGTATCACATCGACCCCGTACTACTATTGCACCTCCATTATTCCCGTTCCAGATAACCTAGTCATTACCCTCCACAACTTCCACGAACAACTCCCTTCCCCCCACTGCATTCTATCAACAAACTATCGGACCAAACACATGCCGACCGATACTTCAATCAATAAACAGTCTACCTAATAACTACGGCACTCTTTACTGAAAACCTGCTACCATACTATAAAATATTCTACCGTATACCTCGGGGTTTGGGCTCCTTCTCCGAACGGCCTGCTGGCGGTGGCTGGGCGTGGTGTATTCTCCAGAGAGTCTTGAGCGGCGTCTCGCTGGTCCGGCTGTTGCAGCAGTCACTCGACGTGTCCCTGCAGCGAGTGCTGCACGTTGCTGCTGAGGAACCTGCAAGGAATTTACTCTCCTTCTCTTTATTGTCATCCTCTCATCATCTCTCGAAATACTCATCAAGGAACCATTCTAATACTAAGCTAGTCATCAACTCACTGCGGGTGGTCTCCTAGCAGCTCCTCCTCCGTTCACAGCTGCCCTTGCTGCACGAGTTGCAGATATTGCCGCACGCTGTGCCGCCGCCGCATCCGCGCGGGCGCGTGCCGCTTCAGTCATCCTGCCCGCGTACGGCGCGCGAGGCACCTGGAATGATCTTTGATCGATAGTCCACAAGTAACTTATTCGCATCGCTCACCGTTAGAGGTCGAGACTGCGACCAGTCTTCTGCGGGTGCAGCTGGAGTGACGCCACGTCGCGGCTGCGCGGCAGCAGCAGCAGAGGCGGCTGTCGGACGGGCTGCTGCGGGTGCTCGGGCAATCTGCAGTGAGAAGTGAGTGATCTTTGATCTCTCTTCTCTCTAAAAGGAGTGCTGCAACCTCTTCTAGCCATTCAAAATCACAACTGCCAAAAAGACTTCAATTCACAACCGACCCTGTGACCAGTCATTGGCCGCAGGCTGCTGTACGACGCGTCGCTGCTGCTGTTGAAGCTGCGCCGGTCGTGCTCCTCTGGTCGCAGGCGCGCGGGAAGTCTGTAGAAAAAAAACATATTTGATCTCTGGCACTACAGTATGCCTGTGTAGGGTCAGCTCACCCTGGGAGAGTCGGGTCTCGCACGACCGTTGAGTGTCGCCCTCAGACGCGGGTCGAGAACTTGCTGCAGGTGCTGCAACTGCAGCTCACGCAGCTGCTGCACACGCCGATGCATCTCAGCGACCGATGCAGCCATCACCGAGTGCCCCTGCATCAGAGGAATGACAATCCTATTACTGTGAGAATAGAAACTCAAGCAATGGTGTCAGTGCGAGTGCAGTGGTTAATGCGAGACAAGTGATCGATGAAGATTATGCGCGGAACGTTTTAACCCAGTTTGCGATTCAGACAAGTGAGACGCACGGCAATTTTTTTATCAACACCCTGTTGAAAGAAATGGTCCCTTTCGCGAACATTTTTAAACACAGAAAGACTTGCTAAAAATAGGAATACATAGATTTTCTACAGTAAACATACAGTATCTCTACAGTATATATTGCTACCTGATAAACAGCTAGGCATAGGTTGCCTGAGATACGGTACATTTAATTTGAAAAGTTACCATCGTGCAGGAACGTATAATGCACCGCACTACCCTGATTGGCAATTTTTAGCGGACCATTTTTCTCTGGTGTGTTGATGAAAAAATTGCCGTGAGACGTCAAGTCTGGAATCGCAAACTGGGTTAAAACGTTCCGCGCGTAATCTCAATCGACCATTTGTCTTTCATTCTCCACTGCACTCGCGCTGACACCATTGCTTGGGTTTCTTTTCTAACAGTCATTGCGCCGAAAGAATCGCACTATCAAGATTTTGCTAGGCCGACGAATCCCAATTGACACCGCACTCTACCGTATCCCGTGCTCACCACCCACTCTCTTCGCTGGAACTCTTCCATCATCCGTGCAAGCGTCTCACGTCGCTTCTTCAGCAGCTCCTTCTCCGTCTGCGATAATAAGGATACGGTAGGGAAGGAGGGATATGGCAGCCACGGCAAACACAAAATGTAACCCGTAATCAGTATCCCGACGAATTATTGGAAAAATACACGAATACCCAGACTCAATCATGCTCGCGCTTTTCGATAATTTCTTCGTGCGAAATGCCAAATACGCTGCCTAATCGATAATTCGAAATCCGCTACCGTACTCCCACTCAACCTTACCTTGGTCGTGAGGGCGTTGACGCAGAAGGTGCAGGTCGATTCGTGGTCGATGGGCGTTCCGTAGATGGCAGCAGTGGCGGGGCGTCCGCGAGGAGTCGAGTGCGCAAGAGGCGTGAAGGGGGAGGAGGCGGACGGGGGCGTGCCTCGTAGAGTCACTGCGGGCATGACTGAAAAAACAATGCGAATTATCGGGAACAACAAAATGTGGGATGACATCTATCCACTGAGACTCGCTTTGCGAGGAGCACTGCGGAATGTTGCGTAGAATAAGAATAAAGGCAGAAGTGGTGAAGATTATTCGAGATTACGAGTGGAAGAAGAGACTTTCTGACGAAAATTGGGCACCAACAACGACGGAAGGTACAGGAATACACTCCGCGGGAGCAAGAAAATATGTTTGTTCTGAATCCAGGGGAATCTTCCGCTCCTCCTTCTTCATCCGACTTGCGTGGTCGGACTCCGATTCGTCGGCGAAGGAACGACTGGCTCGACTGGTGGGATTGGAATAGGAGAGACTGAAAGATCAAAGATCAACGAACGATAAGCGTGTAAAACGAACTAGCACAGCAGTCGATTCAAAATACAAAAAATGAGCAGGAAATGAAAACTAATTACTACAACACACCTTCGATCGGCCTAGGCAAGAAGAAGTTTCCAACGGGTTCGGGCAGTCTGTATCTGCAAAATATCGATTACTCGAGACTACAGTAATCACATACCGTATAGCCGGGTGCTCATCGGTGGCGCAGAACAACGCGCGCCAGGGCTGCAATTTGGATTTAGATACTTTCTATTACCGTAGTCTACCGTACCCTCTTCTTGCGCACATTATTGACAACTGCCGCCACTGCCCCCACGAACACGAACGGCCACAGCAGGAAGGTGATACCGTAGATGACTGACTGGAATTATTGATCGGTCAATAACTGGGGGATACGGTAATGGGGTTATGGTACCGGCATGATGGAAATGCGGTCATCTGTGAGCTGTCTTCGCCAGCCCTCGTACACCTTTTGCCACTTTGGTGTAGGAGAGATCATGAGAGCCTGAAGAGATGTAAGATCATAGTCAACGGCAGTCAGCAAAAAGAGTGAGCAAAAAGAGATCAAATAGGCAGTGAGCAAAAAGAGATCAAATACCAGCCGAAACAATACAATATATTTGATATATCAAATGCGACGATGGAAGTAAAAGGTCAAACCTCGAGCAATTTGTGAAAGATGACAGCAGCGTAGAATGCCATCAAAGGCGCCAGAAAGACTTGCGCCAACCGAATCAGTAGGCCATACGGACTGATCCACTGAATGAATCGATTTAATTACGGTAATAGTACCAGATGGTTACAGTGCCCTTACCTTTCCGAACCAGTTGACGGTGCGTCCCATGGAACCGTAGATGTCACGGTAGAAGGTGCGAGGGCCTGCGACGCGTAGTAGTACGGTAGGGTACGGTAGGAAAAGAGGGGTGGTTTGAGTTACTGTAACTTACCGTATACGATCATGACGAGTAACTCGAGTCCGACGAGATAATCGCCAGCGATGGAGAATGAGAGGATCTCAGACTGGTAGAAGATAGAGAAACCCATCTGAGAAGGGGAGAAGGAAGATTACAGTAACGTTAGCAGGATTGATCGAAGTTTGTTCATAAGTGTTAGCTCGACTGCACGTTGCAATGGGTGGGAACCTTGGTGAAATTGGGCAGTCCCAGCAGGAATCCCGCAGTGCACAACAGGAGGATCATCACAGCACGATTTCTGCGGACGAAGTGGAACTGCTCCGAGAGCGCCGTGAGGGGCACTTCGATCAGCACTGCAGAGAGGGGAAATTTTGGAGGAGAAAGAGTGGATGAGCAACTGTGATCTGATCGATCACTTTCGCCAACATTCGACAGTAAGGTATCAGAAAATAACTTTCGTTGCAATTTATGCAAATGGCTTGATCTGACTCGTCTCGTTGATGGCCGCCGCCCAGGACTGAAGATGTGATCTTTGATCTCCAGCTTTCTGTTCTCTGATGCTTGATTTTTATTCTTACAATAGTCTTCAGAGATAATTTTGTCAAAACCAAAGCCATGGAAATGTAGAGTACAATTTTCAAGTTGCATTATTCTAGTCAGTCGTTCCGTTATTTTATTCTAGTCAGTCGTACGGTTATAATTATCCAAAGATTAAACATCGTTTCCTCACATTGTAGTCGGTCCACTTCTCGAAATCGGGTTTGAAGTAGCGTCTGATTCCGTCGGAGATATGGCGCAGACAGAGGATGTGCAGGAGGAAGAGGGCGAAGATCACAGATCTGAGAGTGATCTGTTATCTCTGCTTTTTAATGCTCAGGAAAGACAGCTAAGTGGATGCCAGCCACATAATGATGCCTTCTCCTCAATAAGGCAGGGAGAGGGAGTAAGCGAGATGGAGAGAGTCAGACAGCGACTCACGAGGTGGCGACGATGTAGAGTGACCGCTCTCCGAGTACGCGCGTCCTCCTCATGAGAGAGACACAGGGGAAGAACCAGCAGACGAAGAGACATATGATAGGCTGAACAATAAGTTTTGATATTTATTTATTTCAATATTATGGATGCTACTCAGTAGGGGGTGGCAATACGAGGGGAGGTTACGAGCTCGTTATCCCCCCCCCCTACTCTTATTTGGAAACCCGAGGAGGGGGAGGCGTTACGAGCTCGTAACATCCCCTCGTATTGCCAACTCTACTACTCAGCATGACAAAATAATCAGCAAAATTACAGATTTAAAAGTTTATTTACCGGCACAGCCCCAATGCGAAACTCGCTCTCGCCTGCGTCCATCCCGCGGACCGTGTGCCTGCATTGCATATCTTGTAATTGGGATGATTGCTCCAAATTGTAATCGTCAAAGTCAATCTTTGATCTCTCACTCACTCAAAGTATTCCCTGTTGGCGAACTTCATCTTCATCACCACCGAATTGTTGCGAAAGTGAGATGTTGGAAGGCAGGAGCCTTCAGTGTTGTCAAAATTATGGATGCCGATCAAGCATAACCGAGGAAATTAAAACATATGTTTCATGCAAAAAAAGACCCGTAACGTGGATGTTTCGGAGGTGCGAAAACGTATCCAATCAATGTCGTTAATATCAATCCTTTTCATTTACGAAAAATCATTCGCACCTTGAAACCAGTAGTGTGTCTGCGTGGTGTTTGCCTGAATTTATGTCATAATTTCAGGATTCGAAAGCGAATTTAAACCGTGTAATTCGCGCACTTCGATCCACTCTTCCGAGAGGAGATACAGTCTGCAATGTAGATTTTAGCTAATGAATGAATGAATGAATTAATTATCTCTCACTTTTCGAGTTCCACTCGTGCTTGCAGGAGTCGAACTTGTTCACGCCGAGAAGAGACTGCAGAGATCTCTCACTCACTCAAAGTATTCCCTGCTGGCGAACTTCATCTTCATCACCACCGAATTGTTGCGAAAGTGAGATGTTGGAAGGCAGGAGCCTTCAGTGTTGTCAAAATTATGGATGACAACACTGAAGGCTCCTGCCAATTATGGATGACAACACTGAAGGCTCCTGATCAAAGATCAGACACTGCCATTATGAATTTTATGGCCAATTCCTGTATAGATCTGCCATGTTTCTCTCCAAATGAATCAGTGACAGCATCAATCGCTCATGGAGAATCAATCAACGTTCATAGACTAATTATAGTTGATCTTTGATCTTTCCCTCTCAGGAAGTATAGCTCACATCGACGGCGTAGTGCAGCGAGTAGGCATTCAGGAGGTTGTAGTTGGCGGATCGAGCGAAGGAAAGGAAGCAGATCGCCCAGCCTACTCCTGAGACGAATTATTGATTATCGATGAAGGACAAATGGGACAGGACAAGTTTTGTCTGACTACGCCGGTTTCACTATCCAACATGTCAAGCCATACTCACATCATCGCACTCTAGTCGAAACGATAACGAAGCATCAAATAAAAATATAGTAGAGCACAGTACCTTGCAGTATAGGCACGTATATCCCGAAGGCGCGCCCCACGCTCACTTGCGCCATCTAAAAAGTACCGACAGTAAGATATCGGAAACATCGGCCAATCAATATTGATTACCTGTCCGATGGTCATCTCTAGATAGAGAGTGGGCAGGCCGAAGACGAACATGCAGAGGCAGTACTGGATAAGGAAGTTGCCTGAGTGATGAAGTTTCATATCTCAATTTTGAGTTTCTAAGCAATTTATATCTTTCGAGATGAAGCTATTTTAACACCAGTGGCTTACAAAAAGTGATCTTTGATCTTTCCTAGTCTCATCTCCACCACTACAATACCCCCATCTTCCTTCCTCTCACCTCCGCCATTGTACCGTACCCCCGAGGGAATGCGCCAGAAGTTGCCGTTGCCCAGAGCGAAGCCGATCAGCGTGAGGTAGTACTGTAACCAGATTACTGTTTCAACTGAAGAAAGTCAATTACCGATCGAGAAACTACCGTACCTTGGTCTTGTTGGGGAACTCGGGTCGCTTCGAATCGTCGTGGTCCGGTAGCCATTGCGGGTCCTCCATCTCGAGTTCTTCTGCGAAAATGATTTTGAAAAATCGATTTTTTCAGTATAATGATCTCATTTTCACCCATATGACGAGCAATGGGCATTGGTGAAAGAGAGGAATCAATATTGTAATCATGGGGTGGTTGCAAGATAAGAAAGAGTACCATCAGTGCTGCCATTGCTGCCTTTGCTGCCCGATCCCAGTCGTTCCGTCGAACAACGGGCATTCCCGCCCACTGCCTCGGTCACAGGACTGAAAGATCAAAGATCAAGTGGTACGAGATCAAGAACAAAATGAGAGAGCACAACAAGAAAGGAGTGAGAGATGATGATGATTTCTTTAGACTGGAGGTCGTGATGCTGAAATTAAATTCTCTTTCGGAAATGGGAATGGATAATAAGGGTTATCGTCATCAGGATCTTCAGTAGAAATGTCTAAGGAGGAAACTGACTGGTGAAGAGAAGAGTGAGAAGAGTACAGTGGAGAAGCAATGGCGCGTCCCTTTTATACCAAACTGTGAATGATATTCTTGTTGAAATCTTTGATGATATCGTTTTCAGACAATAATGACGGGATTTGACTATTCATTCGCAAGCTGTGCATTATTGACACTCTTCTGAATGCAGCGAAAACGAAAGCAACCAAAGACTCCAATTTCGATAAAGCTTTTTCCCGAAAGCTTCTTTTGAATTGCACTGTGCGAAGGCGCTGTGTTGAGAAAATGTGATTATGTGAGCTAACCACGTGCGATTAATTATAATATTTACACATATATTTAAATTTAATTTTTCCAGTCCTCTTCATTTAGTTCGCAATTCTTCTTCAGTCTCTGTCATTTACATAGTCTTTCAGAGCGGGAGAGAACGCAATGTGATGCTGTGGTGAGCGTATTTGTCAATACTAAACGAACCCTAAATCACGTTCTCTTTCCGTGCTCTTGACCTTCTATCCGATAGTTGCCCTCTCCCCGATCTCTTCCCCATTCACTAGATGATCTCTCGCCCCGAGGTGCTCATTCTCCTCTTCCTCTCTTCTTCTCTCGCAGCTGCAGGCAAGACGAGTCCAGCAGCTGGCGTTCCCCCCATTCAAGTAAGACCACAGTGGAGGAGCTAGAGAGCTCTCTTTTAGCTGCTGGAATTCGCTAGTCATATTGATAGCCTACTGAATGATAATTCAATTCTTTTTAGTTCTTCTCGTGACTTTCGTATGTCTCTCTAACCTGTCAAACAAAGAGATCATGTAAATTTTTAGAGACATGCACGGAATGCCTTCCAGGCCGCGAGTCCCGAGCTGTGGCACGATCGGGCTGCCTGTGAGAACGATAAGGGCTGCTTCAGCAATGATGACTGCGGAGCTGGTGAGTCCATCCCGGATATTGGCACTGTATACACGGCTCAGAACCAAGGACCTGATGACATGAACCGTGTGGTATCCCACTAAAATGATCACAGGAACCATTCGTGTCAATCACCTCAGATTCGGCTACCCGGAACTATACAACATCCTGGGTTCAAAGGGCACAATTTCTGGGACCAACATCCTTACACCATACTAATCTGATTCCAGGAGGGATGTGCCGTGGGTCGTTCGTGGGAACGTGCAACTGCGACGCATGCGTCCCCTTCTCCTCGTGTGATAATGATTTGGGCTGTGGAGGACTGAGGGGAGGATGTGACAAGAAGAGTGGAACGTGCCGGTGCTGGGAGGTACGACAGTTCTTTCGATACCCGGGCAATTCCAGGAACATCGCTAATTTAACAAATCTGCTATTTTTGCAACACGAAAATACAATAATCTACTCTCATTCTATCTGGCCAAGTATAAGAATTCTCACTCTTTCTTGCAGTTACATTAAGATTATCGGTTTTGAATAATACACGAGTTAAGTGTTAACCAAAACCTAAAATACCAACTATCAAGTTGCAGGCTCTTCAGTCTCACGGGTACTCCTTCGTGAAGGCTTCCCGTGAGTTGTGCAACGAGAAGCCTTGTCTGGAGGGGGAGGAGGACTGCTTCGGACTGCCTTGCAAGGGTGGAAAATGCATCTGCATGAGGGATAGGAACTACTGATTGAATGCAAACGGAAAAAATAGTAATTTGATTATTTATGTTTGTTTGAAGTTGTGTTTATGGTGCGATAAATCTCGTTTCCGGTTCCACTTATGAGACAGCGATATCCGATGAAAAAGGCCTTTTCATGCCGTTCTAGAACTGGCGAAACCATGCAAAACACAGTTCTCAACTGCATAGAATTGAGTCAAAAACAAAGATAAGAAGTCTATCCATTTATGAGGCTCGATATAGGAGAGGCTAAAGATGCGTGTCAATTGTCATCTAAAGTCTGTTCCCACTCATCAGACTGGGGCGAATGGGGGACGCGAGTGGCGGGGCGCGGCCACAAGGCAATCCCCGTCTCCGATCTGCTATCTACCGTACACTTCCGAGCCAGTATCTGCTGATCAAAGTCTCGAAAGCTGCCCGCTGGTGCGATTACGAGCTATCGGCGTGGGAACACGGGCAAACAAATGATTGAGTGGCGATGACACGGCGCTAATGATACCAGCTAGGGAGAGAGAAGCTGCTCCGCCCCTGCCAGCCCCCCCCCCCCCCCACCCCCCACCCCCACCCCCAATCCTTCTCATTCCTGCACCTTCGATCATGACTGCCTCCTCCTGTGAATCCTCAGATGCAATCAAGACTTCACCCGAGTCTACTGAATCCATCACCGAGTTAGCAGAGCGATTGGTGAGTACTTTTTTACAGATTGGCACTCCTATTCCCTTGTTTTCGTTTGCTCTTGCATGAAAGCCTGAGATATGATAAGCACAACGAAGCATGAACGATGGTAAGTACAAGGATCTCTTATTCTCCATTCTGCCTGTTGAAAGAGCAAGCAAAGTGGCGAGAATGAGATAATCACAACCAACACAACACCCCACTTGACGATCATTTCTCAGAGGAAAGAGATTGATGAGGCATTGGAGGCCACCGAAGATGCGATAAAGTTGAAAAGGGAGGAAGTGAAGGACCAGTTGGTGGTGTTGGAAGATCTCCGAAAGGGAGAGGAGAGTCAATGTCGAGTGAGTAGTCTGATGAAATGGTGCCAATAAGTGGCTCTCCTCATTTCACATAATCTCTCGCCGGTCAGACAGTGCGAGAGAGCATGCGATTTGAGGAGAGTCAAGAGCTGTCAACACTTGCCCGGTGTGGACAAGCGAGCTCGGCTCGTTCCATGGACTCTCCTACTACAATGGATGGACAATGGAGTCAAAACCCCGAAAATTTGAAAATATTCGTATGGGATTCCAATCGTTGCAGCGGGACCTTGAATCAGCGGCGTTAAATGTTGATAATGAATCAGATAGCTGCACACGACAAATGTATCGAACAATGTCTGAGTATAGACAGGAAATTGGAGAGCTGCCCGACGACATTGTGAGTTATCCTTGCACTATACTCTCTCAACAATCAGAGAAGGAAGTCTCACTACCATAATTCCAACAAATGCTACTCCTTTGACGGCAAATACCCATAGGCACGACATAATGAGCATCACATTCATTTGTCTCACATATCATACCCTAAAATGTGTTCTTTTGATTCTCCTTGATTTGTTATTGTTTTTTTGTTGTGATTATTTGATCATGTTCTTTTGGACGCACGATTTTTGACAATTTTAAACAGTACTAGAAGGGAAACCACTTTCCTTTTCCTAGGGCTTCTCCTCTTTTCCTAAACTTTCGTCTATCCGATCTTGAAATTGACAGGTGGAGTTGAAGGAAGAATTATCTCGCAGGAGGGAGATTCTCACAGAATTGCACAAGTCTTCGAATAAACACTTCAAAGAGGATGCAGAGTATCGGTGTCCGACTCTCCTTCGGACTGTTTCATAGAATAAATAGTGGTGTTCAAATATGATATTCTTGACTCTTACAAAGAGACTCGTAATAAGAGTGTCGATCTCACAACCTTTGAACATGGAGATTCCGATGGGAAAGACTTCGACTACAATTCTCTCTCTCTCTGAATCTAAGTGTACCCATCTTCACATAGGATCGACCCCTCCTTGTTATACCATAAACAATGTAATTCTCAAAAGTAATTCCCCACAACGTGATCTTGGTATTCAAGTTGTCCCTTCTCTTCTCAAAAATGCCTCCATTGTTGACCGTGCTAACAGGGCTAAGACTGCTCTCCATATTATGCTTCGAGCGGTCTCAGTTAACTCCAATGAAATTCTTATTAAATGTTATCGCACTTATGTCCTTCCTCACCTTGATTTTGCTTGCCCTTTCTGGAATCCTTATACTAAGAAGGATAGTCAGACAATAGAGAAGGTCCAAGAACAATTTACTCGAATTCTATTTTATCGATGCTTTCCTTCTCCATCATATCCTCTTTCTCTTCCTTCCTATCCAAAACGTCTGTCTACTCTTGGTCTTCAAGCGCTTTCAGAGAGGAGAGTCATTTTTGACCTAGTTTTCGCCCGTAGGATTATGAATGGCGACACAGTTCTAGATCGCAATAGATTCTTTACTTTTAAACCCCTTAGAGATAGATCGAACACCTTTGGAATTCATATTGAAGCAACTAAATCCACACCTCGTTTTCATTGTTTTTCCAGAAGAGTAGCTAGGATACTTAGTGAACTACCTTCAGATGTTCATAGTTCTTCAAGTATTGCTGTCTTTAAGAATAGATTACTCAAATTAGACTTATCCAAGTTAGTAGTTTATCGTTAGCCATTCAATTTCCCCTTCTCTTCCCTCTCCCCCCCCTCCCCCACGCACGCACACATCCCTACTCCCTCCCCACTTCTCCCTCGTTAGAGATCTACGGATGCTGGTTCTCGGAGCAGAGTCTACCTGGACTACCCGAGTGCCTCCTCCTCGGTTCCCTCCTCATATACTGACCAGACGAAGACAGATGAGACCAGTTGACTAGATCTTCGCTTATTTTCTCTCTCGCTCTTTTTGTACTCCCTTCCCTCTCCCTATTCTATCACTATGAATCCTCAGTGTGAGGAGTCAAATTATTCTGTACGACACACATAATATAATATTTCGTATCTCGTTGCGCCTTGTGCGTAGATAAAATATATATAAAATATATAATTCGTTCCTAATACGTTTATTGGAAATGGTGGAGATACTTGGCACGGGAAGATAGGGGAGGGAGGAATGTTAGCCATAGTCGGAACATTATCACTGATTGTCCGTCCACGAGTACATCTAGACGCTGGTTTTTTGGCCAGGAAGTAGCTGGAAAATACAGGATACGATTGCACTTAGCTCTATCCAATGCACTATTAGTCCAAAGAATCTTTCATTGCGGGGATATGAATGGAGGGAGAGAGGAGGCTCGCATTCAATCGTATAGAATCTGTAGCCATCTACTCCCATCTATATCTACTCTCGCCCATTAGATGAGAAGTTGTACTCTGATTCATTCCGTGTTTTCGACTCTCCTCCCCCAGTATCAGTAGGATGCTATCGATACTCATGGGAAGGAGGTAGAGCCAGGAAGGTAGAAAACATCTGACTCTCCATCTATTACTCCTCCCTCTGCTTCATTCCATGATTACGAATTCCCTGAATAGCTACGAATTGCCATGGCCTGATTCCATCGTAATATGTGATATCACTCCATTTTTTACCACGACCGCTTCGCTTTGCGCTCTTGCACACTCTTGGTTTTCGAAAATCAATTTATGACAATTCTAGATATCGATACAATCTCTAATTGCTGATAATCAACAACGCAACTCCATATGTTTCATCTGTTATATAATGCAATCACGAAACACAATCACGTCTGGTAGGTGTTTTCAGATAGATGGGAGATTCGGCATTAAACGAGTGAATAATCCATCGAAGAGATTCGCATGTTTTTAATTGAAGGAGGAGAATTTTCACCTGCCCTCATTTGCCTGAATCCTGGTGGTGGTCCTGTTCTGGTGGCGAATATCTTCCCATACTACGCGCATCCTCCCCCACAACCTAATTTTTATTGTAAAAAAATGTATTGGATAAAAATAATTGTAATATTTGTCCTGCCATTTCTCATGCTAATGGTCTATCGTTTACTGGGGAAGATAAATGGGAGAATGACTTCGACTTGTTAGTCGCGTTCTTCTTAGTTCCGTTGAATAGGGCATAGTTATTTTGCTCATTCGAATAAGTGGCCAATGTACAATAATTTGAACGTAATAAGAAGCTTGCAACAAATTCTTCTTTCATCTGAATTCTCTGCGGTGCGTTCTTATTTCAAAAACCAGATGTCCTTGTACACACTAATTACGAGCTGTTAAGATCAGACTGGTTCAGTTCTATCGGAAGGAAGATTTCACCATTTATTCGTTATACCCATCCTCATTTATCGCTACTTTGATGTCTGACAGAATTTCATCACCTTTATCAACACAACGGAAGTTTACCTCGCAATCTTGTTATTTTTCTTCACCTTCCCTCCCTCCTCCACCTCTCAGCCCACTCCCCCCAGGCTTCAATTTGATGGTCATGGGGGAGATAGAGCAGGGCAAGGAGGTGGAAATCCTCTGCGTCTCTACTCCTCGTCCCTTCCATTATCATGCGGAGATCGATTCCTTCCCTATTTTCTTACATTATACCAACTTATTTTCGCGCTCATTCATATTCTGCTATGTTTTGCATTTCTCGCTGTGACCAGATTTCTCTTCAAACTAATCTCATTCTAGATTCCTAAACTATCTCTCAAGTGGCTTCTAAACACCCACAATACTGAACTACCAAACTAGCAATACAGCAGCAGTCACAAGCAGGTCAGTGGATAATTAGGAGAATAAAGTAAATGAAAACTGGGCGTAATGTATCACCAAAGCACCGGCAAAGCGTCTACCCATTACAGTGGATCTCGTCCTTCTCTCTCCCATTCCACGTCCGAAGCAAAGGCGGTACCTGAAGATGACGTCTTCGAGGAACTCATGTAAACCGATCGCGAGTGAACTTCTCTCGCTTCCCTCATCCATTTCGCATCCTCCTCATCCTTATTTTCTTTGTATTGTTAAAGTGAATAAAGCATAGAACAACCTGAAGTGTTTCGAGAGCAGTTGATCACATTAATAAGGTGGAGGAGGAATGAATGGCTTCAACAGAGTCTTCGATACTGTGAAAAGACGAGCGATAGTTGCTCCTTGAATAGTATAGTCCACTTGCATAATTGTAGGTTTTGAAAATTCGTCATTAAATATTTGGAAATTGGTGATGAGAACTCTTCTTGGCTCTTTTGCTCGTCCATGTCATGTGAAATTAGGAGTGCACTTAACGAATTTTCACTCCACCGGAAGTTTCTCCCTCAATCTCGTCATTCTCGCCTCTTCACCTTCCCCCCATCCATCTCTCGCCCGCCCTCCCTCAGACTTCACCCCGAAGAAACAATCGATGGTCATGGGGGAGGTAGAGCCAGGCGTAGGGGGGGGGGGGGGGGATCCATGCTTCTCTGCCTCTTCCCGCCCTCTCTCTCACTTCAAAATCAAAGAGCGGAGGGGGATATCTTTCCTATTTTCTTATTCGTTCTTCATTTCTCGCTCTAACCACTTATCTATTTAAACTGATCTCATTCTAGATATCTAAACTATCTCTGAAGCGCATTCTAAGCAGAAAAACAACGCTGAACTAATCAACTAACAAGCAGAACCACAGCAATCTCAAACAGGTCAGTGTTTTTCAATTATCAGATCATTTTGATGGGGAGAAAACTTGGCGCAACTCATCACGAAAGCAGTGGTAATGTGTGTCTCACTGCAGATAGGCGAATCTCGCCTTTCTCAGACGCCATCGACTATCCACACCATCAGGGGACCTGAAGAGGAGATCTTTGAGGAGTCGAGTTTGACAACAACAATGGTGTGGGCCTTATCGGCTAATCTCCACACCTCCCAAGTCCCCTCCATCCTCGCTCTATTTATTGTAAAATTAATAAAGTATTTAGCTATCCATATTTCCCAAATACAGCAAATCACATTCTTAAAAAGGGGAGATGAGCAGAATGTTATCTATAAAATTATTATTACGAAAATGTGAGAAGACAAGTGATAGTTGTATCTTGAATAATACATAACTATCTTGTATTGGTAGGCTAGGAAATTGGTCGAGACAACTCTATACTCATAAAGCAATTTAATTTGCACCCACCGGAAGTTTGCTTCGCAATCTCGACATTTTGGCTTTTCGTCTTCCCCTCTCCATCTCTCTCCTCCCCGCCAGGCTTCGCTGCAAAGAGAAACAATCGATGGTCATGGGAGGGAAGTAGCGCCTGGCATGAGGAAAGCTAAAAAACCTCTGTGTCTCTATTTTCTGGCCCTCCTTCTTGTGTTTCCAACTGCCTTTCTTTCCTTGCTGTCCATAACTATAATTTTAACCTGATCTCATTCCAGATACCTATACTGTCTCTTAACTCTCTTCTACACAGACACAGTGCCAAGTTGAGCAACCATCAGTGACAAGCAGGTCAGTCCTTTCTAGGTTACGAAAGGTGTCGGATAGAGGGAGGGATGTATTGGGTTGTCCCATAATTCGTGTCGCCATTTAAAAAAAATAATATTTCGCCGGAACAAGGAAAGTATTTGAGTTGTTGTATGATGAATTAGATACAGTGGCCAGCACTACATTTTAGGTGCATCAGCGAGTAAAGACATTGCCGCGGAGGGGAATTAGACGATTGCGAAATTTTTGCAAATTTTTCGATGATCTTAAAATTGAAAAAAATTCACTCTAATTCACAGATAAAAATAAGTGTGCAGTGAATAGTTACTCTCTAGGGGCAAATAAGATTATTTGGCACAATCCCTGTCTCCCAAAATGCTGTGCGGGGTCACTACAAAACCCACAATTTTCAACGTGGTTTGAAAAATTCTGCGGATTTTCTTTCCGGAACAGTATGGAATAGTTTACAAATAATTGTATTTGAATTATCATAGCCAAATAAACTAAGTTGGAGCATTGGAAATACTAAAGTCATGAAATCGACCCTTTTGAAACTCTCCTCCGATGACATATTGTGAAATATTGAGGCATAAGTTTCAGAAAACTATGATTTAGAAGCATTAAAGATAATTCGTGGTGAAAAAATATATTTCTCAAAATTATTATTTAATTTTATTTCAAGTTAATTAATGTGAAAATAAAGCAAAATCGAAGAAAAAAATATAAAAATAAAAAAGAGCAACGATTTATTCGCGTTCGTACAATGCGGGTTACGGTAGGATCCCGGAAGGGCGTGGTTTAGCCGATCCCGACGCTATCGATAGTAAAAAAATGATCAATGCCACTAAAACCAGTAAAATATATTTAGCCTGCTTGTCTCCACAGTCGCGACTTCGAGTTTTCCTTTTTTCGTCCTTATTTGTTGTGTATATATGATTTATACAGTTGTAGCTTTGTCTAAGCTTGCCCAGGCAATACAATCAGCACGTGCATGAACAGCAACAAACCTGTTTTACCCGTAAATTCTTGTAAATGTATGTTTTTTTATCATGCCGCATTTACTGATAATAAGACCAGTGATTTGCTTTACTTATTCCTCGTAAGCATCACTTTCGACCTACCGCAGTGATGACTATTCCTTTCATTTAAACTACAGCTAGAGGTCGCGTGTTCTTTTTATTAGTAAGCACACACTAATTTCAAGTATGTTCCACTTTTCTCGTTATTCCTCATCAGCATTTTGTTTCGTATCGTCATTGCATCTATTTACGCTCCTATTTATATCGTAAATTGAGGTGGAAGATGGCAGCGAGAAACAGGCCGTCCACGCAAAATGTTGATCGCGGCCAAACGGAAGGAACCGCCAGGTATATTTACTTTTCTTTGTATTAAAATTATTGTCTGTTTGAATACATATCTTAGCTTTGTAACTTAAATATTAATGTTCGAGGAAATTTCTCCCCTCCTCACTTAGGCACAGGTTCGCATGTTTTGTAATCACTCGATTCGTCCTCCGGTTTTTCAACGCAGGATGCGCGCCACTTTTGCGAAGCGGCGCGACCACTCACTCCTCGTTCGCACACTCTTTCTCTCTGAGTATCCACGACGAGAGTATGTGAAACGAGGAGTGCGTGGCGGCGCCGCTTCGCAAAAGTGGCGCGCATCCTGCGTTGAAAAACCGAAGTCACTTCTTTACGCGCGCTTTCTCCCGCCCTCTCTATTTTTCGCGAGCCAAACACTTCAGGAATTGTATACAGCTATTGTGCTTATATTTTCTAGGGGTACGATTTGCAAATGAAAGTACTGGAACTTTAGGAATTATGTGGCTCCGGAAAGCCTCGTAATCGCTAATATCTTCTCAAGATGACTACCGTACTGGGCGTTGAGTTGGCGCCGATGCGCCTCCCGTGGGAGCGACGACTACAGGTCAGTCATTCTTTCAATAATTAGTGATTGCATTCCCCCATTCAGACCCACGGCGTTCTCTACCACTTCTGGGCGACCTTCGTGACGTCTGCACTCATTCTACTCCTCTTAGGATGGATGGTAAGAACAGTTATAGCAGCTACTTTTGAATTTCCTCTTGTGTACGTGTCGCAATCGTAACCTCCACTTTGCAGCTCCTCAACGGCTACTCGCTCGTGGTCACAAAGTACGGCGTCTGGCTGTGATGGGACTGGGACACGCCGTACAAGGGTACGCTGACTATCGAAATTTCGTTCATTCACCAGTTGACCGTTACCGTCGTCTTTCCCTTTGACAGGAGCGTACGCCTCTCGCTACTTCCTCAATCTGCGCATCCACAAGTGGTTCACTGGCTACTTCATCAAGTGAGTGTTTCTATCACTTCCGAATCGTTTAACTATGGAGTGCCTGCAAAAAAATATCCACCGAATTTATTTAAATGCGCGTGACCTGATCATTATTCCATTATTCCAGTTCAAATAATTAAACAGAACGAGTGAGAGAGTAGGCATGATCAGGCTACTCATCCTGCTACTATGCAGCTTCCCCCTGGTTCTAATATTATAGTTCTATTTTATTAATTATTCTAGTTAATTAAACCTAATTAAACCCCATTCTGTCATTTTCTGAAATAATATTTGACCTATTTTCGTGGGCGTTGGATAACATTAATTTAGAGCGTGACATGATATTTTTCTTTAAATAGTGGTGCATGATTTTCCCCTGGTAGCCAGGCTCAGGAGTCAACCATACACAGGCTTCCCAAAAAATATTATGCAGGTACGTGTTGAGCGATCGTCGCAATGGACAGACAGCAGTGTTGCTGGTGAGAGGAGCAGAGGAGGCACTCCATGTCAATCCCGACAAGCACGTGCTCACACTCAACAAGCGAAAGGTACTCATATTTCATATTCCTCCCCCGTCAGCTAGCCATAATTCTGACCAACGGGATATACAGTGACAAATTCCACACAGGATTCATCAAGCTGGCGCTGGAGACTGGTGCGCGCCCGTGATCTTCCACTACAAAAACAGTGTGGCACTCTCCAATTATCACTTGTCGGTCGTGAGTCAAGGGAACATGTGAAACTCTAGGCTCTCGTGTCCTTCTTCCGTCACAATGTCCAATTGTTGCATGTTCTTCTAACGACTTTTAAATTGTTCTACATGTAATCACCTCTCTCAGGTCATGGTTGATCCCTTTGACAAGATGCCAGAAGTCGAGAAGATGCTTGATGGTCTTGAAGTCATCTCTAAGCATCTTCCCTATCTTGGCATCATTGTCCGTGCTCACCGACCGAATCTACAAGCATGTTGTACTAACCACCCACCCCATTGTCATGCATGAGTGTCTCCACCAAGTTCACTTTGCATTCCAAAAAAACGTGAAATCACCTCGTACAGCATCGCTAACAACTTCTTCAGCCCCACCCTCACTCCTTCCTTCTCCATCCTCCCACTGATCCCATCTGAATGAGTCGTATCATATCATTATTTAGATTATGTATACCGATGCCTCTCATATACTTGTGCATATTTACAACCAGCAGAACTTGATTCGTTTCTAGGTCGATGAAGGAGATCGTCCCGTTCAGAGCGGTGAAGCCGGGCCTACTGTAGCGCCCGTCGATCGAGAGGTCGATTCCTCTCCTCTTCAAGTTAGTTTCCAGATTTATTATTAATTAATAAAGCTCTAGCGTGTCACTGTAACGCCTAGTTAAGAGATACTGTAACCTAACAACAGATACTGTAACCTAACAACATTGCCTTCGTAGAATCGGCCACAGAGACGGGGTTGAGAGGGCCAGGATGAGTTTACACACTTATCGCACTTCCACTTCAGGACTACGACCGATCCGTGAGTGGAGAACGAGATGGAGTTGATGGAGGGATCACCACAAGAAGGGCAGCGGACGAACAGATTGAGGAGGGAAGAGGAGGAGATGAGCAAGTATGGGGGCAGATCAGGGAGAGCGTAGTCTATCGACTCGGTAGAATCGACTGTTTGTTGAGACGACTCCTGTAGATATTCATGTAAAAATCGGATAATAATGTACATTCGTTGATATTTATTGCTGACCATTTCTGTTCTGTACTCCGACTCCTGTGATGGACACTCGAAAGAATTCTGAATAAAGCTATGCTAACCCCAATCGACTAAACTGATTCACCATGGATGCTAAGCGGGGCACTGTGGGAGCACTTGTTGATGAATCTCTCGACAGTGGAGGAAACGAGTCGCCACTAGGGTCATTGGTGGCAAGTGATGCGATGCGTGAGAGTGGAGGGAGGGATTCCCCATCGGTCTCGCCTCTACGAGCATCATCGAGAGGCTCCGCTCGCTGAGTTTTCAGATGTTATTCTTATTATTTCTGTTTCATCCCTTGTGATTCATCCCTTCGATATGTATCTCCCTCACTCATTCCCATCGATTAAAAAGTTACTTGATCTGTCTGTCTGGCTGTTGTTACGAATAAGGCGAGGCATAGTGGGCGAGCAAGGGGCTTCTCTTCTGCACTATAATTCAGCGGACATTGTTACAGGCTGCCCCTACTAGAAATGCTATGGTTTCTCACTTCGATGGGATTGCCGTCATCGCCGAAGTGTACTCCGCACCACAAGATTCGTAAAGGAGGAGTGGCGCCCATGCGATCACGGTACATGTGAAGCATGTCCGCTCTCTTATCAGGAGGGAGCGCAAGTCGATCAACCCACCATTCTTGTTTATGGGGCAGCGAATTCGCCGGGAAACTACGCATTCCCCCATTAGCGCCCGATGATCCACAAAGCGCACAACTACGAACCATTGCGTATTCTAAACGATATGGTTGATAAAATACGACGGATTTATGCACGACTGATCATAAAGAACCTGGTAATCACGTTTTTTACAAAGAAAATGCACAAAAATGGGATAAGCATGTCGAAATACGTAACTTGAACTGAAAATATGAGGGTGAAAAGAATTGATGCGCACAAGCACTCGAAGGAACTGTAACTAAGCACCCAAGTATTCATAACTAGAGAACCCGTAAACCAGACGCCTACTTACAACAAAAATTATGGAAATTTGAAAGCGCATTCCCTAGGAAAAAAGATCGATAGCATCCCCTTACCGCAGCCGGTGCCTCGGAGCCGGACGCGCAGTCTGCATAATAGGCGAATTTGCTAAACTACGTAAAAGTGACTTTTTTTGCTTTATTTAGCAAGGAGGCGGGGTTTTGCCGATCCTCTGCCTACCGTAATCGTCACTTATTTTTACTTTTTCCTGCTTAAATTTAATTATTTTTAAATTTTTTTATAGTGTTTTCGTATCATACTGGGGAGATAAATAATATGGAATGCAATCATTTTTGACCGCCGACTACCTTTAATGTGAAGTGTCATGCATTACCCTTCCACCCTTAGTGCTAGGGATTTTAAACATAACTCGTAAAATAACTATAAATTTTTGAAAAAAAGGTTGGAAATTCCATATTTTCTCTTATTGCATCATCATTAGGCAATGTAAGCTGGAGATAAGTGTGCGATAAATTACGTAACATGAGTCTTCAATTAAATACATCATGAGGTAATGAAGGCGATTGATTGTTTACGAGAAATTAAATGTGCGAAGAAAAACGACACGAATTATGGGACAACCCAATATTACTCACATCATATAATGAAACGACCTCATTTTTATTTCAGTATATCAGGCCTCTCATGAGAGGATCGGGACAACGAGTTGACATTGAAAATTCAAATATTTATTTTTTATAGTTTTTTAATACGTGTATAGGGTCTAGAAGATTTTCCTTGTTCGGTTCGAGCCTATTGCATATTGCAGCCGCAGCTGGCTGCTGCAAACTTGAGATGTAGGCCATTGGGTATGCAAAAGCATGACCTACCAATTTTTAATTTCTCATTTGAACCCTGATTTTGAGCCGCAAACCAAACTTTGCCAGTTTATAGAGCTTTAAATTCTGCACATACCATATTTTTCCTTGAATTTATCTCGGTGGTCTTGGCACATTCCCAAGCCGGCGAAAACCTCATAACGGGCTGCACGGTTCACCTGCAGTGGAACTGAGTTTGCCATTCGCAAGTTCGAACCCCAGCCATAGCAGACAAGTTTTTTTTTGCCAAGTGATAACATCGAGAAAGCAAACTTGAAAGTGTTACGGGTCATATGAATAAGCAAAATGGATGGCAAAACACTTGTCTGCTATGGCTGGGATTCGAACTTGTGACTTGGCGAACTCAGTTCCACTGCAGGCGAACCGTGCAGCCCGTTATGAGGTTTTCGCCGACTTGGGAATGTGCCAAGACCACCGATATAAATTCAAGGAAAAATATGGTATGTGCAGAATTTCAAGCTCTACAAACTGGCAAAGTTTGGTTTGCGGCTCAAAATCAGGGTTCAAATGAGAAATTAAAAACTGGTCTACCATGCTCCTGCTGCAACGGTCGTAAAATTGAAAAACGAACAACATGTGCCAAAATCGTTTATTTGATCATAGAAACACTTTTGTGGCAGAATGTCACAATATTTGTTGATGAAAACTCCAGTATCCAATGGCCTATCTCTAAAGTGTGCAGCAGCCTGCTGCGGCTGCAGCGCATAGTAAAAACCTGAAACTTCGGTTTTAGTCTAGTTTAGGCGAGTACTAAATATAAATATAATAAGCAAGATTTTACAAATTTTGAATGTCAACTGAAAATGCCGATTTGTCCCGATTCTCTCATGAGAGGCCTGATATGAGATCTCCTCGTTCTCCCCATTCAAGAATCACGAATGATTATGGCGAAGAAAACCAATACATTCTTCTATGGCCCAAGTGCGGATTACGCCTTCTCTCGCGGCCCTTCCATTTTCGCCCTACTCTCGCCCTCTTTTAATTGCAAAAATGAATAAACTTATGATTATCAGTATTGTCGCATCACAGTGATCTCATTGAGGGAGGGAAGAATTGATTTTGAGCAGGAAATGATGAGAAGAGAAGGGAAGGGGTGTGGGAAAGTGCAGATTGCTCTAATGAAGGATTTGCTCCCTGCGGTCTTTCCAAGATTTCTTGTCTCAATTAAAGTGACTTCCTTTGCATTAGTGTGTGCGGAAAGGTCTGTAATTTTTCCACAATACGTTACACTTTTAGACTACACATCTCGCGCTGACTAACCGGACATGGATTACTGAGGGCTGAGTGATACGAGCACTCCACAAGACTTTAGTGATGTGCACGGCAAACTAGTAGTGGAATGGAGATTGCACACGACTCTCAGAAGTACACAGCCTCCCCCTTTCTAGACTTTCTAGACTACATTTCTATTTCATGGCTTCCCTCCTCTCCCTCAGAAACTACCATCGATTTGCGAAAGTGAGAGAAACAAGCGGCTTCTGTGGGCCTTGAATTAGAGTCAACTCAAGCCCGAGTGTATCTAAATTGAAAAAGCGACCACTAATCTACGTATTGAATCCTTTTCCTCCTCATATTTGAAAATTCCAATCTTTGTCTCTTGTTTTATGTCGTGGAATTTCTCACACGCTCTTTGTTTCTGTATTCCGTTTCGCTTATTCATTCTTCTGCTATTCAGACATCTACCTTGTCCCAGCAATAATCATCTCCACTATCAACAACTACTCTTCACTAAAGTTTATTGAAAAAGGTCAGTATTTGGCAAAACACCACTACCTTTTTTTCATTTTCATTTTATGAGCTAAAGGAGCGATAGAGCACATGGAGCAAATAATCCAAAGTGCATTTATTCTGACGAATGCGGATTCAATTTGAGTCGTCCCTGCCTGGAAAATAGTGTAAAATTTGCAAGAGTAGTGACATACCTACATAATATTAGGTTGAACAGAAAGTCTTTATAAACTGTTTTGCTCGATCACTGCTCAGTGCACGAGACCTTTGGTGTTCCCTCGCCTCTAGTGAATAACAAATGACAAAGGGACTATGTGGTCAACAACTCCCCATTCCACGCCTTTCATTCTGCTACTAGTAAGATCACGATGTTTGTTCACACGGCCTTGCACATCCGCAACGTTCTGTTATTCGTATTCCTCTCTCACACTACAATGAAGGAATAGGAACGTCAGTTGGCTGAAGTGTACGATTCATATGCCACTCCTTACCAGACCATGCGCAATTGGTACCAACTCTTCGAGAAGGGGGATTTTTCCATGGATGATCATGACCGGTCTGGGAGGCCACCCGAGCTGGATTTGGATGCGCTACGGATCGTAGTGGAATTGGATCCTTTCCAAATACCCGCGACATGGCAGCCACACTTGGGGTATCGCAAAGCACCATCGTAAAATGATTGGTCTCCATTGGCAAGAAGAACAAGCTAGGCCGTTTCATACCCCACAAATTGACCCAAGACCAGTTTGACCACCGTGTCGACGATTCCCTTTCTCTACTCACTCTTCACGCTGGAGATCGATGGGTGCACCGTCTCATAACAGGGGTCGATAAGTGGGTCTGCTATGAGAATCACCATAGGAAGGCACAGTGGGTGGATGCCAATGAGACCCCACAGGACGTCGCAAAGCCTGACCTTCACCCTATGAAAATCTTGCTCTCTGCCTGGTGGGGAGTGGATGGCCCGATTTACTGGGAGCTCCTACCCGAGAAGCGGATAATTACTGGATATGTCTACACTAAACAACTACGGAATCTCAAGAAGAAATCCGCACAATCTGCCCTGAACGGCAAGAAAGTGTACTATCAACACGATAACGCCCGACCCCAAGCAGGAGCTGTCCAAATATGGCTGGATGGTTCTCCCTCATACACCGTATTCTCCTGGCTTGGCCCCTTCGGATGATTGGTTGTTCTCGGATCTGACCCGTCATCTCGATCAGAGATCCTTCACTTCCCGTGGGGCGATCGAGGCCGCACTCAAGCAATATTTTGATTCGCGCCGAGATGGGTTCTATAACGAGGGAATCCATAAGTTGCCTGAACGTTGGAGATTTGTCGTAGATAACAATGATGCATACGTTTGATTTCGCTCTTGCGCTTTATTGTCAGAAGAATTGAAATAAAAAGTTTATAAAGACTTTCTGTTCAACCTAATATCACTACTGTGGCAAATTCGGAATACTTACAGAACGAGATCAACGATGGCTCTCGAAGCAACGCGCAGCATGTTCAGCATCGGTCTTCACCATAGATGTCAACGGTGGGTTGAGGTCTGTCTTCTTCCATACCACTTTCCTCTTTCAGGTCGCTGACAAGATCCAGGCTGAGGAGATTTCTTCAAGTGAGTACTCAATCATTCTCTCTATTCTTCACACTCTCTCGTTCTCTCTGAATCGTGAGAGAAGGGAAACGTTCCCTCTTGCAATTTGGACCTTGCAGGATCTCTACGTCGGTCTGGGTAGCTGATTCTTGGACTTTTATTTTAGGAATGCATGCTCTCATTCGCTTTGTATTTTTTTAAAATGTTGTATTCGATAAAAATTTGCGTATTCGGCAGAGTGAATCCACTCGTTGACATGTGTGTGATCAGAGAATGCAACGAATTATTTTCTTTTTTTCCTTTCGACAGTAGAAAAGTCTTCCCGGGGTAGAACAAGAGAGATTTTCCTTCTGAAGCTTCCTTCCAAGATTGCTAAGTTTCTGGGGGTGCTGGAAAAATTACCAGTCTTCTACCTCTGCCGCCTAGATTTTTCTCTCATATTTTCATCAAAAATCCTTATCGTATTCCTCGGTAGCTGTCACAATCCCCACAGCCGGGAATCGATTCGAGGTGGAGGGATTCCCCCTCGAGGGAGGAGTTAGAGAAAAGACCTGCCCTTCATTTCTCAGCCCACAGCAGACTCTGCCCCCTTATTCCCATTCTATGTTCTCACCCGGACCTCTCGCTGCATAGAAAGCTTCTGCGCAACTCTCAATTCATTCTCATAATCTTCAACATTACTTTTTTAAAAATCCGTCGTTTCATATTCACTGCACATGCTAACTATGCTTACATTTCATGCCACCTTCTAATCGCCCTATCCATGCATCTACATTGACTCAGCTTATTCCTTAACTGATGCCTTACTACAACTCTTCATCTACTTTTCAAAAAAGAAGTAATTTTACAGGGAAACAGGTAATCTTTCCATACCATAACTTGAGGATATATTTTAGGAAAGAAATTAACGAAAGTATGCGGAAATGTGCGATCAATCTTTTACAGGTACGGTTCTTCTTCTCCGCTGACCCAGAGATAGAGCGCGTTTGCAAGGTATATTTTGTATGATGTATTTGTACGTAAAAATGTTGAGTAGTGAGAAATCTTATATGAAATTAATTCGTTTTAACAGTTACAATCTACAGGTCCAGCAATAGCTCATGAGTAGAGTTCCCTTGATGGAATTGATTCCGGAATTCCAATAGTGAGGACAAAGGAGTGACGCAATTCCATTCCTTCCATTCCCCCGCGCGGAGCGGTGGAATGGAATTCCAATAGTTTTGGAATTCCATTTGAATAAATTAATTACTTTCCACATATGTTCGCCAATCAATTTTGATATTTTCCTCAATGGAATTCCAATAACAGTTTGGAAATACATTTCGAGTGGAATTCCAATTTCCAACCGCTCGTATGCGAGAGCGGAATTGGAAATGAATGGAGGGTTTTGGAATTCCAATAGTCTAATAATTCCATCAAGGGAACCCTACTCATGAGTCATGACGACATGAGCTCTCTAGCTTTGAGTGAATGTTGAAAGAAAATTTTAAAGTAGGAGGGGAAGTCGTATCTGGATTAGTTTTTTATTTTCTGTATTGCAGGACCTACCTCTAGCGGCTTCGGCACACCTACTGGGTGCCCAATCGTCTCTAGCGTGACTAGTACAATTTTCAGGAAGTAAATCTCTATCGTTGACCTAAGTAATCCTGTTCGGTACCCACGAAGTTTATCAATGTGAGTTGAGCTCTCAGTTGGTAGGCAGACATTTGGGATGCTCGTTGCAACATGGGAACAACTTGAAAAACACGACTGGACTCGAAATGAAGAAAGTGTTTGCAAAGTTTTCGAATATCCATATTTTAATAATTCCCAACATTTTTTTCGAATATACAATATTGTTTGAAAAAAAGTGCATCGATTTCTTTGCTGGTTGGGCTCAATGGCTCCTCGGCCAGAGGGTCCCAATCTAATCAACCGAATAAAGTTAAGATCACACCCATTAACATATTCGAAGCACGCGACCCTTCTCTCTCTCCTTGAATTTGAACACTCTTCTTTTATTATTCGCCCCCTTCCCAGCAACTCTTCATCATCTTTCTTGATTTTTCGAATACGCATATTTGTAATCATACCCAATGCTCAATAATTTTAGGAATGTTCACCGATTTCATTGCTGATCTTGATCAATATCTTTTCTCCGACTCCAATTCTTCTACTACTCATGGACAGAAGAGAAAGCAAGTGGACGATCAACAGGTAATCAATATGAACCACCGAAATTATGCATGCCCATAATAATTCGTTACACTACCGTATTCTATTTGAGTGCTCCGTCGCAAAACGCAGTGACATCTGTCATCTCCTCAAGGATGATTCTCTCGACGAGATAAACATCGAAGGAATGTCCTTCACGAAAATTGCTGAGTTGGAAGAATATCTTTTCTCGGGCTCCGATTCTTCTACTACTCATGGACAGAAGAGAAAGCAATTTGACGATGAACAGGTAATCGATATTATTTATAAACTTTTTTACACGACGCTTTTACGATCAACGATCATTCGCTCACAATAATTCGTTACACTACCTTATTCTAGTTTATCTCTGACCCAGTCAACTACCGTTCCATTGAGTACAGGGTGCGGAGAAAGTATGGCAACATGGATTTAACCATGTATTTTCTTTCAAATCCATCGCACACTTTTGAAACGGTACACGGTATTTATCAGAGATAGTAGGAACATAACAACAAGAGGTTACTCGATTTGACCTCCTTTGGCCTTGATGACAGCCTTGAGACGAGAAGGAACTGACTCGACGACGGCCCGAAGGTACTTCTTGTCGATCTTGTTCCATGCCTTTTGAAGGGAGTTCTTGAGATTCTCCAGATTCGGGTGGCGGGTAGAGGAAGCTTCCTCCTCCAGTACCGACCACACGCTAAACTCGAGGGGTTGAGATCGGGGCTGTTGGAGGGCCATTCATTCGATGGAATGAAGTCGGGAAGATGCCTTGTGCACCAGGTCTAGGTGAGTTTCACGGAATGAGCAGGGGCAGAATCTTGCTGGAAGGTTCAATGTCGCCCTTTGAAGTGGGAACGTGACCAGGGAAGAAGGGTCTTCTCCAGGATCTGCTTGATGTAGTAGTGCTTATCGACCTTCACATCGGGCTTGACGAAAATAAGGGGAGTCTTGCCGGTAGCACACACTCCTGTCCAAACCATCACTGATTGCGGGTGCGAAACTCGAGAGACGGTTCTGCATCAGGCGTTGGCTTGATCGGCAGACTGGGCGATCACTCTCGTATTCTGACTATTGAAGACCTGCTCCACAGTGAAGATCTTCTCATCCGAGTAGACAGTCGTAAGATGCTCGGCCCTCGCCAGGAGCTTCTTGCATCTCTTCAGTCTCTTTTCCTTGTGAATGGCAGTCAGACCATGGCCCTTTCGCATCTTGTAAGGGTGAGACATGAGTCCAGAATGGACGATCTTGCGGACCGAATGCTCGTCAATCCCGAGATCATGGGCCATCTTCCTCATAGATCTCTTGGGATTGCGTGCAACTCGCTTCTGCACGATTTTCTTGTTCTTCTGAGTGACAGCGGAGTGAGGTCTGCCCACTCTAGGACGGTCCTTAGTCGTGCCAAGTTCCTTGAAACGGCGGATGGTCTTGAACACCGTCGGACGGAAAACACGTAGTTTCTTCGAGATTTCAGTTGGTCTCTCTCCAGTAATCCAAAGGTCAATAATTGATTGCCGGAACTGGTGGGGTCGAACCATGACTAGGGGAAACTATTTGAAGTGCGCGTTGAATACCTCTTACTATTTGCTAAATCGTGTTATAACATGTATTAACAGGTTTCCAGGAATGATGAAATATTTGAGTTCAAACTTTGTTTCCATACTTTCTCCGCACCCTGTACGGTATCAGGAAGTACTGTACTATTGATTGGTACAGTACTTAATCTTGACCTACCCATGACCTACCATCGATTTTTCGACCACCCTTTTGGGGGGGGGCTCAACCATGAATAGAGGAGGTTCATGGAAATTTAAAAAAAAAATTAAGTCAGTTCACCATTGCTAGCTATGGTACTGTACTTGGGTTACTGTAACTAGATTACGGTATGCCGGACGAGCCTTCTTGATCCCTCTAAGGTATGTTTTACCACATCGTGGTGTGCCCACAGCACTCAGGTTACGGTAGTGCGGGTTACGGTAGCCGACAAATACCAGTCGTGTCGATGTACATGACGACGGTTATGGTACCTTAGGTCTATCTTCAACGACTGTGGTTTCCCCACCACCTGCCAAAAAACCATGACCCGGGGTTCATGGTCTCGAGGTCGCCGCCACTGCTGGACAGCTATGAATGATCTACAGTTCCCTCCTGAGTTACAGTATCATCCACTATGTCTCGACTCTCTCTCTCTTCCTCTTTCTCGTCCTGTCCACTTGCGTCACCTGCTCTGAGGATGCTGGCACCATCAACAAAGTCCTCAAGCTTCGGCCATTCATCATGAAGTGAATCATACGGTAGAAAACGGTAGACCGGAGTACCGAAACCGACCAATCGATAATTGAGCTACCATTACCCTTTAGCTCTTCGTCCTACTTCTGTTCCGTTCCCATCATCGGTCGACTTTGCCCCCGTGGCAATGAGATCGTCTACTTTGAGTGCTGTGGTGAACTGAACAAGGACTGCTGCCCCAAGATCCAGGTACAGTACCAGAATTTAACAGTAGGGTTAGCTCGTACGGTATATAATGCCGACAGCTATATTGAGCGCTTTTTCATTGAAACAGGTACTTACTTAGATGGATATTCCGGTCCCTTTCCAAAGCATTCGTGACAGTCTGCCACAATGGTGTACTGTGGACAGTAATCGATTATAGTCGTACTGTAATCATGGAGATCTCGAATTGAGGACTGGGTGACGCTCCTTTTCTCCTTCTTCTTCGCTCTCTTCGACATCGGAATCGGTTCTCTCTTCTACTGCTGTATTTCCTGCGTCGTTTCCTGCTTTGCCTAACTCGACTACCGTAACCCGATCCTTCTGTATGAGACCCGAAGCTGTTCGAACGATCAAGCTGCGTGTCTCTGTTTTTCATTAGAGTATCATTTCTATAGCACCTTTTCAAAATATTCCATCCCTCCTGCGAATAAATCATCGAGTTTTTCTTTCATGCATAAATAGACATCGCTGCACGACCAACCGTGATCTTGTTGTCTTGTTGATCTCTCCTCTCTAAATATTCCCACTACTTCTGTATTTGTTTCCCAATCAGAATAATATCAACGGCCCAACCAATTTCCGTTAGTATCCGTTATGGACTGTAGACAATCTTACTGTAATCATTGATAAATCGAATTGAGGACTGGGTGACGGTTGTACTCTCATTATTCCTCGCTATCATCGCCCCCTGTTCTCTTGTCCATTGCTACATCTCCTGCTGCGTTTCCTGCTTTGCCTAACTCGGCTACCGTAACCCGATCCTTCCGTATGAGAACCTAAACTGTTCGAAAGATCAAGCAATGCATCTCTTTCTCGCACTAGACTATCAGTTGTATGGGCACTTTTTTAAATAATCATATTCATCCCGCTCTCGAATAATTTATCGAAGTGTTGAGATATTTTTTAACATTTATTGAAGTGTCACAACTTTTTATAATTCGATTGTTTCTTTCCCTATCAGCGCCTCTTCCCCAAAAAAATCCAATATGGCTGGTATCTTTGTGAACTTGTCTTCGAAATTATTTGAAATAAAAGCGTTAAAAATTTTTTCGTTCGGCTTTGTTCATTAGAATCGTGTGGATATGGGATCCTCTGGTATCCCCTTTGGCACAATTGATCTTCTAATAGTGTTGTAAACGACCTCGTTGCACCTGTAGCCAGCCCTCTTTAGTGATCGTAAGTCTCCATCCCAGAAGGGATGAATTACAATCAGTTTATCAGGCGCTTCCGACTTATCGTCGAAGGAATATAAGAAGTCTCTATCATCCACTCGACTTGCCATTCTTATCTCACTCTCCAATGATCTCTCCTGATCACTGCTTTCTCCTCTCTCGATCCTCTTCTCTTCCTGTACTCGACTTCAATGAAGTCGTGCACTTCTTCAATAATCTCAATCATGGTGAGTTAACTCTTCCCTCTCTTCTTCATCCTCATCTCCTTCATTCAGTTCCTTCCTTCTCGAATACTCCTCTCGATCCTTCTCTGGTTCATTATCTGAATCCTGACGATGATGCATCTTTCCTGAATTTTTTCTTCGGTGAGTTGTCTACTCAATCTCTCCTTCATTCATCTCTTCTTCTTTCAGTAACCCCTCTTCCTTTCACTCTCCACTCTTCTCATTCTTCTTCTTCTCCCGTACTCCAGTCTGAGTCTCGAAAGAGGAAGATCCACCATGATTTCAGCTTCGAACAGGTAAATCATTCACTCAAAAATAGCACTTTTACCTCAAAGTATTTTCTGTTTGATTTCTTGCATTTCAGAACGATGCCTACAAAAGGCAGCGATTGTCGCTCCCTCTCGCAGCAGGTCTTTCTTTCTCTCATCCTGCTGTCACACCCGCTTCCATTCCTCATCCTCCTCATGCGAACATATGTATTTTGCACATTGTATATGCAAAATTATCTGGGATAATCTCATATTTCACTTCTTAAACAGCACTATTCTCAGGATCCGCTCCATCAGATCTCGATCTCCCATGAGAAATCCCACGCCATCAAGATTATGAACCACTTCAGGTATGCTGGGTCTCCTATTCAAATCGTAATTCTGGAAACATAAACAAGGTCTTAAGTAGAACTTAAAATGTTTTTCAGTTATGTGAGGACAGTTCGCAACAAGGGAGTGCACGAGAGTGTTCTCACTGGTAAGAATTATTTTGGTTCTAAGGAGTTATGTGAGCAATTTCTATAAGAAAGTAGAGGTTATTTTTAATTATATGAAATTCGTCCTCATTTTCATTAGATTAGTAGTCAGTCAATCGATAATCTCATTCAATTTCCTTCAGATCTATCAGAGGATTGTCTTCATGCAGTTGTGAAGATTCTCTGTTGCAAGGATCGTGCCCTCATGTCGGGAATGAGAATCGGAAAATTCGGAAGTGTGGATAATCTCCAAACGACGAGTCTCAGAAGGGATGGAGGCAGACTCAGTGATGCTGTGAGTATTTTGTACTTTGAGAGGATCGCTTCTATGCACCTTCTAAAGATGACGTTGACAATATTCATTGAAGGTTTTGGATTCATTCATGGATCTTCTCTCTTCGGCTGGTGACGCACTTCCAGTGAAGGTGAGGAAGTTAAAGGCATTAGGATAAATTAATTGGATGAGATAATCCTATTAAATTAACCAATTCCAGGTCCATTTCAACAGAGATTTCTATTCCTCTGTGAAAAGACTCGATGAGTGCCTCAAGAATAGCAATCCGAAAAATCCTGGATCCACCAAATCCGTTGAGCGACAACGCAAATATATCGCGAAAACATTCAAAGAGGTTAGTGGCTTTTGATACATTGGGTATTATTCTTACTGTAAATAGTACATTTTTCGAATGTTTATGCATCCATTTGATCATTGATAATAATAAACTCTTGACAGGCAGTTGATTCGAATTCTCGCTTCCTCTTCGTGCCTCTCTTTTTGCCGGAAATTAAGCACTGGGCTCTCGGGGCGATCGACTTCAAGGAGTCAAAGCTCCGCTATCTCGATTCCTACGTCAGTTGCAGCAATAGGAAGTATCGACAGGAGAAAATGGCCCCGATTCTCGCAGTTCTCAAGGTGAGAATTCGATTGAAGTGACTGAGAATGAATAGTGATTGGCAGAGTCACAAACTAGACCGTACGAAAATGTAAGAGAGTGCTAGAGTTTCTAGTTGGTCGAAATGTGATTGAACGTGTTGCAGGAACATCTGGGAGAGCATTGGACGAGTAAAGAGATGGAATCAACCCAGCAACATCCCCACTCACTGGATTGCGGAGTCCACTTGCTATTCAATGCCCTTTGCCTCTCACATGATCTCCCCCCTCTCTACCCCCTACAGGCTATCGCGTATATGCGATATCGGTCAGGATATCAGCTACTGAAAGGAGACCTCGGGGCACATTAATCACATATTCCTGTATTTTTAACTTGCCATATGTATCATATTTTGCACTCTCGATAAAATAATAATTGCAAAAGAACGTGATCAAGCAATCTTCAAAAACATCATCGAAAAATTATACATACCATCTAACCGCTTAAGAGGATAGCTGTAGGAAACACTGTAAGAAATGCTAAGAAAGTGGAGCACACAATCACTGACGATGTTAAACATTTCAAACTTTGTGATTGGGAGCTATGGGGAAGCTCTGAAGGGGGTGAGGGGTGTTAATGAATCTGATGCATTATCAACTCGTCGTGCTCCTAAATGTATTTGTTTCAGTTGGAACGCTTTCGCATTTCGATTGAACCTTAGAGCCACGCCACAAAAGACTCGTTATTTAACCCTTCTTGCTAAACTGGACGAGTTCACTGCTTTGGTCAAGGATTCGATCGCATCTTCGACCAATTTGTCGACTTGTGCTAATCGATGGACGGATTCAGCGATTGCGATATTATTGATGAACTGAAGCAGGAACAATCCCTCGATTGCCAAGAGTCTCAAAATAAATATTTTTCTGTTCTAAATAAAGTTGTAATAAATTCTATCTGTCTCCCTCAGGCTGCTCCTCTCGCCCTCTCCCATGGGCACAAGTGCTCCTTCACCCCAACAGTTGTGGTAATTAATAATGAACTCTCGCTATTTTGATGCAGATGACTTCCTGAAGAGAATGAGCCTTTATTTACACTTATCAAATGATAAGAAGAATGAGTTGTCGTAACGACAGTTGATCTAGACTCACATACGCTTTATATATTGTACACTTTTCAACTCGAAGGAGGTAGGAATTCGAGCATCCAAACCAAAATCATAGTATTTCGAAGATTGCAGACCTTTGTATGGACGCTCTTACGGAAATACATGCGTTGTTGATGCATCCTGATCAATCCAAATGTGAACATCCAATTCACAGCCACTGCACATGTCTCTCTATTTATACTGCCCGCACTTCCTCTCTCTTATCCGTTGATCTTTCTCCTCTTCCCTGATTCTCAATCATCCTTCGAGTTTCTTTTCGTTCATCATCCGTTCTTTCATTTTTCACTATGATTACATCTTCCTCTTCCCATATCCTTACTATTCTACACCATTCGCCCGTTTCCATTTACGTTAGCTTCATTCCAGTGAAAATGGAGCTGCAGTCATTTCTTCCCGTCACGACAGGAAGAAGCATAGCTGATCTCCCACCTGACATCGTCAGAATAATCATACGAATGGTCGGAAGGCGTGTG
Organism: Pristionchus mayeri; assembly: GCA_036245805.1. Taxonomy (NCBI): domain Eukaryota; kingdom Metazoa; phylum Nematoda; class Chromadorea; order Rhabditida; family Neodiplogasteridae; genus Pristionchus; species Pristionchus mayeri. The sequence continues at coordinate 19,813,600 of BTRK01000006.1, forward strand.
GAGAGGCTAAGACTTGTGAGCATTTAACCTTTCGACATGACTTCATCTTGGCAATCAGGAAGGACCCTGTTTACGAAATTTGGGGGTATAAAAGTGCTTTAACGTTTGTTTGGTCAGCATCTGCAAAAATACTGTAATGATTCATAAGAATATCCGTCAATTGCGATACCTTTTTAGGATCTCTCCCACTTGGAACGCATTAGTTCTGGAATACTTATCTAAACGGGAGAATCATCCGAATCTCGAATTATTGCATTTCGACACGGGTGGAGCTAAGAAGCACTATGAAATGAAGGTGAAGGCTGTTTTGTCATCCCTCAACAAGGATCATCTTCGAGGGGTCTTCCGAGGATGGAACACCGATAAGACCGTTAGTTTTTTTTCTAATTTTCTTTCCATCACGAGTTAGTATGCGTAACTCTAATAACTTTGCATTTTGCAGTTCGATCACATCGAATCTCTCGTCTTTAATCTCTGGGTGTTCACTGACATCGTTTATATGAATTTCTGTTTACTAATCGCCCTTTTGCTCGTATTCCATTGGAGTTCTAACGACGGACTTGCTCTATTTACCTCATAGTCCTCCAACTGGCTTATCTTCGACGATGCTCTCAACCTCAAGTCAATGAACATCTTCATAGACTTCGGCTTCTCGGCTCTCGATGCCAATCAATTACCAATTTGCGTCTTGAAAATATCAATCGCTACACAATCGATATTGTCCTCAAGCAAATTGGTAGTGTGCCCATCACAAATTTGGTCATTTTCAAGAAGAATTGCAATAAGGAAATGAAGTAAGTTCATAAGTCATCGATGTTTTATTATCATCCATTTAGAACCCAAATGAACAAATTCTAGGAGAAGAATCATTGGTCTCGCTCGCAAGCACAACATTCAGAAAGTCGTTATTTCTGCCGAAAAGTTCGAGAAGGAGAATTGTGTGAGTTGATAGATAGATACTATCAGAAAATCGAATTTGCATCATTCAAATATGACAAAGTTATGAAATCGGGTAAATTAATTGGTGGTTTCAGGAAAATTCTTCTTCGACCTCACGGTAACTGCGAAGGAAGTCATCGTTCTGCAAACGGGGGGTTCATCTTCGAAAATCTTCGGACATAAGAGGGAATCATGGGAGAAATTGGCCAAAGAATTGACTAGCCATGGCGATTTTGCAGTCGAAGTAATGGATGGGGAAGCATGTTGGGAGAAGGAAGGACAGTATGCTACCAGATTGAGAGTTAGTGCTTGATTGTCCTGTGATTTTTATACTTATTTTTTTTGTTGTTTCCATGATAAACGTTGTGATTTTGTGCAGAGGTTTGCGATACGGTAATTTATTAACCATGTATTGTGTAGATACGCGTACTTCATTATGATCTTTATTCGAGAATTAAGAAATTAACGAAAAACTAGCGACCTTCGGTCGCTACGTGGTTCGCGGGGTTGTGTTTTAAGGATAACAATTGGACGCGACTGGTGAGAGCCTGCTTAAAACGTTGTAAAAGGCTCGTGAGGCCTCGGGCAATTCGAAAAAGTTGGGATGGGGCTTCGCCCCATCCCAACTTTTTCGAATCACCCTCGGCCTCACGAGCCTTTCACAACGCTTACGCTGCGGGGAGTGAGAGCAAGTTGGGCAGATTTTACAACAGCTATGTGCTATATTTCAAAAAAAGGGTTTGTGAGTGCGCAAATAACTACGTTACCGTGCTCTAAGGTATGCAAGTAGAAGCCTGCTTAAAACGTTGTAAAAGGCTTTTGAGGCCTCGGTCGATCCGAAAAAGTTGGAATGGGGCTTCGCCCCATTCCAACTTTTTCGGATCGCCCTCGGCCTCACAAGCCTTTCACAACGCTCACGCTGCGGGGAGTGAAAGCAGGTTGGGAAGCGTTTTTGAATAATTTACGCGATGAATATCAGCCAACCACTTTAGTCCCAGTTTCATGTATGAAAATATATTTGTGAGCGACTGGTGAGAGCTGGCTTAAAACGTTGTGAAAGGCTCGTGAGGCCTCGGTCGATCCGAAAGAGTTGGAATGGGGCTTCGCCCCATTCCAACTTTTTCGGATCGCCCTCGGCCTCACGAGCCTTTCACAACGCTCACGCTTCGGGGAGTGAGAGCAGGTTGGGAAGCATTTTTGATTAAATTCCGCGAGCAATGTCGGCCAACCACTTTAGTCCCAGTTTTATGTATGAATCTGTAATTGTAAGCGACTGGTGAGAGCTGGCTTAAAACGTTGTAAAAGGCTCGTGAGGCCTCGGTCGATCGCCCTCGGCCTCACGAGCCTTTCACAACGCTCACGCTGCGGGGAGTAAGAGCAGGTTAGGAAGGTGTGATGTGGTGGGTGGTGCGCAGCGTGCATTTGAGTTTTCTGCGATTTGGTAAAATGCATCATGGTGTGTGGTGTGCTGAAAGTGCTCGCCAAGGCAATGCTAACGGTCAAGGTACCATGGTACTACGATGATTTTGAAGCGAATTAGAGCGATTTAAAGAAAAAGATCAAACTACAAACTACAAAGATCAATTTTTTGAAAGCTCTCGTCAAGGGGTCACCAACGGTCAAGGTCCTATGGTGCTACGATGATTTTGAAGCGAATTAGAGCGGTTTGAAAGAAAGTGATCAAACTACAAACTACAAAGTTCAAAGATCAATTTTTTGAAAACTCTCGTCAAGGGGTCACCAACGGTCAAGGTCCTATGGTGCTACGATGATTTTGAGCCGATTTACAGCGATTTGAAGAAAAAGTGTGACAGACAAACAAACAAAGGGACAGACAGACAGACAGACAGACAGACGTTACGATATTTCTGTATATAGTAATAGAAGGAATTCGGCAAAATATCATATATGTTTCATCATCAATCTTCATCATTCAAACAGTCTATTCGTCCTCTCGATGTTCCCTCTGCAGAATGGACAGCAGTTATTGCTATTCCTGCATTTCTCCAAGCAGTTGACACAGACAACGTGGAAGCAGGGAATGAGAACCTGACGACCACGAAGATGATACGATTCACCGCAGATCTTGCAGAAGTTGAGGTTTGAGTGTCTGAAATTGGGCATTTTAAATTGGTTCATTACGAGATTTGATGAATCATGAAGATAAAGAGCAAACTTAGAGCAAACTTCGCCCTTAAAAAAGTTTTAAAAAGTTTGCAAAAGGCAATTGCCCACTGACCTCTCACTTTCCTCCTTGTGGGCATTTAGAGAAAGAGAAGAGAGAGAAGATTCCAGACCAATCGTGGGATCTTTCCTCTTGCCAGGAATAGAGGACGAATGAGCCGCAACGGAGAGATGAGAGGAAGAGGATTCAGTGCGATCTGAAAATATCAAAATGTAAATTCACATAAAAAGCTGAACTGCACAATTTTGAACTTACATACAGTAACTAGTGGGTATTACCAGGAAATGTAAATTTCATTTCGTAAATGCAAATTTTGGAAAAAAAAATTAGAAAAAAAATTATGGAAATTCATTTTTTGGAAAGGCAAGAAATGGAAAATAAATTTCAGAATTCACATTTTGGAAATGCCCGTTTTGGAAATTTTTCCATTACCGGTAGTACTGTAGCCGAGCGGAAAACTATCGTAACCTGTGGAGCATTTTCGTCATTTATCAGCAAATTCGAAAGATGGTATTATTTTCCTTTATTATAATATTATTGTAATTAACAATACTAATAATTAAAGAAAGAAAATAAACAAAATAATGCAAAATAAATGTTTGAATTTAATTGTTCTATTTCGCGGTTCTCTTGATGCAGCGAAAATTACCGTAACCAGCGGAAAAATTTCCAAAACGGGCATTTCTAAAAATTTGTTTCCAATTTATTTTTTCCACAATTGTTTTTTCCAAAAAGCAAATTTCCAGATATTTTTTTCTAAATTTTATTTTTACGAAACAACACTTTACAAAATGAAATTTCCAAAATAAATTTTACAAATCGGGGTAGTACCAACTAGTGTTGTGGTAGAGGTGAAAAGCGAATTTCCATCGGTCAGTCGATATTCGTGAACGGTGACTTCTCGGCAATTTTCTCGATTAGGATTGAATTTTATCAGCTTCAGCTGTCCATCACCCTCTACACAGAGGAGATCGCGACGCGAATTGGACACCCATTCCTTAAAAATCAATAATTGCTGAGTTTTCATTCGACAAACTTACAAAGTTCACTTCATTTTGGACAGGAAGGACGTTCCAGGCTTTGGCGGAGCAGTCAATGGTCCAAACGAAACCATCCGAGAAACAGATGAAAATATTCCTCCAACGCACGAAATTTGTCATTCTGGAAGTGAAAAGTTCTCATTTTGTGATTTCCTTTTGAATAACTAACGTCCGTGGGCTGGGGAATCCGTAGTTGAGATCTCCACGAGAGACGACGAAGCAAATTCGTCCATCTCCCTTCACAACTCGAGCGGGATCAGTGAAGTTGAAGAGGTCGCCCGAGAATCCATCGCAGAACCCCGGTCGAGCACTCTGAAATTACTGTATCAAACTGAAATTAGAATACAACATATCCCAATGTGCCTAATTGAATATATTGTCACTCCAAATTTGAGTGGAAATCAAGCATTAGTACAGGGCAAATATCATGAAATTAAGTTGTAGAAAACATTCGAAGAACTCACTCGTTCTGCAAGCTGATAATGGATGGTCGTCATGGAAGAAGTCGATCGATTGATTGCCATGCAGATCGGAGACATCGTGAGAAGAGCAAGGAGGTGACTGATAGTACTGAGAACTTGAGTCGTAGTGATCGGCAAAGATAGGAAGAGGCCTTCCAATCTCAGATAATTATTGCCTCTGTGCATTTATGATGCATCGATACGACTAATATCCCCCCCCCCCCCCCACTGGCACCCCTTGAAGTACACGGATGCATCCTGCCTGTGTCATAGATCGGAAGCATCTCTTACTTAACTGTATATAAGACAGGATGAATCAATCAGATCATTCTCAACCATCACTTCAGTTTCACCCCCACCACTGGGTCTCTCTCTCTTCTATTCCCTTCGTTCTCTCCACTCTTGCAGATCTCTTCTCGAAGCACTCGCCCTCCTCTCTCTCCTTGTATTTTTTTTATTCTTCGCTCCCTTTTCAGCATCTTCCCTGATTTTGCGAATACGCATATTTGTTATCATACCCACAGATTTTTCGAAGGCTCAATAATTTTAGGAATGGTCACCGATTTCATAGCTGATCTTGAACAATATCTTTTCTCCGACTCCAATTCTTCTACAACTCATGGACAGAAGAGAAAGCAAGTGGACGATCAACAGGTAATCGATATGTTACACCGAAATTCTGCATGCCCACAATATTTCGTAACACTACAGTATTCTATTTGAGAGCCCCGTCACAAAACGCAGTGACATCTGTGATCTCCTCGAGGATGATTCTCATGATAAGATACACATCGAAGGAATGCCCTCCAAGAAAATTGCTGAGTTGGAAGAATATCTTTTCTCCGACTCCAATTCTTCTACAACTCATGGACAGAAGAGAAAGCAAGTGGACGATCAACAGGTAATCGATATGTTACACCGAAATTCTGCATGCCCACAATATTTCGTAACACTACAGTATTCTATTTGAGAGCCCCGTCACAAAACGCAGTGACATCTGTGATCTCCTCGAGGATGATTCTCATGATAAGATACACATCGAAGGAATGCCCTCCAAGAAAATTGCTGAGTTGGAAGAATATCTTTTCTCCGACTCCAATTCTTCTACAACTCATGGACAGAAGAGAAAGCAAGTGGACGATCAACAGGTAATCGATATGTTACACCGAAATTCTGCATGCCCACAATATTTCGTAACACTACAGTATTCTATTTGAGAGCCCCGTCACAAAACGCAGTGACATCTGTGATCTCCTCGAGGATGATTCTCATGATAAGATACACATCGAAGGAATGCCCTCCAAGAAAATTGCTGAGTTGGAAGAATATCTTTTCTCCGACTCCAATTCTTCTACAACTCATGGACAGAAGAGAAAGCAAGTGGACGATCAACAGGTAATCGATATGTTACACCGAAATTCTGCATGCCCACAATATTTCGTAACACTACAGTATTCTATTTGAGAGCCCCGTCACAAAACGCAGTGACATCTGTGATCTCCTCGAGGATGATTCTCATGATAAGATACACATCGAAGGAATGCCCTCCAAGAAAATTGCTGAGTTGGAAGAATATCTTTTCTCCGACTCCGACTCTTCTACTACTCATGGACAGAAGAGAAAGCAGTTGGACGATGAATAGGTAATCGATATTTAAAAAAAAGAAGTTTTTAACACGACGCTTTTACGATCAACCATCATTCGCTCACAATAATTCGTTACACTACCGTATTCTACTTGAGAGTCCCGTCGCAAAACGTCGTGCCATATGCGATCTCCTTGAGGATGACTCTTTCGATGAGATAAACATCGATACTAACTTCGATATCTATGATACAGAGGTGACGAAGGTGAGTTGTCTATCTTTGACCCAGTCAACTACCGTACCATATAGTAGATTTCGTAAGATTGCTAAAACTCGTATCCGGAATTGCATTCTCCCTTTCAGATGCTAAATGATAATGCAACCGGACTCCTTGATTCCACAAGTGCTCTCGATGGAGAGACTGTTGCTGATGCTGTACCCCCTCCACAGCATCTCGAGCCACTGCAACTACACGATCTATAGCGTGTGCAACACTTCTGCAGCACATCTATCATATATCACAAAAGATACCAGAGAATGATGTTCATGTTTAATTGTCCCATTTGATGTGCATTACTGAATAAAAGCGACTGAATTTTGAATCTGAGTACGGAATGAATGGGCTCTTGGAAACCTTATGCGAAATCAGTCAAACCGCAACTATCGATAAACAGCAGAAAATATTTGAATATCAGTAAATGTTGTAAAAATGTTTGTGATAAGAAGGGTTGTATATTCTAAATGCGAAACTTTAATTTTTCCTTTCTCAAACAAATCACTTCGCAACGCGGCCGAACCACCCTCTATTTGAATGCGAAACGTGCATTTCGCAATCACTTCACAGTTTCTTTTTCGCAAAAATTTTGCAGCAACTGCGAAATGATTGCGAAAAATAGACCGGCTCGTCCGAATTGTCTCCTCTGGCATAACTGTATCGATAGGAACTTGCAGAATGTCTCCACTTTGAGCGGGATGGATCAAAGAATTATTGGAAACGATGGGCTCGATTCTCAAGAGTGGATCCCCCAGCCTACAAGGGTGGCTCTTTCAAACATTAAGAACGTTCTCCACTCTCCTTTCTCACCGCTCAATCTTCTCTTAGCAATCTGAACAACTCTCATATTCTATTTTCATTTACCTTAACCGTCTTGACTCTTCGATATTTAATTCCATGTTTAATCTTGCATACCTCTATCCCTTATCAATGCAATCTTCTATTCTATTCTATTCAATCTATTCTGTAATTTTCCGTCTCTAATGATCTACAGTTCCCTCCTGAGTTACAGTATCATCCACTATGTCTCGACTCTCTCTCTCTTCCTCTTTCTCGTCCTGTCCACTTGCGTCACCTGCTCTGAGGATGCTGGCACCATCAACAAAGTCCTCAAGCTTCGGCCATTCATCATGAAGTGAATCATACGGTAGAAAACGGTAGACCGGAGTACCGAAACCGACCAATCGATAATTGAGCTACCATTACCCTTTAGCTCCTCGTCCTACTTCTGTTCCGTTCCCATCATCGGTCGACTTTGCCCCCGTGGCAATGAGATCGTCTACTTTGAGTGCTGTGGTGAACTGAACAAGGACTGCTGCCCCAAGATCCAGGTACAGTACCAGAATTTAACAGTACCACAGTATGGTTAGCTCGTACGGTATATAATGCCGACAGCTATAATGAGCGCTTTTTCATTGACACAGGCAACTTAGATGGATATTTCGGTCCCCTTCCAAAGCATTCGTGACAGTTTGCCACAATGGTGTACTACAGACAGTAATCGATTATAGTCGTACTGTAATCATGGAGATCTCGAATTGAGGACTGGGTGACGGTTCTACTCTCATTATTCCTCGCTATCATCGCCCCCTGTTCTCTTGTCCATTGCTACATCTCCTGCTGCGTTTCCTGCTTTGCCTAACTCGACTACCGTAACCCGATCCTTCTGTATGAGACCCGAAGCTGTTCGAAAGATCAAGCAGTGCATCTCTTTCTCGCACTAGAATATCCGTTGTACGGGTACTTTTATTTATAAAAGTAAAAAATAATCATATTCATCGCTCTTTCGAATAATTTATCGAATTGTTGAGATATTTTTCTACATTTATTTCAAAACTTTTTATAATTCGTTTGTTTCTTTCTCTATCAAGGTATCTTCTCCAAAAAAAACCAAAGTGGCTGGTATCTTTGTGAACTTGTCTTCGAAATTATTTGAAATGAAAACGTTGAAAAAATTTTCCTTCGACTTTGTTCATTGGAATCGTATGGATGTGGTATGCTCTGGTATCCCCTTTGGCACAATTGATCTTCTAATAGGGTCATAAACGACCTAGTGGCATGTCGTAAGATGTCCTATATAGAGATCGGAATTCTCTATCCCAGGAGGGATGGATTACAATCACTCTATGCGATGCTTCCGAAGTCTCGCCGAAGGTATATAGGAAGTCCCTATCATTCACTCGACTTACCATTCTTATCTCACTCTCCAATGATCTCTCCCGATCATTGCTTTCTCTTCTCTCGATCCTCTTCTCTTCCTGTACTCGACTTCAATGAAGTCGCGCACTTCTTCAATAATCTCAATCATGGTGAGTTAACTCTTCCCTCTCTTCTTCATCCTCATCTCCTTCATTCAGTTCCTTCCTTCTCGAATGCTCCTCTCGACCCTTCTCTGGTCCATTATCTTAATCCAGACGATGATCTCTCATTCCTGAATTCTTTCTTCGGTGAGTTTTCAACTCGATCTCTCCTCAATTCATCTCTTTCTCTTTCAGTAACCCCTCTTCCTTTTACCCGCCGCCCTTCTCATTCTTCTTCTACTCCTGTCCTCCAGTCTGAGTATCGAAAAAGGAAGATCAATAATGGATTTGGTTTCGAAGAGATAAATCACCCACTGAAAAACAGTACTAAATTGTATCTCGAAGTCTTTCCTAGATGATTTGGTGCATTTCAGAACGATTCCTACAAAAGGCAGCGACTGTCGCTCCCTCTCGCAGCAGGTCCTTCTTTCTCTCTTCCTGCTGTCATTCCCGCTACCATTCCTCCTCCTCCTCCTGCCAACGTATGTATTTTGCACATTGTAGATGCGAAAGTATCTTGGATAATCCCAATTTTCACTTCTTAAACAATGCTATTCTCAGGATCCGCTCCCTCAGATCTCGATCTCCCATCAGAACTCCCACGCCATCAAGATTATGAACCACTTCAGGTATGCTGGGTCTCCTATTCAAATCGTAATTCTCGAAGCATAAACATGGTCTTAAGTAGAATATAAAATGTTTTTCAGTTCTGTGAGGACAGTTGGCAACAAGGGAGTGCACGAGAATGTTCTCACTGGTAAGAATTATTTTGGTTCTAAGGAGTTATGTGAGCAATCGGGAAAAGGTAGTAGGGGTTATTTTTAATTATAGGAAATTTATCCTTATTTTCATTAGATTTGTTGTCAGTCAATCGATAATCTCATTCAATTTCCTTCAGATCTATCGGAGGATTGTCTTCATTCAGTTTTGAAGATTCTCTGTTGCAAGGATCGTGCCCTCATGTCGGGAATGAGAATCGGAAAATTCGGAAGTGTGGATGATCTCCAAACGACGAGTTTCAGAAGGGATGGAGGCAGACTCAGTGATGCTGTGAGTATTAGGTTGAACAGAAAGTCTTTATAAACTTTTTATTTCCCTTCTTCTGACAATAAAGCGCAAGAGCGAAATCAAACGTATGCACCATTGTTATCTACTACAAATTTCCAACGTTCAGGCAACTTATGGATTCCCTCCTTATAGAACCCATCTCGGCGCGAATCAAAATATTGCTTGAGTGCGGCCTCGATCGCCCCACGGGAAGTGAAGGATCTCTGATCGAGATGACGGGTCAGATCCGAGAACAACCAATAATCCGAAGGGGCCAAGTCAGGAGAATACGGTATATGAGGGAGAACCATCCAGCCATATTTGGACAGCTCCTGCTTGACCTGCCGTACAACATGGGGTCGGGCGTTATCGTGTTGATAGTACACTTTCTTGCCGTTCAGGGCAGATTGTGCGAATTTCTTCTTGAGATTCCGTAGTTGTTTAGTGTAGACATATCCAGTAATTATCCGCTTCTCGGGTAGGAGCTCCCAGTAAATCGGGCCATCTACTACCCACAAGGCAGAGAGCAAGATTTTCATAGGGTGAAGGTCAGGCTTTGCGACGTCCTGTGGGGTCTCATTGGCATGCACCCACTGTGCCCTCCTATGGTGATTCTCATAGCAGACCCACTTCTCGACCCCTGCTATGAGACGGTCCAACCATCGATCTCCAGCGTGAAGAGTGAGTAGAGAAAGGGAATCGTCGACACGGTGGTCAAACTGGTCTTGGGTCAATTTGTGGGGTATGAAACGGCCTAGCTTCTTCTTCTTGCCAATGGAGACCAATCATTTTACGATGGTGCTTTGCGATACCCCAAGTGTGGCTGCCATGTCGCGAGTATTTGGAAAGGATCCAATTCCACTACGATCCATAGCGCATCCAAATCCAGCTCGGGTGGCCTCCCAGACCGGTCATGATCATCCATGGAAAAGTCCCCCTTCTCGAAGAGTTGGTACCAATTGCGCATGGTCTGGTAGTGAGTGGCATATGAATCGTACACTTCAGCCAACTGACGTTCCTATTCCTTCATTGTAGTGTGAGAGAGGAATACGAATTACAGAACGTTGCGGATGTGCAAGGCCGTGGGAACAAACATCGTGGTCTTACTAGTGGCAGAATGAAAGGCGGGGAATGGGGAGTTGTTGACCACATAGTCCCTTTGTCATGTGTTATTCACTAGAGGCGAGGGAACACCAAAGGTCTCGTGCACTGAGCAGTGATCGAGCAAAACAGTTTATAAAGACTTTCTGTTCAACCTAATACTTTGAGAGGATCGCTTCTATGCACCTTCTAAAGATGACGTTGACAATATTCATTGAAGGTTTTGGATTCATTCATGGATCTTCTCTCTTCGGCTGGTGACGCACTTCCAGTGAAGGTAAGGAAGTTAAAGACATTACAATAAATTTATTGTATGAGATAATCCTATTAAATTAAACAATTCCTGGTCCATTTCAACAGAGATTTCTATTCCTCTGTGAAAAGACTCGATGAGTGCCTGAAGAACAGCAATCCGAAAAATCCGGGATCCACCAAATCCATTGAGCGACAAGTCAAATATATCGCGAAAACATTGAAAGAGGTTAGTGGCCTTGGATAAATTGGGTTTTATTCTTACTGGAAATAGTACATTTTTCGAATGTTTGTGCATCCATTTGATCATTGATAATAATAAACTCTTGACAGGCAGTCGATTCGAATTCCCGCTTCCTCTTCGTGCCTCTCTTCCTGCAGGAAAAGAGGCACTGGGCACTCGCTGCACTCGATTTCAAGGAATCGAAGCTCCTCTATATCGATTCCTTCGTCAGTTGTAGCAAAAGGAAGTATCGACAGGAGAAAATGGCCCCGATTCTCGCAGTTCTCAAGGTGAGAATTCGATTGAAGTGACTGAGAATGAATAGTGATTGGCAGAGTCACAAACTAGACCGTACGAAAATGTAAGAGAGGGTTAGAGTTTCTAGTTGGTCCAAATATGAATGAATGTATTTCAGGAGCGTCTAGGAGAGCACTGGACGAGTGAAGAGATGAAATCAACCCAGCAAGATCCCCGCTCATTGGATTGCGGTGTTCACTTGTTATTCAATGCCCTTTGCCTCTCACACAATCTCCCCCCTCTCTACCCCCTACAGGCGTATATGCGTATAGGCGTATAGGCGTATATCGCGTATATGCGATATCGATCAGTATATCAGCTACTGAAAAGAGACCTCGGGGCACATTGATCACATAATTCTGTATGTTTCTGTATGTATAATTCTGTTTCAGAATGTATATTTCTGCATAAAAAATAATTTTAAATGAATATGACTGATTTTGCGATCTGCATGCAATATCAACGAAAAAAATATACAATACAATATTATCGTCTAAGACTGATAGTGAAAGATGCTAAGAAAGTGTTACCCAATTTCCATGTGCAAAAAATCAAGTAATGAATGATTTGATGGCATCTAAAATGTTTTGTGACTGGGAAATTGCTTTGTAAGCACTCCATAGAAGTCATTCTTTTCTATCAACATGCTATCTTCATGTCCCTCGTTCTAAGTGCGCAGTTATCTTCCCATGCACAAACTCGGTCTCGGACGCTTCTTGATTCTTTATGGTAAAAATGATTTTGTATTTTTCTCGTGTTGCTTGTATCTATCTTTATCATGCTGTATGAAATAAAAGTTGCCCCTAGGAAAAAAGTTTCTTGTCGCTCATGAGAAAGAAGAAAGGTATTTGATACACACGAGGGCATAGAGACTGATGAACTTGAAAAAGGTAACGAAATGAGTGAGGGAAAATGTTCATTCGGGGAGGGAGAAATACTTCTCGAATTATGGATAATCACATCTCTTTTTCATTTCCTCTCATAAGAAATCGCGGAATTCGCATTAGACCAATTCGTAATGTGAAATGAAGGGGAATAATTTAAGGCGAATATTAAGTTTGATGCAGTGAAAATACTCACACAGGACATTCCAAATCCTTCACTCCCTTCTCTTTTTCATTTCCTCTCATAAGAAATCGCGGAATTCGCATTAGACCAATTCGTAATGTGAAATGAAGGGGAATAATTTAAGGCGAATATTAAGTTTGATGCAGTGAAAATACTCACACAGGACATTCCAAATCCTTCACTCCCTTCTCTTTTTTACTCTAAAATGGTGAATTCAATGAGAGAAGTGCCACTTGTGTGCACGTTCAAGTGTGTCTCATCATGCACCTTACTCTCAATTCTTTGTCCAAAAGTCGCTTCCGGTAATTACTGGTTTTCAGAGATATGGAAAGATTGTAAACGCTCAACCGAGGAAAAACTTAGATGCTGACATTGAACCTATATTTGTCGGGCTTTCATGAGAAGTATCATTTATGAGAATTATCATATAGGTTATTGAGATCAAAAGTTCATCGTAGTGAGCTATTTTCTCTAAGCTAGTTTCTTCTAACGACTCCCCATTGATGAGGTACTCGACGATGTCCAGTGATGGCCGCGTGTCCGATCGTCCGCTTGCGGTATCCTCAACGGGATAGTCGGGCTACGGTAGTCATAAAAGTGACTAACCTCCACCACCACCGGCAGCTGGACCTCCACCTCCAGAGTAGCCTGAATAATGTATTTTACGTAAATATTGATTGATTTACATCACATTTTAAAATCACAACAAAGATTTTGAGTTCCTTTTCAGAAGTATGCGTGAATGAATAGTCAACTCTCACTGGACGTTCTCGACGGGCATGGACAGTATCCTCCATCGGAACCAGGTTGTCCAGCGGGACCAGGCGCTCCGGGCGACCCAGGCATGCCTGAAGGACCAGGGCCCCCAGAGGGTCCGGGTGGCCCGGGTGGTCCGGCGGGGCCGGGCCCAGCAGCGTATGCGTTATCTCCAGCAGGTCCGGGTGCTCCAGGAGGTCCAGGCGGTCCGGGCTGGCCCGGATTCGTCGTCATCATCATTCCCCCTGCTCCTGGGCCCCCAGGCGCTCCCGGTGAGCCTGACATTCCATCGGGCCCGGCATCTCCAGGCGGGCCGGGTGGACCGGGCATGGGATAGCCACCGCCCCCTCCCGGCATTCCATCGCTTCCGGGTGGTCCTGCAGGACCCGGGCCTCCATCAGGGCCAGCGGGGCCTGGCGGGCCGGGCGGGCACTTGGTACATTCCATCATCATTGGGTAGGCTGCGGCCATGCCAGACATACCCGCAGAACCAGGAGCACCCGGCATTCCAGGTGCTATAATGGAAGATATCATTAGAAAATTAGAGAGCCTTTTCACTCGAAATTCTCGAATGCTTGAACAACTTCCAAAAGTTCTGAGCAACAAATGGAAGGGGTGCGTAATCTGATCTCACATCCTGCTTCTCCTGCCTCTCCGGGTGGTCCTGGCGGGCCAGCTGGACAGCCTCCAGCCTTAGCCGCACAATTACACATTGGAGCTGAGGGTCTAGCGTATCCACCTCCTCCTCCTCCTCCTCCTCCATAGCCCCCTCCACCTCCACCCTGGAACAAGTAGCGTCGATAAGAAGAAGGTAGGATGATCCATGTTCCTATCGTCGTAGTATGATTTGATCATTCTTATAGGCGGACGGAGTGCTAAATTCTGATGAATGAGGTGGAAGGACTGCTTACACCCGCATATCCTGCAGCTCTGGTCGCCCTGACGTTCGAGATGAACAGCGAATCCTTCGTCAGCGACTTCCACATCGACTGTGCCAGACCCTGATGACATTTACTTTTAAAGAAAAAAAGAAGCAGCAGTTGTCACCACTATTCGATTACAATTAGTGATCATCTTCTTTTGCGCTATTATCTTTGAAAAAAATCTTTTTTTCACCACAAATTTACATTCCTGCCTGTGATCTTATTAAAAGCTCCTAAATATGACAACGAGAAGTTCAACAAGATCTCAAACATTTACAGAAAGAGAGGGAAAGGATTTCACCCTGAACTCATCCATCTCCTCCATCGTCTCTTCCTGCATGTGATTGACGTCGCTGATGACGGAGAGAAGTGAGACGAGAGAGAGGAATAGAGCCACGGCTACGATTATTAGATGACTTGTAAAAAATACGCTCTCTAGATCCCGGATGCAAGATAGTCTTTGCAATTTCGCTCTTTACTTTCCAGTCTCTCTCTCTCTCTCTCTCTCTCTCTCTCTCTCTCGCTATTCCAACTGTGGAGTCTCATGTCGGAATTTGAACGTTAAACCACAATCGAATTTTCCCAAAATCCCCTTGAAAATCCTAGGCAGTACAACTGTTCTCGAGTTGGTGATTAATTCTCCTCACATTCCGGCTCCCTCGCAATACTTTAGAGGAAAAAGATCGTGAAATAATGTAAAGGATAGCAGACGAATGACCTACCAAGGCCAGCGGAGGCGCTGGCCAGCACGAGATTGTGCCCAGCCAATGAACTCGTGGTCATCGCCTAAATACATTCATTCAGTGCAGGACAGGACAGTCGATGGAGAGAAGAATGAAGCATTGGAAGAATTAAAATTTCGGGAGGAGGGCTGAAGGAAAAGGGAAGGGCACAGGTTCTGAACCAAGCGTGACACGAGTAGGAGAGAAGGAGTCAAGTGTGAGGACTCCGCCTCATTGGCCCCTTTTATACTCCGCTTTAGCTCCTTTTGCCCCCTTCATGAAGCTGCGTTCTGACTAGACGAAACCACCCCCGCCCGGTCACTTCACTTCAGTGGCCTGGTTTGCCTCCATTGAAGAAGAGCGAGTGAGTAAGGGAAAGGGAGAGAGTAGCTACTTGTCAGATGAGTTCACGGGGGAGTAACCACGTTCTCCCTGAGGAGTTCACTCTTTTATTACCACCATGTTCTATGAAGAGCAAGGGTTGTTGTTTCTCTATCAGCATGTGGTTTATTATCTCGCCTGCCAGAGTATGTGGAAAAAGAGTATGAAATGGAGATTGATTGGTAACATCGCACATGCAACATTTTTACTATAACAGTGTACTCATTATCAAGGGCGTATGTTTTTAACGCGTTTCATGGTGCATTTTTTGGATGTCGCACCTCGTTTCATCCAGAAAGTACTTTTGATACATTGAATCAGAATTTCAACATCTCAGGGAGGAGTTTTGAATCGTCTTGTCAATCAGTGAAAGTTAGAATCAGACGAGACGGAATTAATGATTCAGATGGGAAAGAATGCCAAGCATCAAAGAGAAACCAGCCGACACGTCTCCTTACTTCTCCTAATTTCATCAATTTCCTTCGCGAACTTTCTCTTCTTTCTTGGTGCGTTTACAAAATGAGCTGAAGTGGCACAACTTATTGGAACAGTCGATAGATTGTAAATGAAGGAGTCGAGTACCCATTGCCATGTCGAGAGAAGACCGAGCTTATCTGAACTTCATTGTCCATTTACATTTTATTCATGTTTCATCGTGAACAATATTTGTGCATATTTTTATATCAACATTTATTCTTGACAAGTGATTTATTTACTAATTTGATGGAATCGATGAAAAATTGTTTGGTTCGGGAGAAATCGCGTTTTGGCTTTTCAACTTCGTGCACATACATAGTATCTGGAAAAAAATTGAGATAAATTGTGCTGTTCGAATTAACCGAGGATCCCTGTTCATTATGGATGGTCATTCGATGCGAGATAGTTATTCCGCTACGCCTCTCCCTCGCCCGATTTCGCAATTCGAGGAGGGAGAGGCGTAGTGGAATCGCCACATAGCCTCGAATGAGCATTAAAGAAGGACTGTCAGCAAAGTTGAAATTTTGACGTTGTCATAACCATGACCGACCTTTGTACAACCATAAGAGATTCTGAAAATTTCAAATACGTATCTCTATTTTGAATCGAGTTATCATTAGTTGGCAGAATGCCAAGGAGGGCTTGAAGGTAAGGGACGTGCGGGAATTCAAATATCTAGAAGATTTTTCAAAAACTGGTGGGATTCGAACCCGCAACCTTCCGATTACGCGGCGACTGCTTTACCACTGAGCTATGCGATTGACCTTTGCCTATCCTCTTAGCTCGCGCTATGATCGTTGGATGATTTTCTAGGACATTGTTATGGCAGCGTCAAAAATTTAACTTTGCTGACACTCCTTCTTTAATTGAGGTTCTTGGCGACCTCAACAGATTTTTTTTCACAACGATCAAAGTACTTCTGCTGCTTACCCTCACTAGCCGCTTCCGAAATATTGGCGTGGTGAGGATGAGGACGAGCGAATGGACGACAGAATGAGAAGCGATGATCAGATTGGCGATGTCCATTGCAGGAACTGAGAACAAATTCATGAAATTTCAACTAGTGACGACAAGGTTGCTTTCCGATCGATAAAGCCGGCATTGAATCCAGGTTGCATAGTCTATTTCATGACTCGTTAGTTCAAAAGCTGTAATTAGCGATACCTCCGCTATCCTCCAGATAAAGATAGTAAACCATGGCCGAAGCAAATGGAACGATTATGAGGGAGATTGGCACTGCGGCCTGCTTAAGTGTGCAATTATCAGAGATCGCAAAGTTCATACCATGCTTATGAGTGAAATGAGCAAGGTTTCATGGTAAAGCTTCATCCTTGCACTCAAATGCTTTGCTTGCCGAAGGAGAAGAAAAGTGTGTATAGCAAACTGAAAAATAAGTAGTGAAAAATTATTACGAATAATGATTAAGATGCAAAATTTGAAATATGTGAAAATAACAAACTGGTGCGACAACGAGAACACTGCCCACGAAGATGCAAACACCCCAGATGCTGAAAGATTTTTTAGTTATCTCGACTTTCTCTAAAACAAGGAACAATTAGGGTCACGACGATTTTTGTGACGTTTCCGTTAACAAAATTTGATGTGCCTCCAAGCGAGATATAGATAGTTGGAATTTTACCTCACTTTCTCAATTCAGCATATTGAAACATGCATTCCATGCGGTCGGGAATCGACGAATTCCACTCACTCGACATTACCTAAAATACAAACACGCGAATTTTACACCGCAAAGATGTGCTTGCTTACATTTTTGATCCATCCATCTTTCACATCCCAGGCCAGCTGAAAGTTCAGAGGTCAAATGTAAAATGGTGCGTTCTCACATAGTAAGAATACCCGTAGCTGAGCGAGTGAAATGCAACCAAAATGAGCAGGAATCTATGGAGATATGGATGCAGCTTGCACCAGGAGTCCGAATCAACTATTATCTGAAAACATCAATAATTGAAGTCCAACTTGACTAGAATGAGCCACAAATTTACCTGGTGTCTATGCACAAAGCATGCCACGTAGAGAGGAGAATTTAGAGCAATTAGAGACACCCAAATTATCTGAATGAAGCCCATCATTTTCAAACACGCACTTTCGTTTTGAACAGAGATCTACGATGGTAACGAAAATACACGAGTAACAGGAAACTTACGAATCCCCATGCCGGATTAAGTGGAATGTTGATCATAGGAGCGTCTCGATAGACACACAACCACGGCATGATGTACTGTGCATCAAATATAAACTGCGAATATACGTCGAAATATGCGGCAGAGAACTGGAATTCAAAGATATCTCTTGCAATTCCGGCTCGAATAGTTCACTATCAGAATGATCAGAAGCTTCGCGTAGTCCCTGGAGAAACTCGCTGACGAACAAATGATGATGACACTGACAAAGGCCATCAGCAACGATGAAAAAGTGAGAATGAGCTTGGAAATGCGGAAAATGTCATGGATGTGAGCAGAAATTGGACGAATCCTTTTGTGCATACTAAAACACTGAAATAATTCATCATCATACGAAAAACACGGAAAATTCGAGAAAGAAGCGGAAGTCAACGCCAGAATTTGAGTGGGACGCTCGAACGAGAATTGAAGCAGAGTGGCTATTGACTACAAACTCTTTCGCCCCAATGGAATCCACTCGCAATGTGTCCGATAATAAGCAATTTGTTGGCGCGCGGAGCTCATTTCACCTTTTCACCTGGATTTCTCACCACTATGAACGCGATGTGGTTGAAATCGGGCAAGAATCTGATTTTGTGAACCGCGTGAACCGTGAACGGATTGCATTTTTTTTCGGGGAGAAATTGAAGATTTGTCTGGGACTAATTGCATGTTCTGATCTTCTCGAGAGAAATTAGAGGCAAAAATCCTACAAATCTGAGGGTATGTGGGCAATCTCGCCCCAAAATAACATTAAAGCACACTGAGATGCCTACACGTTTTGCTGAACTCTTGGACTTGAATGAATCAGTCTTCCTGTTATACCTGGCTTGTATTCTGAAGTGCAGTGTTTGGAGGGAATCGTATGGGTAAGAATACTGCCTGATATTAGTACAGCCGCGGAAAGTATTGTGGATGCACTTGACACCACTAGGGAATGCTCACGATTGTTCCAGAAAGTTTATGCGTGAGAACTTTCGAATGCCGATTCGGGAGTTCTTTTTTCTTCTATATCTTCAAATGATGATGGAGCGGGGAAAACTCAGAGAAAAAACACACGGTGAAATTAAGGAATCTGACATATTGGACCTCAACCTGGACCATGAGTACATCAGAACTCCAAAAATGCTCCCTTTCGTTTCGAGTTGTAGCATGTCGTCGCATACACAGAAGGAAAAAAAACCAAGCGAATCAAGCGGTGGTTCGTAGATGTATCGATTTTTTCGCGCCTTAAATAAAAGAAAATTTTTGGAAAACAGATCACGGATGTCTCATGGTGAAGATTAGGCATCAATATTTCAGATTGCATAATTGTGCCGAATGTATACACGATTCTCTTGAAAGTGTGCTTATTTGTTTCATAAATCATTGCATCAACCTTATCTCTGGGCACAGCTCTGCTCGAAAGTGATTCTCTCCGTAATTGTCATGCAATGGTTGAACCCCGTAGATAAGGTCACGTTATCGTCCCTTGCATCCTTCTCAACACAATGCGAAAATTGCTCGTTCTCTTACTACTTGCTAAAAGTAAGTCCATATTAAATTTTCTATATTTTATGACAAATGAATGTCAGTTTCTTCCTGTTACTACTTCACATGTGATCAACTCTCGCACACGGTATTTGCAAGCGAAATGTTTCAAATAATCCGAGTTTGCAGTTGATTCCAGAGGAAATCAAGATTCCGTCCAAATTCGCATGCGTCGTCTTCGAATTTCCTCTGGATGTTTGAACCAGTGTTTCTTCTGACCTAGTTCATTCCGAATTTCAGCAAATTCAACAGGATTACTACGATTCAGTTCATCTGAGGGACAATGGAACGGGCACTGAATACAGGTGAATTGAGCAATCACACTTTTCGTTCATTACACGGTGTGAAAGTGAAGAATCAGCCAGAATGTGGGGGGAGAGAGTTAGGAGACTGATTGGATGCGCTCTTTCGTCATACCCTGTGAAGCGTGTGAAATGGGGATATTCACAGCCAGAGTGCACATATTTCGGGTTGAAATCATTGCTCACACCATCTGAATCAGTTTGACGGACGTCTACGACTCGTGCAACTATTGCGTCGAGGGGACAGGGCCATGGCAAGTGTTCCGTCGGGGAAGCGACGCCATCTCTTGCAATACTGAAATTGTCCTGCTCTTCACCTCGCAACCGACCAGAATCTTGCCTTCCAATAAAGAAGAACGCCATTGTGTGAGTGGAAAAAACTTGATTATCAATAGATATCTTTTCAATTCAAAATTAGATATTGTAAAAAAGTCTTCTTCTGTTATAGATTATTGTATTAATATATCAGTATGTACTAAATACCGATCTTAGGCAGTGCCCATTTACGAAATGTCGACAATCGTCGCTCCTAACAGTGGAGGTATCCAACTGGAAATAATTCCTCGGTATGATTCGACCGTGAAAACGTATCTGGGAGTGGGAAAGGATGAAAGCGAAGAGATGTACTTCATACGGGAAACTGAGTAAATAATCACCTTTCCCTCCTCGTCTAATACTTCATTTTAGCAAGTCTTTCTCGATCACTATGTTCGATTGGATCATTTCAGTAACTAACAACTACAGTTATCTCGGCATTAAAACACGTTGGTTTCTTAGGGTTGATTGATACCTTTTTAAAGTTGCAATCGTGACTAGTAAACTAGACCAATGAGAGTACGCAGTACAAGGATAATTTAAAAGTATATATTTTTGTTCCTAATTAGATTGATACTTTACAAAATATATCAACGATTCATCCACTTGCAGCTAAACCAGATGACATCACCATCGACTTCGACTCGGCTTTTCCGTATCCTCTCATCCCATTCCTCGGAAGCTCTGCTATTCTCGGAAATACGTATTGGAGGAAAAATTTAACGGCTAAAATTGTATTGCCGAAAGACAAGTTGGGACAGCTGTTGAAATTATGACGCAAATATATTTGAGGGATTTCCTTGTTCGAGTGACTGGAACAATTCACTACGATTCGAAGAACATGATCTACTTCAATGAGCATGGCGAGAAAATGTTGTCAGTCTTGCCGCGATCTTCCTTCAACTCTCATCTCATCATCTTTGCAGTTATCCAAACTCGGGCGATGTCAATACTCTGATGGGGCGCGATTTTGAAGTATTTTGGATGGCATTTTTAAATTTTATTATTTATTTTTATTTATTTATCACATCAGGCAGTGGTGCTCAGGTGAGGATGGGGCCATATTCTTCATAGGCTGCGCTCCACCAATGGTGTCCGATGGCTCTCCTGAGGTCATCACGCCATCGAGTCTTGGGATGACCTTGAGGGCGTGCACGATTGTAAGGCGTCCACACAGTAGTCGCACGCGTCCAGTGGTTGACACGCATCTCCCGTAACTTCAGCGCCCATTTTGCTTTGCATTTGAGGGCCTCCTTATTCCAGTCGCGTACTCCAGTGATCTCCCGCAGTCTCTCATTTCTCATTCGGTCCTTGAGAGTCACTCCGACCATTCTCCGCTCCATCTTCCTTAGTGTGACGTCAAGACGCTCCTTGTCACTTGATCGTAGAGCCCACGTCTCACTCCCGTAGAGCACGGTAGATTTGACGCAGCTGTCGAAGAGACGCCTCTTTGTCTTCATGGGGAGAATGCGGCTGGCGAGTAGATCAGAAAGCTTGCTCCATGCAGCCCAACCCAATCGAATTCGGTGTTCCAGTTCGGCAGAGGGATCAAGGGGGAGAGAGATCTTCCTGCCAAGATAGGTGGCTGAATCAGCGAAGCAGAACACTTGATTGTTGATTACGATGAGCGATCGAGTGGTGGTGCAGGATGTGAGGAGGACTATCTTGGAAGCATTCACTTCCAGTCCGACTCGAGAGCAGGCCTCTACCAGCTTCCTTAGCATGTTCTCCATTTCGGGACGGTTCTTAGCAATGAGGGCGACATCATCGGCGTACTCCAGATGACAGAGAGGTCTTCCATCAATCCGAAGTCCGCAGTCCTCCCAGTCGATGTCGTCCATTGCGAGGCGGAGGACAGAGTTGAAGAGACGTGGGGACAGAGTGTCACCCTGCCGTACTCCTCTCTTCACTTGCACGGGGACCACATCTTCGTTCACTCTGATGAGGGTCGAAGACGACTCATAGAGGCGCCGAAGAAGGTGAACGAGAGTAGGGTGCACTCCAGCCTTCCAGAGAGCCTGCCAGACGGCACTCCACTCAACTGTATCGAAGGCCTTGGTGAAATCGACGAAACCAAGATACAGGGGGATACTGTATTCATGCGTCCTTTCTGCGAGTTGCTTAATGGCGTGTAAGTTGTCGAAAGTCGAGTGCCCCTTGCGGAATCCAGATTGGGTGAGGGACTCGGACTCATCGAGTGACACTTCGATTCTTTTCATGATCACCCGAGTGATACTCTTCAGGGTGACTGTCAGGAGGGAAATGGGCCTGTAGTTGCTGATGTTGGTAGTGTCTCCTTTCTTATGCAGTAAGGAGACGACAGCTTCAACGAGGCCTTCGGGGACAGTATCACCTGCCACAAGGTGGTTCAGAAGATCGGCCAATGGCTGTGCAAGGAATTCACGTGATAGGATGAGCATATCAGGAAGGACCTTGTCAGAACCAGGGGAATGGCCACTCTTGAGGTAAGAAAGATCATCACGACACTCATCAGCCAAGAAGGATGGAAGGGGCTCGGCAGAGGGAGGAACGGCAAGAGGGAGGACGACAACGGACGTGTAGAGAGTATTGTAGAAGCGCTGGACTTCGCTCGTGGTCGCTTGCTGGGAGAGCGCGCCAGAGACGGGGTCGGGGACGAGAAGACGCTTCCGGGTTGAGTGTAGATCTCTCTGTGCACGAACGATGCTTCTTCCCATGATGGCTGCATTCTTGGCTTGCGTTTCTTTCCTCCGACGAATGTCATCGCAGAGAGCAACACGGGCAGTCTTGCAAGCAATCGAGAAGGAGAGCGCATCGCGAGGGTTTCCTCTGAGAAGGTGGCGACTTGCGATGAGACTGCGAGTAGAGGGGGAGATCCAGGGTGGGACGTGGTGTTTCCTCCAGCTGTTGGTATCCGCGGTCTGGGCGAAAGCGATGATTGATGAGTAGGCTTCTGGAGCAGACTTGGGGCGGGCAAGGGGCAGAGATCCGAGTAGATTGGAGTCAGCAGTATAAGCGCGCCGATCGAAATCGTAACGCTCCCTGCGACGTTTCTGCTTTGCCTTGCGGGGAAGGGAAAGACACATCCGGACAAGGCGGTGGTCGGAGTTAAACTCGAAGTTTCCCACTACTCCACAGTTGACAACGCGCGCGGAAGCAGGGGCAGCGATGAAATCAATCTGGGAGAACGTCGAGCCATTGGGGGACCGCCAAGTCCAGAGTCGTCCTTGTCTTTTCTTCTGGAACATGTTCAATACGCGCAGATTGTTTCTCACGCAGGCCTCGGTGAAAGTGCGGCCACGTGAGTTCGGGGACTGAGAGGCGAAGGCACCGATATGAGATTCATTACCAGGCTCTTGCGACACTCTACAGTTGAAGTCACCCGTCAACACTGGCGTGTAGCCTCTAGGCGCACTCTGCAGGGCAGCATCGACTAGGTCTAGGAAGGAATCATACTCCCGATGATCATAGGAGGATGTCGGAGCATAGGCGCAGACCAGGAAAATGCGTTCTTGAGGCAACTGCAGAGTGGCCAAACGGGGAGAGAGGCCAAGAAACACGGCTCCTCGCGCCAAATGCGCGCGCAGGAGGAAAGCGACACCATGAGACGCGGTGGTACTGCCCGAGTGGAATACCACAGTGCCTGAGGATGTGAGAGAGAAGGATCCTACACTCACAATCCTTGATTCCTGCACTGCGATGATGTCCCACTTGATCTTGCTGAGGGCCAGTTCCATCTCGATCTGCTTGTCTCTCGAGGCGAGGGTCCGCGCATTGATGGAGCCGATGTAGAGGTGGCGATCCATCGTAGAGGCTTGCAACTGCCGCGGGCCAAACGCTTCTGGCAGAGGGAGACTGGGCGACTGGGTGGAGGGAGGGACGGGAGGGAAAGAGCAACCCGCCGCTCACAGCTCGCTTGTCGATCCAGAATGATTTTTAAAGGTTTTTAAAGGAAAAATTTTTTAAAGGTTACTAATTATCCATCAGGTGTTGTACTTAACCAACCCGGATACGTATGTCTTCAATCGACTCAATGAGACCTTCCATTTGTCCTTCGAACTCGGTTAGTATATATTATCGAATAAAATGAATTTGATTATTGAATTTATAATTTACTTAATTCGATCTTGTCTTTATAAAAAGCGACGTGATTCAGTCGATCGATCGACTACTACTCAGCTGCCCGTTCCTTCCACCACCACAGTCACCAGAACAACTGAGCCAGCCAGAATCACAACGACTGCACCGACGAGAACTAGTAGTGTTTCGACTAAGCTGCCATCTCATTCAACTCCAACTACATCTCGGGCTACTGAGGCACCGATTTTGAACAGTAAGACATATGAATAAATTGAACTCACTTCCGATTTCACGAGGGGATTCGACGACGTGCATCAATCGATACGTCAATGCGTTACAATCTAATTGTTTTTTATGTGATTCATACTGCACGTGCGACTTGGACGAGGATGGGTTGGTGAAGAGTTGGGCGTCTCAATTGTGGCTGGACATCGTCATTCTGGTGGATACCTCAAAGACAATGGGCAGCCATGGGGTTGATGAGGTCGAGAAGGCCTATTTCACATACGATTTTCAAATATAAACAGATCTCAAGCTTGATCGAATCTCTGGCTGGCAAGATGAATCTGGACTCATCTGGTCCTAGCCCGTTGTACTCAAGAGTTGGACTCCTCGCCTTGTCAAACACTGTTGATGTAAGCATTTTTCTATGCGAATAATCTGAACAATCGTGTAGGTGATCTACAATCTCAACCTCACTTCTGACTCGGACGTGGACCTCAAGGAATCCGATCAGCTCTCAGTGGACATTGAAGCGTAAGTAAAAGTTTGGAGTACGCTTGGCAAAACGTTTCAAAGATCATGCCAATGGCATTGCCAAACATGGCAAGAAGATTTTGACAGTTCGACCTGTTGGGAAAGTTTATGGGATTGGGTCGAACTCTGAATAAGAGGATGCTATTTCCCTTCTTCCAGAGGATTCGAAGCTGCGATGAGAATGTTCCAAGAAGGGAAATTGATGGCAAACTATCGAGAATCCGCAAGGAAGATCATTTATTTGATCACGAATTCAGCACCGTAAGAAACTCTTCTCATTTGAAATCGCGTTGGACTCAGATTATTTACATTTCTTTGAAGAATTTTTTTATAAGTATTGTATACATGTAAATTACCCGATCTAGACAAGGAAATCTCAACGGAGTCTACGAGTTCCAGTCCACTGGTGGGCTCGTCATCGTTGCGAGTGAGGATCAATTTTACAAAAAAATGTATTACATCAAAATACGCAGATTACGTGCGCGAGGGGCAAGTGCCTCTCTATGGCCTTCAGGCTCTCGCCTCTCCCAATTATTTCTTCACCAACCTCACCGACAACTACATGTACAATCTGCAGGTCTTCTGTGATGGTTAGCTCTTTTCGATTCATAAGTACTCATACTTTCGATTTCCTCATGACGTAGAGCATCGCTTTGAGAATTTGATTTTAATACAGTTAAGTGATCTTTGATCTCTTTCAGCCAATTGTTTCTGCCCTCGCGACCAGCATGCATTCAATGACGCGAATCTCAACCCGAGACAAGATGCAAATCGTTAGTTATGATGTTTTATCTTCTCTTCAATATTCGTACATTTCACAAGAGATCGTTTCACTCTCATAGCGCTGCAGGTGCCTTGAGTGCGAAAAAAATGACCATGATCAGACTTGCATTCATAATACAGGTGGTTGCTACTCGGTCGCCAGCCTGGGCATTCCCTACCAGAACGCACTGAAGACGTGCAGCAAGGAGGATTCTGTGATGGTGTCTATTCACGATGACGAGAAGCAATTCTTCCTCAGCTCCAGTGAGCCAATCATTTCAATGCTACAGATAAATGCAACAATAAACAGGTGGTTGATATGATCCAGTTGAAACTTGGATCATCTCAATCACCTGTTTAGTACACAAATATACAATTTCAAAATAGTTTGTCCTAGTATTCCTCAACGAAAAGTAGGTCTGCGTCTCATTTCAGTCATTTCAACAATCGGCGCGAAGACAAAGTACTGGATCGGGTACCAGAACAATGACAACGCGTGGAATTGGGTGGACAAGGTATGGAGACATATTTAATTAAATGATCAAACATAAATTTATCTTGAGTCGACTGATCCGTACGCCAGCTGGGATGTCTCTAATGGTCAGCCGAACACGAATGGAGGCCAGAATAAGTGCGCCTATGCAGTGCAGACCACCGGCTTCAACACCGAGTGGTGCGTGGTGCCAACCTTCCCCATAGTATTGAGCCACTGGCAATGTACTTGGTGCCAATGCGATGTGGTTTAGGAGTGACTCAAATAGTTCGGATTTGTCGTATCACCGCATATGTCTGATGGTAAAAATGATGTTCTTCCTTCAGGTACGCCTCCAGTTGCGACGCTGGTTTCTACTTCGTGTGTGAGAAGGCGCCCTGTGCAGCGGGGAGATACTGCACGGAGGAGGATTGAGGATGACGAGAGATAAAATATCGATTACGAAATTTTGTTTACTCATTTGCACAGCATTAGTGACTTTAATGTGCTGCAGAAACATTTTTTTGATGTTGCATTTTCAACAATAAAAAACTTATCTCGAATGCAGAGGTTCAAAATATGAGATGTGACTCTAAATCATATTCAGATATCTTGGATGGGGTAGTGTTGACGTGACGCATAAGTGCTATTTACTGTTTGTTCTCAAGCTTGAGTGTTGACGTTATGTTAACGGGATTTGTACGAAAGTAGAGAGAGAAGCGAGAAGTGGAGAGAGGGGAGAGAAATACAGAGGGAGACAAATATGGAGGTCGAGAGAAAGAGAGAGATGTGGAAGAGAGGGAGGGGAGGGAGAGTTAGAGACCGGAAGAAGATAGAAGAGAAGAGGAGAAGAGAAGCGAAGAGGGCGGGAGGAAGTGCCGGCATGCTAGAGTGGTTCCTGCAGTAGTATCGCTCTCTCGCTGCTCATTATTGAAGGAAAGAAGCCGTATATAAAGAGTTCCACCCTCTCGATTTGTCATTCCTTCTCTTTCTCTCGCATAGTGTCATTACTTCATTTCTGCCTCCTGGATACTCCCCTTTCCAATCCTTTCATCATTTCAATCCCATTTTTGTCAATATCAAGTTTAGCAAAGAAGACAGTAACCACTTCGATATTTGTATTATTGTCATCTATTCGGCACCTGACTCAAATACG
Source organism: Pristionchus mayeri (assembly GCA_036245805.1). Lineage (NCBI taxonomy): Eukaryota > Metazoa > Nematoda > Chromadorea > Rhabditida > Neodiplogasteridae > Pristionchus > Pristionchus mayeri. The sequence continues at coordinate 19,841,163 of BTRK01000006.1, forward strand.
TTGATTATATCTCTTTTCTAATGTTGTACTTTGCAGTTTCCTATATAAACTCGCAATTCTCGATATCACCTCAACAAATTCAACATGAAGACATTTTCATCATACAATTCAAAAATACTGAGTATTTTTCAGATTTTTAGTTTTTTATTTATTTTATAGTTATAAAATGAGTACCATATCTAGGCCATATTTTTCAGATTACAAAATATGCAAATCAGTCGAACTCGGCCTCCATGGTCCTATCAGCTTCGGCTGCAACCCTCGCACATCTTTTCCAGGACTTTTCATGGCAAAGAATGCATAGACGAATGCTCGCCCATGCACTGTAGTGAGAACAACAACTTGAATTGTAATTTTTCCCGATAAACTTGCTCAATTGTGTGGTTGAGCCACTCGAATTAACTGCATAGTTCATCGAAAAATCTAAAGGAAAAGCAGAGCGATGAGAGGTGACAAGAGAGATGGATAGGGGAGAGATGGAGAAAAAGAAGGAGGAAAAGGAAGAGAGAAGGTGAAGAAATGGATGCAGTTACGGTTTTCTTGCGTGGTTCGAGCAGCGGATCGGCTCTTCCTCTCTCTGAGCATAAGTAGAAACCAAAGAAAAGAGGGCGCACCCCTCTCGCCTTGCCGTTGCTACTCTTGCCACCCCCCCCCTTTTCTGGACATTTCCATTCCTCTCATTTGATTTCCTTTCCACCGTTTACTGTTGACTGTTCAGCTCTGTCGAAATTGCTTTTAATTAGTCATATTTTTCTTCATTAATCGAGTTTGCTCTTCCAGATTCCTACTCAATCTCACATTATTTCACACAAAGATCATGACACAAAATCCGAAAACGACTCCAACTTCATAGAAAGGTAGATATAGCTTACCGGGATCTACTTTCTCCAAAATTTCTTCCCTCCTTGTTGTTTAATTCGGGCAAATTTCAGTTCTACAAGCATATCGTGTATATAGCATTCGGAATTCATGTGGTTTACGGAGAAGGAAATTCGGGAATCTGAATTCACGTCTCGATGACTATTCAAGTCAGCGGACATATGCGTACTCCATGGCCAACTATTTCCTGAGGCATTACGAAAAATAAATTTGTCTTTATATTATACGATGAATAGTACCTAACGTTCCTAGCGATTTCTCCAAGAATTTACCTAATCGAGTTTACTATTCAACTCGATTAGGTCAAATTGTTGAAATGCCTTGAAACGGAAGAAGGAAGGCCAAATTGTTGAAATCTCTCTAACTTATTATTTTTCTGCAAATTGTTTCAATGAATTGGTTCACAAATTACTAGCACATGAAGAGTTCGATTTCAACCTAATATCCTTGAAAAGGACCAGACAAAGCCGGTAAAAATGTCCCGGGCGATGGGAGATCAAACGAGAGGAGGATAGAGAGATGGAGAGAGACAGTGATTATGGAGAATTAGGGGAGGTAGAGAAAGAGAGAAGGAAGCAACGGAAAAAGAAGGTGAAAAATATGTTGCTTGAGTGGTTCGGCATCATGTTCGATGCTTCCGCCCTCTTCCTATAAATAGAAGCGACAGAATGAGCCCTCGCGCTTCTATTACAACTCTTCCTAGCAACTCATTCTTTTCCGCACCTCTCATTCGACTTTCTGTCCACCGTTGTTTGACTAATTGTTGAGTGTACTTCATGCGGTGTTCGAGTTTCATTTATTTAATAATGTCATCTTATTAATTGGTTCTGGTTTTTCATTAATCGACTTTTTTTCTTTCAGATTCCTATACAATCTCACATTTCTCGCTAAGAGCACGATCCAAACTTCGAAAAATTCTTCAAATTAATTGAAATGGTAACGGCAGCTTACTCTCCTTTTCCCATAATTTCTTATTGTCCTTCTTTGCCGCTCAATTCGCTCCACTTTCAGATGTAAAAGCTGCGAATCCCCTACTCATCCATCGATTCTTCAATACTGCGGATGTCTGTGCAAGGCTAATGAAGATCGCCTTCTCCATACTCCTAATAGCTAAATAAATTAAATTTGAAATTGAAAAAAAATATTTCGTGGATAAAAGGTTCGACATCCAAATAATGAGCGGGGATGAAATTCTGAAATGTTCACTGCTGTACTAACATAAGCCCTAACGGCTGGTCTACCGAGTAAAGCCAAACATAAAGGTACCTTAACGATTGCATATTAATGGATTCACTTAGTCCCTAAGAGTTATGTTTTCCTGCACGAATTCCTTCCGAAGATCTATTGTAATCGGCCGGCACTTCTTCGGTTTCTGGCCACCCCCCCCCCCTCTCATCATTTCCCATCCCCGGTCATCATGGAGGGGTTAAGCGGCCGAAAAGAAGGAATACCTAGAAATGAGTGGTCTAGATGAGGGAGCGGGGGGGGGGGGTGGCCAGAAACCGAAGAAGTGCCAATCGGCCAATATCATGGAGAGAGGGAGAACGAATTGTAAGGGAAAGCTTAGCCACATTATCCTTGCCATAAACTCTCTTATTGAGCGCTGGTATCCCCCCTTTAAATACAGCTGCAAATGGAATGTGAAAAGATAGCCTATGGATGAACAAAGAGCGAACAAAGAGGGCCTTTATGAAGAATGTGGAAAGTGAATTGCTTGTCGATGAATCTTCCCTATTGCACTATCCATCCACGGCTCGATGCAGATTTCGTTCAAACGGGGGAGATATTTACGAGCTTCATTGTCTACTATCTTCTGAGGAATTACGAATAATTTATTTGACATTATTACAGTCAATGTCCTTTAATTCTTAGCGATTTCTCTAAGAATTTACCTATTTGTATAATACATTGTTCGATAAACTTGCTCAATTATGTGGATGGATCAGATTTGATAATCTACTCACAATCAGTAAGATTGAGAGCTGTATTGAGAATGTGGAGAAAGGAATTTGGCAGTAGTTAATCACCACTATCTAAAGGAGAATTGTTTTCATAGTGAATCAGCGATTTCATCCCATTTCGAGAAGAGAATTAATCACAGCATCCTGTTGACGTGTATTGTCAGTATACAAGATGAGTCGGTCAATGTAAAAGTCATTTCCCATCTTATACCCCCTTGGTTCACTACATTTCTGAGAGACGGACACGAATTTGACAAAGACTTCATAACAAAGACTAGCATATTTTTTCCGATAAATACACGAATTGTTTGCAAATTTGCAAGCCCTCGGTCAGGGAAATTGTTCAAATCTCCGTAACTGATTATTGTGCTGCAAATTCTTTCAGTGAAATGATTCAGAAATCACAAGCATACAAAGAGTCCGATTTCAATATCTCAGCCTTGAAAATGACCAGACAAAGCTTTAAAAAGTCCCGACTCGTTGGCGCCTGATAGCGTGACAGTACTAGACAGAAGACCCGACCAAACAATCATTGATGTCTTCAATCGATGTCTGTGATAGGAGATGGAAAGATCGCAATCACTGAACAGACTACGGACGATTATTGTGGGAGGCAGACTCCTTTTTTCTTGGTAAATTGTATCCTCTCTTTATTTCTTATCAACTCGAGAAGTCTAAATTGTCTCGACTACTTCTACATGAATTCTTCTATTCAATTGCTCGCCAAATGCTTCGAAGTAAACGCCATCGATGATGTGCATGCCATGTGAGTGATATCTGATCTCTGCTAGTGAGGAGATATCGGAAAATAACTCTCATTTGATATAATCTGCCATTTTCTGAAGACCGTTACGAAAGCAGCTCAAAATAGGAAGGCGTACCAACTAGTGAAAACTGAATATTCTTAGTTATTTCTTCTTCTATTTCTTTGCTGTTCTTCACCTGATTTCTGCTTAACACTAGGGCTAATAATTTTCATCTCCTCAGATCCTCACCCCGCATCTTCCAGGCCCCTTTCCATCTCGAGTCATTGGAGGACAGTTACTCTCTCAGGTTAACCATTTAAATTACTCCTTCCAATAATTGTAAGATCTCAGTCAGCCGTTGCATTCAAAACACTCAATCCCTGCTTCTCTCCTCACACTTTGAACTACAAGTTTGTTGGACCGGGTTAGTTTGGGTTTTTCTAACAACGAATATTTACATTTAAGCCAATTCGAGTCTTCCTATCGAATTCACTCTAAACCGCTTCGACAATAATTCGGTTGCATCAGTAACTATCTCACAAAAAGGAAAAGTTGTGGGCATTGCGCATTTCCGGGTGAGGTGGTGTCATCTTATTTTTATTTTTATTTGGGACTGATCTTATCGTATTGCCGATTTCTCTATGTGGCTTCCTTTCCGGACACATCCGTCAAGGCGGTCAACTTCCATTAAAGTTACCCAACAAGGACGAAATTGACCCATTATTTTTTGTCCTCCATCGAATAGCCGATGGTTGAATTAGTATAGAATGAATATTCAAAAATGCCAATAGCCTCAAGGGAAAGCCGGAAATGATCAGCGTAATCCCGCTCTCTCTCACTCTTGCATACTCTCTCGTACACGCGACGAGATCAGGGTCAGATCAGGGTTTCGTCCTTGTTGGGTAACTTTAAGACTGTGGTGCTATTGTAGTACTCGGCCGAACCGGACTTCCTCGATTCTTCTCCGATCGTCTGCCCAGTATACGGATTACCGATGGAAATCATCCGCCGATGGAAATCAGCAGTGGCAACATATTCGCAGATATGCATGCAAGTTTCTCTCGGCATACTCATTTTTATGTGTTAAAATGAATTGTTTTAAATTGTTTACGTGCCATCGAAGAGGGAAAAATGTTCCGATATTACGAATCTTCAGCCCATTTTTCAGTCCACACTATTATGAAAACCCTGCCACTCATGCTCATTTTCTCAGGCGAAAGGCGACTTCCCCGTGGAATCTCGTTCAATCAAAACTGATGATTTGTTAAGAACTGCATTGTGGATGCGAGTGAGGCGAACGGTGTTTTAGTGAAAACATTTTTTCGAACAAGGAAAAAATTTGCTCGTTAATGTTTACCATTGTCATGTTAGATCCAATTAGTTTACTTCCACTGACTTCATCGATACTGTAACCATTAGAATCGCCCTCTTCGCATATTGCGAAATCCGAGAGGGAGGCGATTTCGAATTCACATTCGACTTCGAATTGCCATCGCTAGTGGCCATACATCTAAACTTTCCTCTTTAGACTCACTGCATCCCGCGGATAGCTTCGCAGTCTCGATGTTCTTCTCCGAGTCGACGATGCTTGTGGCCGATACTCATCTGTACCAGAGAGCCGGAATAAAGGAAAATATTAATTTTCTTTTACGATTAAAAACATCCTTCAGATTGAGAATGTCGCTTCGTTACACCACTTAGTGTGGATTCACAATGAGTATGCAGATGTACGTTATTATTTCGCTATAATGTAATGCAATAATTGCACATCCAAATGGCAATTCTGATTAACTCAGCATATTTTCTTTGCCTTACATTTAACTGCTTAGCATCTTTACTTTATTTTACCATTACAATGATTGATCTTTGTAGTCTCTGGGGTGGTTCCTCTCCATCACCGACTGCGATATTCTCTCCTCTGGTCGCACCCTGCAGAGGTCATGGCTCTTCGATGGATCGAGACGCTGCTTGCTCAGTGCAGTGCAGGAGGGATACATACAAAGGACGAGTAAGATGTGAATTGATGAAAAAACTCAAGAGCAGATGCGGTTACGTTCCCTGTAATAATATTACCGTTTACATGCAAAATACAGAATTGAAATGTATCTTAGAAATGTGTTATCAGTACTCGCACTAGAATGATGATTGCAGCGTAGTCCATTAAATGGCTACCGGAACAACCTTGTGACTGTGCGTGAATAGGAGAAAATTCAATTTTGTAAAATTTCTGTCACTTTTTCTCTCTCATGGGATTCACAGACACTTCTTCAACTGATATTCTTCAAAATTAAAGAAACCCTTTCGTGTAATATATTAAAATAATATTTATCAAACGATGATTAACTTCACGAAGTTACAAAATAATGGTTATGGATGCATTGTGAGGAATTCATCACGCGGAAGGTGCATCGGATGTTCCTGCTGCATCAATTCCTTACTTGCAGCACTTCTTCTCTCCGCAGCAGCTTCCCTTGCCGTGGCAGGCTGCGGTGCGATCGCACTTGCAGCCCTCAGTCTTGCACTTCTCTGCAAATTGTTTCGTCGATTTCTCTTATGATTTTAATTTTGGTAAATGAAATAATTATACATGAAGAGTGCACGAAGTATGCGTTTACCAACCAGAGCAGCACGGCTCATCCGACTTCGCACACTTCCCAGACTTGCAGCAATCGCAATCGGTGCATGGAGAGCAGCACTTGCACTGGTCGGGCTTGTCGCAGCCTGATATTGATGGCGTAATCGTAATTTGTTTTTAATATAACAGTATTTTTTATAGAAGCTTGAACTGGAAATACGGACTCACATGGCTTATGAGTGCTTCCCTTCTTATGGCAAGCTGCCGTACGTTCGCACTTGCAACCTTCCTTCTTGCACTTCTCTGGAAATTTTTCATTGCTTTCCAATTTTCTTGTGAATTGTAAAATACACATCAACAGTAAACAATATGTCATGTAATGTGTCAGTACTAACCAGAGCAGCAGGGTTCATCCGACTTCGCGCACTTTCCAGACTTGCAGCAGTCACAATCTTCACATGGGGAGCAGCACTTGCACTGATCGGGCTTGTCACAGCCTGGGAGAGATCGCATTATTCGTGGATACAATTATAGAATTATTTTGACTCACAAGGCTTGTGAGTGCTTCCCTTCTTGTGACATGCCTCCGTACGGTCACACTTGCAACCACCGGTCTTGCACTTCTCTGAAATTGTTAAACGATCATTTAATGAATCCAGTGAATCTGTAATAGGCATACTCCTTCGAACTGACCCGAGCAGCACGGTTCATCCGACTTGCCGCACTTGCCAAACTTGCAGCAATCACAGTCGGTGCATGGAGAGCAGCACTTGCACTGGTCGGGCCTGTCGCAGCCTTGAAAATTGTGACGTCATCAATATTCTCTTATTTTGAATCACCATATCAGTCATCCGATTTCGCAAGCAAATGTCCTTATGAAACTCACAAGGCTTGTGGGAGCTCTTCTTGTGGCAGGCATCCGTACGATCGCACTTGCATCCACCGGTCTTGCACTTCTCTGAAATTTGAAAATGAGTTTCATGAATAGTAGTCAATCATCATATGATTGGAGAAATTGTGATCTTCAATGTATCACTACTGAAGACATGAATTCTAGTAGAAGGTCAACTGACCAGAGCAGCACGGCTCATCCGACTTCGAGCACTTTCCAGACTTGCAGCATTCGCAATCGACACAAGGGGAGCAGCACTTGCACTGGTCGGGCTTGTCGCAGCCTTCAAAATAATTAAGCTTAGGTTTTTAAAAGACACCTTCAGAGTTGATGAACCAGGGTGATAACGTCAAGTACAGTCAAAGTAATGAAAGCAACTCACAAGGCTTCTTCGACATGGTGGAGGAGAGGAGATGAGAGGAGGTGAAGGTGATTAGACCCCGACCCCAAACCCTTTTATACCCTTATTCCTCCTGTTGATCACGTTAGCATTGGCAGCGTGGATTTGTTACGCAGCATAGGGAACATTCGAGAAGAAGAGAGGCGAGAGAAGTCAGAAGGTCCGTAGGTCAGCATCGACGACGAGCATTGTAGTCTGTGACGGAGAGAGTGTGGGAAGACGTGAGAGCACAGAGAAATCAGAAATCACGAGAAGGGAGATCACGGACAGGAATGAGAGAGTGAGTAATCGAGAGAGATACCAGAGAAGCTAGAGACGGGTGAGTGTAGAAAATGAAGAGGGTACGAGACGACTAGAGACTCGGAAAGTATAATACAATCAGATAAGGAGACTGACGGAGAAAATAGAGGCAGAAATAGTGTGGGGAGATGAGAGAATGGATGAGAAGCTAGACGAACCAAACAGAATCGAGAGAGTACGGGAATTGAAGAGAGTTGTGATAAAGGAGGTCAGCGACTGATACCCAACCTCGCCTCGCCTTGCAAAATTTTCCAGTGAATGAATGAAGAAAGACAGTGACGAAGCATTCTGAGAAGGAATTTATGTAAAATTTTATAATGATTTCACTTTAAATATTGGAATACAGGTGAGGGTATTTCAATTTAATAAATTTATCAAAGTCACACAATCGTGACAACAGCAAGAATTTGTGCACCGTATGATGAACAAATTGTGAGATCAGGTGCTTGAAATTAGGCTAATTCTCAGATTTCTTCATGTATGATTCCAACTCGGCATTCAGATCCTCTTCAGTCATCGTCTTTTCCGACTTCTTTCCGTTCTTTCCACGAGTGCTCTTAAATTTCATGCTAATTAATAAATTTCTATCATATCGAAAATCGTGGCAAATTTCGAATCTAATCGATACCTTGATCGAGATATTTTTCTCTATTTTGTTGAGAGGAAGGCGTCGTTCGTTCAATTTATTTCCTCTGGGAAGCTTCTGAGAACGGACGGATGATCTGTAAAAATTAATTTTGTTCGGTGAACAACAGGTAGATAGCAATCAATAAGTTAAACAACAATACCTCTTTTCGATTCCTCCTCCAGGGAATTTCTTAGCGAACTGAACTCTTTCCAAGATGGAAGTTCTCATTTCTCCGTCGATAATTGCAAAAATGAGACGAGATCCTGAAAATAAATAATCACTATCTGGAGGATATTGCAATCTCTCGACAGAATATCACGCGTGTCGCATAAGGTTCGAATAAACCCTGGTACATTGGAAAAGTCTAAATTGGGCTCTGGGCAATTTTGAATAGCCCATATGGTCCCTCACCAGGAACCATCAAGTTTTGTTCCATATCGGTGTCATCGACGATGTGAGACGCCTTCAAAGTCGACGGCTTCCGAAAATCGCCGACTTTGGAACCTCGTTGCTCGCTTCAAAGGAGGTCTGGTGACTTGGTTGAAAGGTACCCGGAGCCAAATTTCCTGGAGAATAAGCCTGTGTAATATGTTCATTGATGCAATTATTGGTATTTTCATAAATCGATTAAAATTATTGATTTTTACCAAAATTTCGAACCAGAATTTTTTTTGAGCTCAAACGATAGAGCTCGAAAAGACGAATCGAATGGTATGCTGTTCGCCTATGGTAAATATGAGCAAAAGATGCGAAAATTGCAAAATAAGATTCTCCCGTCTGTTGTTTGACTCCCGTGGCTGACCGCGTGGCCTTTGATCTACCCTAGTCTCTCGCTCTTGCGATCGATTTTCCTTCTGTTTCGTAAAAATTAAGGTAGTAGGCCAATTTATCGTTAGAATTAGACAGGATACGATTGATAATAAAGAATATATAATGCAATTATCTATATTAATTAGGAACTGTCATATTAGGTGAACATTCAAATGAAAATTTGATCGGATTCTTCTTCAATCACCCTATTTATGAAATCCTCTTCATGTTCTCGTTCAACTTCCTCATCATCTTCGTCTTCATTCTTTTCCTCCTCGAATACGTCATCTTCAGTCTCAGATTCCGATGACTCCGCCACCTTCATCTTCCTTTTTGATCCACTTGTAGAGGCCACACTCGACTTCGACCTCGTGTAGTTAGTCATCTTGTTGTCCTTGACGCCGTATTTAGCCTGGGGGTGTCAGTGTTCATGGGGATTTGTCCTTTTCCGCTAGAAGGCAGATCCTGAAAGGCAATGGAAAGGTCACATCAATCTCGCAGTGTGCTTCAGATGGGAGGCAATAAAGCATTTGCTTCACACAGTAAACATAACATAAATGCGTGTATACTTTAAACAAACATAATATCTCTGATTGTTAATGGTACAGAAAAGGAATATTCACAAAAAACAATTGTATTACAGTGATTTTAGCAGATTCTCAAAATAGTTCCCTATTTTAATAGGCCACGACATTATATATATGGCAATATCAATCGTATCCTGTCTAATTCTAACGATAAATTGGCCTACTACCTTAATTTTTACGAAACAGAAGGAAAATCGATCGCAAGAGCGAGAGACTAGGGTAGATCAAAGGCCACGCGGTCAGCCACGGGAGTCAAACAACAGACGGGAGAATCTTATTTTGCAATTTTCGCATCTTTTGCTCATATTTACCATAGGCGAACAGCATACCATTCGATTCGTCTTTTCGAGCTCTATCGTTTGAGCTCAAAAAAAATTCTGGTTCGAAATTTTGGTAAAAATCAATAATTTTAATCGATTTATGAAAATACCAATAATTGCATCAATGAACATATTACACAGGCTTATTCTCCAGGAAATTTGGCTCCGGGTACCTTTCAACCAAGTCACCAGACCTCCTTTGAAGCGAGCAACGAGGTTCCAAAGTCGGCGATTTTCGGAAGCCGTCGACTTTGAAGGCGTCTCACATCGTCGATGACACCGATATGGAACAAAACTTGATGGTTCCTGGTGAGGGACCATATGGGCTATTCAAAAATGCACATAGATGCAAGGGTCAGAAAATGTACCAGCCTCTTAACAAATCTATTCGATCCTTACGCGTCACGCGTGATATACTCACCATCGATTGCAATTCCCTTAAATTTCTCCAGTGCCTTTACTGCGTCCCTCTCCTTCATAGTAACCTCAGCAGTTCCCAGATGCTCCCCATTCATTCCGTAGTGGACAGAGACAGATTGGAATGAAAAGTCAGCGAAGAGCTCCTGGAATACACAAGGGGGAATAGTTAAATGAGTTATTAGAGTGTTGTTTAATGGAACTTGAAGTACCTGCAGATCCCCAGTAGTAACAGTTGCCGCCATATTGGAGATGTTTACACGGACAATCTTGTTGTCAGTAACAGCAGACTTGGGTGAGATTCGAGTGGTGGGGAGAGTTCGACCGGAATCATTGAACATATCACGCTTCCATTTGCCACTGGGCACAATCTGTGATGATGCTTTCAATCGTTAAAAAGGATATTTTGAAATAACAAACCTTGGTGAAATCTTCTCCGTTTCTCGAAGTTGCCATACTTCTCTTCTTCACTCCTCCTCCAATCTTTCTGCCAGAATTCTTCTCAAGCTTAGAGCCCTTCAAAGAGTTGCCACGAATAATCTTGCTTGTCTGAAGAGATAAAATCGTTCAGAATATAAAACAAAACATAATTCCCTAACTTTACTTTTATTTTGAAATAACTAACTCTGTTCTTGGCAATGATGTCATCAAGGGAGAGATCGACGTTGGACATGTTGAATGTCGTTGTGAAAGAGAAACGAATCTGAACAGATGAGGTGAAAGGAGTCAGAATGTGACACAATTTAGGACGAGAGGGAGAGTGCGAATGATGTGGTTGGAGACATTGGAGGCCTTTTAAAGGCGAAGAAATCGGAATTACTCTTCCATTCTCCTCGGAAGCATCCGACTGCGAGGCCAATCTAAGATCGAGGCATGTCCAGAGGGGATAGTAATCCATTGACCACGATCAAATTGCCGATGTAGAATGGAGGCTTCCGTCCTTCCACTATCTAGTATATATGAGTCCTCACTTTATTCTCAATCTCATCCTCATAGATGGCTCTCCTCTCTTCTTCCTCCTTCTCTCTTCGTCGTCATCGATATCTCATGATGATTGACTCTCGAACCGGTCTACTCATCAATCTGGACTTCGACGAGTTCTTGTTTCGTCTCAGAGATGAAGCTATTAGAAGGTAAGCACAGTTTCAGCTTCCCTTCTTTTGTCTAGTATTCATTTTTAAAATATGAAGCGAATTACAATTTTTTGTTCGTAGATAACTCCTCCTCCTTTCTAATCCTCATTCTCCATTCTTCTTCAGTCTCGCTCGTGGTGATTCCTTCTACCGTATCTGCCCCTGCTGTCGTACTGTGAATCCTCGCTCACGCCTCGTATCGTCCGCGTGCTGTCACGTGATGTGCCGCGAATGCGCGGATCGCGGCAACGCGGATGGAAAATGTCCCGAATGTCATCATGGACCCACGACCCTCATTCCTTTCGCTCAGGAGACATCGAGGAATTGTCACATCTGCTTCAATGAATCGCCCCACAAACGAGTGATCTTGTCGAAGTGAGTTCATTTGGACACCTCTTTCCATCTTTACTCTCATCGCTATCCCTCCATTGCAGATGTGGTCATCTTCTGTGTATGCCGTGTGCAGTGGAGTCAATCGGTCCTTGTTCCATAGTGACTGCTCATCCCGAGATCGAGTGTCCCTTCTGTTCCATTATCTCGCCCTTCTACGTCCTCAATGAATCTGTCAAGCATTCGCGATTCAAGAGATTCATTCGTTTCATCAATCGAATCATTAAAAAGATCTTTTCATGAATTACATTATCATCCCTGAGCTCAGTAATATTGTAATGTCTATGCTCTTAATAAATACTGACATCCATTCGTGTATCTAAAGATCCTTCAAAATTCGAAAATTAGTTGGAATTTTAGCAGTGACACCGATCGACCCTTTCATCTGCTTCCGTGGCGCAATCGGCAGCGCGTTCGGCTGTTAACCGAAAGGTCGGTGGTTCGAACCCACCCGGGAGCGAATTTTTTTTAGCGTTGTGTTTTTTAATTCTGTTATGGATTCTTTGGCGCCATAACATGTAGCAATTTTCTCATAACAAAACCACTGAATGGAGAAAGGAAGAGGCGAATCAATCTAATTTTAAGCAACATAAGGAATACAACATGAGAATTCCCCTGGTTCACTGAAGATTCTATATCAACACATCATAAACACGTTATGCATCATCCACAATGCCCTCGCGTGCAAATAAGGACTTTACGCATCGTTAGTAAATGTATTTTCCCTTGGGCGACGACTCCATTGAAAATATATGTGAAAAAATAGAAATTATTGTACTTGTGTACTTATGAGTAATATAAAAATATGGTTGGTGCGCTCTCTCAAGATAGGAAGCAGTTTTCTTCCATGAATCTGTTTCAGAGTCACATAGTACTCCCACTGCTGTTTAACGCGCATAATTTTCTTCTCTGAGTGCTCCAAAATGTGCTTGAGTTTTCTCCATTTTCTGATTGGATGCGTGATATGCTCACATGTGTTAATTAATTCCCGTACTAGTCATGTCATTGCACTTTCAATCCCCGCATTTTCGTAACACCAAAATTAGACCAAACATAGCATGATAATCCGCATCCGTCATCTGCCCTTTTCCCTTCCCAGTGATTAAAACATCTCACAGATGGAATGCTTGCCCTCACTCTCGCCTCTTCCTTCCAAGTCTCATAACATGCGTTCACCAACGTCAATTACTTCCCAACTCTTCTTCTATCCATCTTTTCGTCATTTTACGCATCCTCTATGATAGCATTTTCGTAGAATTTAAACAATGAACTGCCAAATAGTATAATTCCTACTAGTATAAAAATGCTTTCGTGTCGCAATAATATAAAGCCCCCCCCCCGTCTCTCATGCGCTTTTATAGAACAATTTTCGTATTTTTCGATAGCATTTTGAAATAAAATAAATTATTATCCTCCGCAATAATCATATAAAAATGGATGCGGATAATTCCCAAGAGGTAAGCAGTATTTATATTGTAATATCGTCTCTAATTCTGAGTGTTGAGGGCTTCGACATGTCCACTGTCGATAACATGCTGAACGGATGGAATTTTATTCCGGAGTCCATAATTTTTGGCAACGATGTTTGTACATATTTGATTGTCAATTGTCGAGCACCAATTTGTAGCTAATATAAAATATTATAATTATTACTTTAAAAACCCAAATTACCGAAAGTTACTGATTTCAGGCACGCGAAAGGCCTACTTTGGACTCTCCTTGTGCGATGGCTGGTAAAGAATGGCCTTCCAGTCACTCAATGAATGAAGAGATGGATGATTCAATCGAAATGGGTAATATATATAAGTGAATGACCTAGGAAGACATCGAATATTTAGTGGAGACTGGAGAGGAATTGACGAATGCAACACCTCCTATGAAGAAATATAGTTGCAATATATGTGGAAAAGAATATTCACAGAGATACAACTTGAATGTTCATATGAGATCCCACGGTGAGCAAATATTTGAAATGACACAATAATGTTTCTATGCAGGAGACGAAGACTCCAAGTTGAGATTCAAGTGCTGCCAATGCGAAGAAAAATTTTCGAGGAAATGTTTTCTTGAAGATCACAAATTAATTCACTTGCGTGAGTTTTTTTCTTGTTTATCAGACACCATGGGGAGCTTCATCAAGTACCGCATGTGCGAGAGAGTAGGGAGGGGATCAGGGTAGAAGGGGGATTCTGACTTTTTCTGAATAATTATCTTCCTTGCATAGCTGAAGGAGACCCGAGGAGACTGGAGCTGATATGCACTGAGTGTGGGAAGACATTTACTTCAAGGAAAAAGTTGAAGAATCATATGAAAGTTCACAACGGTGAATACATATTTTTAATACATATATTTAGGGACCACAAGGGGTGTAGCCAAAACGAAGCTATTCCATCCTAACTATGCTCAAACTGTCCGCTGGGGTCCAAATAAGAGCATGCTTTTGGCCGTTTGTCGATATCTTTTCTCAGAATCGCACTAGGGCTCATAAAGTACTTGAAAAGGTGTCAACGTAGAGCGGCCGAAAATCGAGACGAGAGAGAGAGAGGGCGGAGCCAATTCCGACCCATCCCCAGTCAAATCGCCAAAAATTTGGGCATAGCTTCGCCCTTCCCCGGTTGTGCCTCACCCTAGCAAGGTGAAGCGTCAGAATGACGCACTCGCGCCCTTTCGTATGGGCAGGAACTCTCTACACGCGCCGGGTGAGAGAAATGGGCTAAGAACGCGCTCGGACTCCGCCCCCTGCAACTCTTTTCCGCGCGTCCTCTCTATTAGAAAATTCTGCGCGGAAAGGAAACACACTCTTCATTCTCAATCAAATCACTCGCTCAAAGTCGAATTTAGAAGCTCTTTTCATCCTCTTTCGATTAAGCCTCCGTGACCTTGGAAAATCCTTCTCTGAGTAGGTCAGCATACAACTTTTACAGTGAAAGACGGCAATGCGCACTATAAAACTATTATTTTGACCTACTCAGAGAAGAGTTGTGCAAGAGCACGGACTCTCAATCGAAAGAGGATGAAAAGAGCTTCTGAAATCATTTTTGAGCGAGTGATTTGGTTGAGAATGAAAACTGTGCTCCGCCGATCTCACTTTCTCGAGCGAAACTGTCCGCGCCGAGTGGGCGGAGTTTGTGGTGTCTACATATATTAAAATGTATTTGTAAAATGTAATGCAAACAATGATTCAGTTCTAACGCTACATATCAATTTCCAGAGGGCGACTGCAAAAAATTAAAATGCCCAATTTGCTCTTGGAGCTGCGTATATTCTCAAGGATTGAAAAATCATATGCTAATTGTGCATCCAAGTAAGTTACGAATAACCACAAAGCATCGAACACAAATAATTAAGCCGAAGAGGATCTATTCAATGATAGGCTTGGTTGCGAAATTTGTGGAGTGCATTGCACTACAGCAAAAGGGCTTAAGAATCACAAGCTGCTTCATCAAGGCGAGTCTTGAATTCATTCTGGAAGCCTATATCAGTGACATAATATTATAGTAACTGCATTTACACCGAAGAATACAAGTTGAGGTTCCTATTGTGATTTCAGAAAAGGAGACGGAGAAGAAACCGCACGTGTGCAATGAGTGTGGAGGAAGATTTACTCTGAAAAATACACTGACTAACCACATCCGAAGAGCACACTCTAGTAAGTCGCTACTATCCCTTGAAATACAGTCCGGTCAGATCCCTACATGAAAACGGGACACCCCGGGTGTCCCCGGGTGTCCCCCCGTGTCCCCCCGCCATTTTTCGGCTCGGGCAGAGAAAGAACTAATTCGAATTTTCGGTTTTCAGACGCAGGGGGTCCTTCCCGATCGATTGGCATACAATTCATAAATTCATAAATTTGCTATTTATCGTAATTTAATTTTGAAACTAAAGATAATTAATTTGACACACCCGGAACTACAGTAGTTAATTTGATATTCACCGGTCCGGCTCTGAGACTCGATTTCTGCGAGCTTGCAGTTTGCTGCCACGTTTTCGTTCGTTTTTGCTTTCAAATTAGCTAATTTTGTATTTCAAACCCTTCGCCTGATTGAATACGTTGATTCTAGAGCGGTTACAGCCTCTCGTCCATTATCGGTAGCCCTGTTTTGGAAATGCTTGATTTTCTGCTCATTTTCTATGGATTCTAGTCACTTTTCCTTCGATTTTAGAGCTTCTTTTGTTATAAATTTAGGCTTATTATTGTTTCTGCAGGTCGCCCTTACTGCGACACGCCCCTGGAGTCTGGGGCGTCATGAGCGACTCTTCTCTGCTAGTCAGGTCCGACTTTTTTCCATTTTCTTTTCTATTTTCTATGCGGTGTCGGCTTGTGGTTTCCTTTTTTAAGGACCTCTGCTTGCATCACAAGGGAAGGAACAAGAATTTATATACAACGATGCATCAACGGAAACTTCTTAACGGTCAGGTATTTTTGTATTTACAAAGTGATGGGGTAAACTTCTGATTTAGGCTAGTTTCAAAGAACTTCTATTATTGTAAATTTGTATAATTTAACGGGGAATAACTTCAGAAATGGAGTTAACGTGTTATTCATCGTTAACCATTGAATTGTTAGAAGAGTCTTCGTTTTGAGGGAAAGTGTATGTTGAAGATTGAACTCTTCTTGTCAGATTATTGTAGTTGTACCTTAGCATCCTCTTTTGTAATAACCTTTTGAGTCAGCATAACGAACCTGGACACGAATCTATTCCAGTCGGTAGTGCACTGTCTCGGGTTAGTAGGATGGCGAAGTTTACGGTATTGCTAAAAATGTAAACTAAAAATGTAAGACAAATCTGCCGACTTCTTGAGCGAATCGAGTCCTCATGCGATCCCTTTCCTGCACCTTCTTTCCAGTCTCACTCGGAAGGCAAACGGTATCAAGTAGGACACGAATGAAGGAGGAATCAGAGGGATTGGACTCAGCCAATTGATTGACTTCCTCTGCTGCCATGAACTCAGGTCCGTTGTCTATAGTTTTGATAGCTTTTACAATTCATATGAATCTGGATTCTAAAACGATTACTTACATGAAGACGGTGTCTTCACTGCCATATTATCATAGATAGTCTTCATCAATTGATCCTGGTCCTCCTGTTTCTTGATCACTTTATTGAGCAAATCCCGTAGCTAAATTTATATCCTGAACTTATTCATTGGTTTATAAACCTCAATATGCAAAGCGGAAGGAATTGCAGTTGGCTGCACGATCGGAGAGACCACAGAGAGAGGAGAGGAGAAGTGAGGGAGGAATCCCTTTCTACAATCGATTGTGTTGTACTATGGTGCGGATAAAACGCTATTTTTATTAATTATCTTAACTGTTTCCGATTCACCTCTGTTGTGTTATTGGAGTAGGAAGGGCTGGTGCCGATAATTTCATAGGGGGCACACTATTCCTCCTATTGGATGCGATAGTCTTTTTATCTAGAATTCCCTCTGTAAGCGGATATTTATGAGTAGAAATGTAAAATACTGGGACGAGTAGGAATGCGAGCGGTGGCCTTGCTCGAAGATTGTTCGTCCAATGGCTCTTCCTTCACTCTCAGCTCGAATGGTGCTCCTATGAACAAGCAACACCGTTGGTATGTTCCTGTGGACTTTACTTTTCTCTCTCATCCCCCTTCCCATCTTCATGTATTCCTCGATCTGCTCCATCTCCATGTCAATGCCACCCTCATCCTCCTCTTCGTCTTCATTTCCAGCAACTAAATTCCGGAAGATTAATCGAGGTTGGATCAAACTAACGATTGGTGATTCTCTTCATGGCTGCTCTACATTGCCCTTTTGTTCCCATGTGGTAGATGACTCTCTCCACTTCCACTCCCCCATCCATTCTGTATGTGACGATCTCTTCCATCTTCTTCTTTCCCTTTGTGACCATTCTCGATGGAAAGATGTCGAATCTCTCGACAGTGAGACATTTACCCAACACGAATGCCATCTGATGAATAAAGGAATACATCAACGGGAATAAGAGCAACAGATTCACAACAACCATGATCGAATTGTGCAAAATACATTTGAACAAAATAAAAAACTGCACCGTGTGTGGTCTGAATTGTGAAATATCTGCGGAATAAGTGCGTAGCATCCCATGCTTTTGTTCTATTTATATTTTCATTGATTTTCTTCGCAGCCATCGCACCGTGACGGTAATCCGTTTTCCCTATTTTCACTTGCTTTATTCACTTTCAGATGACTCGACTCTCTGAGCATGCTCAGGTAGAGCTTCGACTGCAGAAAAATCTAGGCCAATCCGCACATCAAGCCTTTATCCATTTGAGAAATGTGAAGAAAATTAATGTGTCTTATCCATCCGTGCTAAGATACTACAAGGAGCTCGAGAAGACAATTGCGAAGAAAAAGTATAGGTACACAATTTAGTTCCTACACGATCACTATTACCTAAAACTTTTGCTAAACAGTTCCAACGTTCTCGGAGACACAACACAAGATGTTGGAGTAATGGTCAAAACATTGTACATGGAGGACAAGAGGCGCTCCGAACAAATGGTGGAAATATTTTACAATTCGCAAAGATTAAGCCACTATTTTCTCGAAAGAAGTATCTTGAACAAGTGAAAAAAGAGTAAATTATTCAAGATATCGGACTATTTCAACAGAAAATAGTGGCTCGCAACACAAATAAATGACTCAAATAGATTGTCTCCCTTCTATCTTCTCGATTCGGCGTCGCCGTGAAGAGAGGAATCGTCCGAGAACTGAAAAAAATGATGCATCTTAAAACTGTTCCTATCATGTGCGTTTTATAAATATTCTACGCAATTTAAGTGAGCTATTTCAGCAAGGTTCCGTTTATCAATCCAACCCAAAGGATGGAGAGATTTAATTTCGTTTTTGATCTGGTGCATAATGAAGAAACGTTTCAACATTGGGTAATAAATAATTAGCAATGGTTGAGAATTGACTCGGTGACTTCAGGTTTGGTCGGATGAGTCTATCGTTCAGCTAGGCGGTAACGCAGGATGGGTCACTGTTGAAAGTGACTACGATAAGGACCGATTTCAGATGACCAAAAAATTCCCAGTTAAAGTATTTTAGTTCTCATGACAAAAGCAAGGTTGTCGTTCAGGTCCAAGTTTGGGCCGCAATTACGTTCGATGGTCATGGACCGCTTTGTTTCCTAAATCAAGGAAAGACTCTCGGAGCAGAGGCGTATCAAGGAATTCTCGAGGAATACCTTCTTCCCTTCCTCGATGGATGGATCGGTCGTGGTGCAGCCATCTTCCAGCAGGATGGCGCTTCGGCGCACACCGCCCGATCGACCATGAAGAAAATGGATGAGTGGGGAGTCACCGTGTCCCCGTGGCCTCCTTCCTCCCCCGACATAAACCCAATCGAGTTTGTATGGAGGGACATGAAGGAGTGGATTCGAATCAACCGCAAGCCAACTACTCTAGAGGAGCTAAAGGAAGCCATCCTTCACTACTGGGAGTTCCAACTGACTAAGGAGAAATGCATCAAATATATTAATCACGTAAAAGAGAATGTTCAGTTAGTTTATGGGTGCGGTGGAGGCCCCATTGTAGATAAATCGAAAGATCATAACCTCCAGTAGCTATTAATTTGTTGTTGATACTAGCCTAATTCAGAAGTTTACCCCATCACTTTGTAAATACAAAAATACCTGACCGTTAAGAAGTTTCCGTTGATGCATCGTTGTATATAAATTCTTGTTCCTTCCCTTGTGATGCAAGCAGAGGTCCTTAAAAAAGGAAACCACAAGCCGACACCGCATAGAAAATAGAAATGAAAATGGAAAAAAGTCGGACCTGACTAGCAGAGAAGAGTCGCTCATGACGCCCCAGACTCCAGGGGCGTGTCGCAGTAAGGGCGACCTGCAGAAACAATAATAAGCCTAAATTTATAACAAAAGAAGCTCTAAAATCGAAGGAAAAGTGACTAGAATCCATAGAAAATGAGCAGAAAATCAAGCATTTCCAAAACAGGGCTACCGATAATGGACGAGAGGCTGTAACCGCTCTAGAATCAACGTATTCAATCAGGCGAAGGGTTTGAAATACAAAATTAGCTAATTTGAAAGCAAAAACGAACGAAAACGTGGCAGCAAACTGTAAGCTCGCAGAAATCGAGTCTCAGAGCCGGACCGGTGAATATCAAATTAACTACTGTAGTTCCGGGTGTGTCAAATTAATTATCTTTAGTTTCAAAATTAAATTACGATAAATAGCAAATTTATGAATTTATGAATTGTATGCCAATCGATCGGGAAGGACCCCCTGCGTCTGAAAACCGAAAATTCGAATTAGTTCTTTCTCTGCCCGAGCCGAAAAATGGCGGGGGGACACGGGGGGACACCCGGGGACACCCGGGGTGTCCCGTTTTCATGTAGGGATCTGACCGGACTGTATATGTAGCATACACAGTGACCGAAATTAGAGAAAAGCATCCGTTTTTTTTCGAAAGAATTTAAAATGAAATGACGTCAGGTTATGTATCTACTAAGAAACCCTTCCAATGCGGCATCTGTGGCAAGATGCTTTCGACTCAGTTTAACTTGAATCATCATCACAAAGTCGCCCATTCTCGTAAGTTTCGTACTTTTCTTTTGAGTGTTGAATCGTACAAGTTAGCAAATAATCAGTTAGGAATTTGACATTCTGTTCTTGATTAAGTTATTTATCCTAGAATGAGTATCGCACCCGTCGAATGATGTTCTTTAAATTGCGTTGCAATTTCATACTAATTTATCGAATTTCCAGAGGAAGTTCATCAGAAGACAACCTTGGTGTGCAACGTCTGTGAGAAGACATTTGAGACAAAACAGAAACTCAATAGTCATAGGAAGACACACGCGCGTGAGTTCTATTTTTCATGAGTTACCTTGTTGTGCAAGTTTTAATTGTTCTGGCACAGTGTAGTTGTGTAAACATTTTTTGGAGTAACATTGCATGTGAATTTTTTGAACAATTCTCAGAAAAGCGGCACGTGTGTAATGTCTGTGCACTTTCTTTCGCCGACAAATTGAACTACAAAAGGCATCTCGAGACAGACTCGCACAAGAGTAAGCACTGTTTGTGTTTATTGAAATACGTTTGCAGGGTTGTATGTGAGATAATAAAGAACATATAAAAATATTTACAGGAGCACTTGGAGTACTCGAGAAGGAGAAGGAGAGGGAACCCGAGGAGAGGAAAGCAGCGCACAAGAAGAAAGGAATCATCTACTTGAGGAGCCACTGGATTTAGCTCTCAACCCAATTTTTTAAATTGCTGATCAGTTTGCGTTGTATTTTAAATTAATTTTACCGCGGAAAGATATTGTCCGTAAACGTCTATTTTCTCACAATTAGGTGCCAATTTTATATATTTCACTTTTGTAATCTATAGATAGAGACCACAAGCCACGCCCACTTTCGGGAATACCGAGTTCGCTCAAAATCCGCAAGAGCTCCGACAGTTCGTGTTCTTGGCCAAATCGAATGAGTAAAACAGATTTCGGTAGCTCTTAGGATCCTTCACAAATGACCACTGGAGCAGCCTGATCGGGCTACTCTACTTACGTCAGCATACGCTAATTAAGATCAGGAATAGGGGTAAAATGGGTCATTTTGATCGTGTATAGCTGCTCCACTCGTATTTTGTAGCTCCCATCAGTAAGATAAATCGTACAAAATTGGAAAACAGGAGGATGTTTTTCTGAACTGTCGGAACGTTTAGAAAATTTCGAAAAAAAATTGCAAAAAAATGCAAACCACATACAACGGAGGGGACTCGAGTTACGGGAACAAGACCTAGATCTCTATCACCACACCAAGCGAGTTGATGCTAACTCGCGATAAGGAGTTGTGTATTTTCTTACCGCCTTGTGCGTTTTTCCCACGATCCCGATTTCGAGCATTCTCCCGTTGAAAATGAGATTGAGGTTTTTGGATTATAATTCGGATCAAAGTTAAGATATCGCCCTAAATCAAAAAGCGTTGCCTTATGCAGCCCATTAGGGTTACATTAGGCACACAAATTGCCTCGTGTGAAGATTTTGACAGAACGCCTTGTGGTCTCTATCTATAGAGCAGAAATATGGATTTGTGGTCTCATAAAGTTCTTTTCGGGTCATTACAGTTTTTAATGTCCCTTGGTACTTAATATTTTTTTCGAAACGAAGAAAAATTGAATAAATGGTGTTGTGTCCCTGCCTTGTACCCGACAACGGATCGTAAGGGATATAGCTTTATCCACAAATAATCGGGGAAAATACTAAGAGGGACAAAGGAGGCAACTATTCTCCGCTAGGGGAGAGAACTAGAATGAAAATGGGAAGAGGGTCAGGAGAGAGAGAGGTCACGCGAGTCGATAACAAGGGGAGACCTCGAGTGATCTAACCCACTCGAGGGCGACTACACAGTCTTGTGAGTAGGGGCAACTCTACGATACAACACCTCCCCTTCGAGACTCGAACTTGGGGAGAGTCTGAACAAATAAAACATACAATAATAGGTGATTAGTCTTCTCGGTAGGACACCTTCGAAGGATCGACTTTCCTGGGGCGAGTCCGACTGCGCGTTGATCTTCTCGGTGCACACTCCTGTGCAGTCTCACATCCGACCGAATCAGGGATCTCTGCCCTATTCATCGCATCCGTCACCAATTCACCTTTATGACTGAGCTCCTTCTCATGGACGCTCTCATTCATCATCTGATGTTTCTCAATGGCATCTTTCTGGTGAGAAATTCCTCTCTGGAGATTTCCACTTCTTTCACATTTCTGACCTCTTTGAACGCCCTTCGCTTTTTTTTCCTCTGACTGTTTCATCTCTCTTTCAACTTGCGCAGTTGCTCTTTCACCGGCTGTCTTAGCCTCGGTGACATCTTGTGCCACTGCACTCTGCACATTCTTTCTATCAGTATGACACTCCTTCTTCACTCCCGGTATCGCATCGGGCTCATTGGGAACAAGGCGAAAGAATTTACTCACGAAATTCCTTCCCAGTATATTCAGATTCGCCTTCGAGGTGTACACCTCTCCCTGTGCGATCTTTCCACTGAGGGCCAGTGTGAGATTGCATTTTCCAGTGAGTTTCATCTTAGTGCCGTTCGCATACTTCGATGGTGCAACATGCACCTTTCTCATAGGAGCACCAATCTCTTTCCAAATCGACTCAGAGATGAGGGAAATATCAGATCCGGTATCAACCAGCATCTCTATCTTTCTCCCATTCATCTCCACATTCGTCTTGAATTGATCGACTCCACCGATCAGACCACTACAGATGAGATTAGCACCTCTCTCTTTGGAATTCTCTTTAGAATCATGGCGATTCCACTTATCAGTGCGTTCGCCTAAGAATCACATATTTTTCGAAAAAAACGGTACAGCAAAATGAACCTTACAATTTTAACGTTTTCTGACAGTTCTAGGTGTGGTCTTTCCATTTCTGTCTTTGCTTTGTTCCAGAACACTTAATTTGCATAATTATTAGGCTGGTGCAAAAGTTTCTTTACAAAAAGATTTCCTGAGGGTATAGCTTAGTTCGCTCGAGAGCAATCCTGATATGGGCTTTCCTGTTATATTAGTGGATGACCATTTTCCATATTGCCCCTCATGGTAAGGATTCACTGCTCATTTCAATAGCCGCAATTTCGAAAGTGCTGATCTCGAAATTGTATCGACGAAATAGGTCTTTTCCTCCTCATAAGGATTCCAAGAGATTCTGAAACCACCATTTCAAAGGTTCGGTGGAAGTTCCAACCCATATTCATTAGTTTTTCTAAATATCGAACTTGGGAAGCCTTTCACTTGAAATGTATGATAGGTTTTGTTGAATACCCAAAAAATAGGAATTTTGCACATTTTTGGATATCAATATCTTCCGGACGATCGAAGTTATTCCGATTCGATGTAATCATATGGTTGTGGTGACCCAATACTGCCATAAATATTTCCAGAAAAGCTTTTGACAATAGCGAAGCGTTTACGAGAAAATTTGAAAAATGTCTTGTAAAGAAACTTTTGCACCAACCTAATACATGCGCTCAAAGTTTCGAACTTTTTCAAATATATGTTTTTTAACTGAACGCAGATGCTTCCGATTTTTATGAAAACTTATATTTATGGTCTATTTGATGTGCTCTTTCAAGCCTTATGATTGGTTTATGCAAATTCATATTTTAAAAATTTTGTCTATTTTTCAAATATTTTTTTCTTGAAAACGAAGCCAAACACATCGCTAAATTTTTGATATGTTGTGACCCTTGATTACTTCTAACCATAAAAAATTTTGACCCGATTTCGAGGTCGCGAAGATTGTCGTTTTAAAGGAAAACCGTAGGTATTATTTAGAGGGAAAAGCATAGTTTTGCACCATTCGCACTTCATTCGTGGCCGCGCGGGTGCGGTGAGCGGTGCGAAATGATGCGTTTCCCTCTAAATAATACCTACGGTTATCCTTTAAACGACAATCTTCGCGACCTCGAAATCGGCTCAAAAATTTTTTATGGTTAGAAGTAATCAAGGGTCACAACATATCAAAAATTTAGCGATGTGTTCGGCTTAGTTTTCAAGAAAAAAATATTTAAAAAATAGACAAAATTTTAAAAATATGAATTTGCATAAACCAATCATAAGGCTTGAAAGAGCACATCAAATAGGCCCTAAATGTCAGCTTTCATAAAAATCGGAAGCATCTGCGTTCAGTTAAAAAACATATATTTGAAAAAGTTCGAATCTTTGAGCGCATATAATTATGCTATTTTGATGTTCTGACACAAAACATATACATAAATGGATTGACCATATCTAGAAATGTCAGAAAATGTTACAATTGTAAGGTGCTTCATTTTGCTGTACCGGCAGGTATGCGATTCTTAGGCGAACGCACTGTTATTGCACATTACACTCAGATGTCCCACTCGATCACACTTGTAGCAAGTTGATCCGATGTGGGGGCACGAATCCTCCGTATGTCCTCCTTTTCCACACCGAGAACAAAACGATTCTCCAGTTCTGATTCCATCACCACTCTTGGCCGATTCTCGATTGGGCGACTTTTGCGAGAATTCGTTCCACTCTGATTCACAGCTGCATGAGCATCCCCATACACTGTTCTGGAATTGTCAGCCACCTTCAGCACATTTTCCATTGTGGGAGTCTCTTCTCCAATCTGATTCATCACATGGAACATCGTAGACGTGTACCGAGGCACATCAATTCCCGTCAACAGAATCATCGCTTTGAACTGCTCGGGTTTCATCTCACTGATGTTCGCATCCTCGTAAACTCTATTCACAACACTCGCAAATTCTTTCAGATCTTCACATCACAACTTCGACATTTTCAGATTGAATAGGTCTAATCTCTTCTCGAACTGTGATTTCTTGTCACCAAATAAATCTTGCATGATCTCCACGATCTCTTTGAATGACAACTCTCCTGGACTCTTAGGACGGATGTGATTCCTGAACTGCTTATCGACCTTGTCGTCGACCTTTCTCAGCAGTGCTCTACACTTATCACCATCCTTCAATTCACTCATGCCCTGTTAGTTCTCAGGAAAAAGCGGATGGAAATGGAAAAAGGGTGTTAGTTCTCACCCGGCCTTTTCCTGCCTATTCCTGGAAAAGGCTCGAAATTTGAATTCCCGCAATTTCCGTATCTCGGTTCCCAGTGGAGCTAAAGACTTTAAGAGACCCTCCACGAGAGAACGTAACAAATGTGCAGGGGGCCTCGGATGGCCAAAAATACGATAAATTCCAAACTTTTTTTCTGAAGTTGGGGTACCGAGTGGTGAGTGATGGCCGCAATAACTAAGGCTTGGGGTCGATTTTGAAAAAGTTTCGGGGGACCCCCACTTTTGGGGTCGAAAAATTGACTTTTTAGGAAGTACATGAAATATAGATTTCCTCGTGTATTTCGCCGCGTTGAATCCGAATTTCAACATATTTAAGCTGGAAAATGCGAAATAAAGAAGATACAAGTAGAATATAGCACTGCGTTTCGTCCAGTAGGGGGAGCGCCATTCTCCGTATTTCCCCAAAATCACCATCCGTAAATCCGTAAATACGCAAAACCGCATTCCGTAAATCCGCCACACATTCCTTCTTACTCCCAAAACACATTTTACGCAATCCTCCTTTCAAATTATTGCCTAAATAACCTATAATATGCTTATTTAACCAAAAACGGAAGTGCCAACGTAGCTCCGTATTCATACGGAGGTGTCCAACGCACCTCCGTATTTCCCAAAAACCCGCATTGATTCATCATACACTGACATTTATGAGTCAAAACGCATGTTCATGACGCATAATCAATTAGCATATTCTCATTTTGCATTTCACAAAATATCTTAAAAAGACAAGAAGCTCGGCATATGCTCCAAACGACAATAAGCTCCGCCCAATTTGCGTAAAACGTACCCTATGCTCCAAACTCCTCTTCCTGATGTCCAATTAGCACAACCTCATCTCGCATTTCCCAAACAGTTTCGGAAGACAGAAGCTTCGTCCTGTGTCAGCAACATGCGATGGTTATACGTCAGGAAGATACGTTTAGAACATATGCAAGTTTTATGCAAAATGAGTGGAACTTCAAGCATTCAGGAGAAATACTTTTTGTATTTTTAAGATATTTTGTGAAATGTAAAATGAGAATATGCTAATTGATTATGCTTCATGAACATGCGTTTTGACTCATAAATGTCAGTGTATGATGAATCAATGCGGGTTTTTGGGAAATACGGAGGTGCGTTGGACACCTCCGTATGAATACGGAGCTACGTTGGCACTTCCGTTTTTGGTTAAATAAGCATATTATAGGTTATTTAGGCAATAATTTGAAAGGATGATTGCGTAAAATGTGTTTTGGGAGTAAGAAGGAATGTGTGGCGGATTTACGGAGTGCGGTTTTGCGTATTTACGGAGTACGGATTGCGATTTTGGGGAAATACGGAGAATGGTCGCTCCCCTACTGGTTTAAACGGAGTGCTATGTGGGTTATAAGTACACAACCACGTATAAGAATGAGCCATTATCGTAATATGTAAGAGCTCCAAAGCACACAACCGCACACAAGAAATACAAAACTTAAAATGATCTGTTCGTACATACCTCTTAGAGACGCAGGACATCGATCCCTACTGGTCCATACACAATGCCATGTGATGGTTCAAATGAGACAGTCATACTAAAAAACACATGATCAGTAGATATCAAAAACGCATATTCATGACACACATCCAATTTACTTCGGCTCGATACACATGTATGTTGACTGTTACGTGTGGGGTCTTGACTAGACCATGGAAACGTAACATAGAAAGGGAAATATCATACATAATAAATATAGTTTTATTTTTGTCGTAGTGAACAACGCTCTGACAGCAGAGCGTGCAAGTTAACAGGCACACACGCATGTCGGATGTTGCGTGTGGGAAACGCAACTATTTCCAGAACATATTCCGAAAGACTGAAGCATTTCGTAAAAATCCTTGAATCTCCGTCAATTTTGCGTACAACGCACTCTATGAAGCACATCCAAGCTATGCGTCAAACGCATGCTCCTCCCACTTAAACCATTAACATCGGTTTTCAAGCTTTTTATCCTACAGTGGTTCTTGACAAGCTCACTGAGACTTATCATATAAATGGGAAATAGCATGCAAATGCAGAGAGTTCTTTGTGGCAGTAAGCAAAGTACTGATAGTAGGGCTAGGGTGTTAGCAGACACACATGTGTTTGACAGATTCGTACGGGAAACCCAACTATTTCCAGAACATTTTCGGAAAGACTAAGGCATATCACCGAAATCCTCGAAGCTCCGCCCATGAGAGTGAAATGCAACCTATGCCGCACATCCAATCTATACGTCAAACGCATGTCAATGACACTTAATCCATTAAAAATTTTCTATAACCTACATTTATCCGTAACAACTAAGCATGAAATGCAGATATGTCCGTAAAAACGAAACTTTACGCATAAAACGGACCCATGTCCGTAAAGAACGTACCTTAACGCATAAAACGGAAATTTATTTTTGACACATAATCAATGACTACAGTGCTTGGGAGTTCGCAGACACACATGTATGTCGGCTGTTGCGCTCGGGAAACGCAACTACATACCGGAGAAGAGTATCCCGAGTGGTCTTAATGGTCTCACTGAGACTTATCATAGAAAGGGAAATACCATGCAAATGAAGATAGTTGTTCGAGGAAGTGAGCAAAGCACTGCAGTAGGGCTAGGGAGTTAGCAGACACACATGTATTTGGGCAGTTACATTTGAGTAGTACGGGAGACTCTACTGTTTTCTAGAACAGCTTTGGAAAGGCTGAAGCATATCACCGAACTACTTAAAGCTCCGCTCATTTTACGTCAAACGCATTTCCTCTCACTTAAACAATTAACATTAGCTTTCAAGCATTTTATCCTACAATGTCTATTGAGAGGCTCACTTAGACTTATCATAGAAAGGAAAATAGCATGCAAAGTAAGAGTGTTGTTAGTTATAGTGAGCAAAGCTCTGACTGCTGGACTTGGGAGTTTGCAGATAGGCATGTATGTTGACTGTTGCGTTCGGGAAACGCAGGTAATTCCAGAACTTCTTCGAAAAAACTGAAGCATTTTCGCCGAAATCGTTGAAGCTCCGCCCATTGTGCGTAAAGCGCGCCCTATGGAGCACATCCAAATCTGCTTCAAATGCATGTTCCTCACGCTTAAACCAATATTATTGGCTTTTCAAGTTTTTTTCCTACAATGTCTATTGACAGACTCACTTAGACTTATCATAGAAAGGAAAATAGCATGCAAAGTAAGAGTGTTGTTAGTTATAGTGAGCAAAGCGCTGACTGCTGGACTTGGGAGTTTGCAGATAGGCATATATGTTGACTGTTGCGTTCGGAAAACGCAACTGTTTCCAGAACGTCTTCGGAAAGACTGAAACATGTCACCGAAGCCATTTTGCGCAAAACACACCTATGAAACACACCCAAACTATACGTCAAACGTATGTTCCTCACACTCAAACCATTGACATTGGGTTTTCAAGCATTTTATCCTCAAGAGAGTTGTTAGTTGTAGTGAGCAAAGCTCTGACTGCAGGGCGTGCGAGTTAGCAAACACATGCATGTTGGCTGTTGCGTTCGAGAAACGCAACTATTTCCAGAACGTCTTCGGAAAGGCTGAAACATGTCACCGAAGCCATTTTGCGCAAAACACACCTATGGAACACACCCAAACTATACGTCAAACGTTTGTTCCTCACGCTCAAATCATTTATCCTCAAGAGAGTTGTTAGTTGTAGTGAGCAAAGCTCTGACAGCAGAGCGTGGAAGTTAACAGGCACACACGCATGTCGGATGTTGCTTGTGGGAAACGCAACTATTTCCAGAACATATTCCGAAAGACTGAAGCATTTCGTAAAAATCCTTGAATCTCCGTCAATTTTGCGTACAACGCACTCTATGAAGCACATCCAAGCTATGCGTCAAACGCATGCTCCTCCCACTTAAACCATTAACATCGGTTTTCAAGCTTTTTATCCTACAGTGGTTCTTGACAAGCTCACTGAGACTTATCATATAAATGGGAAATAGCATGCACATGCAGAGAGTCCTTTGTGGCAGTAAGCAAGTAGGGCTAGGGTGTTAGCAGACACATGTGTTTGACAGATTCGTACGGGAAACCCAACTATTTCCAGAACATTTTCGGAAAGACTAAGGCATATCACCGAAATCCTCGAACCATGAGAGTGAAATGCAACCTATGCCGCACATCCAATCTATACGTCAAACGCATGTCAATGACACTTAATCCATTAAAAATTTTCCATAACCTACATTTATCCGTAACAACTAAGCATGAAATGCAGATATGTCCGTAAAAACGAAACTTTACGCATAAAACGGACCCATGTCCGTAAAGAACGGACCTTAACGCATAAAACGGAAATTTATTGTTGACACATAATCAATGACTACAGTGCTTGGGAGTTCGCAGACACACATGTATGTTGGCTGTGGCGCTCGGGAAAAGCAACTACATACCGGAGAAGAGTATCCCGAGTGGTCTTAATGGTCTCACTGAGACTTATCATAGGAAGGGAAATACCATGCAAATGAAGATAGTTGTTCGAGGAAGTGAGCAAAGCACTGCAGTAGGGCTAGGGAGTTAGCAGACACACATATATTTGGGCAGTTACATTTGGGTAGTACGGGAGACTCTACTGTTCTCTAGAACAGCTTTGGAAAGGCTGAAGCATATCACCGAACTACTTAAAGCTCATTTTGCGTTTTTGCGTTAAACGTATTTTCCTCTCACTTAAAAGCCCATTTTGCGTCATACGCATTTTCCTCTCACTTAAACCATTAACATCCGCTTTCAAGCATTTTATCCTACAATGCCTATTGGCAGGTTCACTTATACTTATCATGGAGAGGAAAATATCATGCAAAGTAAGAGAGTTGCTAGTTTTAGTGAGCAAAGCTCTGACTGTAGGGCTTAGGAGTTTGCCGATACGCATGTATGTTAGTTGTCGCGTTTGGGAAACGCAGGTAATTCCAGAACTTCTTCGGAAAGACTGAAGCATTTTAGTCGAAATCCTCGAAGCTCCGCCCATTTATTTTGTGAAATGTAAAATGCGAAGATGTTAATTGATCATGTGTCATGAACGTGCG
Organism: Pristionchus mayeri; assembly: GCA_036245805.1. Lineage (NCBI taxonomy): Eukaryota > Metazoa > Nematoda > Chromadorea > Rhabditida > Neodiplogasteridae > Pristionchus > Pristionchus mayeri. Next base: position 19,871,847 of record BTRK01000006.1, read on the forward strand.
TTAGAGACGAGTCTAACCGTGTGGTTCTTGACAAATTCACCTTGAGTGATAGGGAAAATGTAAATACAAAAGTAACACGGAGGAGAGTAAGTTCAATGTTTAGTTCAATATTGCTCCACAATATTATTATTATTACACTATTTACGTAGTTAGCATTTGCACACTAGCATTTGCATATTGATTGAACTTTTATAAGAAGAGTGTACGCTTATACATTTGAAAATGCGTTTCGATCAAACGTATGCGTCAGAATTAACGCATTTATACGCAGTAAACGCACGTGACCACGCTAATGATGAATTTGTATGTGTGCGTTTCTTGAGAATTCTTCCAGAAATACCATATTTTGTAAACGTGACTGAACCAAACTTATGTAATTAAGCTCTGTCGATGTGAACGCTTGACATTTAAGAGCATAGTGTCAACATATGTGTCGTACGTGTCAACATATATGTCATACGTGTCAACATATATGTCATACGTGTCAACGTATGTGTCATACGTGTCATCATACGTGTCAACCTATGTGTCATACGTGTCATCATACGTGTCATCATACGTGTCATCATACGTGTCATACGTGTCAACATATGTGTCATACGTGTCAACATATGTGTCATACGTGTCAACATATGTGTCATACGTGTCATCGTACGTGTCAAAATATGTGTCATACGTGTCATCATACGTGTCAACATATGTGTCATACGTGTCATCGTATGTGACATCAGTGTCAACGTACATTACACGTTGCATCCGTGATGTACATGCTAGCGTGCAATCCCTATCATGCTGTGTTTTTGCAAACTTCCCCGTTCAACTCTCCGTATTTTCTGTTTCATACTACGATTGCTCCATTAGCTCAGTGGTTAGCGCGTAGTACTTATAATGCTGAGGACGGGAGTTCGTATGGAACATATTTTGTTGTTATTCAACCGCACATATGTCTTCAACCTCTCAGGTCATATACTACGGTAAGTTTAGAGCTAACGCATGCATCGAACGTATGCGTCAGCATTAACGCATTTATACGCAGTAAACGCACGTGTTCACGTAAATGCGGGAATTTGTGTGTGTGTTTCTTGAGAATTCTTCCGTAAATGACATATTTTGTGAGGGCTGAACCAAATATATGCAATTAAACGCTGTTAATGTAAACGTTTGATAAAAATTTAAATGTTCATACATGTTATATCCACGTGTCAACTTATGTTCCATACATGTCAGCGTATACATCGTCAGTGTCAACGTATGCCTCATCGGTGCGTGCTAACGCGCAAGGCAAGGTGCAAAAACAACAAATAAATAGGTAAGTCTAAGCTCTGACGGACGATGATGATGATGATGATGAAATGATGATGATGTGATGATGAAACGATGATGAAACGATGATGAACCAATGATGAAACGATGATGCGATGATTAAAGTCTAAGCTCTGACGTATCCATCAGACGGATCCGTTAAATGGTGCGTTAAACGTATCCTTCAAACGCATGACACAAGAAGAAGTACAACTCTTCACACACACACACTCACACTATCAACATAATATACATGTGTCATCGTATGTGTCACATTGCCTCATCGGTGTGTGCTAACGCGCATCCTTACCTCATCGGTGCGTGCTAACGCGCAGCCTTACCTCATCGGTGCGTGCTAACGCGCAAGGCAAGGTGCAAAATCAACAATTACATAGGTAAGTCTAAGCTCTGACGCATGCGTCAAACGCACCCATCAGACGGATCCGTTAAATACGTGCGTTAAATACATCCGTCTAACGCATGACACAAGAAGAAGCACAACTCTTTCACACCCACTCATACTTTATCAACATAATATTATATGTTTTCACTGTTGCACAACTCATGACTCCAAGGAAACCCGGAATGCGGTCAGAGGATCTCTTCCGATGACTCCGGATTTTATTGACATGCTGAATGGTCTTCATGCTGTTGACAGTCTTGAGCGCGTCGTAATCCGAACGAACAATGTTAGACTGGGTAACGGAAATGGTGAACGGCGCATTCTTGAGGTGTGCAGTGACCATTTGCCGAGAGCCTCATGCATGAGATCCTTGGTTTGTATACTACCGTCACCATGCCTCTTACTGACCCTGACAACTCTCTTCAAGATGCATGCTATTTCGCTGTTTCAATGCACTGTGTCAGTGCCAATCAGCCACCGTGTTGGCAGGTCTCTGCCAGTGACGATGATGATGATGATGATGAAATGATGATGATGTGATGATGAAACGATGATGAAACGATGATGAACCAATGATGAAACGATGATGCGATGATTAAAGTCTAAGCTCTGACGTATCCATCAGACGGATCCGTTAAATGGTGCGTTAAACGTATCCTTCAAACGCATGACACAAGAAGAAGTACAACTCTTCACACACACACACTCACACTATCAACATAATATACATGTGTCATCGTATGTGTCACATTGCCTCATCGGTGTGTGCTAACGCGCATCCTTACCTCATCGGTGCGTGCTAACGCGCAGCCTTACCTCATCGGTGCGTGCTAACGCGCAAGGCAAGGTGCAAAATCAACAATTACATAGGTAAGTCTAAGCTCTGACGCATGCGTCAAACGCACCCATCAGACGGATCCGTTAAATACGTGCGTTAAATACATCCGTCTAACGCATGACACAAGAAGAAGCACAACTCTTTCACACCCACTCATACTTTATCAACATAATATTATATGTTTTCACTGTTGCACAACTCATGACTCCAAGGAAACCCGGAATGCGGTCAGAGGATCTCTTCCGATGACTCCGGATTTTATTGACATGCTGAATGGTCTTCATGCTGTTGACAGTCTTGAGCGCGTCGTAATCCGAACGAACAATGTTAGACTGGGTAACGGAAATGGTGAACGGCGCATTCTTGAGGTGTGCAGTGACCATTTGCCGAGAGCCTCATGCATGAGATCCTTGGTTTGTATACTACCGTCACCATGCCTCTTACTGACCCTGACAACTCTCTTCAAGATGCATGCTATTTCGCTGTTTCAATGCACTGTGTCAGTGCCAATCAGCCACCGTGTTGGCAGGTCTCTGCCAGTGCAAAGCGAACATGCTGTCGTAGTGTGCATCTGTCAAGAACAACACGGGTAGTATGTTATAGTTTATCATTTCAGGGGCGTTTTATCTTTTCAAGATCATATAATGATCAAAAGTATTAAATCTTTAACCTTCCGAAACGTCTTCGATATTCAGATATAACACTGTGTGGCCAATACACTGAGTGTCACCATTGATTCTAAGCAATTTTAACTAGAAATACTTGAATATCGAAGACATCTCTGAAAGTTAACGGTTTTTTACTTTGAATCATTCCTGAAATATTTTTAGCAATCTGTTTTGCCACGTGTCCGCTGTGTCCATGGTAATTGACGTACACATTTTTTCCACCGAACGTTGGTATTTCAGGATGTCCTACTATAACCGTGTATCTCCAAAGAGAACCCAATGATCCACAATGAATATTTAGTAGTTCTTGGAGAGCTATATAGAATCTTTCCTCATCAGAAATCTGCAGAGAAGTCTCATCCGGCCGTGGAGTAACACGAAATCCTTCGATATTGAGCGATCTCTTGGAAGGAGTATGCTGAACAGAAATCAAAATCTCGACTTGATACGGTGATTTATTTAATTCTGAAAGTTGAACATTTAAACATATAATATATAATTAAATCATACCTGTGTATGAAACGCCGGCTTCGCTTGAGCTGTCAGTCATGCCAGATTTAATTAATAAAATACAGTACACTTATGACGCAACCGTAGCACACAAGGACGAAAATCAAAGAATGATAATTTCTCGACAACGCTCGGTAAATTAAAAAAATGGGCGGAGCCTATTTTTTTAAAGTGGGCGGAGCCTAATTGTTTGCAATACATGAAATTTAAATCACTTTTTCATATTCATTGTTGCGTGCGGTTGTGTCATTCGTACTTTAATAGCCTACAGTTATCTCATCCTACTATCATGGATCGCTTGCGCAGATCGTCACTTCAATCAAGACGATGCCAAGATTACTCCGAAAGAGGTATTATTTATTATTATTGTATACTTAACCAATCCTCATTTAGTTAATCGCCAAGGTCTTTATCGTTTTAAGAACGCATATTTGCGTAGGATCTGTTCAAATGTTGTGTTGGAAGTCGAAGGTTTCCGTGTCCACACAACGAACCGTAGTATGCACAGTGAGACCGAATTTGCTACTGCAGTTCAGTCTCTGATCAACGATCAAGTTGGAGTTATTCCTGACAACTCTTGTTACATTGTACAGGTTGTTCACCGGAAGATTCCCACATATCTGGGAAATGCAGTATACAGCTTCCGCAGACCATCATCGGACGATACGTTGGCAATCGCTGAAGGCATTTCACAACTAATCCGAAGCGGTCATGAAATTTGGTATACTAGCAAAATAGACATTGAAGTAATTATTTTCAATATATGAATTGTATAGGTTCTGCATTGTAAAGTGTGGTATATGTTGTTTCTAATGAATAACTACGTAAATAGTGTAATAATAATAATATTGTGGAGCAATATTGAACTAAACATTGAACTTACTCTCCTCCGTGTTACTTTTGTATTTACATTTTCCCTATCACTCAAGGTGAATTTGTCAAGAACCACACGGTTAGACTCGTCTCTAACGCACGTTCATGACACATGATCAATTAACATCTTCGCATTTTACATTTCACAAAATAAATGGGCGGAGCTTCGAGGATTTCGGCTAAAATGCTTCAGTCTTTCCGAAGAAGTTCTGGAATTACCTGCGTTTCCCAAACGCGACAACTAACATACATGCGTATCGGCAAACTCCTAAGCCCTACAGTCAGACCTTTGCTCACTAAAACTAGCAACTCTCTTACTTTGCATGATATTTTCCTCTCCATGATAAGTATAAGTGAACCTGCCAATAGGCATTGTAGGATAAAATGCTTGAAAGCGGATGTTAATGGTTTGAGTGAGAGGAAAATGCGTATGACGCAAAATGGGCGTTTTAAGTGAGAGGAAAATACGTTTATCGCAAAAACGCAAAATGAGCTTTAAGTAGTTCGGGGATATGCTTCAGCCTTTCCAAAGCTGTTCTAGAGAACAGTAGAGTCTCCCGTACTACCCAAATGTAACTGCCCAAATATATGTGTGTCTGCTAACTCCCTAGCCCTACTGCAGTGCTTTGCTCACTTCCTCGAACAACTATCTTCATTTGAATGGTATTTCCCTTCCTATGATAAGTCTCAGTGAGACCATTAAGACCACTCGGGATACTCTTCTCCGGTATGTAGTTGCTTTTCCCGAGCGCCACAGCCAACATACATGTGTGTCTGCGAACTCCCAAGCACTGTAGTCATTGATTATGTGTCAAAAATAAATTTCCGTTTTATGCGTTAAGGTCCGTTCTTTACGGACATGGGTCCGTTTTATGCGTAAAGTTTCGTTTTTACGGACATATCTGCATTTCATGCTTAGTTGTTACGGATAAATGTAGGTTATGGAAAATTTTTAATGGATTAAGTGTCATTGACATGCGTTTGACGTATAGATTGGATGTGCGGCATAGGTTGCATTTCACTACATACCGGAGAAGAGTATCCCGAGTGGTCTTAATGGTCTCACTGAGACTTATCATAGAAAGGGAAATACCATGCAAATGAAGATAGTTGTTCGAGGAAGTGAGCAAAGCACTGCAGTAGGGCTAGGGAGTTAGCAGACACACATGTATTTGGGCAGTTACATTTGAGTAGTACGGGAGACTCTACTGTTTTCTAGAACAGCTTTGGAAAGGCTGAAGCATATCACCGAACTACTTAAAGCTCCGCTCATTTTACGTCAAACGCATTTCCTCTCACTTAAACAATTAACATTAGCTTTCAAGCATTTTATCCTACAATGTCTATTGAGAGGCTCACTTAGACTTATCATAGAAAGGAAAATAGCATGCAAAGTAAGAGTGTTGTTAGTTATAGTGAGCAAAGCTCTGACTGCTGGACTTGGGAGTTTGCAGATAGGCATGTATGTTGACTGTTGCGTTCGGGAAACGCAGGTAATTCCAGAACTTCTTCGAAAAAACTGAAGCATTTTCGCCGAAATCGTTGAAGCTCCGCCCATTGTGCGTAAAGCGCGCCCTATGGAGCACATCCAAATCTGCTTCAAATGCATGTTCCTCACGCTTAAACCAATATTATTGGCTTTTCAAGTTTTTTTCCTACAATGTCTATTGACAGACTCACTTAGACTTATCATAGAAAGGAAAATAGCATGCAAAGTAAGAGTGTTGTTAGTTATAGTGAGCAAAGCGCTGACTGCTGGACTTGGGAGTTTGCAGATAGGCATATATGTTGACTGTTGCGTTCGGAAAACGCAACTGTTTCCAGAACGTCTTCGGAAAGACTGAAACATGTCACCGAAGCCATTTTGCGCAAAACACACCTATGAAACACACCCAAACTATACGTCAAACGTATGTTCCTCACACTCAAACCATTGACATTGGGTTTTCAAGCATTTTATCCTCAAGAGAGTTGTTAGTTGTAGTGAGCAAAGCTCTGACTGCAGGGCGTGCGAGTTAGCAAACACATGCATGTTGGCTGTTGCGTTCGAGAAACGCAACTATTTCCAGAACGTCTTCGGAAAGGCTGAAACATGTCACCGAAGCCATTTTGCGCAAAACACACCTATGGAACACACCCAAACTATACGTCAAACGTTTGTTCCTCACGCTCAAATCATTTATCCTCAAGAGAGTTGTTAGTTGTAGTGAGCAAAGCTCTGACAGCAGAGCGTGGAAGTTAACAGGCACACACGCATGTCGGATGTTGCTTGTGGGAAACGCAACTATTTCCAGAACATATTCCGAAAGACTGAAGCATTTCGTAAAAATCCTTGAATCTCCGTCAATTTTGCGTACAACGCACTCTATGAAGCACATCCAAGCTATGCGTCAAACGCATGCTCCTCCCACTTAAACCATTAACATCGGTTTTCAAGCTTTTTATCCTACAGTGGTTCTTGACAAGCTCACTGAGACTTATCATATAAATGGGAAATAGCATGCACATGCAGAGAGTCCTTTGTGGCAGTAAGCAAGTAGGGCTAGGGTGTTAGCAGACACATGTGTTTGACAGATTCGTACGGGAAACCCAACTATTTCCAGAACATTTTCGGAAAGACTAAGGCATATCACCGAAATCCTCGAACCATGAGAGTGAAATGCAACCTATGCCGCACATCCAATCTATACGTCAAACGCATGTCAATGACACTTAATCCATTAAAAATTTTCCATAACCTACATTTATCCGTAACAACTAAGCATGAAATGCAGATATGTCCGTAAAAACGAAACTTTACGCATAAAACGGACCCATGTCCGTAAAGAACGGACCTTAACGCATAAAACGGAAATTTATTGTTGACACATAATCAATGACTACAGTGCTTGGGAGTTCGCAGACACACATGTATGTTGGCTGTGGCGCTCGGGAAAAGCAACTACATACCGGAGAAGAGTATCCCGAGTGGTCTTAATGGTCTCACTGAGACTTATCATAGGAAGGGAAATACCATGCAAATGAAGATAGTTGTTCGAGGAAGTGAGCAAAGCACTGCAGTAGGGCTAGGGAGTTAGCAGACACACATGTATTTGGGCAGTTACATTTGAGTAGTACGGGAGACTCTACTGTTTTCTAGAACAGCTTTGGAAAGGCTGAAGCATATCACCGAACTACTTAAAGCTCCGCTCATTTTACGTCAAACGCATTTCCTCTCACTTAAACAATTAACATTAGCTTTCAAGCATTTTATCCTACAATGTCTATTGAGAGGCTCACTTAGACTTATCATAGAAAGGAAAATAGCATGCAAAGTAAGAGTGTTGTTAGTTATAGTGAGCAAAGCTCTGACTGCTGGACTTGGGAGTTTGCAGATAGGCATGTATGTTGACTGTTGCGTTCGGGAAACGCAGGTAATTCCAGAACTTCTTCGAAAAAACTGAAGCATTTTCGCCGAAATCGTTGAAGCTCCGCCCATTGTGCGTAAAGCGCGCCCTATGGAGCACATCCAAATCTGCTTCAAATGCATGTTCCTCACGCTTAAACCAATATTATTGGCTTTTCAAGTTTTTTTCCTACAATGTCTATTGACAGACTCACTTAGACTTATCATAGAAAGGAAAATAGCATGCAAAGTAAGAGTGTTGTTAGTTATAGTGAGCAAAGCGCTGACTGCTGGACTTGGGAGTTTGCAGATAGGCATATATGTTGACTGTTGCGTTCGGAAAACGCAACTGTTTCCAGAACGTCTTCGGAAAGACTGAAACATGTCACCGAAGCCATTTTGCGCAAAACACACCTATGAAACACACCCAAACTATACGTCAAACGTATGTTCCTCACACTCAAACCATTGACATTGGGTTTTCAAGCATTTTATCCTCAAGAGAGTTGTTAGTTGTAGTGAGCAAAGCTCTGACTGCAGGGCGTGCGAGTTAGCAAACACATGCATGTTGGCTGTTGCGTTCGAGAAACGCAACTATTTCCAGAACGTCTTCGGAAAGGCTGAAACATGTCACCGAAGCCATTTTGCGCAAAACACACCTATGGAACACACCCAAACTATACGTCAAACGTTTGTTCCTCACGCTCAAATAATTTATCCTCAAGAGAGTTGTTAGTTGTAGTGAGCAAAGCTCTGACAGCAGAGCGTGGAAGTTAACAGGCACACACGCATGTCGGATGTTGCTTGTGGGAAACGCAACTATTTCCAGAACATATTCCGAAAGACTGAAGCATTTCGTAAAAATCCTTGAATCTCCGTCAATTTTGCGTACAACGCACTCTATGAAGCACATCCAAGCTATGCGTCAAACGCATGCTCCTCCCACTTAAACCATTAACATCGGTTTTCAAGCTTTTTATCCTACAGTGGTTCTTGACAAGCTCACTGAGACTTATCATATAAATGGGAAATAGCATGCACATGCAGAGAGTCCTTTGTGGCAGTAAGCAAGTAGGGCTAGGGTGTTAGCAGACACATGTGTTTGACAGATTCGTACGGGAAACCCAACTATTTCCAGAACATTTTCGGAAAGACTAAGGCATATCACCGAAATCCTCGAACCATGAGAGTGAAATGCAACCTATGCCGCACATCCAATCTATACGTCAAACGCATGTCAATGACACTTAATCCATTAAAAATTTTCTATAACCTACATTTATCCGTAACAACTAAGCATGAAATGCAGATATGTCCGTAAAAACGAAACTTTACGCATAAAACGGACCCATGTCCGTAAAGAACGGACCTTAACGCATAAAACGGAAATTTATTTTTGACACATAATCAATGACTACAGTGCTTGGGAGTTCGCAGACACACATGTATGTTGGCTGTGGCGCTCGGGAAAAGCAACTACATACCGGAGAAGAGTATCCCGAGTGGTCTTAATGGTCTCACTGAGACTTATCATAGGAAGGGAAATACCATTCAAATGAAGATAGTTGTTCGAGGAAGTGAGCAAAGCACTGCAGTAGGGCTAGGGAGTTAGCAGACACACATATATTTGGGCAGTTACATTTGGGTAGTACGGGAGACTCTACTGTTCTCTAGAACAGCTTTGGAAAGGCTGAAGCATATCCCCGAACTACTTAAAGCTCATTTTGCGTTTTTGCGATAAACGTATTTTCCTCTCACTTAAAACGCCCATTTTGCGTCATACGCATTTTCCTCTCACTCAAACCATTAACATCCGCTTTCAAGCATTTTATCCTACAATGCCTATTGGCAGGTTCACTTATACTTATCATGGAGAGGAAAATATCATGCAAAGTAAGAGAATTGCTAGTTTTAGTGAGCAAAGCTCTGACTGTAGGGCTTAGGAGTTTGCCGATACGCATGTATGTTAGTTGTCGCGTTTGGGAAACGCAGGTAATTCCAGAACTTCTTCGGAAAGACTGAAGCATTTTAGCCGAAATCCTCGAAGCTCCGCCCATTTATTTTGTGAAATGTAAAATGCGAAGATGTTAATTGATCATGTGTCATGAACGTGCGTTAGAGACGAGTCTAACCGTGTGGTTCTTGACAAATTCACCTTGAGTGATAGGGAAAATGTAAATACAAAAGTAACACGGAGGAGAGTAAGTTCAATGTTTAGTTCAATATTGCTCCACAATATTATTATTATTACACTATTTACGTAGTTATTCATTAGAAACAACATATACCACACTTTACAATGCAGAACCTATACAATTCATATATTGAAAATAATTACTTCAATGTCTATTTTGCTAGTATACCAAATTTCATGACCGCTTCGGATTAGTTGTGAAATGCCTTCAGCGATTGCCAACGTATCGTCCGATGATGGTCTGCGGAAGCTGTATACTGCATTTCCCAGATATGTGGGAATCTTCCGGTGAACAACCTGTACAATGTAACAAGAGTTGTCAGGAATAACTCCAACTTGATCGTTGATCAGAGACTGAACTGCAGTAGCAAATTCGGTCTCACTGTGCATACTACGGTTCGTTGTGTGGACACGGAAACCTTCGACTTCCAACACAACATTTGAACAGATCCTACGCAAATATGCGTTCTTAAAACGATAAAGACCTTGGCGATTAACTAAATGAGGATTGGTTAAGTATACAGGGTGTCCAAAAAGTATTGTTACACGGATAAAACCATGTATCTTTCTTTAAAAGCAACATAGACAACTCAAACGGGGCACAGTATTTATCAGTGACCATATGAACATAACAATGCACGATCACTCGATCTGGCCTCCATTGGCCGCGATGACCTCTCTGAGACGACGAGGGACCGAGTCGATGACGGCCCGCAGGTAAGGGACGTCGATCTTCTCCCATGCCTTGAGAAGGGCTGCCTTGAGGGAATCGCGGTTCTTGTGGCGAGTAGAGCAGGCCTCCTTCTCCAACACTGACCAAATGCTGAAGTCCAGAGGGTTGAGATCGGGGGAGTTCGAGGGCCATTCCTCACTCGAGATGAAGTCGGGCAGATGGGCGCGACACCATGCCTGCGTCACTTTTGCCGAGTGAGCAGGCGCTGAATCCTGTTGGAAGGTCCAGCGAGCCCCTTTGAAGTGGGAGCGGGACCAGGGGAGAAGGGCCTTCTGGAGAATTGCCCTGGTGTAGTACTCCTTGTTGATCTTGACCCCGGGATCCACGAACACGAGAGGAGTCTTGCCCGTCGAGCACACACCAGCCCAAACCATCAGTGCCTGGGGGTGGGCAATGCGAGAGATGGTTCTACCTCTGGCGTCAGCTTGCTGAGGAGACTTGGCGATGATCCTGGTGTTCTGACTGTTGTAGACCTCCTCGACTGAGAACAGCTTCTCGTCAGAGTAAACGGTAGTCAAGTGCTCCCCACGATCGGCCCGCTGAAGGAGCAGCTTGCATCTCTCCAGGCGCTTCTGCTTGTGGACATCAGTGAGGCCATGGCCCTTTCTCATCTTGTAGGGGTAGGACTTGAGAAGAGAATGAACGATGGCACACACGGATCCTTTGGAGATCTTGAGATCCTTAGCCATCTTCCTGATGGATCGTTTGGCATTGCGATTCACTCTCTTCTCCACGATTCTCCTGTTCTTCTGAGTGAGAGCGGTCTTGGGTCTTCCTGATCTTGGACGGTCCTTCGCAGTGCCCAACTGCTTGAAACGGGAGATGGTGCGATAGACTGTCATTCGGGAAATACGAAGCTTCCTCCTGATGGAATCTGGGGGGTCGCCGAGGGTCCAAAGGTTGATAATAGTTTGACGATAGCGATTTGGACGAACCATGACTATGGGAAACTAATTAGTAGGTTCCCTCAACGCACCGAAGGGTGGGCTCAAACGTGTTATTACAGGTTTTGACAACTCGACCTACATGTTAAAAAAATTCGCGTTTCAAAAGTGTAACAATACTTTTTGGACACCCTGTACAATAATAATAAATAATACCTCTTTCGGAGTAATCTTGGCATCGTCTTGATTGAAGTGACGATCTGCGCAAGCGATCCATGATAGTAGGATGAGATAACTGTAGGCTATTAAAGTACGAATGACACAACCGCACGCAACAATGAATATGAAAAAGTGATTTAAATTTCATGTATTGCAAACAATTAGGCTCCGCCCACTTTAAAAAAATAGGCTCCGCCCATTTTTTTAATTTACCGAGCGTTGTCGAGAAATTATCATTCTTTGATTTTCGTCCTTGTGTGCTACGGTTGCGTCATAAGTGTACTGTATTTTATTAATTAAATCTGGCATGACTGACAGCTCAAGCGAAGCCGGCGTTTCATACACAGGTATGATTTAATTATATATTATATGTTTAAATGTTCAACTTTCAGAATTAAATAAATCACCGTATCAAGTCGAGATTTTGATTTCTGTTCAGCATACTCCTTCCAAGAGATCGCTCAATATCGAAGGATTTCGTGTTACTCCACGGCCGGATGAGACTTCTCTGCAGATTTCTGATGAGGAAAGATTCTATATAGCTCTCCAAGAACTACTAAATATTCATTGTGGATCATTGGGTTCTCTTTGGAGATACACGGTTATAGTAGGACATCCTGAAATACCAACGTTCGGTGGAAAAAATGTGTACGTCAATTACCATGGACACAGCGGACACGTGGCAAAACAGATTGCTAAAAATATTTCAGGAATGATTCAAAGTAAAAAACCGTTAACTTTCAGAGATGTCTTCGATATTCAAGTATTTCTAGTTAAAATTGCTTAGAATCAATGGTGACACTCAGTGTATTGGCCACACAGTGTTATATCTGAATATCGAAGACGTTTCGGAAGGTTAAAGATTTAATACTTTTGATCATTATATGATCTTGAAAAGATAAAACGCCCCTGAAATGATAAACTATAACATACTACCCGTGTTGTTCTTGACAGATGCACACTACGACAGCATGTTCGCTTTGCACTGGCAGAGACCTGCCAACACGGTGGCTGATTGGCACTGACACAGTGCATTGAAACAGCGAAATAGCATGCATCTTGAAGAGAGTTGTCAGGGTCAGTAAGAGGCATGGTGACGGTAGTATACAAACCAAGGATCTCATGCATGAGGCTCTCGGCAAATGGTCACTGCACACCTCAAGAATGCGCCGTTCACCATTTCCGTTACCCAGTCTAACATTGTTCGTTCGGATTACGGCGCGCTCAAGACTGTCAACAGCATGAAGACCATTCAGCATGTCAATAAAATCCGGAGTCATCGGAAGAGATCCTCTGACCGCATTCCGGGTTTCCTTGGAGTCATGAGTTGTGCAACAGTGAAAACATATAATATTATGTTGATAAAGTATGAGTGGGTGTGAAAGAGTTGTGCTTCTTCTTGTGTCATGCGTTAGACGGATGTATTTAACGCACGTATTTAACGGATCCGTCTGATGGGTGCGTTTGACGCATGCGTCAGAGCTTAGACTTACCTATGTAATTGTTGATTTTGCACCTTGCCTTGCGCGTTAGCACGCACCGATGAGGTAAGGCTGCGCGTTAGCACGCACCGATGAGGTAAGGATGCGCGTTAGCACACACCGATGAGGCAATGTGACACATACGATGACACATGTATATTATGTTGATAGTGTGAGTGTGTGTGTGTGAAGAGTTGTACTTCTTCTTGTGTCATGCGTTTGAAGGATACGTTTAACGCACCATTTAACGGATCCGTCTGATGGATACGTCAGAGCTTAGACTTTAATCATCGCATCATCGTTTCATCATTGGTTCATCATCGTTTCATCATCGTTTCATCATCACATCATCATCATTTCATCATCATCATCATCGTCGTCACTGGCAGAGACCTGCCAACACGGTGGCTGATTGGCACTGACACAGTGCATTGAAACAGCGAAATAGCATGCATCTTGAAGAGAGTTGTCAGGGTCAGTAAGAGGCATGGTGACGGTAGTATACAAACCAAGGATCTCATGCATGAGGCTCTCGGCAAATGGTCACTGCACACCTCAAGAATGCGCCGTTCACCATTTCCGTTACCCAGTCTAACATTGTTCGTTCGGATTACGACGCGCTCAAGACTGTCAACAGCATGAAGACCATTCAGCATGTCAATAAAATCCGGAGTCATCGGAAGAGATCCTCTGACCGCATTCCGGGTTTCCTTGGAGTCATGAGTTGTGCAACAGTGAAAACATATAATATTATGTTGATAAAGTATGAGTGGGTGTGAAAGAGTTGTGCTTCTTCTTGTGTCATGCGTTAGACGGATGTATTTAACGCACGTATTTAACGGATCCGTCTGATGGGTGCGTTTGACGCATGCGTCAGAGCTTAGACTTACCTATGTAATTGTTGATTTTGCACCTTGCCTTGCGCGTTAGCACGCACCGATGAGGTAAGGCTGCGCGTTAGCACGCACCGATGAGGTAAGGATGCGCGTTAGCACACACCGATGAGGCAATGTGACACATACGATGACACATGTATATTATGTTGATAGTGTGAGTGTGTGTGTGTGAAGAGTTGTACTTCTTCTTGTGTCATGCGTTTGAAGGATACGTTTAACGCACCATTTAACGGATCCGTCTGATGGATACGTCAGAGCTTAGACTTTAATCATCGCATCATCGTTTCATCATTGGTTCATCATCGTTTCATCATCGTTTCATCATCACATCATCATCATTTCATCATCATCATCATCATCGTCCGTCAGAGCTTAGACTTACCTATTTATTTGTTGTTTTTGCACCTTGCCTTGCGCGTTAGCACGCACCGATGAGGCATACGTTGACACTGACGATGTATACGCTGACATGTATGGAACATAAGTTGACACGTGGATATAACATGTATGAACATTTAAATTTTTATCAAACGTTTACATTAACAGCGTTTAATTGCATATATTTGGTTCAGCCCTCACAAAATATGTCATTTACGGTAGAATTCTCAAGAAACACACACACAAATTCCCGCATTTACGTGAACACGTGCGTTTACTGCGTATAAATGCGTTAATGCTGACGCATACGTTCGATGCATGCGTTAGCTCTAAACTTACCGTAGTATATGACCTGAGAGGTTGAAGACATATGTGCGGTTGAATAACAACAAAATATGTTCCATACGAACTCCCGTCCTCAGCATTATAAGTACTACGCGCTAACCACTGAGCTAATGGAGCAATCGTAGTATGAAACAGAAAATACGGAGAGTTGAACGGGGAAGTTTGCAAAAACACAGCATGATAGGGATTGCACGCTAGCATGTACATCACGGATGCAACGTGTAATGTACGTTGACACTGATGTCACATACGATGACACGTATGACACATATGTTGACACGTATGATGACACGTATGACACATATTTTGACACGTACGATGACACGTATGACACATATGTTGACACGTATGACACATATGTTGACACGTATGACACATATGTTGACACGTATGACACGTATGATGACACGTATGATGACACGTATGATGACACGTATGACACATAGGTTGACACGTATGATGACACGTATGACACATACGTTGACACGTATGACATATATGTTGACACGTACGACACATATGTTGACACTATGCTCTTAAATGTCAAGCGTTCACATCGACAGAGCTTAATTACATAAGTTTGGTTCAGTCACGTTTACAAAATATGGTATTTCTGGAAGAATTCTCAAGAAACGCACACATACAAATTCATCATTAGCGTGGTCACGTGCGTTTACTGCGTATAAATGCGTTAATTCTGACGCATACGTTTGATCGAAACGCATTTTCAAATGCATAAGCGTACACTCTTCTTATAAAAGTTCAATCAATATGCAAATGCTAGTGTGCAAATGCTAACTACGTAAATAGTGTAATAATAATAATATTGTGGAGCAATATTGAACTAAACATTGAACTTACTCTCCTCCGTGTTACTTTTGTATTTACATTTTCCCTATCACTCAAGGTGAATTTGTCAAGAACCACACGGTTAGACTCGTCTCTAACGCACGTTCATGACACATGATCAATTAACATCTTCGCATTTTACATTTCACAAAATAAATGGGCGGAGCTTCGAGGATTTCGACTAAAATGCTTCAGTCTTTCCGAAGAAGTTCTGGAATTACCTGCGTTTCCCAAACGCGACAACTAACATACATGCGTATCGGCAAACTCCTAAGCCCTACAGTCAGAGCTTTGCTCACTAAAACTAGCAACTCTCTTACTTTGCATGATATTTTCCTCTCCATGATAAGTATAAGTGAACCTGCCAATAGGCATTGTAGGATAAAATGCTTGAAAGCGGATGTTAATGGTTTAAGTGAGAGGAAAATGCGTATGACACAAAATGGGCTTTTAAGTGAGAGGAAAATACGTTTAACGCAAAAACGCAAAATGAGCTTTAAGTAGTTCGGTGATATGCTTCAGCCTTTCCAAAGCTGTTCTAGAGAACAGTAGAGTCTCCCGTACTACCCAAATGTAACTGCCTAAATATATGTGTGTCTGCTAACTCCCTAGCCCTACTGCAGTGCTTTGCTCACTTCCTCGAACAACTATCTTCATTTGCATGGTATTTCCCTTCCTATGATAAGTCTCAGTGAGACCATTAAGACCACTCGGGATACTCTTCTCCGGTATGTAGTTGCTTTTCCCGAGCGCCACAGCCAACATACATGTGTGTCTGCGAACTCCCAAGCACTGTAGTCATTGATTATGTGTCAAAAATAAATTTCCGTTTTATGCGTTAAGGTCCGTTCTTTACGGACATGGGTCCGTTTTATGCGTAAAGTTTCGTTTTTACGGACATATCTGCATTTCATGCTTAGTTGTTACGGATAAATGTAGGTTATGGAAAATTTTTAATGGATTAAGTGTCATTGACATGCGTTTGACGTATAGATTGGATGTGCGGCATAGGTTGCATTTCACTCTCATGGTTCGAGGATTTCGGTGATATGCCTTAGTCTTTCCGAAAATGTTCTGGAAATAGTTGGGTTTCCCGTACGAATCTGTCAAACACATGTGTCTGCTAACACCCTAGCCCTACTTGCTTACTGCCACAAAGGACTCTCTGCATGTGCATGCTATTTCCCATTTATATGATAAGTCTCAGTGAGCTTGTCAAGAACCACTGTAGGATAAAAAGCTTGAAAACCGATGTTAATGGTTTAAGTGGGAGGAGCATGCGTTTGACGCATAGCTTGGATGTGCTTCATAGAGTGCGTTGTACGCAAAATTGACGGATATTCAAGGATTTTTACGAAATGCTTCAGTCTTTCGGAATATGTTCTGGAAATAGTTGCGTTTCCCACAAGCAACATCCGACATGCGTGTGTGCCTGTTAACTTCCACGCTCTGCTGTCAGAGCTTTGTTCACTACGACAAAAATAAAACTATATTTATTATGTATGATATTTCCCTTTCTATGTTACGTTTCCATGGTCTAGTCAAGACCCCACACGTAACAGTCAACATACATGTGTATCGAGCCGAAGTAAATTGGATGTGTGTCATGAATATGCGTTTTTGATATCTACTGATCATGTGTTTTTTAGTATGACTGTCTCATTTGAACCATCACATGGCATTGTGTATGGACCAGTAGGGATCGATGCCCTGCGTCTCTAAGAGGTATGTACGAACAGATCATTTTAAGTTTTGTATTTCTTGTGTGCGGTTGTGTGCTTTGGAGCTCTTACATATTACGATAATGGCTCATTCTTATACGTGGTTGTGTATGTAAGAACAGATCATTTTAAGTTTTTTATTTCTTGTGTGCGGTTGTGTGCTTTGGAGCTCTTACATATTACGATAATGGCACATTCTTATACGTGGTTGTGTACTTATAACCCACATAGCACTCCGTTTAAACCAGTAGGGGAGCGACCATTCTCCGTATTTCCCCAAAATCGCAATCCGTACTCCGTAAATACGCAAAACCGCACTCCGTAAATCCGCCACACATTCCTTCTTACTCCCAAAACACATTTTACGCAATCATCCTTTCAAATTATTGCCTAAATAACCTATAATATGCTTATTTAACCAAAAACGGAAGTGCCAACGTAGCTCCGTATTCATACGGAGGTGTCCAACGCACCTCCGTATTTCCCAAAAACCCGCATTGATTCATCATACACTGACATTTATGAGTCAAAACGCATGTTCATGAAGCATAATCAATTAGCATATTCTCATTTTACATTTCACAAAATATCTTAAAAATACAAAAAGTATTTCTCCTGAATGCTTGAAGTTCCACTCATTTTGCATAAAACTTGCATATGTTCTAAACGTATCTTCCTGACGTATAACCCCTATCCGTCATCGCATGTTGCTGACACAGGACGAAGCTTCTGTCTTCCGAAACTGTTTGGGAAATGCGAGATGAGGTTGTGCTAATTGGACATCAGGAAGAGGAGTTTGGAGCATAGGGTACGTTTTACGCAAATTGGGCGGAGCTTATTGTCGTTTGGAGCATATGCCGAGCTTCTTGTCTTTTTAAGATATTTTGTGAAATGCAAAATGAGAATATGCTAATTGATTATGCGTCATGAACATGCGTTTTGACTCATAAATGTCAGTGTATGATGAATCAATGCGGGTTTTTGGGAAATACGGAGGTGCGTTGGACACCTCCGTATGAATACGGAGCTACGTTGGCACTTCCGTTTTTGGTTAAATAAGCATATTATAGGTTATTTAGGCAATAATTTGAAAGGAGGATTGCGTAAAATGTGTTTTGGGAGTAAGAAGGAATGTGTGGCGGATTTACGGAGTGCGGTTTTGCGTATTTACGGATTTACGGATGGTGATTTTGGGGAAATACGGAGAATGGCGCTCCCCCTACTGGACGAAACGCAGTGCTATATTCTACTGATACAGACGAAAAACTGAAATTTTCGATCCGAAAAGGTACATAAAGAGCCATAACTAATTTTAGAAAAATAAAAATTTGGGTCGTTGGCATTTTCCGAAACCAGACGTGATAAGAAACACGCACAATGTTTTTCAGAATTTTAAAAATGGGTAATCATCGATTTTTTCGAGCCTGAATTTGATCATATTGGGTCAAAACGAAGGAATGGGATACTGTAATTTCTCAAATATGACTCCAAAGTTATTTCTGCTAAGAGAAACCTCATTACAATATTCAAAATAACTTCCGCCATGAATTTCAAGGTGTTGGATTCACTTGGGTTCTCAAAATTTAAAATTGACAAAAATCGCGATTTTGACCTCAATGATCAGATTTTGGATTAATATTCCGCCGGCATATCACCCTTGTAACAGATGCCATGCGAATTATTTGTTAGTATGGAATCTTTTCTTTCTATTTATGGCTATTCCATGGGATAATTGAAGTTCCGCTTGATGCGCAATCCCGCTAATATAGTGATTTCGTCCGAAAGTTTCGATTTTTCGACCATATCTCATTTATATCACATTTTCATGACTCGATATATGCAAATTCGGTTTCAGCGAGTAAAAACACACAAGAAATATGTATTGCGCCAGGTAATCATGATATTCAATTGTTCATGTTTTTTTGAAAAAAAAAACGATTTTTACATTTTTCGCAATACGTGTTAAAACGTGTCATTTCTGGTATATTTTCACTCGCTGAAACCGATTTTGCATATGCCGGCTCATGAAAATGTGATATAAATGAGATATGGTCGAAAAATCGAAACTTTCGGATGAAATCACTATATTAGCGGGATTGCGCAACAAGCGGAACTTCAATTAATGTATGGAATAGTATTATATAGTAAGAATAGCTTCCATACTAACAAATAATTCGCATGGCATCTGTTACAATGGTGATATGCCGGCGAAATATTAATCCAAAATTTGATCATTGAGGTCAAAATCACGATTTTTGTCAATTTCAAATTTTGAGGACCCAAGTGAATCCAACACCTTGAAATTCATGGCGGAAGTTATTTTGAACATTGTAATGGGGTTCCTCTCAGCAGAAATAACTTTGGAGTCATATTTGAGAAATTACAGTATCCCATTCCTTCGTTTTTACCCAATATGATCAAATTCAGACTCGAAAAATCGATGATTACCCATTTTTAAAATTCTGAAAAAAATGTGAGTGTTTCTTATCACTTCTGGTTTCGGAAAATGCCAACGACCCAAATTGTTATTTTTCTAAAATTAGTTATGGCTCTTTATGTGCCTTTTCGGATCGAAAATTTCAGTTTTTCGTCTGTATCTTCTTTCTTTCGAATTTTCCAGCTTAAATATGTTGAAATTCGGATTCAACGCGGCGAAATACACCAGAAAATCTATATGTCATGTATTTCTGAGAAAGTCAATTTTTCGACCCCAAAAGTGGGGGTCCCCCGAAACTTTTTCAAAACTCGACCCCAAACCTTAGTTATTGCGGCCATCACTCACCACTCGGTACCCCAACTTCAGAAAAAAAGTTTGGAATTTATCGAATTTTTGGCCATCCGACGCCCTGTTACGTTCTCTCGTAGAGGGTCTCTTAAATGCGACTTTTAGGGATAAAATGGCCAAAAAACCTTATAACCCGAGTTTCAAGTCGATAGCTCTACTGGGAACCGAGATAAGGAAATTGCGGGAATTCAAATCTCGAGCCTTTTCCTGAAAAGGCACTTTGAGAACTAACACCCTTTTTCCATTTCCATCCCCTTTTCCCTGAGAACTAACGCTACATAAAATCATGCTCGAAGATCTCTCTGTGTTTCTCCATCCAATTATCGAACGTGAGTCCCTCTTCAGGCCTGTACGAGAAAATGCTGATCTGCTTTTTGAGTGCATCCACCGATGGTCCTCGCCTTCCACCCGCCTCAGATCCCATTGAATTCCTCTCTTTCCTCTCTCTGACAGCACCTGAATGGCTTCATTCTGTGTCTCGATCAATGCCTTCTGATTTGCCATCTCCTCTCGAGTGTTCTCTACCAACTTGAACATCACACTCATCAACTGAGCAGTAGTCGGCTCCACGCCCGCATTACTCTCCTGCTCAGTCATCTCTACTCTTTCTTGCTTGATCTACCCTCGTCGATCCAATCAGTCAACGTGTTTCTATCAGTTAGACAACACCAAAGCCACGGCCTTGCCTGCTTTCCTCAGATGGACTCTTCCACTGAGCTTGTGAGGGGACGGCATCGCCTCCACCCAACACAACAACTACTTCTGAGTTCCACTCAGACAGTAATACACTGAGAACTAGTTCAATCGTGCGAGACTCTGCCTCCAACACGACAATCCCTTTCACAACTGCCGACTCACCGAGTCGAGTAAACAAGGACAGAGAAGCACGTGAGTAACTAGTACTCCTGAACGCCACTGTTGTGTCCCTGCCTTGTACCCGACAACGGATCGTAAGGGATATAGCTTTATCCACAAATAATCGGGGAAAATACTAAGAGGGACAAAGGAGGCAATTATTCTCCGCTAGAGAACTAGACTGAAGATGGGAAGAGGGTCAGGAGAGGGAGAGTCGATAACAAGGGGGGGTGACAAAACGGCAACGACATAACGGCAAGCGACAAAACGGCAACGGGTCATAACTCAATGGGGAGTTGTCCTAGAACATCGGGAGTGGTCTGTATCTTATCAGTGTATTTTCCCCGTTATTATCAATAACATGATCTTTGATCTTTTGGGAGTCGACGACAAAACGGCAACGAGCCATAAAATCACTCAGAATCAGCCCACAGCTCTCGGATCGGCACCAATCGATTGCTAATGATCTGATCTACCCATTCTACATCTGATCTTTGATCTTTGGTCAACTGACGACAAAACGGCAACGAGCCATAACATCACTCAGAATCATCCCACAGCTCTCGGATCGGCACCAATCGATAGCTAATGATCTGATCTATCCATTCTACATCTGATCTTTGATCTTTGGTCAACTGACGACAAAACGGCAACGAGCCATAACATCACTCAGAATCATCCCACAGCTCTCAGATCGGCACCAATCGATAGCTAATGATCTGATCTATCCATTCGACATCTGATCTTTGATCTTTGGTCAACTGACGACAAAACGGCAACGAGCCATAACATCACTCAGAATCATCCCACAGCTCTCGGATCGGCACCAATCGATAGCTAATGATCTGATCTATCCATTCGACATCTGATCTTTGATCTTTGGTCAACTGACGACAAAACGGCAACGAGACATAATTGAGTTAATGCAATGAAAACAAGATTCCTCTCATTTATTACCAATGTTGAGCAAAATGAACAATATATTTGGTGATATATAAAGAAACATTTTCTTGCAGTTTTTTTAAAAATTTGAGCACGTTTGTTGAGGTTACGGTGTAGCCAAGTGCATATCGATCGACTCGATCGATTCCAAAACACGTTTTAACTTGTTTCACATTGAACATATGTCGAATTTAGTTGTATTTTTGTTTGCTATTTTGATTTTTTTATACTTTTAATTATTCATATTTAATTTAAAGGTAATCACGATGGCTACTGCTTCTGTTAGCAACAAGGGCAAATTGATCGTTTATGACGATGGAGGATTCGAATATCGAAAATATCATGTCGATAAAAGCGGGCAGCAGCTGTACCGGTAATTATTTACCTTCTATTTTTGTCCGTGTCTTAAGAATGGTTCAGAGTATTCTTTTAACGAAAGATTTAAGATGCTTGACGTACAAATGCGCCGGCAAGGCAAAGATGATCAACGGGAAATTGACAATCTACAATGACCATAAGCCGGTTCATCTTCCGCTAGATCACGGAGACGAGGTAATATTTATTTTAATTTACATATTTCCTTGCGGAAATACTCGTTTTCAGATTCGCAATGTACGCAAGAAGGCACAAGACGACAGAAAAATCGGAATATCTACTGCCGATGTGATCAAAAGCAATGTCATCAATGCGCCGCCGCACATGAAGCCCCATTTAAATGCACTGGCAATTATCAGATCGTTACAGAGAATTGTGGAAGTCCGGGGGATCAAAGTCTGGCCTGCTACATTAGACGCATCCAAATTCGGTAGGTTGATCATCTCATAAGCCTTACCTTTTTAATAACTCGAGCAAGGAAATTCAATTGCTGTGATTCATTAAACTCTTACAGATATTACATTCCTTCGAGAAGATAATTGTCATCTATTTCGCAAAGGGGATGCGGGAGCGCACAAAATTCTACTCAGTGATGCAGGTAGTGTTTTGCTTCCCCATAATATATTCTTTGAAAATAATATTATTATGAAATTTATTTAATCTTTTGATAGGCCTAAGACTGCTTCGCACAGTGCCCGATTGGAGCGCTGACGGCACCTTCTTCGCAGCTCCACACGATTTTGCACAGATCCTCATTGTGGGAGTACAGGTTGCATTTTGAAATTCTTTTCCTAGATATTTATTTTGAACTAATTAGGAAGATCACCTTCTCACTCCTTGCCTGTATGCCTTTCTTTCCTCGAAGACAACAGCGACATATGAGAATGTATTTGCATGGTTGAATGCACAAGGCGTTCCCTCGACGTTGAGTCTTTCTTGTGGTTAGTATATGCTTATTTGGCAGCTAATTTGAGTGCTTGCTTTAGATTTTGAGAATGCATTGTCGAGTGGATTCCTTAACGTTTTCCCCACCACTGCAATTTCTCGTTGTGCATTTCATCTCTACCAGGCAGTTTTCCGCAAAATTCAAGTTAGAACTATTAGTTGAACATGAACGTTATCGAATTTATTTCAGTCTTTGAAACTGACCGATTTCTATAGTGCGCCCAGGACAAAGCGATACTTCAAAGGCCTCATGGCGTTGAGCCTTGTCCATGCGAACGATATTCCTTCGTACTTCGAAGAATTGAAAAATGAAGCGCTAGATTATTTTTATCCTATAATTTCGGCTGCTAGATATGTCAAGGTCGAGGGTAAGTAGGGAACGTTTTGTGGGGTTTTTTTTTGAATTTGTGCAGATCTGTACGAATATTTCGAAAGAACCTATGTTGGGGTGAAGGCTCCCAATGGTGTACGGGTTTCTCCGATGTATCCCCCCCAAACATGGTCAATTCATGATCCAGTTCTTGCGAAAATGCAGATTGGAAACTCTACAATTGAGTCATTCAACAGTAAGCTGCAGGTAAGGCATAGTCGTGGATTTTTAAACATTTTTTTCTTGTAGTCTGCCCCAGCGGATTCAGCTGCTCAAAAAGTGGCGGCAATTCTACTCGAACATGATAAAGTATACACTGCCAAGCATGAAACGGCCAGGCTGCAGCAGCTCACAATTGCTCAGGTATACCCGCAAAGTGACCAGGTGACTAGACGCCATATGCGTAGATACAACGCTGTCTCAAATGGCCGCATGGGTCAATCCATCGTAGACCATATTATTGCATTGTCAACCCATATTTGCACTCCATTCTGAAGTCATTTCCACATTATTCATAATTTTGAAGTTGCGCATATACTAGAGTAAATAGGAAGATATTTTGTGAAATTATGTTCGAAATTTATATTGTCTTGATGTTGAATCAGAAGAACTAATGCATCATTTTCATCCCATTTACTCTTTGATAATCCGAGAAGTGTTATACAAATAAATTAAGACCAGGAAATGTGTAATTGTTTTAAGCAAAATATTCTACGAACATATACACAGCGTTCTGACCCCCATTGTTCTCTCCAGATAAGGGTAGACAAAGGATTAATATTTTGAATTTTCCCGCGAAAACCCGAACTGCAAATAGGCTGTTTGAAAGATCTTCAATATTTGGGAATCCTCTGAAACATGAAACAATGCCCCCAATTTGATCACTCTGAACACTTTTGCGTCTCATAGTTGGAGTGAAACACAAATCAGCCTAGTCTGTTCCGTTCACCGAGAGGGCGATTCACGGAGGGAGATTTTATGTTTCAGAAGGATTTCAAGTATACTCATTGCAGTTCGACTCAGCTCCCTTTTCTGTCGAGTCAGAATGCTGTGTATAGAGATCAAAAAACAACTCGAAAAGGGGGAAGAGTAAAAAGCACGCTTATGTGCAAGCTTGCATATTACTCGGAATTATTGCCGTTTTGTCGTCAGTTGACCAAAGATCAAAGATCAGATGTAGAATGGATAGATCAGATCATTAGCAATCGATTGGTACCGATCCGAGAGCTGTGGGATGATTCTGAGTGATGTTATGGCTCGTTGCCGTTTTGTCGTCAGTTGACCAAAGATCAAAGATCAGATGTAGAATGGGTAGATCAGATCATTAGCAATCGATTGAAACCGATCCGAGAGCTGTGGGATGATTTTGAGTGATGTTATGGCTCGTTGCCGTTTTGTCGTCAGTTGACCAAAGATCAAAGATCAGATGTAGAATGGATAGATCAGATCATTAGCAATCGATTGGTGCCGATCCGAGAGCTGTGGGATGATTCTGAGTGATGTTATGGCTCGTTGCCGTTTTGTCGTCGACTCCCAAAAGATCAAAGATCATGTTATTGATAATAACGGGGAAAATACACTGATAAGATACAGACCACTCCCGATGTTCTAGGACAACTCCCCATTGAGTTATGATCCGTTGCCGTTTTGTCGCTTGCCGTTATGTCGTTGCCGTTTTGTAGTAAATAAGCCGTGTTGCCGTTTTGTCGTTGCCGTTTTGTCACCCCCCCGATAACAACGGGAGACCTCGAGTGATCTACCCCACTCGAGGGCGACTACACAGTCTAGTGAGTAGGGGTAACTCTACGATACAACAAATGGTGAAACAACAAAGCAATTTTTTTATGAATAGATATTTAATCGTTACAAAAATATTACAGCTCATTTGTACAAAAATGTTTCCAAATTGTTCCCACAATTGAGCATTTTGCAAGGACTAACGTGGGAATTCTCTGCAGATTCTTCCTATTTTAAAGCAAGCACGTATTCCAAAAAATTGTAAACTACATTATGCATATCCTCAACATTTCGTTCTTCCTTCTTGCTTCATTTGTTTCTGCCGAAGCACTTAAATGTTACTCTGGTCAAAGTAAGCATGATTAATTGATAACATATGTACTATTTAAAATTTCAGTTATAAGATTTTCATAATTCAGTCAATTCGATAACCCCGAGAAAGCCGAAGCTCGTAGAATGTGACAGTACGGCAAATGGATGCTGCTCACATTACAAGTAAGGACTATTCATCAGAGAAGTTTCTGGAACGATGCTAAATTGTTATGCTCTCTCGGAAGACGAAATATTCGCTATGTTTTTGAGGGATTGCATTTTCAAATAAATTAAATAATTATAAAAGGAAATACAATAATTACCATTATGACAAAACATGAGACCTAATGAGCCTGTTCCAATCAACTCTCGAGTTTTTTTTTCAGATAAGCCGATAACAATCAGAACTGGGCATGTGTTCCCGCTTATGTCTGCCCTCGTTTCGGGAATCAGCAGGAGATTCAACAGAGTAAAACGGTAGATGATATTCCACTCACAATTCAAAATCAGCGTATGACTTGAATATCTCTGGATGCAAACACGTTGCAAAATAGTTGTGTTTATTTTTTTTCAGGTTGGACAGTGGAAAAATGTTGTGGCCACCCACTGCAGAACTCACGAAGGACTGTGCACCCCGCCTGGATACTAACAAGAAAATATAATTTCATTATCGATTTTTGGATAAAAATTAAGCCGTTAACTGCAGAAGACCTCATACAGAATCTATTTTTAAATTAAAAATTAAAATCATTCATCACAGATCTGTGAGAAACATATTCCGGATAACAATACTGAGAAGAATTATGGACCATATTCGTATTCGTATTCGTTCCACTTGTCTTCGCAATTGCGAGATTTTTGAAACTACATCGTATTTTTTTCAATAATCGTGTGTTGTGCAAGTTGGTTGCTGAATCATCTAATGTTGATCCAGCATCCACCAATTCGTAAGCGTGGGGAATTGTTTGGAGAATCTTCGTATAAACGCGCGTTGCTCATCGCCCCTCTCATTCTCACCCCAATGCATTTCCTCCCTCTCTCCTTCCTTCTCCTCGCTACTCTTTCCCTTTCCTCGGCACTTCATTGCTACTCTGGGCAGACTCCGGGGAAGCTATCTCTGGTTAACTGTCCTAAATCAGCCGAAGCCTGCTGCTCGCATGTCAAGTACGAATAGCTAGATATATTTTTACAACCATCTTTTCGCGAACTACAATTAAAATATCCAGATACAGCAACACCAATCAAGTTTGGGCATGCGCTTCTAAGAAAGAATGCCCCAAGTTTAAAGCTTACCACGAAGTGGAGAGAACTACCCAGGTTTTCTTCACTATTTTTCTGGTGGTTTAGCTTTGTTTTTTTGTCCAAACATCAACATAATTTGTATTACAATTTGCAGCCGGGCGTGGTGACGCACTGTCAGTCTCACAAAGGTCAATGCACGCCTTCTGGATTCTAAGACGCAAATCATCGAATAAACATATTTCATGAATCGATTATTGTGTACATTTAGTGTATTTTTTGGCGTCATTTCGTATGATATTGGAATGAAGGTGATTGAGTTTGCAGACGATACTTATTTCTCCTTTTTTCTCGTTCGGTTTATCTCGAGCTTCCCATGGTCCATGGGGGACGCAACAGTGGTTTTGCTTGCACGCTGCACCGCATTCATCAGTAAAACCTCCAAGTGCACATTATCCAACTCTCATAATCACAAAATGTATTCAAGCAAAAGGAAAAGATGAAATGTATGTTCGAAATCACAGAATCTTGACGGGGCCTCTGTCCTGTTTGACGCAGCTCTTGCAGCGGAATCCCTTGAACTCGGTCTCATTGCACAGACCCATTTGAGAGACATTGCGACAGGTGAAACTGCCCGGAAAGTCCTAGGAACTGTCTGGTTCGCACGGTTCTGGATCTATCAGTAGCTGAAGTAGAACAGCGATCATCAGTAGCGATCCTCCATCGACAGCGGGATCAGTAGCAGGCGCATCTGAAGAAGACTTTTAATGCGAAAGAATTTTAATGCGCTTATCGCGGATCGCTTTCTAATTACGTCATTATCCATAATTCAATACACGATCACTAAGAACTAGAGTTCGAGTAACCATACCACTCTCTTTTCATTCTCTACACTCTTTCGTCGATCGATCGGACTAGAGACTGTGTTGAATGAAGATATCTCGTTATTAGAGTTCGATAAACGAGACGACCCGACACCGCGGGGCCCCGCGAACGAGGAATGAGAGGGAGAGAAATGCGGGCCGGCCCGCAAAAGTTGAGGGGAGGGCCGACACCGGGGCGTCATAATGCTCGAATTTTACTATTCCTTACCCTATTAAAATATCGTGAGACGAACTAAGACGTGAAATATCATAATTTCGACTCACTTCGCTCGTAATGATCGGTCTCTCGCGATAACTCAGGTGGGACGAGCCTTCTTTTATCGTTCAGTTCGCTTCCTTACCTTTCCTCTCTGAGTTGCCTTAACACAGATTAATCCATAAATGAATAA
Source organism: Pristionchus mayeri (assembly GCA_036245805.1). Lineage (NCBI taxonomy): Eukaryota > Metazoa > Nematoda > Chromadorea > Rhabditida > Neodiplogasteridae > Pristionchus > Pristionchus mayeri. The sequence continues at coordinate 19,900,359 of BTRK01000006.1, forward strand.
TACTAACTTAGATACTTACTTTAAAATCCATCATCAACGGCAGGTGCCGCATGAATCACAAGCCCGGCCGTCTCTTCTATCACGTGCGCTCGTTGCCCAGTCACGGTAGGGGGGGGGGGCTCTCGTAGCTGACGATCTCGTAAATCGGCAGGTGCTGTAGGTTATGCTCGCATATTCTGCGATTGAATCTCTCTATCAGGTAGGTGGTATTCCCGACCCTTGTAGACCATCGATCATATTTTCGACTTATAAGGCTGTTGCATAAGTTCCTTTCTTTTTGTTCTTTGCAATCGACCAATCAACTAATGGTTTCTTACAGTTGATTGGGGCATGAGTACACTCTATATCGAGCACGATCTTGGTTCGATTATATTAGTGAGCATGGGTCAATTTAGATCGGAAGTCATCGTACTAGTATGTTTGATCCGAGTGTTCAATATTCACAGCTCCGAGGAAAGCAGTGATAGTGCTGAATTTGTCACACTATTCTAAAGCAATATGATGGGGTATCTCATATGACATATCGCGAGAATTTCGCCTTGAAAACCCTGCATGAAATATGGGCTCGATGAGATATTCACTCTTTCTGAAAATACGGATTTCAAATTATTTGCCACATAATTCATAGACATCGATGAGAAGGGCTGAATTGTGATGGGTTGTGAAGTACCTTACCGTGCATATATGTATTCATATTTAGGAAAAGATTGGTCTATCCTTTCACGAGCTGAATTCTTTGAAAAAAATACGTCGAGATTCACACGTTGAAATCAACAGATTTTGGTATCCCCTGTTTACCACACGTATTTGTATACGGATTTTTTGCACTTAAGTGAACAATCAACTCTTGTCCTAGTACTAGATGATTGCGCAGAATCAGAATGCCCCGGATTCTCGGCAACAATAGCCCAACTCAAAATGCTAAAAATCGCCGTTTTTCGATGCTCATTTTCTGAAACGTGCTAGCCACCCACGATAGTGAGCAGATTCAAAACCATTTCATGAGTGTAATCCACAATCAAGACCATATCACAGGGTAATCAGAATATTTCGTCTGTCCACGTACTTCACCAGAATTGTCCAAAAGAAAAAAGAAAGGAACTTATGCAACAGCCTTATAGAACGTGCCCAGCCCAGCGATGTCTCGTTCTTCTGACGTAGACGACTGGACCGATGAGGAGGGAGAGGTGGCGGAAATCTCTGCACCTGCCGATTTACGAGATCGTCAGCTACGAGAGCCCCCCCCCCCCCTACCGTGACTGGGCAACGAGCGCACGCGATTGAAGAGACGGGCGGGCTTGTGATTCATGCGGCACCTGCCGTTGATGATGGATTTTAAAGTAAGTATCTAAGTTAGTATTATTCATTTAGGGATTAATCTGTGTTAAGGCAACTCAGAGAGGTAAGGTAGGGAATAGGGTGGCTGAAATGGATCACGCCTCTGGTAACCTCAACCAAATTGGTCACAAATAGATCGCCCTAAAATCGGAAAACCAAATTGGTCACAAAAAGTTATCCCCGAGAGAGGGAGTCAAATCTTCCCAAATTGGATACAAATAGGTCACCCAAATTGGTCACAAAAGGTTTTTATTTGTCACCAATTTGGTATGCCCAACCCAAATTGGTCACAAAAAAGGTCGGGCTGAGGGACACATTTCACAAATTGGACACAAATACGGTATTTGGGACCAATTTGTGAGATGAGATAACGCGCACCGACGGCGAGTAATCGCGCGCAATTCTGCTTGCGCGCGAAACTCGCCTCGTTTGAAGTAAGCGTGACTCCGCGCATGCTTATCGATTTTTCTTGCTGTTTTTGCCGGAATATTGATTTTATCTTGCGCGTATTCATTGCACACCTGGGCAGGCGTTCATCTGCGAAGGGAATGACATTGTAACGTTCACTTTTCCTGGACTTCGCGTTTTGATTTCCTTCGCATTTTCTGTTTTCTCTACACAATTTCCTTTCGATGTGGCATATTTGATATTAGTGTTATTTACAGTGCCCGATGACGCGAACTGGACGATACCTGGTTGAGCCTCCGAAGAAAAAAGAGGAATTTTCCGTCGATGGAGGTAAGTTTTGTTTCTTGCCAACAAGGAGGTGTTTTACGTTTTCTGACCGCCGTTTGAGCTACGGATCCTTCCCTGCACGTTTACTTTTAAATATTTTGACTAAATATCGCTCCCGCAGGTGATTCCACGAAGAACAAGTGGTTCTTCCCCGAGAGGATCGAAGTCTGACGGGATCGAGGATTCTCCCCTGCGAGAAGCACCAGCGGTTGGTTCAACTATATTTTTATTTAAATTTAACCCTATTTTCACTAATTACTAGTGTTATTTCTGGGTAGGGGGCAGTGATGACGTCAGCATAGCTAAGCTGACGTTGCATTTATGATCCTTTGTTGGGCATTTAGAAACCCCTATAGTATAGATCGAGTAGTCAGCCCAGTGCATGCCCTATGCAAGTACTGGTAAATAGTGGGAACTGTGCAGTTGTAGGAGTGGGCGTGATAGTGAGAGTTCGAGGGGTTGGCACTGTTTATCCTCGGAATTCCCGTATACTCGGAATTCCCCAAATATTTTGTTTAAATTTCTTATGTGCATGATTAAAAATAGACCAGCCTAATTTTAATTATGCTGCTTTTCCAAAATAAAATATAGTTCTTCCACTACACACATTGATTTTTTCACGGGTTAAACTTTGTGGAGAATATAACTTTTATAGTCTGAAATGAGCCTTGTTTAGAATAAATAGATGCATTTGAGATGAGATGAGTCGCGTCGTATTGATTCGTCTCGGTCAAGGCTGTCGGAATCGATATGGAGGAGATGCTCAAGTTCCTCCCTGGTTAGTCCCCCCTCCCCCTCCCCCACACTTCCCCTTTCAGAGGGAGTCGCTGTTCACATTGGACCGGGAGAGGTTCTCTACCAGTTGAAGTAAGAACTATTTCGCCCTCCTTTTTTCCATAGGATATTATTGTGATAGACAATATGTTCTCTTGAGAATCGCCTATTCTGGATGGAAGTTATGGAGAAGAGTCGATTCTCTCGGAGAACTCTTCCCTAATTATGCTCGTCTCAGAGGCAGTCAAAGTGGTCAGTTGGATTTTTATTTGTTTTATTTATCGTACACCACAAGGGCGCTTCATCAAGTATAGAGTGTTCGAGAATATAATTAGGTTAGGGAAAAGAGGAAGGGGGGGGGCGGTAAATCTTCCGAATCGTGTCGCACATTCTTGAGAGAGTGGCGAGGGGAGGGAGCCTCGTGAGCGGTAGGAGTGGCCGCTTGTCCATTGTTATTGGAGGCTTGTGGGACAGGAGATCGGAGGAGATCGAAGGGGGATCAGAATGGTTGGGGAAGGATTGAGAAGAGAGAAAGGAGAGGAAGGGTGGGGAGGGGAGAGGGGGGGGGGGGGGTGGCGGTAAGGATAGATGCTGAAGATTTCTAATTTCAATTCCCAATCGACGAGGAGATGATTTCAATATTGGTATGGATGGAGTGATTGTAGGCGGATGAGACGAGCGGAGAAGGGGATATCGACGGAGACGGCCACGAAAGAAGAAGAGAAGGGAATGAGAAGAGACACGGATCCTAGTAGAGAATGGAGGGGAAGTGAGTGGGTGAGTACCCAATCCATCACTTTCCCCATTTTTCACTTACTTTACTCATATTTTGCATCCAAAATTGTAGAGTTCATTGTTTATGGTGCCCAGTTGAGCTTGTTGTTTAAATGTCCTTCTCGTTTGTTGTTTAGTAGGAATTATCTAGGGCATCTTTACTTTTGTTATGTTAGTAGTAATCTACTTTTCATGCATCTCTTATTTTCGTTCTTTTGTTGTTGTTTATTAATGCTCATATAAATACGAAGTAATAAATCCGAATGCCGTTAAATTTGTTCAGTTCACGATCGCAGAACGAGAAATATTACAGTAATCCATTTACCAAATTGGTCACAAATAGCTGCCCCCCTCTTCCCTCCCATTTACCAAATTGGTCCCAAATAGCACCCTAATTGGTCACAAAAAGCGGTCGAAAACCAAATTGGTGACAAATAGTTTCCCAAATAGTTACCATATTTGGGACCAATTTGTATTTTTATTTGTGACCAATTTGGTTGAGGTTACCAGAGCGGTTAACCGTCTTGTTTACTCTCTCATACGGGTCATCCGTGAGGGGAGGCAGAGAGAGACGAGAGAGTCTCTATCACCACAGTAAATAGAGAGAGTGGGACTGCCAGAGGGGACGGTTAACCGTCTCATCCGTCTCTGATCTGCCGAGGCCCTCTAAATAGCGACCCGTTGATCCATTTCAGCCACCCTAGTAGGGAAGCGAACTGAACGATAAAAGAAGACTCGTCCCACCTGAGTTATCGCGAGAGACAGATCCTCACGAGCGAAGTGAATCGAAATGATGATATTGCACGTCTTAGTTCGTCTCACGATATTTTAATAGGGTAAGGAATAGTAAAATGCGAGCATTACGACGCCCCGGCATCGGGCCTCCCCTCAACTTTTGCGGGCCGGCCCGCATTTCTCTCCCTCTCATTCGCCGCTCGCGGGGCGGGGTGATTGCGAACTCTACTCGTTATCGTTTCTCTAGTAAGAACACATCTAGGGGATGCTGTATGATTCTTCTCATGGCAAGGAATTACTGAACTAAATCTTCGTTGAGCTTCGAGAAGACTAATTCTTTTGCATAATTCTTTTCCGATTATAGCGCCAATCTCCGCATGACTCACACACTAATCTCAAAGACAAACCATTTTTCGCGTCCGAAGCGACGAGGAAAGCGAGAAGAATTAGAAGAAGGAGTCTCATGATTGAAGGAGTCGGATGGAATGAGAGAATGTGAGCTCCATTTTATACCCTTTGTGCCTGAGTCATTGTTAGAACGAATCATATTGTGGAAATGTATTTCCGCGTTGTTGACGGGGTCTGCTGTAACATTGATTCACTGTTTTTTACCATGACTAGCCGGTATGATTGGTGCAACTGCCTTCGGCACTTTCTGAACAACTCTGGTGTGCCACTCCAAGTGGCGCCCAAGCTTGGTCGCCACTTGGGCGCCCTCTCTCTCCTTATTACACGCTCTCTCGTATCTCTGACCGAATCCCAAGTTGGGATCAACTAAATTATCAAGTTGGCCCCAACTTGATCCCAACTTGGGATTCGGTCAGAGATACGAGAGAGCGTGTAATAAGGAGAGAGAGGGCGCCCAAGTGGCGACCAAGCTTGGGCGCCACTTGGCGTGGCACACCAGAGAATATTTTTGTTTGGATAGTTTTTTATGTTTACATTAAGAAAGCAATGATGGTGAAGTGCAAATTTTGAACGTGTTAACATTTTTCTTCGCATACTGCAAATAAAGAAATCAAGAAGTAAAAAATGTATTATTTAGGAACGCGAAATGCACCTTTAACACAATCGCCGAATGAAGGACCCAAAAAATTAAATTAACATACTTAAAAGTGTTGTGGAGTGATTCTTATTAAATAAATAATCATTGCTTTCATCGTGTACAATACATGCATCATGTATAATACACGACACGAAGTAAGGATGAAATCTGTCGAAAATGAATTGATCTAGAAATATTTTTAGAGTAAATGTATCAGGTTGTAACATAAGTTTTGTCGCGTCCAATCTCTTATGCATTTTAACCTCAGAAATTCTTCGAATTAATTTAATCTCAATTTCGTTATTCATCATCAGTGAGGGCCTTCGTACTCTTTCTTACGCGCTTTACTTCAGTCCTGTCAAGGCAGTTGAGGAGGCACATTAGTCAGACAAAGTTGTACTGAGATAAGGATTAGAAATCATTTTCACGCATCAGCTCTTCTTGAAAAGGATAAATTATGCCGATTTTGTGTGATTTGCGTAAAGTACTACATATGTGCATAATTTTGAACCACTCACGGATAATGACAAACGAAAATCGTTCTAGAAATGTAGACGAGTTTGTATAATGTGGATGGTTGGTGACGGTCGCGAAAACTTTCGCAAGCCGAATTTTCTTCTCAGTAGATATCCAGATCCAAATAGTGGTGGAATATAGTTCACCCAAAGTGGTCAGTGTGCAGACAAAGTTTGGGGTAGATTGGGTTCTGTTGAGATAAGTGGCTCCATTCAGAACGATGATATGTAAATTAAACTACTGAAATCGGCACTTTGTTCATATTCCTACCTCGCACACATGTTCAATATCTGAGTTGTTGTGTCCATCCGAACCATAAACCCTTCCCTTACTAGTATCTACTTGGGATAAGTTTGGAAATAAATAGCTTTTGAATGACAATCTTTAATTCGAAACACCTAAACTTGCAAATTTTGGTAAAATTGTGAGCGAATTGAATTAATAAAAATTCAAATTTCCCACAAGTGGAGTGTTCTTTCTCTCACTTGTTTAATGATAAATTATACCTCCATGAGTGGTAATTGAACGCACTTATGTTAGTCACTGTTGTTGCAATTCTGGATTCAGAAGAGTTGGTCAAGTTGGCTACGAATCAGCGGCTAACCTTACACTCAGTGAAGTATATCTTTGGTTCCGCTCAACATAGCACCATATCTGGCGTATATTTTGAAAGAGCATTGACGGGGTATATCACCATGCTGTAGAAGTTTGGTTCATTATTCATCTCTGCGAACTAGCACCCGATCAAACGAATTAATAAAATCTGCACCAAATTTAAATCAGTTCATATTAATATTTTTCGCATAGCCAGCGTGCGCAGTTCAGCTCTACCCTATGGTTTGAATGTGCATGAACACCCCAAACATATACTAGGAGATCAGGCATTGATAATGTTTGAGAAGTATCCTTCATGGAAATATTGTGAACCTCCGAAATGCGACAAAACTTATGTTACAACCTAATACAACGTGGATTTACACACGAATATTGGTAAGTATTGACCGGGATTATAAATTAATTGAATGCATCTGACGTTAATCTCTCCGATCTTGAAGGAATTGTGCCATTCTTGCCTTCTGTTCCATATAACCCTGCTCAGTTGAAATTCCTATGTAAAGAGTATAATATACAATTCCCTGAGCTTCAGTATAAATTTGGCATCTTGTATGTGTATCTGTCCTTTTGATCACGAATGAATCTCCTGAGGTCTTCAGTGAAAACTGAAAATATAATAATATCGATCAATCAAATAACCAATATGCTCACACGTCCGGAAGTGAAGTGAGAAAGATGAATCTCTTGAAGGGGCTCGTTAAATGAAAAAGTCCATTCGAAAAAGGAGTTAACGGTTTCCAAACCCACCTATAAACAATTGCTTAATAATAAAATTGGAAAATATTTTACCTCAATCAGTGGGCAAATATACTCGGCGGGGAAGTTGATTAATTCCAGTTCAAGCCTTTGGAAACCAGAAATCACATGAAGAAATTCGCGGGATGGAGTCCATCGATTAGGCTACAATGCAATCATTTACAGTTAAATTTGTTGCAAATATAATACTTGTTCTGTTTATGGACATTTTTAATTTTGATGTTACATATATTCAAACAAATATTGATAGTAATAAAAAAACTCACAAAAAAATGCAGAAAAGGTTCAACGCGGAAATTAGTGATCTTTGTAGCGAAAGAAGAGAACTTGACGATAAAATGTTCATTGATGAAATTTTGAACATGTGCATTTACCGTAATTGTCAGGCCCTTAACTTGGAATTTCTCTATCAGGTCGAGTAGCCTGAAATACATATACAATGTTGTTTACTTATGGGATACGAAGCTGAATTTAAATGGTATTTTTATGATTTTTGGCTAGCATGTTTATTAAAGAATTTCTTTCCGTTGCTCAACAAAGTCAGATATCTATATTATTTATGTATTATAGTCATAGTTGCCCAACACTGGCGGCGAGGTGATTTCATACCATGATGATGACCCCCTCCCCCTCCCTCCCTCGTGATGACCCCCTCCCTACTCATGGCGTGCGGACTGAGCCCCTCTAAATGGGGTCATGGTCAAAAATCAATTGGTAGGTCAAGGCTAGGTACCGTACCCAATCGATTATGCAGTACCCATGTAGCTACCGTAACCCAGTTCCTTGGGTCAGATCCAGTTCCTTGGGTAAAACATTTTTCTAAAAATGTCATTCAATTTTCTAAAAATCCTAAACCTATCATACAATGAGTAATTAGATATACTGCAGGATAATTGAAAATAATTGTTTGCTCAATTATGGATTTTTAGAAAAATGTTTGACCCAAGGAACTGGATCTGACCCAAGGAACTGGGTTACGGTAGCTACATGGGTACTGTATAATCGATTAGGTACGGTACCAGGACTTTTCAAAAATAAAGTTAGTTTGCGATAATCGGGATTACGGTAGTGGTATACGGTATCTGTGGGTACTGTACTATCGATTGGGTACGGTACCTAGTCTTGACCTACCGTTGACCTATCAATTGATTTTTTCACTATGACCCCTACTCATGGAGTGGCCTATTTAGAGGGGCGCAGCCCGCACACCATGAGTAGGGGGTCATGGGGGTCGCCGCCGGCGTGGGCAACTATGATTATAGTTTACAGAGAATTTTCACCAAATTATAAGAGCAGTTCTCACATCTCCTGACTATCCACTGTGATTTTGTGTAAATGAACGTCGTCAGGCATTTTCCCCTCGAATGCCGACAATAATTTACCCACGAAAGAGTTATCAATATGAATCTGAAAATAATCATTTAAGATACCATGGGAAATATCGCATGCAATTGCGAACTGTTTTTATAATATAACATATAATGGAACTTATAATTAAAGCGGAAATATAAATATATTGACAAACATTAAATATGACGAGATTGTCCGAAACGTGCTTAGCACGAAATTCTTTAATGGCATTGAACACCCTGTGTGGGACTTCATCGGATGTAAGCATATCAGTATTGCCCTGTGTACCCTGCGAAATATTACTTTCGATATTCTCTATAACAAAACTAAGATAAAAATCACATCTCTCCAGTCCCAGTATCCACATTCTAATTTCTATCTGCTCTCCTTGCCATCCTTCGATATCCGAAGGAGAAGCGAGTCTTTCTCGCGCCATTCCCCATCAGCGCATACGAAAAAACCTTCTTTTTGCTCAACATTGTAATTTAACAAATAATTCGAAAAGTTTTACCTAATGTAGTCGAGTTAGGATAAGACTACCTGTTCAATTATGAAATAGGAAATTTCATGCTTCGGCTTTATCCATCCTTCGAAACGGGTCAAGAAGTACATTTTCTGACTCACGCACTCCATAATTTCCAAATTGTCTCTTAAAGAATAACAATACACATATTGGTTATGAATTCACCGAACTCACCGATCGATATGGGAGAGAATGGAGAAGAGGCAATCGTCAGGGAGAGAAGAGAAAATATCCTGAGAGAATCTGATCAAAACAAGAAACGCGTGGAAATTCTGCACCTTATCATTCAGCATCGGAGAGTTCTTGAAAAGTAAGGGGGAAGTGGAATTCATTGCAATTGTACTCAACTGACGAATTATGGAACGACCTTGCCATATAAATGCAAGCTCCCACCCAGATTGTTGAATAATAGGGAGACGGCGTGGGTGCAAATGTATTGAGTGCCAGAAAAACGCGCGAGAGAACGCGATGATGCGAGAATGCCCGCGTACTGCGATGCAGAAGAGGAATCGCCAGAGGGAGAACTGTGTTCTTGTTCAGAAGTAATGAATGTGTGTTGCTTTTGTACGCCAACACTGTAAACTGGTAACGATAATTGCCACAATCCTTCTTATCACAACCACAATAAAGATTGCACACTGTGGCAGTAGAATGAATCTAATGATTGATGTATGGATAATTTTTGAATCACTATATTTGAACGACTGTGGGTATGAATTGACGCTTTATTTCTCGGATTCAGAACAAAGACCGGCTAGGTGTAACATGAAATAAGTTCTTTAAAATATTTGTGTATTTTTCTTGTTGCGATCAGATCATGTGCTAAATATTTTATAATTGTCAAATGATGTAATAAATTTGCAATTGCTTAAACACATGCGTAGGAAATGTTTTATCCTTCGAACTCGCCATCATCAATGGCAGCGCTCCCTGTTGGCGCAGCTCTTGCAGCACAGTCCAATGGCCACTGCTCGTTTGCAAACTCTATCTGAGACGATAGATCTGCACGTCTGGATATCTGGATCATCCGAACAGTCGTATGGTTTGCATGGTTCGAGAGGATTGAATTGAGAGAATAGATCTTCACTTGTGGGAATAGCTGTGGTGGAGGGAACGGTGGCGTCTGCAAAGATGTGTGAAGCGGAGGAAGGATAATAGTGCGTACCAGTCATGGCCCTCGCAGCTCCAAAGAGTGCACATAAAATTACGAGAAGGAATCTCATAATGGGACAAGGAATGAGCGCCCAACACTCTGTTTTATTCCCATTTTGTTGTGAATCACTATTTGGACGAATAATATGTGGAGTTAGAATGTTGTTGTTGTCTGCACAAATATCGGTGTTGAATTGATTCGCTGTGTTTGACCATGAATCCGAGTGATTAAAAAAAAGATTTTGGAGTCGGCATGAGAAGAGGAAGAAGAAATAAGGAAATGTAGCATATGTAATACAAAGAGCACTGACTTCGAATTGATGATTGACATACTTCGAATTGACATAAATTTTGTCTTCTCAATATCTACTTTGCTGTGATCGTAAAATCTTGAACATCACGAGCAAAAAATGTTCAAATCGTTTATCATTCCATGTATCACACTCAGTGACAGTGTTCCGGGTTGGCGCAGCTCTTGCAGCACATTCCGACCTTGACAACCCCACTGCACAACTTTTTCTCCACGATATCACGGCAGAAATGTTCACTGGGATCCTCAGAGCAGTCATCCGGTTTGCAAGGCTCCAGCTTGTTGGATGGGAAGATTTCCTCGATCGAGGGTGAAGAAGAGGGGATGGTTTCACCTGAAGTGCACTTTGAAATGAGGAAGATAGAATATGCAAATACCATGGTTGCAACTCGCAGCAAAGGCAATAGTACACAGAAGGAGCAGGAGGAATCTCATATTTGGAGGGTAGAAGGTTGAAGATGGGGAATGCATCCATCGTTGCATTTTTATACCGAATGTAATTGAGTCACAGGAAGAGCGACTCACTGTTTGTTTTGATGAGCATGTTTATGGTTATTTTCAGCACTGAATCACAATCGCCGTTTTGAAAAATTATGTGTTGCTGCCTAATATCTTCTTGTGATTAGCCAAATAGAAGGGTCGGTCTTTCAAAAAAACCCTCATTCTTAATTTCATACGTGTATACCACGCACTATCGCCATTGATTCAATATTTTCAAATTACTCATTATGATGAGATCTCCTGAGACGTGAGAAATGAGAGGGAGAGAGTAGATGACGTGCACCACTAATTCTCGACACGAATGACTCCTTTGCCGATTTGTTTTGCAAAAAATGCGAATCGGCAGAAATACTGGTATCATCAGATGCGGCCTTGACAGTTGAGGAAGACTGGGAATCTAGAATATTGAATTGAAGAACTGATTGAAAATAAAGATGCATAGGAAGAGTGCATTAGATGTCAGAGAGAAGAGAAAGCAAGAAATAAAATGAAAGACATCCAGTGAAGAAGAAGAAAGTGATTGAAATTTCCAGATGAGATCGTGCATTATGCGAAGATCATTTATGAGAGAAAAATTACAATTGAGCATAAGAGAGACTATCTGAGAGAACCGAGCAATATCACCCATAGGCCGTACAACGAAAAATAAAGTAATGATTTTAAGATCTCCATAGGAGTAACTTTTCACCTAGAGTTCGAAAATCTACCTTAGAAAGCCGTATCTCTGACCCCTCATTTCCTGTTTCACGCCTCAATGGCGAGGTCAGTTTTTGTAAATCGTGAACGGCTACTCCAAACCTCCTACATGTATAGTGATTCTGATAGATCTCGATGAGATAAGCATTTTTACTGTTGGAATTGAAAAGCTAGCTCATCTGTGAAAAAATATGGCAAAAATTATGAAAAAAATTATGAACAAATTGACGCCCTGAAAAATTTTCCGGTAAAAGGTATCAAATAAACTTTTTCATTCGATTCCTCGTTCAAAATTACCCCTAGGTGCAAAATTTCGTTTTGATCGGCGTGAACATATGCACTGATTTTAATCTCCGAACAGTGAAGAATTATTGATTTTAGCATCTTCGGAGCGACGAAATTTTCTGAAATGCTGTAATTGGCCCTCAGAATGATTTATAATTTCCAAATAACTTCTGTTGTGAATATTAAAATGCTTTTGAGCGCATCGAAACTTATAATTTTGTCACTACGTTCATGCAAAATGACCAAAAGTTTAAAATTTCCAAATTGGAAAAACTGCTTCAATTTATGCGTGTATCACCTTTAAACGTTGTAAAACACTCGCAAATAATGAAATAAAGTTGTGAGGTACCAGGTTAATGGTAGTTATGGTCAAAGTAAAAAAATGGGTTTTTATTGTTGCATTGAGGATGTTGACTTTTCGAAACATCCCAAATGTTACTCTGCTGTTTATTCATGTTCGCTAACTTTATCTTGTCCCTTTAAAAATATAATTTAAGATCATTTATGGATGTTGCATGTAAGCGCGCATCCGAAAACTACGCATTAGAGATCTGGTTCGGAGACCTAACTGACCATTTTTACGCAGGCCACTATTGAGAACGACTCTCCCAAAGGTCAGTATAGAACACAAAATTGGTTGAAGACAATACTATCAATATCTTAACAAGTAGAAATAAGCATCCGAGCGACCATTCGGATGTTTCGGAAAGTGCAGAATCATCGACATCCTCAAGGCAACATGAAAAAATCCATTTTTTTTAATTTGGCCAGAAATACAGTTAACCTGGTACCCCACAACCGTATTTAATTATCTTCGAGTGTTTTACAACGCTACGAGGTGATACAAGCATAAATGGAAGCAGTTTTTCCAATTTAAAAATGTTGACCTGTTGGTCATTTTGCATGATCGTAGTGACAAAATTATAAGTTGTTATGCGCTCAAAGGCATTTTAATATTCACAACAGAAGTTATTTGAAATTATAAATCATTCTGAGGGCCAATTACAGCATTTCAGAAAATTTTGTCGTTCCGAAGATGCTAAAATCAATGATTCTTCACTGTTCAGAGATTAAAATCAGTGCATACGTTCACGCCGATCAAAACGAAATTTTGCACCTAGAGGTAATTTTGAACGAGGAATCGAATGGAAAAGTTTATTTTGTACCTTTTACAAGAAAATTTTTCAGGGCGTCAATTTATTCATAATTTTTTTCATAATATTTGCCATATTTTTTTCACAGATGAGCTAGCTTTTCAATTCCAACAGTAAAAATGCTTATCTCATCGAGATCTATCAGAATCACTATACATGTAGGAGGTTTGGAGTAGCCGTTCACGATTTACAAAAACTGACCTCGCCATTGAGGCGTGAAACAGGAAATGAGGGGTCAGAGATACGGCTTTCTAAGGTAGATTTTCGAACTCTAGGTGAAAAGTTACTCCTATGGAGATCTTAAAATCATTACTTTATTTTTCGTTGTACGGCCTATGGGTGATATTGCTCGGTTCTCTCAGATAGTCTCTCTTATGCTCAATTGTAATTTTTCTCTCATAAATGATCTTCGCATAATGCACGATCTCATCTGGAAATTTCAATCACTTTCTTCTTCTTCACTGGATGTCTTTCATTTTATTTCTTGCTTTCTCTTCTCTCTGACATCTAATGAAGCGTGGTGTGGATAGGGAGTAGAGTCGACGTTTCTGTATGTGCTATCAGTGATGAGGATCAGAGTCTAGTTAAATTGTGAAAGCAGTCACAAACCGAGCTTGCAACTCGCAGCGACGACAAAAGAGGGGGGGGGTGTCAAAGGAGCAACGGTCAAAAGAGCAACGGGGTGCCATTCGCTGGAGATTCGAGCTAGCCACTTGGTAGTTGGTTCATTGTAACCAGTATGTGCTACCCCACATTTACATATATAATTCTTGTCGCCAGGCTTTCATGAGTTTCACTCCATATCCATGAATGGTCCAAAATTGCGAATTTGAATAAAAAATCATGATTAGATAAACAGCCAATGTCGTGACTAATCGATATTCTAGTACTCCAGTGACTACTTTAGCCAAGTAACTTGAGTATGGATTGGTTACTATATTTGGTGTTTATCTAACCATGATTTTCCACTCAAATTCGCAATTTTGGACCATGAACCCCTATTCATGGATATGGAGTGAAACTCATGATCGCCTGGTGACAAGATTTATATATGTAAATGTGGGGTAGCACATATTGGTTACAATGCACCAACTCCCAAGTGGCTAGCTCGAATCTCCAGCGAATGGCTTAGGCTTAGGCTTCTTCTTTTGACCGTTGCTCTTTTGACACCCCCCCCCCCCCCAAAAGAGCACGGAAGGACAAGGAGAAGTCTCATCGTTGAGGAAGGCGAAGAGGGTAAAGAGAGTGTAATGAGCTCCACTTTATACAGAGTTTGATTGAATCACGGCAGAAACAATTCACGTTGTTTATTTTCTCGTACGCGTTGTTTTTTATTTCAATGGTGAGTTTCTACATTGATTCATTACATCGCATACATTGATTCAGCATTTGACCATGAATGTACTATCCGAATAACGATTAGCATCGTTTGAATCATTCGAAGGGAGAAAATCACGTTTTCATGCTCCGTTCACAAGCTTATTGATGCTGACATTAGAGTAAGATCGAGAAACGAGGAAATTGCGGGGTGGTCTAACCCAAGAATTACTGCTCCAAAGTATCAGGTGACTTTCAGCCGTTCTCACCAAAAAGCAGACAAGACGAGGCGATGGGTGGCAGCGATTTCGCACTTCTGAAGTACGAAACAGCGCTCATTGTGTGAGTTAGCGATGAAATTACGCGATTCTCTCCATTTCGCGAAATTCATATTAAGCTGGTGGGAAGATGGATGCAATTACGAGAGTCGATGACATATTTCGACCAATAGTGACTGTTATTTCACGTTTCTCTAATATTGTCACGGATTTAAATATTAAATATTTCTTAGATACGTCAGAGTGATGGAAGGTCTCAACCTCGTTCTCTTTCTCCTCATCATTTATACCATTCACGTAACTTTATTTTTTTGCGTGGATAATGTTCTAAGGTTTCAGTCCATCCCGGTTCCTTCACTGGGAGCGTACAAGTACTGCTTGTACCAGATCCTTTTCTGGCCCTTCATCTCCCATTTATGTACCATATTCGTGCCCGTTTTCACGGTGCCCATTATCGGTGAGACGAGTTCATGATTTTTCTTCTGCTTTCCTTACGAAAGTGAGCATGTGAAGAAGATAACCATACCTTTTTTTTTAAATTTAGCGGCAATTAGTCGCCAATTTCGGTCAAATATTTTGAAGGTGCATACCACTACTACGATTTTACCGATAGCCCAGCCACTGTACACAGTTTAATGGTGAGCTCTCTCTTGAACTTAACACAGTCATTTATCGCCACAGTGTGTCTGGATTGCGATGGTCGGCTTCGATCTGTCGTCGATTCTGGATGGATTCAAGTACCGTCTTCGGGTACTTTTGCTCACCTTCCACCCAAGGCTCGCCAATGGATATTTATGGGTATGCTTCATTAATTCGATAACAGAGCAACACTGAAGTCATCAATTTTCAGATTGGAGTGAGCATTTTCACCAAGATTTTGGTGGTAGCATTCATCTGCGTGTGGATTGTCCCTATCGGAGAGTACTTGAAGAGAGATGAGATGAGAAGTTATCTGATTCAAGTGAGATAACGTTGACTGAAAATACGGGATCAATCCATAGAAGAAGTACCGTAACCACGAATGCAGTGTCTTCTCATTGCAGCGGTTTCCCAAAGCTGTGCCGACGTTTGACGCACACAAAACTTTCGTTGTCTATGACTTCAAGCGAATCCCAGGTTGTTTATTATTCGTGGGGCTAAATAATCTATAAATCGAAGGTCTCTCAAACATAATGGTTATTCTCGCTGCCATGTCCGGCTTTCTAATATTTTATGGAGGATCAATTATTACAGCCATAGCTATGTGAGTTATTAGATTTGTTCTTCAATCGCCGTGCAAATAATTACAGGCTACTTTATCGACAAAGGGACCAAATGAGCTGTGCCACACGGCAATTACAGATTAAATTCGTTAGAAAACTGAGCATACAAGTTTGAAGTTTTTAATTGAATAAAGTGAGAACATTTGATTTCCAGGGCGCAGTTCCCTCTCTCGTGCTTCTCTGTCCTCTCTCTGCGCTCGCATTGCTCATGTGGCTACAAGTCAAACTCAGCTCGAATTGTGAGATATCAACACTGTGCAATTAAGGATTTTTGACGATACATGAGAGTAAGATAACAGATAAATGGCAATTGCTTAACGATGGAAACGAAATTTATCCACACCTTTTTTAAATGAAAACGCGTGACTTTCAGGCTAAAAAAATTGATGAACATTTCTCCATCTTATCATATTATTTCAGGGGCGGGTTATGCAGTTGTCATGCTTCTCAGTATGCACGCACCGCTCACCTCGTTTATGATGATTGTTCTACATGGTGTATATCGGGAGGTCCCAGCTTTATTTTTGCAACATATTCAAACATGAAAATACATTTCAGGCTATTACCTCTTCTATAAAACATCGGCTGTTTGGAAGATACGTAATTCAGCCAGTCCTGATCATGCCTTTCAACTTCACTTCTCAGCAACCTAGCTTTTATCATCAACAAATTTAAGAATGTCACCGTATGCAATCCACGTTTCCCAACAGATACCATAGAGAGTCATATTATCTTGGCTTATTTTTAACCCAAAACTGTCGCGTTCAACCTTCACACACATAACGTTCAAAGTGGCTCACTGATATAATTTTTCCTTGCCGGTTTCTCAAAGCTAACAAATCAACACCGCCCACATGCGAAATGACTGTAAAGAATGCAAATCATTTATTTCGAATTATCCATTTGATGATAAACAATGTTTATCTCGAAATGATAGTGAATTCAAATTCCACTGTATGCAAATCATCAATTATAGCGTAACGTGAGGTGGAGATGATGACAGAGAATAACAGCATTGTTATGCATTAAAATGTAACATTGATTTGTTATTCCTAGCAAACAACTAAAAAGTAAAATATAATTTAATTCATTTTTGAATGGATCTGATATTTGTGACCGATACGGAAGGTCGGCTATAGTTTCTGCAAATAATCTTCGTGAACATGTTCACAACGGCCTGAAAATAATGTTTTCTTTCGTGGTTTCAGTGCAGTTTCTCACCAATTGGTAGGTTTTGTACTGCGAGATTGTCATTATCGAAGTAAGAGGGGCGTGTGTAATTAGGAAAACGATGATGACATACCCGGCCACTGAAATTATCTCGTCACAGAATCCCTTCGATATAATTCAAAATGAATCGTCGAATCAAAAAGGTCAAACTCACGATTAGAACGAAGATGAAATTCCAAGATAATTAGCGTGCCCAGAGCGAAAATCGGACAGAAAAGGACAACGAAAGGGACGAGAGCCTTGAATTCAATTCAAGCATCAACCCTAAATTATTCGTATTCAGTTCAAAACTAGACCTGTAACGAAAGTTGCGAAATAAATCGACCATGGAGACGCTTAGTAGCAACGCTCATTCTGTCTTTGTGAACATGCATTAATCTATAAGTGTTGGATTTTGCGCGCTTAGCAACATGCCTTAAGTGCACATGAGAATTGAAGAGACGACAAGTGTTCCATAACAACAAATTACAATTGAAATTCCTGACAGAATGACCATACTCTCCCTGAACCCTGAACGAACGGGAATTCCACCCATGCCCTGACAGTGAAAAAGTATAGGGTAACCTGGAATTCTATTAATATCGTAGATCACAAAAGAATTGTACTCGTCGAAGCGTTCAACCACGTTAGGATAATACTGGAATAGAGTAATTTTAACTCATACTACGAGGTCGACATTGGTCTGAGATTTTTCACTGGCAATAACTACTTTGGTGAGGAAATGCGGAAAATGAAAAGTCGGTCTCTCGTTTTCCGTCAACTGGTAATGACAGGAAGTTAGCTCACCTGCACTAAGTATTTCCGCATCTCCTCACGTTTCAGATGTTGACCAATCGGCGCAATACGCCACCCGACAAATATTATCGCAGCAAGCTTTGAGCTCAACGCCAACTCAATCTAAATGGAAAGCGGGATTCTTTAATTTCAGTTCTCGACTCATACCCAGAAGGGGTTGTAGACGAGGGCGGGGTGAAACATCCAGAGAAGTACTCGCAGACGATACTTGAAGCCATCGAGGATGGATTCGATATCGAAGACTACGATGAGCATCCAGAGACACTAGAAACAAATACAAAATACAATGGAATTTGTAATAAAAACGTAAAAAGAAGTCATTACCATGATGCCGTGAACGATGACGGGATTATCAGTAAAGTCAATACAGTGATATGACCCTGCAAAGAACAATTTAGATTGAAACTATGGGTAAAAGTACCGAATATCGGGACGACGAAGACAGGCCCGAGCAGGGTACAGAACTGAGATATGAAAGGCCACGCGACGATCTGGTACAGATAGAACTTGTAGCCCTCGCTTGAACGACCGCTGTGGGTCTGAGTAAAATGAGACGAAATAATGAAAGTTTGTGCTCCCTTGAGCTCCTTCATTAGTACTTTAGTACTGATGGTCAACGCCTCGACGAAATTGTCTTCGACGAAAAGCGTAAATTTAGAGGAATCGGAAGGCATACGTGAATAATTCGAATTGTGATGAAGAATACGATAACATTCACGAATTGCACGCATCGGACGAATCTGTGGAAGGTACTTATGAAAAATCAATGCGAACAAATTTACATTCCTTTCCTTCCTTTGCACACTCCCTCTGCCTAAAGGCGCCAATTTTCAACCGTAAACTCCCTTGACTATCGTGAGTGTGGGTGGAATATGCTGTGAAAATATCAGGTAAGGGTGGAAGGCTGAAAAGGTGCAAAAATATAGCGAAGGAAAATTCAAATTTGAATTCATGCCATTTGGTATCTCGGATACCAGTAGAGGTACTTTCACCTCATGCTCAAGTCGCTACCTCTACTGGGAGCCGAGACTCGAATTTGCGAGAACTCCAAATTTGATCTTTCCATTATTGAGATTTTTTAAAGATCAATTACATCCTTTATATTTCCACTGCAATAAACCCAGACTGATCTTTCTGATCATAAATTCTGTCTCTCTGACAACGCTACATCCAAGTATGATTCACCCGTGAATTTCTATCCTAATTGTTAGTCTCGTGAGATTGCGCACCTTTACGACTCCCGTGTTGATGTCAGTCTCTCATTGGCTCTCATCCCCTCCTTCCCTCCTCCGCCTCTCCCCTTTATCTAATGAGTACTCATCCATACGTGAACCCCCACTGCTTTTCATCCTCGCTTCTCTTTTTACCTTATTCTTCACTGCTTGATTCCTTCCGTACAACGTGATGTGCAACAATGTCAATTTTATCTCCACTTGGACCGATCGGATCTTGCAATTTATTTATGTTCGTGCATTCTGGCGCGCTCGCAAACCGTTTAGAGACATCTATCTTAGGCATTTATTTTGACCATAACACATTTGACCATAACACATAACACATAACACAAGATTTTCCAACATCACATATTGGCATGTTCTGTAGCCTTATCAATGGAATGGTCTATTATAGAATTTTGATAACAAACCTTGTCCATCCAGGAGTCAAGAGAATGTCCTTACGTAATTTTCTCGTAATGTTACCAAGTCCCTATCGGCGTCAATTGTACGGATACCGAGGACAGTTATAGTCTTCGTCACACCTGTGGTCGTCGATTGCTGATCTCCATTCATCTCCCCCTTCCTCATCCTCCAATCTCTCTCTAATTAGTCCTCGCGATCCCAATGTGCTTCGTCTCTACCCTTCTTGGCAAGTTATCCTGGATAACAATTACTCATACATGCTCTTCCCTTCCCGTGTGATTCCCTCGTGAGTCTCCCTTGTGATCCACTTCACGAATCTCGTGATTTGATCTTGTAGTCCTCTTTAGTCTTCTCCTTCTATGAGTGATTCATTCCTGGTCTCTTAAGCGCTACTCCCTTTCAGTCTCTCAGCAAGCTTCTCCTTCTTCCCTTGATTCCTTCTTGTCTCTCGTATTCAATTGAAGAGTCCATATCATACAACTGAATGCATAGTTTGCTCAGTCCTTTTCACAAATCTCTCTCCCTCTCTCCCCTTTCTCCCTCCCTCTCCTTTTCTCTCTCCCTCCCCCCCTATCCTTCCCTCTCCCTCCCCCTCTACCTCTCCCTTCCCCCCTCCCACTCCTTCTCCCTCCTTCTCCCTTCCCACTCTCCTACTTCCCTCTCTCCCCTCTCCCAACCCCAACCCTCCCTCTCCCTCCTCCCTCTATTCATACCCTTCCCTCTCTCTCTCTCTCTCTCTCTCTCTCTCTCTCTCTCTCTCTCTCTCTCTCTCTCTCTCTCTCTCTCTCTCTCTCTCTCTCTCTCTCTCTCTCTCTCTCTCTCTCCCTCTCTCCCTCTCTCTCTCTCCCTCTCTCTCCCTCGTTCTTTCCCTCTCCCTCTCCCTCTCTCTCGCGATCCCAAAACGCTTCCTTTCTCCCTTGCTTACTTCCACCTTCAGCGCTCTAGATGGCTACCGTAGGCCCGACCAATCGCAGTGATTCGTACTTGAACTCGTGTCTAACAACCACTAGCTCTTGAACAACTGATTCATCAAAAACTGTTTAACGCTAAAGAGTTTTCGCCACTTATCCTGGAAAACAGTGATTCATTCAGCGATTCCCTTCCCATCTTCCCCTCACGAGTCTACCTTGTGATCTTCCAATTAATGAATCCCGTGATAAGTACTTGTAGCCGTCTGTTAGTCACTTTAGTCTGAGCAATCTTTGGCCTTTATTTCACTTACTTCCTCTTTCATCTGCCTAAAATCTCCAAAATTTCATTGCATCCTAGGCCCTTTCTTTCACTTCTAGAGGACATTCCGTTCAACTATGAGTGGCGAAGCTGTCCAATCATCTCCGATGGGCACATTCATTTTGTTCTGGAAGCCACCGTTCGCGCCGGACGACTTCGTGTCGAAATCAGATTTCCATGAGTATCTCATCTTCAGATGTATTGGGGTGTCCGGAAAGTTCGTATAATTTTTTGTTTTTTTTTTTATTCAATGCTTTACAATTCTCAGTGACCAATGTATGCCCCCTTCTTTCTCACTACCTCCCTCCAGCGATTGGGCAGGGTCTCGATTCCTCTCTTCCAGAATGCGGGTTTCTTCGAGACCGAAAGCCCTCACGCCCTCATGAAAGCCTTCACGAAAGCCCTCACAACTTCATCTCGATTCTTGAACTTCTTTCCTTTGCAGAAGTCAGAGAGAGCGGAAGCAGTGGTAGTCGCATGGGGAGAGATCCGGGGAATACGGTGGATGGGGAATCCTCTCGATCTGCAGCTCGTCCATTTTCTTCTGGGTCATCTTCGCTCGATGTGGGCGAGCATTGTCCATCAGAAGAAGAATTTTGCCCTGGTTCAGGAGTCTGGGAGGGACTCTGATCGCGACGTCTTCCAGTTGCTCAGAGAAGAGGTCGGCATTGATGCTGGTGCCAGGGGCGAGGATCTTATAGCAGAAGGGTATGGAGGAACCACTTATAGCAGAAGGGTATGGAGGGGGAGTCAGCTCCTTCCGACTGGGCCAGGGCAGAGTGGGCCTCCTTCACGGATCGGCCAAGACTGTAGTAATGAAGTAAAACTGCTCGGAGGTAGAGATGGGAGTCCATCACAAGAATCAATGTAGCAACTAGGAGACTGATTAAATCCTCTCACTACTCAACGTCAGAATGATGCAATACATTGTTGACAAACAGATTGCGCAATCACTGCATTTGATCGCGAACTGACTTTTTTCCGAAGCATTATACGAACTTTCCGGACACCCCAATAGTTGAGAGAGCGTGAAAGCTTATTCCTAGGTATTTCGTGCTAGATATTCATTTGATATTTTTGGAATTGAATTAATAGTGTCTAGAATTGCGAAGAATCCGGCTGACCTTTCTTTGTTCTTCCCGACTCTTTAATCCCCGTACCACCTGGCTGGAGCCTCCCCTGCCTGAAATGGAGATGCGGAGGGGAAGGTCAGCCGTTCATGCGCAATTTTAGGCCTCCGATTACTCTCATGCTGGCGACCGATTACTGGTCTCTAATCCGCCTTTCTCTTCACTATCATCCGTTCCCTCTCTCCCTCTAATGAGTGCCCTCAATGAGTCCGCAACATGGCAAATCGGAACGTGTTCTCTCGTTTGACGCACTCTTTCGCATTGTATGGCCGGCGAGAGAGCACACTCAATTATGAGGATACATCCCGTTTGGCAAATCTAGTCCTCAGGAGATCACATTCTCTCTCCCTTCCTAGTGCCTCACGAGACCTCTTCCTACTGTACCTTCTCCTCCTCCCCCTCCCTCCTCCTCCCCTCCCCTCCCCCCATCCCTCCCTCCTCCTTCTCATTCAGATACAACTCCGCCCCTTTCATTCCCATCCTACTATTTCTCATTTCCTTTATGGAGGACTCATACTTGCTTCCCCGATTGCCGTACTCGATCATATCTTTGCCGTTTTTTTGCATTGCTTTGCATACTTTCTGGTATGATATGAAGTGACTTTCAGGCAACGACACCATGCCCGAGGACACTCCACTCGAGAAGCTGAGGAAGGAGGTCGAGCAGCTGAGGAGAGAGGCGTCAGCCGCCCAGCGCCTCCCCACCTCCCAGGCAGCCGCCGAGTTAGTTGCCCTCATGTATATGATTTTCCGCGCATTTTAGTTCTCCAATTTGCGTCTGAACTGCATTTAAAGTACCATGATTGATGTTACCAGTTGGAATTTTTGATTGCAACAACACAAAGGTCGTTTCACTCAAATTTCCTCCACTGCTGAACTGACCATTTACTTTTTTAGTCTCTATCACGCGTGTCGTCTAAGAATCGAATAAAATATGGGGGTGCTTGGCACATAAATATGTCACCCACTTCTCTCAACGGTTTTCGGCAGTCCTTATGGTCCCTCACAAGATAGCGTCGAGCTTTGTTCCGAAATTTCGATTTCGACGACGTCAGACGTCGTCGAACTTTCTCAGAGCCGAAATTTCACTTATTTGGAGCTTCATATCTCAGCTTATATTGATGCTGATGATGTGACAAGGGATCGTTCTGTACAGAATTTCCAGGAGAACAATCCTGGATCATCGGTTTATCAATTTTACAAAATTATTAATTTCATAATTAACAAAAATTAATGATTTTTCCCATAATTTCATCCCAAGGTTGACATGTAGCTCAATTGATAGAGCTCGTCAAGACGAATCGAATGATATGCTGAACGACCCAATTTTAGGGGTGCGGCACGGAGATATGCTCATTTCAAGATTTTAATTTCCCCTGCGTTGAGTGAACAAGCTCGATTTTACGATTCTTTTTCAATTCGTGGGTATTCCCTAATGTTTTTAACTGCTTTTCTGTTTTCAGACAATTCATAATTCATAATTAATCGATAATTTGTTTAGAAATCATAGACAATAGGTCAGATACTTTCAATAATCATTAAGTT
The DNA here is from genome assembly GCA_036245805.1 of Pristionchus mayeri. NCBI lineage: Eukaryota > Metazoa > Nematoda > Chromadorea > Rhabditida > Neodiplogasteridae > Pristionchus > Pristionchus mayeri. Next base: position 19,924,045 of record BTRK01000006.1, read on the forward strand.
CACAGCCAAATCTCATCGTTCTCTTCAGCAATGACCCTAGCAATGAAATCCTCCTCATGTGCAAAAGATTCTGCGATATTTGAAGCAACTTAAAAGTGATAACTCACAGATTGCTCACATTCCTCTGCATGATGTTCCTCCTCCTTCTCCACATCACTCTTGCTGTTCCCATCCGAATCAAAAGATGACCAGAATGTGTCGCCGGTGTGTCCTCCTGTCTCCTCCACATTGAGATAGCACTTGAGATTAGGAAGTTTGTCTTTCTTCGTAAGTCGACCTTCACCTATGCCCGGTTGGCACCTAACTCGCACACCGTCTTCCTGGAAAAGCAGACCATGGAGATAGAAACATCATGAGAAAAAGCTATATCAAACCTCAAAATCAAAGAAGAAGAAGTGAGTAATTCCGGGAAACACGTTCGAGCTCTTCTCCTTCACATTCACATCCTTCACTTCACATCTCTCTCTTCTCTCGCCTAGAACGAATCAGAATAAGTATGAATTGATATCTGAACGGAAATGAAAGTGGTATGTTTGAGGTCCTCTTCATGGGAATAAGAAGACGGCCAAGAAGCCGAAGACGTCGACGACGACATTGCTGAAGAGAACGATGAGATTTGGCTGTGAACTTAATGATTATTGAAAGTATCTGACCTATTGTCTATGATTTCTAAACAAATTATCGATTAATTATGAATTATGAATTGTCTGAAAACAGAAAAGCAGTTAAAAACATTAGGGAATACCCACGAATTGAAAAAGAATCGTAAAATCGAGCGAATGAGAGAAGGAGACCAGTCGATCACTGTCTTGTTCACTCAACGCAGGGGAAATTAAAATCTTGAAATGAGCATATCTCCGTGCCGCACCCCTAAAATTGTGTCGTTCAGCATATCATTTGATTCGTCTTGACGAGCTCTATCAATTGAGCTACATGTCAACCTTGGGACGAAATTATGGGAAAAATCATTAATTTTTGTTAATTATGAAATTAATAATTTTGTAAAATTGATAAACCGATGATCCAGGATTGTTCTCCTGGAAATTCTGTGTAGAACAATCCTCTTGTCACATCATCAGCATCAATATAAGCTGAGATATGAAGCTCCAAATAAGTGAAATTTCGGCTCTGAGAAAGTTCGACGACGTCTGACGTCGTCGACATCGAAATTTCGGAACAAAGCTCGACGCTATCTTGTGAGGGACCATAAGAACTGCCGAAAAATGGATTGAACTCAAAATTGAATTTTCCGATGTTCCTGCGTTTATACGATTTTAATGCGACACGCGTGCTATGACTCTATGACATCATAGACTACGAGACTAAGTGTAAACGACCAGTGAATGAGAAATTGGAATATTAAAGCGTGAATATGCACATGTGTCTAGATACCATACTTTTGCTCGAGCCAAAACAAGCATAGGTTGCACTATCTAGGGTTGCTCGTACACTGTAACACGTCTAATCTGATTAAAACTTCTTCTGATGTCCATCATTGCAGCCTCATCGCCTACACGCAGGCGAACGCGGCTGCCGACCCTCTCCTCGGCCAACCGGGGCAGGCCCCGCCCCCCAACCCCTGGCAGGTTAGACCTTCCCGATGATCTTTGATCTGTAGTCGTCTTCCAGTACTGTTTCGTTTCGAAAGTCTTTCTTTTTGCCCTCTCAAACATTTTGTGGTCCGTAGAACACGGGTGCGATCAAGCATTGATAGTGAGATGTCCAGTAGAGGTCACAAAATCATCCTTACGGTAATTGTTGCAGCCCCCGACCTGCTGCTCCATCCAGTAGAGTTCGTAATTTGGGTCACCGTCTCTTCATTTCCCACACTCTCTCGCCGAGAGAGTGTGGGAAATGAAGAGACGGTGACCCGAATTACGAACACTGTATGGAGTAGTCCCCTGCCCCGGTTCCGGCCCCGCCCCTTCCTCGTCTCCTTCTTCTCTTCTTCTCCCCCGTCGATCTCAACTCTACTTTCCCCCTCTCGATTCACTTCCTTACCTTCTACCATGTCCCACGACGATTCATTCCTCAACTCGATAATCCCTTGTAGTTTCTCCCTTGTAGATAATCCCTTGTAGTTTCAAACTGAATGCAGTTCCATAATTCTAATCAGGACACAATGTTTCCCTCGTAATTATCCTTTGCCCGTGAATATTTCCCACACGAATGTGGCATGCAACAAATGCAGTTTATCGTACGACTAGCATGATGAATAAAGACAGATATCTTAGCAATCCTTGTTCCCGACGGAGCATGGAGTGTACTGGCACACGTAAGGGAGTCCGATCTGACAGTTGCCTGCCACCCTGCAAGGATACTGTAAGCATGAAGTATTCGTCGTCCTTTTCTCTCCTCACCATGAAAGAGTAGTGTTAGAAGTGTCTACGTATGCACATTTAGCCATTGAATCTTCCACTGGTTCGTTCTCACCCCAATTTGTGTACGGATCGGCCGACTGAAGTAGACATGCTGATCTTTATTTTCATTCCGCTCTGGTAATCTCCACCTCGTCTATCCATTGCCATTCATCGTCTGTTTTCTCGTAGCCGATCCAGAAGGAGTCATCGGCGTTATCCATTACTTAACATTGGCTTAATATATCTCGATGTTGAAGATGAGTGAGACATTTTCAAGCGATGTGTGAAAGCAAACATCGAATTATTTATTCATCATATTTATTAATTTATTAATTGTCTACCTTCTCTAAAGTTGTAGAAACAATAAACTGTCTCACGTTGTTGCAGAAATATTCCCTTTTGTTCGTCGTGAATAGTGGCTAGTCCTCCTCCACCATTCGAGCATGTAACCTTCGCCTTGTTGAATGGAACTCCCGCAGGGGCAGCATGATAGCAACCACCTAGATTGTGTTGAAACATTTATTACTCGTGTACTAAGCCCCCACAATTTTAATTTCGTTTAGCACTAAAATTCTTTGATAGAACGATTTCGCACTATTTTGGCATACCTGCTGCTCTGATAGCAGGGTCGACTCCTCTATAGGCGTTCTTATCTGGCGTGCAGTAACAATTGGCTGCCAATAAAATGAGTTTTGCTATTAGAAGGAAAGACAAACCTTTGCAAAAGTTGACATGAGGGTTGTTATCGGCAGTACTGTCATTTGAAAAGTAGTATCCAGCGGAGGCCAATTCTTTCAAACCCGGAAACTCCACATCACCCTTCTGAAGAGTATCTAGGACGAAGTATTTCCTACCTGAATTAGATTAGCAATACTAACTGTTAACCATGATGACGCCCTGAGAAGCCTTGAATTGATTGATAGGGTTCATATTGTTCTTTCTAAACAAATAATCTTTCTGGATAAATAGTTCTTGTGAATAGCATTGGGTAGTACAGTTGGGAATCTTACGCGTCGGAGTGTGTAATGTAGTAGATGACCTGTCGAGTGCTCGCTCTCTCCGATTCATTCTCCAATCCATCGTTAAGCATATTGAGCGCGGCTTCGAATGCGCTGCAAAACAATGATCATTCCATTATTCAAAATCGATGGCCTTACGCGAGGACGTCAATCTCAACCACTCCCTTCTTCATTGATAGTTTCCCTTCTAACGTGTCGTCTTTGGTCATGTTAAGAGTGTAGATTGTCTGAAATTTTTGATGCAATCACAGTTACACACTAGACACTGAGTGAGGATTCGTGCGGTGTGCGATAGTTGTGCTGTTCGCTTTGTGTTGAGAGATGTGCATGAGAGTCGGCTAAGGAATAGCGCGTCAGTAACCCGCGGACTCATACGGGATTAGAACCTAGGAGCGAGAAGGTTAGATGTTTGATAGTTTTCCATTGAATTGCCAACACTAGTATGTAAGAGGTGGTAGTGGGTAAAAAGTAGCTGTAGCATTCATTCGCCAACCACTGCAGTTTCGGCAATGCTGATCACTCCGACTCTTGAGTAGAAGGACGCGTTGGTATCAGTGACGAGAAAGTCACTCACACCGTCAGAGATGAATGATTCTATCAGCGTTTTCGCCTGCAGTTTTTTTAAATGAAGAAGCAATGTTCTAAACACCCAATAACTTCTGAGAACACTCATTCAAGATCGACAGATAACTCACATCATGAATCGCATTCTCTCCCATCGCTTCCGAGATATCGACGATTACGACAATATCCAGCCAAATTCCATTGTAATCCCAGTTTTTGGGATTCCCGATTGAATCAACTTCACAATCGCAGTAAGTACCTGAACATTATCACACTGGCAATTATAAGAAGCTACAAGATGCAAGGATTTGTATGCACCCCATAGTATGCAGTATTGATTTAATTTTCAAATTTCCCAAAACATTTGAGGGTGATGGTACCTGCTTCAGTTGATTGTGCAGACTGTGGTGTCGAAGAGTCCGTCGAAGCTATAAATACATTAAAAATGAAGTTAAAAAGACTGATAACAGATGTTGTTCATTTGGCTTACGTAATGTGAATGTTGCGCCTCTCACTACACAAAGAACCAGCAGCAACTGCTGCAGAGATCGGAAGAGCATTCGAGAATGCGGTGGTGTGAGAAGGGCGGGAAAATTTCCGGTCACCGATAAGAACTGTTTAATCCCTCTTATCTATGGGAAACGTGAATCGTCATGAGAAGTCTCTCCATCCATCAGGGCAGTAACATTATTTCCGGTCTTTCAAACTTTGTCAAGAGCAATACCCAAACAAGTAATCGTATTTTTTGGCAATGATTTACCTAAATCATTTTCAGTTGATATGAAGGGGAAGAGGCCGATCTCAAATTTATTGAAAGTAAATTTAAATTTAGGTAAAAAATTGGTGTATTTGTTTAAGAATGAAGAATGGTAAGAATCATCTCATTCAAGAGCGTGAACGTTACCATCAGTCTAATCTGAAAGCTCTCAAGGATGATTCAGTGAGTGGGCGCTCGAATCGGCTTATCAGCTAAAAGTGAAATATTCTTGGAAGGGAAACTAGAAAAAGAGCACACCGAAATATTCGAATGCTCGTCTAATTGTATTCTCACATGCCGGCTCAATTGTATTAGGTTGTAACATAAGTTTTGTCGTATTTCGGAGGTTCACAATATTTCCATGAAGGATACTTCTCAAACATTATCAATGCCTGACCTCCTAGTATATGTTTGGGGTGTTCATGCACATTCAAACCATAGGGTAGAGCTGAACTGCGCACGCTGGTTATGCGAAAAATATTAATATGAACTGATTTAAATTTGGTGCAGATTTTTTAATTCGTTTGATCAGGTGCTAGTTCGCAGAGATGAATAATGAACCAAACTTCTACAGCATGGTGATATACCCCGTCAATGCTCTTTCAAAATATACGCCAGATATGGTGCTATGTTGAGCGGAATCAAAGATATACTTCACTGAGTGTAAGGTTAGCCGCTGATTCGTATCCAACTTGACCAACTCTTCTGAATCCAGAATTGCAACAACAGTGACTAACATAAGTGCGTTCCAATTACCACTCATGGAGGTATAATTTATCATTAAACAAGTGAGAGAAAGAACACTCCACTTGTGGGAAATTTGAATTTTTATTAATTCAATTCGCGCACAATTTTACCAAAATATGCAAGTTTAGGTGTTTCGAATTAAAGATTGTCATTCAAAAGCTATTTATTTCCAAACTTATCCCAAGTAGATACTAGTAAGGGAAGGGTTTATGGTTAGGATGGACACAACAAATCAGATATTGAACATGTGTGCGAGGTAGGAATATGAACAAAGTGCCGATTTCATTAGTTTAATTTACATACCATCGTTCTGAATGGAGCCACTTATCTCAACAGAACCCAATCTACCCCAAACTTTGTCTGCATACTGACCACTTTGGGTGAACTATATTCCACCACTATTTGGATCTGGATATCTATTGAGAAGAAAATTCGGCTTGCGAAAGTTTTCGCGACCGTCACCAACCATCCACATTATACAAACTCGTCTACATTTCTAGAACGATTTTCGTTTGTCATTATCCGTGAGTGGTTCAAAATTATGCACATATGTAGTACTTTACGCAAATCACACAAAATCGGCATAATTTATCCTTTTCAAGAAGAGCTGATGCGTGAAAATGATTTGTAATCCTTATCTCAGTACAACTTTGTCTGACTAATGTGCCTCCTCAACTGCCTTGACAGGACTGAAGTAAAGCGCGTAAGAAAGAGTACGAAGGCCCTCACTGATGATGAATAACGAAATTGAGATTAAATTAATTCGAAGAATTTCTGAGGTTAAAATGCATAAGAGATTGGACGCGACAAAACTTATGTTACAACCTGATATTCTCACATGCCGGCCCTATTTTATTAGCAGAAGAAATTAAATGGTGTTGAAGGATATACGAGAGAGTAGAAATTTATTTGACAAACTCTTCAAATCCGAGATAAATAGTCGAATGCTTTGACGAATTTAGAAAAAATTAACAGCGCCCATAAATGTCTGATTGGTTTAAAAATGATGGGTTGAAAATGAGCAAATTAATTAAGGCGATTTTACCATTGAGGATTACTTTGCGATAGTTAATACGTAATTCCAACGAGTAAATCAAGCAATAATTGGTATGCCGTCATCGTCGAGAGCGAAAACTCGAGGTCCGTTAGCGTGATTGGGCATCTCTCCATCTCTCCACTGTTCACTTATCTTGTCCTTCATAGCATCTTCTCCTCCTGATTCGTTCTAAACTATTTCTTTGCACTTTTGAACTACGCATTGTTATTTTTAATAATATTTAGTTGAATAAATGCCGACGAGACCTGAATAGCGTCTCTGACTATCTCCAGTCCGGCAATCATCGATTCGAGTTCAGTTGTGATCGGTTCAAGTAGACTGGCTCTGTACCAATTGACATGTCCCATAAAACTTTCGTGGTCCCAAGCAACTTTCGTGGTCCGAAACTTTCGTGGTCCGAAACTTTCATGGTCCGAAACTTTCATGGTCCGAATCTTTCATGGTCCGAAACTTTTGTGGTCCCAAACTTTCATGGTCCGAAACTTTCGTGGTCCGAAACTTTCGTGGTCCGAAACTTGCATGGTCCCAACAACAAATGCTTATCTTGCGAGTATAGTGTCATCATAGCATTATATTCGGGGCGAACATCATTGTAAAGTGTTTTCCGATTGTTAAGAGACCGGCTCGGTCAGATTTCTGAGCAAGCCTGACGTCGATTTTTGACCAAATTTTTTTCCTGGATACCCCATCAAATTTTGGAAACTCGAACAGCAAATCTCAAAAGTTAGGTATAGGTCTGAGTTAGTGTTGCTTGTCAAAAAACGAATCTTTGCTGACGTTACATCAGAAATCATTTTAAAATCAATAATTCATGTTTTGAATTATTTTTTTTTTCATTTTTGAAAAAAATCTAAAAATATTTGTTAGCTAACTCAGCCGGAAAAGCATTTTTCTAGTGCAATTTCACTCGCTGAATCCGAATTTGTATATACGAACCGACCAACACTGGAGGTAAACGAGATAAGCTCGAAAAAATTTCGAGCAAAGTAGCTCCATTATCCGGATATGAGACATATCTACCGGAGTGTAAAATTGAAGAAGTGAGAACGAACACATGATTACACCTGTTGAATAGGCGATGAATCGGTACATCTAACAATAATCCGACTGACCAAAGTGGTTCTCCCCACTATAAAGCATGCATCTCTGTTCGTAAAGAATTCAAATCGTGTCGCTCGAGATTCGTTCTTCAAGGATGTGTTCATTCGTCCTTCCTACGCCGACAGGGACGACACTCGTCGCAAGATTCCCGGTCCTGGCTGTGGTAGAAATGGACCTGAGCCCACCCCGTCTGTCAGACCTACCGAACCACCACGCAGCCAGCAGTCGCGTCCTCAGTCGAACGGAGCCCCACCTAGGAACAGAACGAGAAGCAGGCGTGATTCTGTGTTCACTTCCGCCTCGAATCACAAACCTGATCACCTGAATGCCCGTCCCCGCCCTCTCCTGAATCAGAACCACCATCGGAACAGCTCCCCTTTCCATCCCCCCATCGCCTCGAATGGATATGGAGCCCCTCCCCGTCCATTCTTCTATAGACACATTCCCAACGTTCCCTCTAATTAATTCATTCCTTCATCAGTACCCCACACATGTGAACATTCGGGGAATGACCACAGATGAATCTAGAAATATTTTGTGATATAACAATTGCAATTTGTAGAATCAAAATACCATATGCATCCAAGCAGATATCACAGCTGCTTCGATTTGTTATCTCATACTTGAACGAATCTGAAATGCGGAAATTGATTGATTTACAATTAAGAAAAATATGAAACATGAATTCAACTTGCCTTGTTTTCTTCCGCCCATTGCCCGAGAGCCACTGTGAACCCTATATCACGCACAAGATATCAACCTGATAAAAACAAAAGTTTTTTATTTAAAAATGAACAATATACATAAATGACAAGTGGGAGAGGAAAGTGTGGAAACTCTAGTAAAAGAGAGAAGAAGACTCCATCCACCCCGATCTCACATGAATACCAAAATTGGCGGGAACGTAGTACTATTCACTTTGTGCATAGGACGCGCTGGTAGGACGCTACTTATCCATAGTTCTTGAGTGATTTTTATTTGCAGTAAGGTGCACCCCCAATCCGTTCCTTTCCCATCTTTCACACTATGGCACTCCTCCAAACTTCGGCGCCCAGGGAAACTGGTATTGATTCACCGGCCCAAAAATAATCACTCAGACAGAAACTCACTTTCATTCTACGCCATTCTTGCCAACTGCCGCTCTGTCCAAAACAAACTACAGTATCTTTCACAAACCCTTTCTAAAAAGTATACTATGATTTGCCTCAATGAGACTTGGCTCTCTCCAACCTTCCCTACCTCGCTTCTACTACACCTACATTGTAGTACTGATCTAAGTCAATTCATGACCAAAATCAGTACTACAATGTGTTCAGAAGAGATAGGAACTCTAGAGGCGGTGGTGTAGCGATCATCCTACACTCGTCCATAAGTGCAGCACAGATTGCTGATGAAACCGAACCTGAATCCCACGAATTATTAGCAGTCGATGCTGACATAAGATGCGACTCGAAACAGCCGCCGATGAATTACCAGATGCGACTCGAAACAGCCGCCGATGAAGAAGCGTTGTACTGATCAACTCTCTTCGGGACACTTTTTCACAACGACTCGACTTCGCAGCCATTCGCAATAAAGATAAATGGTTGAAAAGGGTGTGTAGATTCAGGAATCGACGCGTGCGAAGACTTCGCTCTTCATATTTTACCAGAGGCGACTCGAAACAGCCGCCGATGAAGAAACGTTGTACTGATCAACTCTCTTCGGGACACTTTTTCACAACGACTCGACTTCGCAGCCATTCGCAATAAAGATAAATGGTTGAAAAGGGTGTGTAGATTCAGGAATCGACGCGTGCGAAGACTTCGCTCTTCATATTTTACCAGAGGCGACTCGAAACAGCCGCCGATGAAGAAGCGTTGTACTGATCAACTCTCTTCGGGACACTTTTTCACAACGACTCGACTTCGCAGCCATTGGCAATAAAGATAAATGGTTGAAAAGGGTGTGTAGATTCAGGAATCGACGCGTGCGAAGACTTCGCTCTTCATATTTTACCAGAGGCGACTCGAAACAGCCGCCGATGAAGAAGCGTTGTACTGATCAACTCTCTTCGGGACACTTTTTCACAACGACTCGACTTCGCAGCCATTGGCAATAAAGATAAATGGTTGAAAAGGGTGTGTAGATTCAGGAATCGACGCGTGCGAAGACTTCGCTCTTCATATTTTACCAGAGGCGACTCGAAACAGCCGCCGATGAAGAAACGTTGTACTGATCAACTCTCTTCGGGACACTTTTTCACAACGACTCGACTTCGCAGCCATTGGCAATAAAGATAAATGGTTGAAAAGGGTGTGTAGATTCAGGAATCGACGCGTGCGAAGACTTCGCTCTTCATATTTTACCAGAGGCGACTCGAAACAGCCGCCGATGAAGAAGCGTTGTACTGATCAACTCTCTTCGGGACACTTTTTCACAACGACTCGACTTCGCAGCCATTCGCAATAAAGATAAATGGTTGAAAAGGGTGTGTAGATTCAGGAATCGACGCGTGCGAAGACTTCGCTCTTCATATTTTACCAGAGGCGACTCGAAACAGCCGCCGATGAAGAAACGTTGTACTGATCAACTCTCTTCGGGACACTTTTTCACAACGACTCGACTTCGCAGCCATTCGCAATAAAGATAAATGGTTGAAAAGGGTGTGTAGATTCAGGAATCGACGCGTGCGAAGACTTCGCTCTTCATATTTTACCAGAGGCGACTCGAAACAGCCGCCGATGAAGAAACGTTGTACTGATCAACTCTCTTCGGGACACTTTTTCACAACGACTCGACTTCGCAGCCATTCGCAATAAAGATAAATGGTTGAAAAGGGTGTGTAGATTCAGGAATCGACGCGTGCGAAGACTTCGCTCTTCATATTTTACCAGAGGCGACTCGAAACAGCCGCCGATGAAGAAGCGTTGTACTGATCAACTCTCTTCGGGACACTTTTTCACAACGACTCGACTTCGCAGCCATTCGCAATAAAGATAAATGGTTGAAAAGGGTGTGTAGATTCAGGAATCGACGCGTGCGAAGACTTCGCTCTTCATATTTTACCAGAGGCGACTCGAAACAGCCGCCGATGAAGAAACGTTGTACTGATCAACTCTCTTCGGGACACTTTTTCACAACGACTCGACTTCGCAGCCATTCGCAATAAAGATAAATGGTTGAAAAGGGTGTGTAGATTCAGGAATCGACGCGTGCGAAGACTTCGCTCTTCATATTTTACCAGAGGCGACTCGAAACAGCCGCCGATGAAGAAACGTTGTACTGATCAACTCTCTTCGGGACACTTTTTCACAACGACTCGACTTCGCAGCCATTCGCAATAAAGATAAATGGTTGAAAAGGGTGTGTAGATTCAGGAATCGACGCGTGCGAAGACTTCGCTCTTCATATTTTACCAGAGGCGACTCGAAACAGCCGCCGATGAAGAAGCGTTGTACTGATCAACTCTCTTCGGGACACTTTTTCACAACGACTCGACTTCGCAGCCATTCGCAATAAAGATAAATGGTTGAAAAGGGTGTGTAGATTCAGGAATCGACGCGTGCGAAGACTTCGCTCTTCATATTTTACCAGAGGCGACTCGAAACAGCCGCCGATGAAGAAACGTTGTACTGATCAACTCTCTTCGGGACACTTTTTCACAACGACTCGACTTCGCAGCCATTCGCAATAAAGATAAATGGTTGAAAAGGGTGTGTAGATTCAGGAATCGACGCGTGCGAAGACTTCGCTCTTCATATTTTACCAGAGGCGACTCGAAACAGCCGCCGATGAAGAAACGTTGTACTGATCAACTCTCTTCGGGACACTTTTTCACAACGACTCGACTTCGCAGCCATTCGCAATAAAGATAAATGGTTGAAAAGGGTGTGTAGATTCAGGAATCGACGCGTGCGAAGACTTCGCTCTTCATATTTTACCAGAGGCGACTCGAAACAGCCGCCGATGAAGAAGCGTTGTACTGATCAACTCTCTTCGGGACACTTTTTCACAACGACTCGACTTCGCAGCCATTCGCAATAAAGGTAAATGGTTGAAAAGGGTGTGTAGATTCAGGAATCGACGCGTGCGAAGACTTCGCTCTTCATATTTTACCAGAGGCGACTCGAAACAGCCGCCGATGAAGAAACGTTGTACTGATCAACTCTCTTCGGGACACTTTTTCACAACGACTCGACTTCGCAGCCATTCGCAATAAAGATAAATGGTTGAAAAGGGTGTGTAGATTCAGGAATCGACGCGTGCGAAGACTTCGCTCTTCATATTTTACCAGAGGCGACTCGAAACAGCCGCCGATGAAGAAGCGTTGTACTGATCAACTCTCTTCGGGACACTTTTTCACAACGACTCGACTTCGCAGCCATTCGCAATAAAGGTAAATGGTTGAAAAGGGTGTGTAGATTCAGGAATCTACGCGTGCGAAGACTTCGCTCTTCATATTTTACCAGAGGCGACTCGAAACAGCCGCCGATGAAGAAGCGTTGTACTGATCAACTCTCTTCGGGACACTTTTTCACAATGACTCGACTTCGCAGCCATTCGCAATAAAGATAAATGGTTGAAAAGGGTGTGTAGATTCAGGAATCGACGCGTGCCAAGACTTCGCTCTTCATATTTTACCAGAGGCGACTCGAAACAGCCGCCGATGAAGAAGCGTTGTACTGATCAACTCCCTTCGGGACACTTTTTCACAATGACTCGACTTCGCAGCCATTCGCAATAAAGATAAATGGTTGAAAAGGGTGTGTAGATTCAGGAATCGACGCGTGCGAAGACTTCGCTCTTCATATTTTACCAGAGGCGACTCGAAACAGCCGCCGATGAAGAAGCGTTGTACTGATCAACTCTCTTCGGGACACTTTTTCACAACGACTCGACTTCGCAGCCATTCGCAATAAAGATAAATGGTTGAAAAGGGTGTGTAGATTCAGGAATCGACGCGTGCGAAGACTTCGCTCTTCATATTTTACCAGAGGCGACTCGAAACAGCCGCCGATGAAGAAACGTTGTACTGATCAACTCTCTTCGGGACACTTTTTCACAACGACTCGACTTCGCAGCCATTCGCAATAAAGATAAATGGTTGAAAAGGGTGTGTAGATTCAGGAATCGACGCGTGCGAAGACTTCGCTCTTCATATTTTACCAGAGGCGACTCGAAACAGCCGCCGATGAAGAAGCGTTGTACTGATCAACTCTCTTCGGGACACTTTTTCACAACGACTCGACTTCGCAGCCATTCGCAATAAAGATAAATGGTTGAAAAGGGTGTGTAGATTCAGGAATCGACGCGTGCGAAGACTTCGCTCTTCATATTTTACCAGAGGCGACTCGAAACAGCCGCCGATGAAGAAACGTTGTACTGATCAACTCTCTTCGGGACACTTTTTCACAACGACTCGACTTCGCAGCCATTCGCAATAAAGATAAATGGTTGAAAAGGGTGTGTAGATTCAGGAATCGACGCGTGCGAAGACTTCGCTCTTCATATTTTACCAGAGGCGACTCGAAACAGCCGCCGATGAAGAAGCGTTGTACTGATCAACTCTCTTCGGGACACTTTTTCACAACGACTCGACTTCGCAGCCATTCGCAATAAAGATAAATGGTTGAAAAGGGTGTGTAGATTCAGGAATCGACGCGTGCGAAGACTTCGCTCTTCATATTTTACCAGAGGCGACTCGAAACAGCCGCCGATGAAGAAACGTTGTACTGATCAACTCTCTTCGGGACACTTTTTCACAACGACTCGACTTCGCAGCCATTCGCAATAAAGATAAATGGTTGAAAAGGGTGTGTAGATTCAGGAATCGACGCGTGCGAAGACTTCGCTCTTCATATTTTACCAGAGGCGACTCGAAACAGCCGCCGATGAAGAAACGTTGTACTGATCAACTCTCTTCGGGACACTTTTTCACAACGACTCGACTTCGCAGCCATTCGCAATAAAGATAAATGGTTGAAAAGGGTGTGTAGATTCAGGAATCGACGCGTGCGAAGACTTCGCTCTTCATATTTTACCAGAGGCGACTCGAAACAGCCGCCGATGAAGAAGCGTTGTACTGATCAACTCTCTTCGGGACACTTTTTCACAACGACTCGACTTCGCAGCCATTCGCAATAAAGATAAATGGTTGAAAAGGGTGTGTAGATTCAGGAATCGACGCGTGCGAAGACTTCGCTCTTCATATTTTACCAGAGGCGACTCGAAACAGCCGCCGATGAAGAAGCGTTGTACTGATCAACTCTCTTCGGGACACTTTTTCACAACGACTCGACTTCGCAGCCATTCGCAATAAAGGTAAATGGTTGAAAAGGGTGTGTAGATTCAGGAATCGACGCGTGCGAAGACTTCGCTCTTCATATTTTACCAGAGGCGACTCGAAACAGCCGCCGATGAAGAAGCGTTGTACTGATCAACTCTCTTCGGGACACTTTTTCACAACGACTCGACTTCGCAGCCATTCGCAATAAAGGTAAATGGTTGAAAAGGGTGTGTAGATTCAGGAATCTACGCGTGCGAAGACTTCGCTCTTCATATTTTACCAGAGGCGACTCGAAACAGCCGCCGATGAAGAAGCGTTGTACTGATCAACTCTCTTCGGGACACTTTTTCACAATGACTCGACTTCGCAGCCATTCGCAATAAAGATAAATGGTTGAAAAGGGTGTGTAGATTCAGGAATCGACGCGTGCGAAGACTTCGCTCTTCATATTTTACCAGAGGCGACTCGAAACAGCCGCCGATGAAGAAGCGTTGTACTGATCAACTCTCTTCGGGACACTTTTTCACAACGACTCGACTTCGCAGCCATTCGCAATAAAGGTAAATGGTTGAAAAGGGTGTGTAGATTCAGGAATCGACGCGTGCGAAGACTTCGCTCTTCATATTTTACCAGAGGCGACTCGAAACAGCCGCCGATGAAGAAACGTGTACTGATCAACTCTCTTCGGGACACTTTTTCACAACGACTCGACTTCGCAGCCATTCGCAATAAAGATAAATGGTTGAAAAGGGTGTGTAGATTCAGGAATCGACGCGTGCGAAGACTTCGCTCTTCATATTTTACCAGAGGCGACTCGAAACAGCCGCCGATGAAGAAGCGTTGTACTGATCAACTCTCTTCGGGACACTTTTTCACAACGACTCGACTTCGCAGCCATTCGCAATAAAGGTAAATGGTTGAAAAGGGTGTGTAGATTCAGGAATCGACGCGTGCGAAGACTTCGCTCTTCATATTTTACCAGAGGCGACTCGAAACAGCCGCCGATGAAGAAACGTTGTACTGATCAACTCTCTTCGGGACACTTTTTCACAACGACTCGACTTCGCAGCCATTCGCAATAAAGATAAATGGTTGAAAAGGGTGTGTAGATTCAGGAATCGACGCGTGCGAAGACTTCGCTCTTCATATTTTACCAGAGGCGACTCGAAACAGCCGCCGATGAAGAAGCGTTGTACTGATCAACTCTCTTCGGGACACTTTTTCACAACGACTCGACTTCGCAGCCATTCGCAATAAAGGTAAATGGTTGAAAAGGGTGTGTAGATTCAGGAATCTACGCGTGCGAAGACTTCGCTCTTCATATTTTACCAGAGGCGACTCGAAACAGCCGCCGATGAAGAAGCGTTGTACTGATCAACTCTCTTCGGGACACTTTTTCACAATGACTCGACTTCGCAGCCATTCGCAATAAAGATAAATGGTTGAAAAGGGTGTGTAGATTCAGGAATCGACGCGTGCGAAGACTTCGCTCTTCATATTTTACCAGAGGCGACTCGAAACAGCCGCCGATGAAGAAGCGTTGTACTGATCAACTCTCTTCGGGACACTTTTTCACAACGACTCGACTTCGCAGCCATTCGCAATAAAGGTAAATGGTTGAAAAGGGTGTGTAGATTCAGGAATCTACGCGTGCGAAGACTTCGCTCTTCATATTTTACCAGAGGCGACTCGAAACAGCCGCCGATGAAGAAGCGTTGTACTGATCAACTCTCTTCGGGACACTTTTTCACAACGACTCGACTTCGCAGCCATTCGCAATAAAGGTAAATGGTTGAAAAGGGTGTGTAGATTCAGGAATCTACGCGTGCGAAGACTTCGCTCTTCATATTTTACCAGAGGCGACTCGAAACAGCCGCCGATGAAGAAGCGTTGTACTGATCAACTCTCTTCGGGACACTTTTTCACAATGACTCGACTTCGCAGCCATTCGCAATAAAGATAAATGGTTGAAAAGGGTGTGTAGATTCAGGAATCGACGCGTGCGAAGACTTCGCTCTTCATATTTTACCAGAGGCGACTCGAAACAGCCGCCGATGAAGAAGCGTTGTACTGATCAACTCTCTTCGGGACACTTTTTCACAACGACTCGACTTCGCAGCCATTCGCAATAAAGGTAAATGGTTGAAAAGGGTGTGTAGATTCAGGAATCTACGCGTGCGAAGACTTCGCTCTTCATATTTTACCAGAGGCGACTCGAAACAGCCGCCGATGAAGAAGCGTTGTACTGATCAACTCTCTTCGGGACACTTTTTCACAATGACTCGACTTCGCAGCCATTCGCAATAAAGATAAATGGTTGAAAAGGGTGTGTAGATTCAGGAATCGACGCGTGCGAAGACTTCGCTCTTCATATTTTACCAGAGGCGACTCGAAACAGCCGCCGATGAAGAAACGTTGTACTGATCAACTCCCTTCGGGACACTTTTTCACAATGACTCGACTTCGCAGCCATTCGCAATAAAGATAAATGGTTGAAAAGGGTGTGTAGATTCAGGAATCGACGCGTGCGAAGACTTCGCTCTTCATATTTTACCAGAGGCGACTCGAAACAGCCGCCGATGAAGAAACGTTGTACTGATCAACTCTCTTCGGGACACTTTTTCACAACGACTCGACTTCGCAGCCATTCGCAATAAAGATAAATGGTTGAAAAGGGTGTGTAGATTCAGGAATCGACGCGTGCGAAGACTTCGCTCTTCATATTTTACCAGAGGCGACTCGAAACAGCCGCCGATGAAGAAACGTTGTACTGATCAACTCTCTTCGGGACACTTTTTCACAACGACTCGACTTCGCAGCCATTCGCAATAAAGATAAATGGTTGAAAAGGGTGTGTAGATTTAGGAATCGACGCGTGCGAAGACTTCGCTCTTCATATTTTACCAGAGGCGACTCGAAACAGCCGCCGATGAAGAAGCGTTGTACTGATCAACTCTCTTCGGGACACTTTTTCACAACGACTCGACTTCGCAGCCATTCGCAATAAAGATAAATGGTTGAAAAGGGTGTGTAGATTCAGGAATCGACGCGTGCGAAGACTTCGCTCTTCATATTTTACCAGAGGCGACTCGAAACAGCCGCCGATGAAGAAGCGTTGTACTGATCAACTCTCTTCGGGACACTTTTTCACAACGACTCGACTTCGCAGCCATTCGCAATAAAGGTAAATGGTTGAAAAGGGTGTGTAGATTCAGGAATCGACGCGTGCGAAGACTTCGCTCTTCATATTTTACCAGAGGCGACTCGAAACAGCCGCCGATGAAGAAATGTTGTACTGATCAACTCTCTTCGGGACACTTTTTCACAACGACTCGACTTCGCAGCCATTCGCAATAAAGATAAATGGTTGAAAAGGGTGTGTAGATTCAGGAATCGACGCGTGCGAAGACTTCGCTCTTCATATTTTACCAGAGGCGACTCGAAACAGCCGCCGATGAAGAAGCGTTGTACTGATCAACTCTCTTCGGGACACTTTTTCACAACGACTCGACTTCGCAGCCATTCGCAATAAAGATAAATGGTTGAAAAGGGTGTGTAGATTCAGGAATCGACGCGTGCGAAGACTTCGCTCTTCATATTTTACCAGAGGCGACTCGAAACAGCCGCCGATGAAGAAACGTTGTACTGATCAACTCTCTTCGGGACACTTTTTCACAACGACTCGACTTCGCAGCCATTCGCAATAAAGATAAATGGTTGAAAAGGGTGTGTAGATTCAGGAATCGACGCGTGCGAAGACTTCGCTCTTCATATTTTACCAGAGGCGACTCGAAACAGCCGCCGATGAAGAAGCGTTGTACTGATCAACTCTCTTCGGGACACTTTTTCACAACGACTCGACTTCGCAGCCATTCGCAATAAAGATAAATGGTTGAAAAGGGTGTGTAGATTCAGGAATCGACGCGTGCGAAGACTTCGCTCTTCATATTTTACCAGAGGCGACTCGAAACAGCCGCCGATGAAGAAACGTTGTACTGATCAACTCTCTTCGGGACACTTTTTCACAACGACTCGACTTCGGAGCCATTCGCAATAAAGATAAATGGTTGAAAAGGGTGTGTAGATTCAGGAATCGACGCGTGCGAAGACTTCGCTCTTCATATTTTACCA
This sequence comes from Pristionchus mayeri, assembly GCA_036245805.1. Taxonomy (NCBI): domain Eukaryota; kingdom Metazoa; phylum Nematoda; class Chromadorea; order Rhabditida; family Neodiplogasteridae; genus Pristionchus; species Pristionchus mayeri. Next base: position 19,942,049 of record BTRK01000006.1, read on the forward strand.
GAGGCGACTCGAAACAGCCGCCGATGAAGAAGCGTTGTACTGATCAACTCTCTTCGGGACACTTTTTCACAACGACTCGACTTCGCAGCCATTCGCAATAAAGGTAAATGGTTGAAAAGGGTGTGTGAATTCGCTAAGACCTAAAGAATAGTCTCTAATTTTGTGTCACTTCGAGAAAAGCGAGTGAGCAATAGGGTGTCTTTGGAAGGTCCATTCTGCAATTCGTGCGAATGAGCTCGTCAATATAGTTATTCTTACTCTACGTTTAGAATAATTCCATTTCCCATAGTGTTGTTGATGGTCCATAAGCACTCAATGTCATCCTCAATAGTGCATATTTAAAACTTTATGTTCATTATTGACCGACTTGATAGGCACTTTTCCGAATGTGGCCTCTCATATGGGTCAGTTCTCCGCCACAAACTGAAAATATCCTAAAAAATTAAAAGATCATTGTTTCAAAACCTCGACTAGTGAGTGAGTAGGCAATAGATAAATCGCATTGTCGAGAAACATTGAACCAGATCTGACATAATTAATTAATATAATCATGGGAAATTACGCCTTACAGATGTTGATGCTTCCAGTTCAAGGTTTTCTCGGTCGATCAGAGGACGTCTTTGAAAATAAATCTATATTTTGCTTTATTGAAACAAGGTTTACATTTTTCAGGTACTGTTTCAAGTATTAATGAACGATGTGTAAGATCAGATTGAAATACTTACGTTTCGCCCCCATCAATCCTCACAAACGGGAAATTGTTAGCATTATCATCTTGTACCATCACAAATGGGAAATTGGTGTAATTATGGTTTTGCGCAACATTCTTCTTAGAAACTCTTGAAGAAATTCGTAGAATAGTCACGGAAACTTTATTCGATCCGGGAGCTGCAAGAGTAGACTAGGCAACATGTATTCGTCTTCGGCTCTGTGTGATCTGAAGGCGGGATGGGGACTTTCTGGCACTTCTAAGCAGAGGTGCCCCGAAAAGAGATTCACCAAAATCAACGGACCGATCTCTTCATTCAGGTACCTTCAGACCCTGCAATCTGTATCTTCTCCCTACCATCATCCGCTTTCTTTATCGTAAACTCGCAATCACGTCTTTCGCGAGAAGTTCGAATATAAGTCGAGTGGACGACATTGTAAATTTGGCGCTTGAAAAATGGATTGGTACGAAATTTTGACACCCTTACCTGATCCGTAGCATACATTACTCCTCCGCATTCCATGACGATGTATATTTCAAAGAACCTCTGGAATAATTAATTGTTTATAAATGTGGGTGTTTCGAGCTCAACAAAAATATCACTGATCTCTAAAATGAGCTCTACTATTTTCCACTCATCAGGTGTTTACCCTTGAGTGAATCTGTTCTAAGTCGGTGCCAGAAGTAAAGTGCAAGTTGACTCGGTAGGATTTCACATCAAAATAGATGAGAAAGCTTGTGAATTCATCGCACAGCCAATAGTCGCTCTCTGGGCTGAATGAGCAATTTAACAAGAAATAACTATTTCCTGAACTCTTCAATTGATTCGAAATACAGTTTCTCAAATTGCGCCGAGTCTTCACATGTTTCATTGGAACGCCGTTTGATTTCGTAATCCCTTGTCTTCTAAAACAAAATATTGATATTATTTCAGCACTTACGAAGTTTCCGGATTCATATCCATTACATTGATATTGTCGCTCCCCTATATTCAAAGGAGGCTAAAATGTTACTTTTAACACAAATTTCGAAAACGCTTTCTCCGATACCAGCTGAATCGGCTTTATATAGAAATCAATGCTCTATTTATCCTTTCTCACTTGAATCATGAAGTGTGGAAAGTTGCCGGACGGTAACTCAATGTTCCACATACAGTGCACGTTAGCGTCGTACGATTTTGGAAATCCGGGAGAATAAATTACAGATTGTTCCTCATGGGAAGATACTGAACGACGTAAACTTGCATGAGTTCGTGCTAGAGTTTGTCATTTGGGTGATTTTTCTCTTCATTCTACAGTCTCTCCACACCCGGCGAGGGACTGTATAGAATGAAGAGACGATTATCCGAATTGAAAAAAATACGTTTGATTGTTCCTCCACAGTTGGAAGCAGGGCTAAACGATATGTCTGCTCGAAAATATACGAAATCAGAATTCTTGGGAAGCTGATCCTTCCTTATCTATCAAAAAAATGATTATTTAATCAAATTGTAATGCTCATCTTACACTTGCGAAAAGCATCATTTCATGGCCAGAGGAGACTACTATCACGGGTTCATTTACTCGTGTACAACGCATCATAATAGGATCGTGTGGGTAAATCCTGATTTCACCAAGCACCTTGAATAGCTGCTTATTTATAAAGCTGAGAAAGTGAAAAAATACAACAAAAAATACAAAAGCACCGGAAACGTATCCGAAAATGCAATATAATCCAATAAGAGAACTCTAGTGCATACCCAAATTGCTGTTTCAGGAAAACCTCTCTCATGATGAACACAGCTCGCGTCGTGGGACTCAAACACCGTGATATTGACGGTGATTTTCTGTCCAGCGGGAGCTTTTATATTCCATTGGCATAATGATGACGTCTGAACGTGTTTTGCTTCAATAATCTTTTGTTGTTACTCTACTTGTGCATCAGCGAGTGTGTCTCTCATGTAAGCCTCAATGGTGCCAGGATCAGTGATGTCACGCATGCACCCTGAGAGTGTGCATTCATATGTAACGAATCCACAACCCGGTACCTTCAAGTCCAGCTAATCCAGAAGAGGTATCGTAGAAATCAACAGAAAATTCAATTCGCTCGAGGGAGCTCTGCAAAGTCAAATTAGTCTAATAAATTGAAATTTTGCTAAAGCATACGATAATTATTAATATATTTTTTGAATTATTTAGTCATTGAATCATGCAACATAATTAACATAATTTATGTTTTTTTTTGGGGGGGGGGGGGCTGTGCGTGGCAAAGTTATGATGATATTTTGGAAAATCATTTTTCTTCCTTCAGTTACACAACACCTTGCCATTTCGCACACGTCGGTTAGTCATAGACACATCTGAGAAATGGAAACGTACATGTATCTGCAGGATTTCCTCTTCCGTAGAGCAGAATTCCAGGGAAGTCTGAATACGTAGCCTCTGCATTTGACGTTTCTGCCGTTCTGTGTAGTAGGTGCTTTCAGTTGCTCAGAAACTTGTTGTATACCTTTGGATCGTTAGAAAGACCAATATTTTTAGCTTTCACACTGTGAAATATAATTTTCAGCTGCCTCAAAATTGGTCCGGAAATCGCCCATGTGCAAGTTCTGAATGTATTTATTATGTTTCCGATGTTTGACATGTGAGATAACGTATATTACCTGTTAACCATCGGAGGGTATGGGAAAGAGGGCGAACGAATAGTTCCAGTCAAGCTGCCGAATGTATGCATTTCCGTGCAGACTGAATGTACTCGTTGGAATATGACCTGTTTTCTTGTCTACCTGCATGGTATTTGAGAAAAAATCCACGAGTTTCAGTCGATTTCTTCCTGTATCTCAATGCCATTGAACTCGAATGAATACGTGCGTATGTTGCTTAACATATAACTTTGAATGAATACAATCGATTATAAACTTTTGCTGCATACAGAGTATAGTCTATGGACAGGAGAAATTGAGTGATCATCGAAGAACTGGAAAAAATCTGATATAAAATCGATTAATATAACACGTGTATCAAGAGTCAGTGGAGGTGCCCGGGAACAATTTGCAAAAAGTTTTCATGATTTTGTCCTTATATACGGTAAATCAATACCCTAGAGAAAAGATTACGAATGGTATAGGCCATTGGTCCCGGAGCCGGCTTTTAGGAAATTTCCGGTTTTGCACCTGGCTATGCTGTATATCAGCTCCTAGAGAGAGATAGATGAGCTACAAATATGGCATTGGGCTTAAAATGATCGGGGAATTGTTCTGAACAACTTTTATGTTTTGGCCAAAGGTCAAAGATCAAAGATAAAAAAGATATATTAGAAAAACCATTTTCGGACCTAAAAAAATAATTTTTGCTGCTCTTGCGATATGTTCCCCTGGAATTTTATTGCTGATTATCAAGTATAAGTCCATATCTGTACAATAAAAATATAAAATTTGAATTTTTAGATAGGGTGTTTTTTGCTATTTGGCTCTGAAGGTGGGAAATTTCAATTTTTTTGAAAATTCACATTTTTTAAATTGTCTTTAAAAATTCAGTAAATTGTCTGAAATGGTCCATTTTATGGTCCAATAATATGTATGAGAGGAGATTTTACACAATGTATGTTGTTGGTCCCAGAGCCGGCATTTTGGAAATTTCCGGTTTTACATCTAAAAAATCCTGTATATCAGCTCGCAGATGAGCTACACAGATAGCATTAGGCTTGAAATAAGCGGTGAAATATTCTGAACAACTTCGCGTTTTGGTCAAAGCACAACGACCAAAGATAAAAAAATACGCTGTAAAAAACATTTTTGTAGCAAAAAAAACATTTTTAGAGCTAAAAAATAAGTTGTGCTGCTCTTGTGAGATATGTTTCCCTGGAATATTATTGCTGATTATGCAAGCACAAGCCCATATATATCTATATTTTTGTATATATAGATATATCTGTACAATAAAAATATAAAATTTGAATTTTGGGATAGGGTGTGTTTTGCAATTTGGCTCATAATGTGAGAAATATCACTATTTAGAGAAAATTCACATTTTCTAAAATGTCTTTAAAACTTCATGAAATTGTCAGAACTGGTCCATGTTGTGATGGAATAATAAATATGTGAAAAGATTTTGCAAAATGTACGTCGTTGGTCCCATAGCCGACTTTTAGGAAATTTCCGGTTTTGAGACTTCCGACTTTCAGAGCCAAATTGCAAAGTACACCCTATCCCAAAATTCAAATTTTATATTTTTATTGTACAGATATGGACTTATACTTGCATAATCAGCAATAAAATTTCAGGGGAACATATCTCGCAAGAGCAGCAAGAATTATTTTTTAGCTCCAGAAACGGTTTTTCTAACATATTATTTGATCTTCGATCTTTGACCTTTGGCCAAAACATACAAGTTGTTCAGAACAATTTCCCGATCATTTTAAAGGGGTGCTCCGGGGAATATTTAGCCGCCAACAATGACAATGGGGATGTTGTATAGCTCACTCACCCGATCATAAATCACTTTGCCCGAAATTCCACAGACGTGTCTGAGGCTATTTACATACCCGCAAAATTCATTGATTGCGCAGGGTGGTGAATAATTCATTTATGTTTCAATTCGTTTACGTAATATTCACCTCCATCTCTGGGTAAAATTAGCTGCAGTTTCCCATTGAGAGCGCAGAATTTTCGTGGTGGGACTCCCTAGCATTCATTCCCCGGAGCACCCCTTTAGAGCTGATATACAACATAGCCAAATGCAAAACCGGAAATTTCCTAAAAGCCGGCTCTGGGACCAATTACCTATACCAATCAAAATCGTTGCCCATGTATCGTACGTGTTGGAAATTTAGGAACGTATACCGTGCAATTTCCAAAAATATCATGTTTCGTGGATTATGGTGAATTTTTATTTTTACGAGTTTTGCTTTTTTGCATTCTTTTTTTCATATGCGTTTTCATAAAACGGATGGGTTTTTACACGGAAATATGGCTCGAAATGCAATAAAAGCTCGCGAAAATTATGCAATATTGACAAAATAGCCATAACCGGGTTTTAGCACTATTTCGTCAATATTTCATGGTTTTTTCACGAGCATTTATAGCATTTCTAGCCAAATTTCCGTGTAAAAACCCATCCGTTTTATGAAAACGCATATTAAAAAAGAATGCAAAAAAGCAAAAGTCGTAAAAATAAAAATTCACCAGAATCCACGAAACATGATATTTTTGGAAATTGCACGGTATACGTTCCTAAATTTCCATCGCGTACGATATATTCACTCACCATATATAAGGACAAAAACATGCAAACTTTTTGCAAATTGTTCCTGGAGAGATCAATTTTCCTCCACTGACTCGTGATACACGTGATAAATATTTTGAAAATACAATCACTCACATCGAGTCTGAATGGGGAGTCATCCGTACAACTTTCTGGGCTTACTTCATCCATATAAATTATTTCAAGGTGAATATCGTTGCCTGTAAATTTATGTTTTACAAAATTACTAGTTTCCCACTTCCTTTTATAACCATAACTAAAATTAACCTTCTGGCAAGGTGATTCGCCACACACAATCGTAGACTTCTCTCGTCGGATGGGGATACTGAGGAGAGGCGATGTTCCCTCTTTCGCCCTCCAAGTGACCTCCACATTCTGTGAATATGAAGTGGGATTTGAGAATCATCCAGCTCTTTTTTCGTTAGGCAGCCCTATGCAGCTGGCTTATGAAAGCCAAAACTCAGTTGAAGAATCGAGCAAATGAATGGCGTTTTCTGTACACGGTAACCCTGCAACCATAATAGGAAGACATAGCTTACCCTGGGTGAGTTGATCATAGCTTTAAGTACAATGATGCTGTGGAAAATTCATGGGAGAACGTTCTCCTCGGGTGGAAATTTTAGGGAGAAGGAGAACTCAAAAAATTCGGGAGTTCAAATATCCCGTACGGATTTTGCCTGATGATAGCGGCCGGTTACTGTAGTTATCGGGGTCAGCGAGGTCAAGCCAAGTTTATCGATTTTCCTTGCTGTTTGTTCCTTTTCTTTCAATATTTCGCGTTTATACACCTTTGGACATCATGCTCGAGTCATATTAGAGCTAATAAGCAGCTCAGTTCGCCTTTGGTCTCTAATTTGCCTTGCTAACACCTGTATTTTTCGAATCGCTGGCTAATATCGCGTGTTGCGCAGGGTTTCTCGTCGCGCTGTCGACGTACGACGGCTGACTGGAGGCTTCCCACTGCTCCCCGCTGAGGAACGACAAGTGAGTAGCTGCTTCTTTCTTTGTATTTACTTTTAAATATTTATATACTGTAAATATCTTTGTTCTTCATTGGTTAGCACCATCCTGGCATGGTGCACGTCGTGTTTACTACCTATCGCACCTGTATTTTTCGAATCTCTGGCTAATATCACGCGTTGTGCAGGACTCTCGTCGTGCCAAACCGCGCGACATCCATCGCGAGCAGTAAGTGCTGCCCCTTGGAGGTGAGTAACTGTTTCTTTCCTGGTATTTACTGTTAAATATTTAAATACTGTAAGTATATTTGCTCAGTTTGCGTTAGCACCACCCTGGCGTGGTGCACGTCGTGTTTACTACCTATCGCACCTGTATTTTTCGAATCTCTGGCTAATATCACGTGTTGTGCAGGACTCTCGTCGTGCCAAACCGCGCGACATCCATCGCGAGCAGCGAGTGCTGCCCCTTGGAGGTGAGTAACTGTTTCTTTCCTGGTATTTACTGGTAAATATTTAAATACTGTAAGTATATTTGCTCAGTTTGCGTTAGCACCATCCTGGCATGGTGCACGTCGTGTTTACTACCTATCGCTCCTGTATTTTTCGAATCTCTGACTAATATCACGTGTTGTGCAGGACTCTCGTCGTGCCAAACCGCGCGACATCCATCGCGAGCGGCGAGTGCTGCCCCTTGGAGGTGAGTAACTGTTTCTTTCCTGGTATTTACTGTTAAATATTTAAATACTTTAAGTATATTTGCTCAGTTTGGGTTAGCATCATCCTTCAATACACTGCGTATTTCGTTTAGTCATTCCGACATTGCAGGAAACATAATGCCTCGTAACAAGGATCTAAACGCCGATAATTCAGACGATGACATAGACATTGTGCAGTCTTCACGATAGGTATGTTATTGTTTTTTATGTTGTTGAGTCGGTTTGTTTTCGTAAATGCAGATCAATTTATCGCATGCTGAGAAGAAGCAACTGTTTTCTCTTGTGAAGATTGATCACTGCCTTTGGGATAAGCGTTCCCAGTTATACAAAAAAGGAACCGCGAAGCGAAAGTTGGCTTGGGATGGATTCGACAAGATGTTTGGCCTAGAAGGTAGGAGAACCTGCTACCCTAATGGGTGATAAGACATCTCGGAAAATGCCATTTCGGAAAAGGACATCTCGGAAATTTTGGCAAAATTCCAAGAGCGCGCACATGACTTTAAGAGCTATTTTCTCCTGATTAAAATATTATTTTTTCTTTTTTTTTATCATTTGCAATGTAAATCAAGTAGAAATATCTGATAATAACATGACAATTGCGCGAAAGTGGATTTTCAGTGCAAAGTTTCGCAAGATGCCTTTTTCCGAAATGGTATTTTCCGAGTTGTCTTATCAACCACTAATGTCTAGGATGAGTATGTTCAGATGAACGAGCGAAGAAAATATTTGAACTTGCGAGAATGAACCGCAGAAAAACACTTCAAGCAATAAAGCTTACTCCATCTGGTAGTGGAAAGGTCAAAGTGGGCGAGATTGAGTTCGATTCGGAATTATCCTTCTTGGATCAAATTGAGAAGGAAAACACTATGTACGTTTTTTTTTCAAGTAGTTGCTAGATATATAAATGTATAGTGGCTGTTTTAGTTCATCCTCGGATGCCATCGAAGACATCGTCAGCGATGAAGAGGTAAAGCCGCGTCTCTCGAAGCAATTGAGTGAAGGGAGCAGATCACTATGTAAGTGTTCATTGTGTTTTATTCCGGGTTCTACTTAAAAAAACAATATATGATTTTCAGTGAGGAAGATGAAGCAAGAAGTTCCAGAAGAAGGAGTTACTGTGAGTAGAAAGAAACGGAAAATCACATCCAGCGAAGGAATATTGGAAGCGATAGAGAAGAACGACAAGCTACTTGCGTCTGTTTTTTCGTCTATTGAGAAAGAGCAGAAATCTTCTGTTGAAGATTCGAGATCTTCGACGAAATATCCCGACCTAACCAATAGGATAGAAAATTTCCTTGATTCCTTACCCCAGTCTGTTAGATATCGAGCCATAGGTTCAATTCATTCCGCTATAAGCGACATTGTTTATCGCTTTCTTACGAGTGGTCCACCCGCCCCTTTCAGTGGTCCACCAACCCCTTTCCATCCACATGCTCCCAATTCCACTCAGTTTGCTCCCTATCCCACATTTCCTTATGTGCATAACAATTCGTACTTCCCCCCTCCTCTTCAATCACCCCATACTAATTTCAATAACGCCCAAGTTCCTTCTTATAATACTTCAGAAGTAATTACTTCTGCGATGAACATTGTTGATGATCATAATTAATCAAAGTTGTAAATTGTTTATCCGTTTAAACTATCTTGTCGAATTGTGCAGTCTGTGATACAAATAAATGTTTAATGTTCTAATTTATTCCAACTTGGATATTTTAATTTAGTCAATTATTTATTGGCTGCCTTCTCTTGACCAGAAACACGAAATACATTATTGAAGTAGTTAATAAGAAAATCCTGTTGCTGAGGTACAGAAAAAGTGCAAGGTTGATAACGAACAGGGATGAGTTTCTCAACAGGAATATCAATAAGATAATTGTGAATCATACATAAAGCGAGGATTAACTCTTTCGATCGAGATATTTGTAGGTCAATAGGACGAGAAAGAATTCGAAACCTAGCAACAATTACATCAAATACATTCTCAATAACACGTCTAGCTCTCGAAATGCGATAGTTATATACTTTTTGTGGCAATGATTGACTATTCGGAATGGGCTTCATAAGGGACATAGATTGTTTGAAAGCACAGTCACCTAGAATGAATGAAGATATACTAGAAACAACAGGAGTAGTCTGAAAAGGAGGGACGATGGAAGGAGGTAGGAAATTTGGGTCACGCAATTTAACAGCAAGAGATGTGCGTTCGAACAAATTCGAATCGTGGCTGCAGCCTTTGCCACCGATATCTACATACAAAATTCTCAGGTCACTATCACAAAATCCTAATAAAACAAACGAGAAAAAGCACTTGTAGTTATGATAACTAGATCCTGTCTTATTGGGGCATCTAATGCGTACATGCTTGCCATCTAAGGCACCAAAACAGGGGCAATCGTAAGATTGGATAAATCGTTGACGAATATGCAACCAATCATCATGAGAGGTAGGGAGCTTAATATTGTTAAGTTTTTTGACAATGGAACGAGAAACAAGAGGGAATGCCGATATACAAGTTGTATGATTAAGGCCAAAAAGTCTACATAAAGCACGAAGAGAAATGCCGGTACTAGCCCAAATTAAATACAAATAGAGCCAATGCTTATCTGGACGTGAACAAGAATATAATTTGTGAATTCTAATAGGAGAAATAATTGAATAGAGGCTAGCGAACTGCATTACATTCATTTTAAACAATGATGAAAACAAATCAGGATCATTCCTAGCATCATTAATAAAAACATTGAAATCGTTTAATTTACGATGCCTTGACTGTCTCCTCCTTTTAATGCATTGTTTCTTCTCATCCATCTCTTTTAGAAACTGTAGCAGCAGCCCCCTCTTATTAAGAAGAAGTACAGCCAGGCGAAGTAGACATCGACGATTTAACATCACTCATTTCCTCCTGCAAAACATGAATTACTAGAAGAAAAGTAGTGCATTGAAGGATGAACCAAGTGATCCTGCGCAACACGTGATATTAGTCAGAGATTCGAAAAATACAGGTGCACTAGCTGGTGAAAGCAACGAGCGTCATGTCGGGATGATGCTAACCCAAACTGAGCAAATATACTTACAGTATTTAAATATTTAACAGTAAATACCAGGAAAGAAACAGTTACTCACCTCCAAGGGGCAGCACTCGCTGCTTGCGATGGATGTCGCGCAGTTCGGCACGACGAGAGTCCTGCACAACACGTGATATTAGCCAGAGATGCGAAAAATACAGGTGCGATAGGTAGTAAACACGACGTGCACCATGCCAGGATGGTGCTAACCAATGAAGAACAAAGATATTTACAGTATTTAAATATTTAACAGTAAATACCAGGAAAGAAGCAGTTACTCACCTCCAAGGGGCAGCACTCGCTGCTCGCGATGGATGTCGCGCGGTTTGGCACGACGAGAGCCCTGCACAACGCGTGATATTAGCCAGAGATTCGAAAAATACAGGTGCGATAGGTAGTAAACACGACGTGCACCATGCCAGGATGGTGCTAACGCAAACTGAGCAAATATACTTACAGTATTTAAATATTTAACAGTAAATACCAGGAAAGAAACAGTTACTCACCTCCAAGGGGCAGCACTCGCTGCTCGCGATGGATGTCGCGCGGTTTGGCACGACGAGAGCCCTGCACAACGCGTGATATTAGCCAGAGATTCGAAAAATACAGGTGCGATAGGTAGTAAACACGACGTGCACCATGCCAGGATGGTGCTAACCAATGAAGAACAAAGATATTTACAGTATTTAAATATTTAACAGTAAATACCAGGAAAGAAGCAGTTACTCACCTCCAAGGGGCAGCACTCGCTGCTCGCGATGGATGTCGCGCGGTTTGGCACGACGAGAGTCCTGCACAACGCGTGATATTAGCCAGAGATTCGAAAAATACAGGTGCGATAGGTAGTAAACACGACGTGCACCATGCCAGGATGGTGCTAACCAATGAAGAACAAAGATATTTACAGTATATAAATATTTAAAAGTAAATACAAAGAAAGAAGCAGCTACTCACTTGTCGTTCCTCAGCGGGGAGCAGTGGGAAGCCTCCAGTCAGCCGTCGTACGTCGACAGCGCGACGAGAAACCCTGCGCAACACGCGATATTAGCCAGCGATTCGAAAAATACAGGTGTTAGCAAGGCAAATTAGAGACCAAAGGCGAACTGAGCTGCTTATTAGCTCTAATATGACTCGAGCATGATGTCCAAAGGTGTATAAACGCGAAATATTGAAAGAAAAGGAACAAACAGCAAGGAAAATCGATAAACTTGGCTTGACCTCGCTGACCCCGATAACTACAGTAACCGGCCGCTATCATCAGGCAAAATCCGTACGGGATATTTGAACTCCCAAATTTTTTAAGTTCTCCTTCTCCCTAAAATTTCCACCCGAGTGTTCTCCTTTTCTCCGTTCTCCCCCTGATTTTTCCACAGCATGATCCAAGAGCATATGTCGGCATAAATCTCATGAAAATAGCATTTCCAGTCGATTCCAAAGTAAGCGGGTTGAACGAGCGGTGATCAGGACATATCTAGAAAAAATACGTTGCGCCTATTTGTATAAATAAATCCAAACATGAGAAGTCTCTCCAAGAACATCGAAACCAGGAGAATTGATTGATGGCCCGTCTCTGAATTTAACCATCAAACAAAAGACATATTTATTATAATAGCTGAATTACCGAATTATCATCCTTCCAATGTTACACGGAAGAACAAGCTCGCTAATCGTTAGAGCGATTTTCTGTTCGGGTGATTGCAGCTGAAATGTAAACCCAACAACAAGTAGTTCGTCAGAAAACCTGTACGACGAAATCGCAGACAGCCATATATATTTCTACGTGTTCGATGATCCCTATGAGAAGTTTTGTAGTTTCAGTCTCTATTAGTACACTAAACCTGTGGGTTCGGAATATTGTCGTCTACATTCTTCATGTATGGTTCGATATCTAAACGATAAATATTTGTGTCATATTATTAAATTGTGTTGAATATTTATCACGAAATCGAATATTATTCTTTAGAGATAAAGTTTAAATATAAAACACTCACATGAGCGAGAATGCTGGAATTTTTGGAGTGGGCGAGGTTGAGACTACTAGTAAAGAGAGATGTTTGGATTGGGACCGGATCACATGGTCGGAAATGTTCTCGAACGAGAACCTTTGAAATAGGGAATTCAAATAGGGAAATCGGGAATTGTTCATAATTCGCTGCTTACGCATCGAGCAATTTTCCTTTCATTTCGTCATCATAAAAATAGTCATAGGCAAAGAACATTACCGGATATGTTGTGTTCTAAATAATTCAATACCTTTTGTTTTCTTTAAACATGCGCCTTCTTACCTTCTGAGGTTTGGGACTATCAGGCCAAAAATAAGAAAATTTCAACGAAATTATGTCATCTCCAGATAATTGAAAGAGACACGCGTTCGTGTCAACTTTTTCCTCTTGGTCGATTGCACGATGACGAGTAGTTACGAATTTACGATGAAAACACGCTGATTCAAATTTTAACGAATTGCCACGATTTTTATCTTACTTGGAATCTCGATCCTCTTTACAATAAGGGAGTAGTTGCTCTCGTTCATTCCTAGTGTTTGGTAACTGATCGAAACGTCGTCTAAAAGGACTTCATGAATTGATTCATGTATTGTTTGAAATTCCTATAGAAATACGAAAATATGATAATGCAAAAAAATGCCTTCAAATTCGATAGCAGGTTGCTGAGATCGGTCATCGCATAGCACAGGCTTGTTGTTGATCTGTAAAGTATACTATGATATCTGACAAGCGTTCTATATCATATCAGACATACGGTTAATCGTTCAAGTGCCGCGCCAATACATCGAAGGTTTTCCGATATATACTCGAATCTGGAACATTATACTAAAATATTTATAAACAAAATTCATAGCTCACTTGATAACTATCAGCGTGTTTTCCGATTTTTCCATTCGATAAGTGCAATTGTACGGGAATGAAGTGGGCTTGAAGAAAGTGGAAAGAACTTCTCTATCTTCCAAAATTTTATCGCAACCTTTAAAGAAGGAGTGTCAGCAAAGTTAAATTTTTGACGCTGTCATAACCATGACCTAGACAATCATCCAACGATCATAGCGCGAGCTAAGAGGATAGGCAAGGGTCACTCGCATAGCTCAGTGGTAAAGCAGTCGCAGCGTAATCGGAAGGTTGTGGGTTCGAATCCCACCAGTTTTTGAAAAATCTTCTAGATATTTGAATTCCCGCACGTCCCTTCCCTTCAAGCCCTCCTTGGCTTTCTGCCAACTAATGATAACTAGGTTCAAAATAGAGATATGAATTTGAAATTTTCAGAATCTCTTATGGTTGTACAAAGGTCGGTCATGGTTATGACAACGTCAAAATTTCAACTTTGCTGACAGTCCTTCTTTAACGAATATATATACAGTCGCGATCATAAGTCACCGGGCACTTTTGGAATGGGTTTGAATTTTTTAACCAGGAAAATTTCAATTCTGCAACTAGGATGATATGCACCAAATTCATCGGAGATTTTCTTTTTGATATTGGGGTATGACGCAAGCGCACAGTCGTTGCGTAGTGATGACGTAATCAAAATTCACTTTTTCAAAATGACATTATTCTTACATGGATTTTTCCCAGCTCGCCTAACTTTCTGAGGTTGGAGTCATGCCCGAGTTCTATCCAGAAAAAAATTGTGAGGTTTGCTGCAGCCTTGCTGCAAAACCGAGGTCGAAAATTCAGATCTCGGCTCCTAGTCAAGCTAGAAACTGATTCAATGTATCAAAATGATCGCCATCATGACTCCAGACGATCCTGAGAATATGAAAACAATATATCCAAATTTGCCCTCAGGGCATGAAAAAATCACTTTTTTGAATGACCATTTTTGGACATTCATAACTACATGTTAAATGTAGGTAAAAATATGGTTTTTGCATAGGAATGTTCAAAATGTATTGAAGATCTGATTTCCAACTTTTTAGAGCGATTGGATACCTTTCCTGCCCGCGGCGTTCGTTTTTGGGAGGTATACTAGGGTCGGAAAACACCCTTTTTACGCACTCTCGTCGTCTGTACTCTCTCGCCATAAGGGTAAACAGGGTGTTTTCCGACCCTAGTATCCCTCCGAAAAATGGTCGGCGCGGGCAGGAAAGGTATCCAATCGCTCTAAAAATTTGGAAATCAGATCGTCAATACATTTTGAACATTCCTATGCAAAAACTATATTTTTACCTACATTTACCATATAGTTATGAATGTACAAAAAATGGTCATTCAAAAAAGTGATTTTTTCATGCCCTGAGGTCAAATTTCGATATATTGTTTTCATATTCTCAGGATAGTCTGGAGTCATGATGGCGATCATTTTGATACCTTGAATCAGTTTCTAGCTTGACAAGGAGCCGAGATCTGAATTTTCGACCTCGGTTTTACATCAAGGCTGCAGCAAATGTGCGGTCGCGCAGCAACCTCACAATTTTTTCTTGGTAGGCCTCGGGCATAGCTCAAACCTCAGAAAGTTTGGCGAGCTGGAAAAAATCCATGTAAGAATAATGCCATTTTGAAAAAGTGAATTTTGATTACGTCATCACTACGCAACGACTGTGCGCTTGCGTCATACCCCAATATCAAAAAGAAAAATCTCCGATGAATTTGGTGCATATCATCCTAGTTGCAGAATTGAAATTTTCCTGGTTAAAAAATTCAAACCCATTCCAAAAGCGCCCGGTGACTTATGATCGCGACTGTATATATTTTTTTTAATTTGCATTGTATTTTTATAATATTCCTACTCTGCTCACTCAATCTGAAGTTCATGGAGAATCCTCCCCCAGCCAAAGAAGAAGTTCTCAGGGTGACATGTGGAGTTCGGTAGAGGATCGACAACTGATTTCCGACCCCAGGCGTGTGCTTATTACAGTACATTCGGGAGTCGTCGCTCCTCGTACTATCCAGTGCAGTGAATTTGAGGAAATCATCATGACAATCCTCAGTAGATGAAGGGACATCGAAGTAGTCGAAGGACGCCTTTACTTTTTTTTGCATATTCCAGGATTCAAAAATATTCAACCTGATAGTGGAACATAGTCGAGAATTCCTCTCCTAGTGTAGAATTGAGCTCCCACGTACAAGAAGAGTGAGGATCAACCGCTTTTGGAAACTGAGGACTCTGTAATGTATTCGTCTTACGAAGCTCGCTTCTTTAATTCTGCACATTGAATTACCTTGACAACTCCTTCGAACGGCCAACGTGTCATGTCCCATGTAAGCTTTTCTCCACATGAGGAGGCTGGATTTGAGAATTTAAAAAAATTCATAGATTGCCATTGGAACAGAGAAATTTGGTCTTCCACGTTCGTCCCACAAAACAAATAAATAAATAAATAATCTTACTCTGAACCGTCGTCCATCTGATCACGATTTGACCAGGGTACTGTAAGCATAATTTGTGAATTTTACTGGAATTTTTCTCAAGAAGTACATAGTTCAATAGTTTACTTCATTTTCACTCCAGCAAAGGGAGAATTGACTCGCACGGTCGTGTAATCGCGCAATGAAGACTCGTTGAATATGACACCCTCATCGTTCCGATCACCCACCCAAATCTGAAGGGAAATAATTGAATTTATTCGCGATAGTTTCGCGTAGAGAGATATTAAAGTCCTAAGCCATGGAATATTTAAACAAAATCAAAAAGATGAATTCAATGGCGTAGCATTTACTTGAGCGGTTCGCGTATAGTTGAAGGGAGGAATTTCGAAGAGGAAGGATGAAGTTATCGAATCAGCGGTGATACTCCAAAACACTTTTCTGGAAATTTGGATTAATTTTTTTAATATATATAGAAACTTACAGCTCTTTCGGCCTGACGTGCAAGTATCCTGAATTTCAGGAAAGTTTGACAACTTTCACTGCAATTCATTTATCAAACTCGTTTCGAAAATCACATTACTGTCTCTCCAATTGGGATGAGTATCCCAGATGAGCGTAAACTGTATTCCACTACCAACAACCCTTAGGAGAACCGAGCCAGAGTTCATCGGGAATTCGCTAATTTTCTGAAATTTAGATCTTTTGAATTCTTTCCTGTCATTACCCACATTCTCCATTCCGCAAACAACTTGGTGTGAATGAGATTTGTCCGTTACTCCATCGAATAAGGTTATGTAATCTGAAAGACCTATGTTAGTCTTATGTTTGGTCATCTGAAGATGCTCTAACTGGAAGTATTTATGCAATGCTTGGTGATGGTGCTGGAATTCGGGAAAACGAGTGGCCTCAAAAATACACCCAAATGTGTCTGAAAAAATGTTTTATCCTGAAATTATATCAAGGAAAATATTTACGGATTCGTTCTTAGGCGCGTCGATTATGATATCACAGATGGGAGAGAGAGAGCTCATCTGGCGGGGAAATTCAAGTGTTCCTGTAGCCTCTCGACTGTGGAATGTGCATCCTGAAGTATGTTTGCGACTTGGAGTAATGTACCTTATAAGGAAATAATGAGGAAATAAATGTGATCTCGACTGAATGAGAGAGATAGTGTCATCAAGAATCCTACCGTCTTCCTCCTCCTCGCATCGATCTCCATAGAATCCTCGTGGGCAATCGCAATCGAATTGAAATCGATTGAGCGGAACGCAAGTACCATCGTTCCTCAAGTTGTACATGATTTTTTTGATTACATTCACTCAAAAATGAGATGAAATACCTGCATGGTCGAGAATAGCATGGAGAGGGAACGTTGCATAACCGTCCGAAGTGAGTTGCCTCACAAATGCAACGAAAGGTCGAATTATCGATTACCTTGGACGAAAAATACACTTCATTCATATAGAGTTTCTCACTCGGCACTCCTTAGTTCCCACTCCACAAGCGCCCTCGCAGGGGTTGGTTTCGCGAGGGACAATGACTGGTTCGCATCCTTTCTCTCCCTCGGAACCAAGTCGATCATACGCACCTCCTTGATAGCCTGTAAAGAAGATTTTAATGATTTTCTGTTGCTAAAATCGAACCATTCTTGCACAGGCAAATGAAGTCTCCCTTGGCACCCAGCTGTTGTCCTCGGTTCACCTAAACGAAGCAGTTCTTTCCTCTTTATCGGCTGCAAAATGAATGAGCATCGTATAAACATACGAAACAGTCCGCATTCTCGTGACATGGATTAGGTTCGCAAAAGTTCACTCGAGTGCAATGGAATCCATCGCCTTCGAATCCTGAAAGTTGATTTTTCGATTATGACGTCATTTTTATAAATATTTTATAAATTAAAGCGAATCTCTACCAAATGGACAGTGGTCGCAGTGGAAGCTTCCAGCAGTGCAGATGCTGCTGATATTGGAGCTGCAGTTGCAATGGGGTCGCAGGTGCTTTGGGCTGCAGATCCGCAGCTCCGTGGTTGTTCTGAAGCAGCAAAAACTGTAGAGGCACAGGAAGCGAAGGCATAGGGTTGATGATAGCTGGTTGGTCGTCTCCTATGGATGATTGATGAAGATGGTGAGGGCCAAGTGGGCGACTATTCATCTAAAAATGTATACTTTAGGGGATGAAGAAACATGGTGATTGTCATAAGAAAATGTGCGAATATTTTGTGCCAACATCGTGGAATGTAGTGCAATTAATTTCAAGCAATGTAAACGAACATAGACATCAGAGTCGAATGGCGAGCGGGTAGATATTGCTTCATACGCTAATATGTTTATCATTTGCTATTGAACTATGCAATTCATTGAAAGAAATGTATCATTGTATTGTTTTTATATCTTCATTTTTAAGAATTACAGCAACCGCGATACTACTCCTCCATGAGGATTGAAAATAAAATGCGAAAAAAAAAATGCGTCACCCAGTCGGAGGAGGATTTCCGTGCTGCAGCCAAGACCCAGCTGGAGGCCGTCACCGACAAGCTGAGGGCATACCTCGACACGGAGTCTGAGCGTACCTCTGACCCCCTCTACGTGGCTCTCGAGGCTTGTATTGAGGTGCTGTCGAATACACTCGAGAAGCACCTACAACCCTCCGAGAGTCCTGTGGAGGCGGAGAAGAGGGCACGCTCGATTGTGGTCGAGAACTTGGCTGAGTCGACTCATTCCCTCCCCAGTCAAAGTGTCGAGGCCGACTACGCCCACGTCTCTCGCTTCCTCGATCTCACCGGAATCGAAGTCCGTCCGGACACGGTCTTCCGGATGGGAGAGAAGAAGGAGGGACGACCCCGTCCTCTCAAGATCCTCCTTCCCCGCACCTCCTCGCAGAAGCTCCTTCTCACTCGCAGCAAGAAGATCACGGACCAGCGCGAGTACTCCTCACTGCGAATTCGCCCCTCCCTCTCAGAGAAGGAGAGGCATACGCAGTACGAGTTGAGGGAGAAGAAGCGCAAGTTGATTGAGGAAGGTAAGGGCATTTGGGTGATCTACGCTGGAGTTCTCATGAAGAAGGAAGAGGTACAGGCATTCAAGGCGAAGACAGCTAGCAAGGAGATGAAGGGAAACTAGGATCCCCCTGCAGACCTCCCCCTATCCTCTCCTCGCTTTCTTCAATAACTCCCCCTTCCTCGACCCAAACTGTTTATCCCAGCTTAGTTTCTCAATACGATTCCCCCTCCACTCCTTCCTCTGATATTCTGCCAAAGATTTCTTGTCTCTATTACAACGCCCGATCATTAGTCAATAAGCTACCATCTTTTCGCTCTATTCTAAAGGTTGAACAACCAGACATTGTGTTTATCACCGAATCATGGCTGACCTCTCGTATTCCTACCTCATTGATAATCGCTGATCTACCATATCATGCAATTAGACGTGATCGCTCAAATGGCCGTGGAGGCGGTACACTTATTGTACTTCGTGACCATTTTCACTACTCTATCCTCGGTTCCATCCATAGTAGTCTTGAATCCCTCTCCATTAGAGATTTCAATAGCGACATCATTTCCAGTACCATTCCAGCCACAGAACAATCACTTCACTCCTTCGTTTCTACTTCCGACCTCAGCCATCTAATCCGTAGTCCCACTAGGATAGATCGATGCATTGATTGGCTACTTGCTAGTGATTTATCCATAGTACACAACCCCTCTGTAATTCCCTCCTTTCCTACATCCGATCATTTTGGTATATCCTTCTCAATTGATTCAAGATGCCTCCCTCCCGCTCAATCGTTAGTTAGAGATTTCGCTCGCGCCAACTATGACCACCTCTCGTCCTTCCTTCTCACCTTCGACTGGTTTACAACATTTTCACAAGCTCCTGACCCTGAGAACATGTATTCTAACTTTGTCTCTGTAATCCACCACGCGATTGATCTTTTCGTACCGTATCACTGCCCTAAGCCTGCTACCCATTCTTATCCCACTCATATCCGAAAGCTAATTAAACACCGAAATTCTCTGTTCACAAAGTATAATTTACTCTCAATTCGCCCTCAATACGAGAAGTGCAGTAGAGATCTATTATTCCAAATTAAAAAATGGAACCAATTTTGCGAACATAAAAAACTAAAAAACACTAAAGATCTCTACCGTCACATCCGTACCCTTACCCAACCGAAGCCATCCATCCCCAAACAACTTATTGATTCCTCTGGAAATATCGCAACTAGTACCTTAGATATAGCAAATACTCTCGCATCCCGTTTTGCTTCTCACTTCACACTTGATGACGGATTAGTACCCTCCATTCCATTTCACCCCTCTCATTCATATCTAAGAAATGTATCTTTCTTCCCCCATGACGTGCATAAGGCTTTAAAGCAGCTCTCCCCATCATGTTCTACGGGTCATGATAACATTCCTCAGATTGTATTTCGTAAATGTGCACGTGCCCTCTCCCTCCCCCTATGTAATATCTTCAATATTAGTATGGAAACTGGCACTGTCCCATCATTATGGAAATTCTCACTCATTACCCCAATTCCCAAACCAAATAAGAATCCCCAGTCACCCGATTCTTATCGCCCTATTGCCATACTATGCCTTCAATGCCTCTAAAACAATGGAACGCCTTGTCAAACATAAGCTTGCCCCTTACCTTTACCGTTCCAATATCATCCCTAATTACCAACATGGTTTTCGATCCGGTGCCTCTGTTCTTACTAACCTTGTGGATTGTGAAAATGACTGGACTCTCGCTCATTCTCGTAAAGAACAAACTGATGTTACTTACCTCGACTTCTCTCGTGCATTTGACACCGTCCCTTTCCCTAAACTTCTCTCTAAATGCTTGCATTATGGTATTAATGGTAACCTTCTAAATTGAATCTCTGATTTTGTAACGGATAGGCACTTCTCCGTAAGGTTAGGTACTACCTTATCTAAGTCCTTCCCTGTTCTCTCCGGCGTACCACAAGGATCTGTACTAGGGCCTATTCTATTCTCTATTTATATATCTGATATTACATATGTCATTGCTCCCTTCCCCGATGTGTTTGTGAAAGCATATGCAGATGACATTAAGATTTATGTTTCCTATTCCAGTAAAAATAAAGCCTCTCGCACTGCCCAATTACAGTATGCCCTAGATGCTATCTATTCATGGACTGTATCCAATCAATTATCTCTCTCCGAATCTAAATGCACACATCTCCACATAGGTTCTTCTCTTGCTCCTCATTATCTCATTAATAATGTTATCCTCGAGCAAGTCCCTCAACAACGCGATCTCGGCGTCCAAGTACTGCCCACCCTAAATAACTCTGCCAGTATTGATGATCGTGTAAAAAAAGCCACCACTGTCATGCATATTATGCTTCGTGCTGTATCCGTTAATGATCCCACTATCCTTATCAAATGCTTTAAAACATATGTTCTCCCTCACATTGAATTCGCTTGCCCCTTCTGGAACCCTCATATCAAGAAACAGAGTCAGAAGCTTGAGAAAATACAAGAGAAATTCACTCGTATTCTATACTATAGATGCTTTCCATCTCCATCATATCCTCTTGGTCTTCCCTCCTACTCTCAACGTCTGTCCTTCCTCGGTCTTCAAGCGCTTTTTGAGAGGAGAGTCACTTATGATCTAGTCCTGGCCCGTAGGATCATGTATGGAGACACCATACTCGATAGAAGTAAATTTTTCCTGTTTGCTCCCCTAAGAGAAAGGACCAACAACTTTGGAATCTATATTGAGAAAACCAAATCCACACCTCGATATCATTGTTTTTCTCGTAGAGTTGCTAGGATTTTAAACGCTCTCCCCACCCATGTATTGTCATCCCCCAGCATCCCTGTCTTCAAGAAGAGATTGATAACTCTAGAATTTGATTTTCGAAAATATATTTTCCAATAGTATTCCCTCCTTCCACTACCTTACCACATTCCTTCATTCTCACCCCTCCCCCCTTTAGAGATCCCCTGACGCTGGATCTCGGAGCAGAGTCTACCTGGTCTACCTCGAGTGCCTCCTCCTCGATAAAACTCCCCATCAGACCAGACGAAGACAGATGAGACCAGCCGATTGGATCTTCGCATTTTACGATTGCACCTCCTTCCCCCTCATCCCCCCCCTTCCTATCGTATTCGACCTCAGTGTGAGTAGAGTCAACTCTCTTGTATCATAACACATAAGTAATTATTCGTGTTTCGTTGCGCGGCCGAGCGTAGATAAAATATAATATAAAATATTCCGTGGTATAGGTAGATAATGGTATCGTCAGAAATACGGTGTTCTATAGGACAGGCCGATTGCTACAAATAAAGAAAAAGTGAAGAAGGAGCAAACGGGAGTAATGCAGAGGCATGTTATGTACGGAATAGTAGTGTATCTACTTTGATAGTAGGACTCATGTGATAAGAGTCTCATGGTGTTGTTGTCAGGAAGTTAATTAGGGGGAAGAAGATCCAATCCTAGGAGGGAGGGAGAGGAGAGGAGCGAAAGAGATCGAAGAGTCCACTCCATAGTATAGTGTCCACAAGAGGGAGGGAGTGAAGTGGAAGGAAACGAGGCTGGAATTATCTATTGAACGTCACTGGATATTTGAAAAAGACAAAGAATAAAGAAAATGATAAATCCGGAAAATGTAATTTGTGATTGAGTGATTTATCTCTTCATCCTTTTCCAATGCTCGGTGTTTTTCGTCAACGATACAAATGTAAACTTCGGATTTCCTGCAAGTAGTTCCTCAGAAGTCTCATTTTTTTTCTTCCTCTATGGCATTGCGAGTTGCTATCGGAATAATATTTTGCCGCTCTTTTTTGTGCATTCTCACCTTGCAATATCTCACCTGGAATGTCAAGAATAGAAGGTGCGTTGTCGAAAAGACAAGGCAACGCCGCATTTCCCGCCCAAATGCTGGTATTTCGACGCACATTTAGTTTATTTCATACTTCAAGGTTATTGTACATCGTATTTTTCTAAATTTTATAATGTTATCACAAAACACACGCGGAATTCACAATTCTAATTCTGAAAGCATCTACTTTCGACTCCCAATAAAATAATCCTCAGATGTCTCGACTCTCGCTCGTCCTCGTTATCTCCATTGTCGTTTGCGTATCGACAACGGAGTTTTCTAATGATGATTCGGAATATAAGGATATCGATGAAAATTTCCAGATTCAGCCATTCCCTCTTGAGTGAGTTTTAAGGATAAGAGAGTTGCTATTGAATGTGGAAACGAAATCAACGCTTTGTCTACCGTGGCATCTTCAGGTCTTCCTCCCTCTTCTGCCCTGCTCCTATCATCGGTATACTCTGCGAAGATGACAACGCATTCATCTACTACGAATGCTGCGGAGAACTCAAAAAGGAGTGTTGCACCAGATTGCATGTAGGACAAATGGGCACAATATTAAAATTTGAACGATTTGCATCCTTCCATTTCTCACCTCCCGATCACAGATCACTCCCGGGGTTTCAGCTATCCCTGGTAGCGTCACGTTTAAACTCTATTTGATATTGTAGCCAGAAAGCCACCAAGTAGAAATCAAATTGGTCATACTGTATTCATTAATCGATTGCAGGCTTGGCTGGTTCTTCTTCTGGGGATCAGCCTCGCTCTCATTCTGAGCGGCATCTCTACTCTTCTCTACGGATGTTGTGCTTGCATCCTATCTCAACTGCCGTCGACACACCACGGGACTCAAAAGTGGACTCAAAACAGCGATGATATCGAGTACAATAGTGTCGAAAGTACTTTTTAAACCAACTTTTGTTCTCATCGCCTACTCAAATATTTTGATTACAAATTCAAAATGTTTTTTCATCGAAAAATAGATTAAAAATTTAATGTTATAGAAAGTTTTGGGAGAATGGACCCATGCTAATTGTAATTGTTAAAAACTATGTATCTGTACTAGAGTTCCCTTGATGGAATTATTTGACTATTGGAATTCCAAAACCCTCCACTCACTTCCAAAGTCGAACTCGCATACGAGCGGTGTGTAATTAGAATTCCATTCGAAATGGAATTCCGCTATGCAAAATGTCGAAATTGAGTGGAGAAAATCAATGAAGAACCAGTAATCTATTCAAATGGAATTCCAAAAGTTCGCGAGGGGAATGAGAGGAATGGAATTACGTCACTCTTTTGTTCTCGCTATTTTTTGGAGCCACTTCAAGCGATTTTACAGTCGTCAGATAGACGATTACGCTAGGTAGTGTAGTTGCGGTGAGGCCGACTACTGTTTGGACTACGTATCTCTGCTGTCCAAGGTGCTTATAGGGAACGATACATTTCGCGACCTGGGTCACTGCCAATTTACCGACCCCGGAGGGATAGAGGGCTTGGTCTGCCTCGGCGGGGGATCGAACTCAGGTCCCTTGTAATTAGAATTCCGGAATCAATTCCATTAAAAGAACCCCAATTTTTTCCTTCGCCCTTCTAGTAATAGACTGTCCCGTCGTAATTGTATCCAGTTGAAAAAGCATCGCTTTAATAGATCATCTCTAAATAATTTCCTTTGTAATCGTGTAGTCAATAAGTGGAATTCTCTTTCTAACAATATTATATTATCGAATTTTTTTTTTACCTTTAGTGCAACTTTCCGTGAAAAGCTCGTTTAGTTCACAACTCTCATCCCACTCCTTTGTTGCCTAGTTGTGACATCGTATCTCATGTTTTTTTTTCGTTGCTTACGTTTCATAAACTATTTTCTTCGCCCGATAACATGATAAATTATTAATTAACTAATCTGCACTCTATTTATCCCCCCTCTCTTCCATTTTCTGAAGGCGATCGGGCATGCAATTTTTTAACAACAAAGTCCCCTTTGGGTGATTTGCCATTGTTTCCTCTAATCTGGCTAGCTCTGTTTCGTGCGAAAAGAAAAGATTTTATGGAGCGAGACAGAGAGCAAATGGGTAAGGGAACAGCGACAAGAAACGAGAAAAGACAATAGAGCGACCGGGATGCTGCTGAATTGGTCTTCATCTGATTTCATCTCCTTAATTGAAGATTAGGGTATAGCGAAGCATGTTAGAAGGCTTGATCCCCCACGGCTTGATCGGTATCTGAATGGAAGTAGTTATTTTGCCAATGGGGTGTCACCAGTATTGAGGAGGGAAAAAGGCATAAGGTTGCAACAAAATTACAACTAGTTGTAGTTAACAGGAAAGTGAATACTCTTGTGATTGTGAGGTTGTTTCTCATAGGTTCGTCAACGAATCGACAGGTCTTCTTGACTGGCCAGGCAATTATAGTTATCATCACTTCGAACACTTCGCCCTGCATGGATTCCACTGTGATATTTGCTGAGAGAAGGAATCAGTGCTTACATTTATATGCAGATGATGGCGACGTCCTTGACTCCGGTTTAGATAGGGATTGCAAGAGATCGATCCATTATTCAAATGAGAGTCCGCTTGTAGATCGGACAAGCTGAAATTATTATTGAAGGTGATAATAAATTAGAGAATTCAATGAAAACACGAATAAAGTCGGAACACAGACTGAGAGGGAAAAGCATTAGTGAATGGACAACCTTTGCCTTCCTCGCGAGCAACCTGTTTCTCTCAGAGCAATCGTCTGACTCTCTTCGGTTTCCACGCTCTCTCATCGGTCAGAGAGACGAGAGAGCGTGAAACTGAAGAGAGTCAGACGATTGCTCTTCTCTCAATACACTCTCCTATTCACAGTGTATGTCTTCTCTCCTGCCATCTCTTCTTTCTTCTCATATGAATCATCCACTCCTTTCCTTCCTTCTTCTCTTTTTTGGAGTGATGAGCGGGCAACAAAGCTTCATTTCTAGATGATTTAGATGAACTGCGGAGAACTCCAAAGAAACTTTTGTGCAAGATTACAGGCAATTTATGACAAATTGCGATGCAATGTGATGCAATAAACGATTTGCATCCATTTTCCCCGAAATTAGAGACTATAAGTTTATGATGGAGAATGAGGAAGAGGATTACAGTAACTGATGTGAGACTGGCGAGGGGAGATAACGAAACGACATGAATAGTGACAGCGATGTAAGTGTGGGAAAATACGAAGGGGGAAGGGGTCCGATCGGGTGCTGCAGAACTGATTTCAGCTTGATGAGCTGATCATTAAGTAGACATGACATGCGTGGCAAGATGTCAGAAGGCTCGGCCCTGTCCAGATTGGATATCTGTAATGGGAGAAGTTAGTTCCAGCAATGAGGCATCATTGGGCTTGACGAGTGGGAGCGATTACAAACTACAATAAGTATCAAAGTCTATCTGCTCTTCCGGTTGACAGCGGTTCACGGTTTGAAGAAAGAGACGGTGCGAGGAACCATCGAATCGCTATAGAGTGATCGATAACTAAAGCATGGGACATACAATTAAATTACCAGAGAAAGGGTTGCAGTTAGAGTGGCAAGGGAGCATGTCAATGACTGAGATCTTCAGGTTAATGACCCGGAATCTCTCACAGGAGGTCTATTTAGTTGCAAAATCGGTTTGTAATGCCATTATTTTGGTATGTTGAGAATCTTGTTTCCAACTTCTGAGCACATGAGTCGCTTTGCGCACAGAATCGAAAAGACCTCTCAGCATGTATGTGCTTAGAAGTTGAGCTTTATTATATTACCTCCAGAGAGGAATGTACGAGAGGGGCCTCTGGTTGCTTTAGAAAGAAGAGAAGCTGCTCTAGTGATTGCCACATTCCTCGTTGGCTCATCCATAAATGGATTGTATCTCTTGAGTGTCTTCGTCATGAACTCCTTGCCTTGGATTGAGTCTACTATGGTAATGTTGGCTTAAAGGCAGGGGGTTGGATGTTCCGTTTTTTTTCCATTGTACATACGGATGCTGGCAATGTCCTTGACATTGACTCCAATTCAGTTATTTAGAGCTGGAACACCTTCTATTCGACTTGTCAAAGCTGTATATTGACTAGGGATGAAAATTCAAGGATCAGAGGGAGCGCTCCCTCTCGATTCTCCACAGCATGCAAATCGCACATTCCTTGGAGGAGGACGAGATAGAGCGGTCATCCTCCTTCAAGGATCGCTATCCTTGAAGGAGAATTATGGGTAAAAAGGTGCTTAACGTTGATCGAAACGTTCGAAATTTTAGAATTTGCATAACACCAGTGAGTGCAACGTGATTAGAGCAGTTTAGATTGATTGCTGTTACCTGTCGTTCCCAGACGATTCTGATGAAAGCATGCTTGTTTTATCTAATATTGCTCTTTCTGTGTCTCAAATCTGGTATGATGCATCCTGTACCATCGAGTAGACTACATCAGAAGTATTAGGGCTATCTCAGAAATACTAGGGCTATCAACATGTAGTCGAAACAATACGGAAGTTAGTCACTTTCCCACTTCATTCCGCTCCTTCCCGTAATTTCTTACTAAAGGAGATGCGATGAGACCTTACAATGTATAAAATGTCTTTTCCTAGTACAAAGTGCAATTCAATATGTTTGATTGAGAACCAGCACGAAAGCACGCTAGAATAAGAAACGTCCATTCAAAAGTCCCATCGGTGACCTCGCGAATATAGGAAATCAAAGTGACCTAATTGCATAGTTCCCGTTATGATTATGTAAATCCTCGAGTTTAATGTATTTTTGTCAACTCAATGCACTGTTCCTTCCCCCAATCATCCTTCTCTCCGTCCTTGAAGGAGGATCGCAGCTCTCTCCCATCCTCCTCCAAGGAATAATGAGACGATTTGCATCAGCAGCCCTCCCTTGTCCCTTGAATCATTGAATTAGTTGCCCACGCCGGCGGCGACCCCCATGAACCCCTATTCATGCTGGGGCGCTTCCCCCCTCGATATGAAAGGGGAAGAGCCCGAGCATGTACAGGGGGTCATGGTCCAAAATCGATTGGTAGGTCAATATTAAGTCAAAACTAGGTACCGTACCCAATCGATAGTACAGTACCCCCATATAACGTATACCACTACCGTAACCCACGATTATCACAAACTAACTTTATTTTTAAAAAAGTCCTGGTACCGTATCCAATCGATTATACAGTACCCAACTGACTACCGTAACCAAGTTCCTTGGGTCAGATCCAGTTCCTTGGGTCAAACATTTTTCTAAAAATCCTAAAACGAGCAAAATAATATTTTAAATTATCCTTCCGTATCCCTAATTACTGTAGAATCATTATGTAATCGATTTGGGATTTTTAGAAAAATGTTTGACTTTTTTAGAAAAATGTTTGACCCAAGGAACTGGATCTGACCCAAAGAACTGGGTTACGGTAGTCAGTAGGGTACTGTAGAATCGATTTGGCACGGTACCAGGACTTTTTAAAAATAAAGTTAGTTTGCGATAATCGTGGGTTACGGTAGTGGTATACGGTATCTGGGGGTACTGTACTATCGATTGGGTACGGTACCTAGTCTTGACCTAATATTGACCTACCAATCGATTTTTGACCATGACCCCCTATACATGCTGGGGCGCTTCCCCCTCATATCGAGGGGGGAAGCGCCCCAGCATGAATAGGGGTTCATGGTCTGAAAATACCTCGCCGCCAGTGTTGGGCAACTATGATTGTCACGCCTAATATTGAATGTGGTTCAAATCATCAATTGATTTTTTGTCGTACTCTCCAAAATAGCCGGGTCTCTTTCTCTCCCTTATTTCCGCGTCAATAATTGATTCATCGCTGTTTATTCACACAGTCTTTCCTCTCTTTTTCTTTCTTCCGCCATTCATTCTTCTCCTTGTCTGAATTGTTTTCTACGAAATTCATTCGACGCAAATTCACTGTTCAGTCTTCCATTCTTAGATATGTATACCCATTTTTTTTATTCCACCTATTGCAGATCATCCGATCTACACTCGGAAGAAAGTGGCGTCTCTCAGGCATCCTCCTCTCATGTCCCCTCTAAAAATTTGAATTTCCTCTAAAGCAAGGTGATGGAAAGAAGACAACTGGTTAGAATGATAGATAATCAAACAACTAGTGGAATAATAACCATTGTTATGCAAATAAAATATAAGCAATCGAACGACAATAATCGAGATACGCTCCTGCAGGCTTGGCAGGAGTAAACCGCATACCGATCGGATGTCATCGTCGCACGACTCATATGCTAGAAAATTACTTTTGGAGATAATAAAGCTTCTAATTCACTAATCCGTTTCCGAGTACATTTATTTTGTTCCCATATATCACGGATCTTCTGTAAGATTGCAGGAACCCAAGCGACAGCTAAAAATTTTGATCTTCGTTTTGTTGCGACAAGTCGGACTAGGCATTGTGAGGGCGAGGAGAAAGTATTTCTACTCAGATTTGCGAAATTTGCATGTTGGACGGAGTTATGACCTACAACTTTGGAGAGCCGTATCTCCGTTGGATTTTTTTTCTACAGTGAGCAATTTTTTTCATTCGATGCGCAATGAACTACTCTGTATGCTCCTTCTATTACAATACGAGCAAAAGTGCCATCTTCCATGAGTAATTCTCAAAAAACCGTTTTTCATGCATAATATGCAAATTATTTCCTACGTTATCCACCTACAATACGATTTTTATCTTTGATTCTGATTCTCCATAATCGAATTGAGGTACGTATGCATTTCATTGCTCATAACTCGGGGCTCTTCATACAGCTACTCAGTAGGAAGGATCCGGACTTGCAATATTTTTTGAGTTAAATGGATTTCGGGATGTATCATGTTCGACCATCTTTCGGAAGCTCCCAATTAGGTCTA
The DNA here is from genome assembly GCA_036245805.1 of Pristionchus mayeri. Taxonomy (NCBI): domain Eukaryota; kingdom Metazoa; phylum Nematoda; class Chromadorea; order Rhabditida; family Neodiplogasteridae; genus Pristionchus; species Pristionchus mayeri. Next base: position 19,971,765 of record BTRK01000006.1, read on the forward strand.
GAACATTGACTTAGTGGCCCAAATCGTTAAATTTGATAGTTTTTGAGATATTACGCGAAAACACATTCAGAGAAGCTCAAATGTGCCCTCATTGTTTCCACCCCATTGTTTCTACTAACTACGATATCTTGCAATATCTCAAAAACTATCACGTTTAACGATTTGGGCCACTAAGTCAATGTTTTAGACCTAATTGAGAGCTTCCGAAAGATGGTCGAACTTTTGCATACGCTTACGGCATCATACATTCCGAAATCCATTTAACTCAAAAAAATATTGCAAGTCCGGATAATTCCTACTGAGTAGCTGTATGAAGAGCCCTTAGTTATGAGCAACGAAATGCATACGTACATCAATTCGATTATGGAGAATCAGAATCAAAGATAAAAATCGTATTGTAGGTGGGTAACGTAGGAAATAATTTGCATATTATGCATGAAAAACGGTTTTTTGAGAATTACTCATGGAAGATGGCACTTTTGCTCGTATTGTAGTAGAAGGAGCATACAGAGTAGTTCATCGAATGAAAAAAATTGCTCACTGTAGGTCAAAATCCAACGGAGATACGGCTCTCCAAAGTTGTAGGTCATAACTCCGTCCAACATGCAAATTTCGCAAATCTGAGTGGAAAAACTTTCTCCTCGCCCTCATAATGCCTATTCCGACTTGTCTCAACAAAATCACGACATTTTGTTTTTAAACTGTCGCAAAAGGTTCCCATTTTCCTACATTTTTACAGGAGATCCGTGATATCCAAAGTACGGAGTGTGATTCAGTGCACTTTAGATGAAACAGGCCTCACAGTTAATATTTTTTTCGAAATATCTTTTAGAATGCAAACATGTCACATGAATCAAGCCAACGATTTATCGCATACAGATAGACATTGTTCGCTCCACCGCACAGAACCGAATAGTTCTGCAAATGTGAATAATGTTTAAGCTTTTAGATTATATCTTTGTAGCCAATTGGGAGTCTATTAGAGTGGAACCATTGGCACAGCCAGTATTTCGCTTTGCTCGCAAATGAATTCATCACATTTACGTTTTCCGAATGTTTTGCTTGGTACATAGATCTTATTCTCTATCAGTTCGGATTCTTCGTTACACTTTTTCTTCCTTGCTGCAGATCTTTCTCTATCGGCAACAGTTGCGGCAATTAATAACGGCTTCTATCCCTGTCCCCCAGCCCGAGATTGCGACAACTGTCTCGGAAGGAGTGAAGCTGCACTTGCTTTCCCACTCTTCGGATTCTCTTCAGCGAGGATAGAGAAAGTTCTCCCTCTCAGCAGCAAAAACTTTTTTTTCGTTTCCACATGCTGATTTCATCCCCAACCCTCCGCACGTTCTCAGTTTATCATCATTGGTTCAATCAATGTGGCTCCCACTGCTTTACAGATACGTATTTGACAGTCATTAATCAATCGTTAAAGGTTTAGTCTACAACCACCATCATATTCTTGCAGCCATGAGCCTCCTCGTGGTTCTGCAGTTCACTTCACTCGCATTCTCTTCTGCTGCTTCCATATCCTCGGGTCCTCCCGACGACCACACCCTCGCCGCTCGTCAATTCTACGGAGAGACGATGGAGATGTACCATTCGGAGAACTACACCGGACGTGAGTTAGTCCTGGTATTTTGTCAATTTCTGATCCTTTTCCACGGGTTTCTCCGATTTTTGAGAGAACCAAGAGAACGCAAATATTGTTCAAACAAAATAATTTTAAATGTTTTGTAAAGCCATAACTCCACGTTCAGACAAATTTGCAGTGTTCGACGTGGTATTCGACAAGGTGAATCACTTCTTCCCGGGATACATGACACACAAGCAAGTGATGCTGGCCAGATCGAGATTCGTGAACTCCGTCAAAACTGAAGAGGTTCGGTTTTATATTTTATTTTAACACTTACAAGTGTATTAGTAATTATGATTTGTATGACTTTAAAACGTGGTTGATCTTAAATCACATTGCAATAGCGTTATACTGAACTATGAATCAATTCCCTGCTCTTGTTTTATCCATGCAATAATTTGTCAATGAAAACTCGCTCGCAGGATATTCTCAATTTCGAGCTTTCGAATGCGACTCAGAAGCACATTAGGGAGGAATTCAAAAAGAGGTCAATTTTACGCTTTTGCCCTGTTACACGGGTTCATGCTTTTTGCACGCGGCGACGAGATGCGCTAACAACAGGCAATTATTTGTTAATCGAGATTTATTAAATTGTTCCGCACAATATTATGAAAAACTTGTGGAAACTCTTAATTTCGTTCAATCAATTGTTTTCAGAAAGGCCCTTCTGACTGATGAGGCCATCCAATTCTTGGAGGAGGTACATTTTCACTTTAGGAGTGTCATGTCTTTCAAAAAATTATTGTCCAAAACAATAAATCATTATCAATACGTCACCTAAACTAGAATCTCAATGGAACACTGATTGAGTAATTTAATGCAACACATTTTCAGAGCGATCAGTATATGCTTAGAAAAGTCGCCAGAATTTCCAAAATTGTGAGTCATGGGGATTATTCGCATATCTGACTTTTTGAAATGAATTGAGCAATTGTGTCAAAATATTTACTCATTCATTTTCGACTTACTTTTCGTTTATTTGTTTAACATTTAGTTCTCGCTCCCCATTTTCAGTTCGAGGATTTCCATGCAGTGGTTGATGCTCAGAGCCCGTCTGTGAAGTCTTCTCTGATCGCCAATTTCCCAATCTTCGGGAAGTTGGATGAGGTCTTTGCTCTGGTGAAAGAATTCGAGAACATTCTGATCCACTCCCTTCTCGTCTGCCGATCTCTGCCTGGATTCAGCTATTGCGAGAAGCTATTCAAGAACGACGATCTCAAGGCCATCGGGTCATTGTAGAACCTGTCGCTACGATCAATGAATCGAAGGTCGGTCCATAAAAATTAAGTGTGATGTTTATCTTTCTTGCCACTTTTTTGTTTTGTTTTTTGTAGTCCATGTTTTTGTTGTACGTGCAAAAAATAAGAGTTCTGCCGGGATCGAGAGAATATTTTATCAAAACAACATTCGCACACAGAGATGGTAACTAACAGATCCATAGTCCTCTATAGTCCGAGTAGTGCCTCAATTCACTTTTTTCACTTGAGCTCTCCTCAATCGGGCATAGTGAGATAGAGGGCGAAATTTAAAATGCAACGGTTCGAACCACACTGATAGAGTAACTCCTATTTGGATGGGGATGAATAATGCATAGTGCATACAATTGAGAGAGTCGTAAACTAATTCCACCTGGGAGCACACTAATTCCACATAGCCGATTCGAACGAGAGGCGGAGATGAGGAAGAAGAGGAATGCTAGATAAATTCAGCAAGCAGCAAAAAAAATTACAACCGAGTAAAATTGTACGTGCGACAATCGTGTGTACTATTTAGGAGAGAGGGAGGGAGATCTGATTGCAAACGCATACTAAGAACACGCGTAGACTTCGTGAGAGAGGATGGTGAGGTGGGAGTGAGCTGAGGTAGGATGCTAGGTGGGGATGTACGTGCATGATATGCACTGATGTAGGTGCCTCGATTAGAAGGGGTCATCATTGCACCTGGTGCCGACGCAGCAGCACCATTTCGTGCTTCCCTGGTTCTTCCTGGAGATGCAGGTGACCCTGCTGCACAGACGTACCTTGTCCTGCAAGAGTCTTCATCTTATTGTCGAGAATAACCGATTGACCACATTCTTTATTCGAAGCACCTTGTCGGTCAATCGATAGAACATGGGTAAAGATAAACAGTATCTTTCGTGGCAAAAATATTTTTCCTGATGAAGAATAATGAAATTATCTAGTGAAAAGCCCACGGGGATGTCACTGTGAAAGAAAAAATAAGGTCCACCCCCTCAGTCCGTTCTCGATTTCTTGACTCGCCTCATTTTCAATGTAGCAACTCTGCTCCCTCCAGTCCTCATTGCTATTCCAGTTGGAGAAGCAACCCGGTAAGTGCTAAAAATAGCCAATTTTCGACTTTTTTTGCGATTATATGCTTCAAAAAAACTCAATTCAAAAAGCAGAGTGATTATTTAACAGAGCAGTAAACCACCATGTTTCTCTTCTCTTCATCGTTCACCGGTCAAAGAGCGCAAAAGAACTTGAATAGAATAGAGAGTCGAATAGAATAGACTTTCAGAATATATGAAAAAATGTCGCTTACTCCTTCCGTTGTTGCTCTGCATTTCTTGTAGGCTCTCGTTCTATTTCTTCCCCTGTCTACGCATTCTGTCACGAGGACTCCGTCCTCGACGGTGAGAAGGCCGCGCGCCCTGTAGAGCATACGGTAAAGGTACGGTAGGGGAGCGCAATGGGTCAAAGAACTCACACGTATCTGTCACCGAGTTCTCCCGAGAGTGCGAGGGAAGAGAGGGAAGCGAGAATGAGGAGGATCAGTGCGTTCATCTCGAGCGAAGGACGAGAAGAAGTACGGACACGGGACAGTCGAAGAATCCCAGATGGAAGTAATGGATGGGAGGCTGAAACGTGGAAGGGGAGAGACGAATGCTGGGGTTCCGAGAAAAGGGAGAGAAGGGAACGAGAAACTATGCTCCTGCCGTCTGGTCCCTCTCCAAGACTCGCGATCTCTATCCACCTCTACTTTGTTGCGACGTAAGCAGTTGGCTATGCAGAGGGAGAAGGGAGAGCCATGCTGACCACCCTCTCTCTTCTGCCTGTTCTCTCCCCTCTCTCTCTCTCCCTCTCCCATCTCTCTTGCTGCCTGCGTCCGGGAGAGCGGCGACTCTCTATCTTTGTTTGTTTGATGCAAGGGACGGAGAACATTCTGGAATACTTTGAAATTCGACTTTCGAAATCTTGTACACATCCCATTATGCTGGGACTCCAACTTATCCCGTTCGCTCCTTCTTCACAGTATTAGCATAAAATGTGCACTCGAGTATGGAACAGATCAAGGAGCGGCGTGAAAAGGGCCCGTAGTGTATCTATAGGCTCAACGTCAGTTTCGGTATCCATGCCCAAGTCTCGGATCGGGGTCCCAAAAAGGTATAACCTTGGGGCCAAGGTACCGCTGTCCCATAAGTGGATTAGTTGGCTACATATTAGGTTGTTGCAAAAGTCTTGCGGTTTTTTGTGTCCGTACTTTGAACTATCATAATTCTTTTGTCACAAATCACAATGACTAACAGACATAGCAGTGTTTAGAGGTATGCTTGTACTTTACATGCATACATTTCAATCAATCCGATATCGCGATCAACGCAATAAATTATGATGAACACAACTGCAATTGATTCTCAAAATTTTGAATTAAATGTATTTTACTGGATATTTGCTCGCAAAATTCACGAAACCTACCCATACTAATGTATGGGAAGTATAACGTATACCCTTTCAGAAAATACGTTTCAACTGTGTCTCGATTAAGATTGGACCGAATTACATGATATTGAAAATATGCTGTCGATTCTGGTTACATGAAACTTGTTCAGATTTTTTGCACCGAAGACCAATGACATAGGCTCCACTATGAGTGCGCTATATTCACCCACCAAGAGGCTATATTCTCATAAAAAAATATTGGCGCCTGCATCTATCTCTTTTAAGAAAATTTGAATTTCTCATTTTTCAAAAATATGCAAAATCAACATACAAAATGCAATATGTAGTGATTTACTGATCAATGCATTTCTCAAAAGGATGTAACTTCCAGCATCCAGGAGAAAAATTCTGTATAGGGTAAAGATGGGAGCTTCATATAACCACCAGGATTTGAGCATTCATGCTTCAGAGGAAACAGAATGTTGAGAAATGTGTCGTTTTCGATGGATAAATTTTCGCGATTTTAACATTGTCCTGTTCTTGCCTCCCCGATTGGGCAATGCTGATAGGGCGCGCATATGAAAGAGTATACAAATCCTCATTAGTAATAAATATTCGGAAGTTCAAACTGAAAGTAAGATGGAAGGCAAAATATCAAAAAACCGCAAGACTTTTGCAACAACCTAATAGTTGGCCCATCAAAGGCTTCAGACGTCATTTATATGCTACGCCTCTCCCATCGCATGCTACCCACTAGAGTTGGCAATTCGAGACGGAGTAGTGAGACCGTCCTTCCTCGGATTGCAAAATTAGGACTTGGGACCGGGCAATTGAACCAGAGCCCGTTTATCATTGAAAGAAGGCAGCGCATGTTCTTTTCACGTTCCTCTGGTTCTTGAGTGATGTCTTGCGAAGAAAAGGGAAGAGTAGGAGATGTGTGATGGGCAGGCAAGGGAGGGATGAGGAGCAAGGGACCAAGGAGTAAATAGAGCAGAGGTTAGAAATCGTTTGGCGATTTGAAACGGTTTCTCCTTTTTCTCTGTCAGTCTCATTGTGGAATCTTGGAGGCCAGTGATGGGACCCTGGTTCCCATCACAGGCTTCCATGGCACCACAATGAGTTTGGCATGTGACCAGGAGAGCCTGTTTTGGGACCTGGATAGCGAAATGACGTACTATGTTTCAATATGAGAAGTGAAGTTTGGCATGTGTCAAATGGCCGAATGCTTATTCCGAATCACAATGGAAACAAACAGAAAAATATTGAAGATTTGAAGCAATTTGCAACTTGTGGAATAAGATTATCGCTGCTGATGTGAGCATCACGCTCATAAATTGAAACTGCTTTACAACCCATTGTTTATCTTATCTTATATTGGTTTATCTTGATTTATCTTATCTTGATATTTTTAATCAACCTACACTGATACAGAAAGATGACATTTTGAACGTTGATTGGTCACTCGTCGCAAAGTTTTCTTTCAAGTTTGCTTGCACATTGCCATCAGTATGACTCATCAGTAGTAGCACATGTTGTGAGTTGCACAATGGGCCACAGTTGCTTGCTAGACCAGGAGGGAGAGTGAAACGATGCCAGAGGCACTTCTTTCTTTTTGAAGTTTCCGATCCGCAGAACGGAAACATCCGCTGTTAAATAGATTGTACAGGCTCTCTGAATCATTCAGATCATTTCATACCATTTCTTATGTTACACTCTTCTCACTATCCGTTCTCTCTTCTCTTCCTTCTCTCTTCTCTTTCAAATCATGGTCGAGCTTCCATTTAGTAATTACGAATTTTCGTCATCCCATTTCCCCTTTTTCGACATCCCAATTCGTGCCTAAATTCTACCATCCCCCATTACAGTATCATATGTCTCGTCTCTCGATCGTCACTATTCTCTCAATTGTCGCCTTCGTCTCAGCCGATTATAACGTGATCGAGGGAATTCTCAAGTTGCAGCCATTCATTCTCAAGTGAGTTGAGAGAAAAGCATTTCAATACTCTTCACAATGAAATAGATAATTTAGTCACTTGAACATCTTTCTTACTCAGGTCATCCCAACACTGTCCTGTTCCGCTCATCGGGCATGCCTGCCCGAAGGGAGACGAACTCACCTACTTCAAGTGCTGTGGTGAACTCAACAAGGATTGCTGTGAGACATTCCAGGTACGGTAACAGAGAAGGAGTACGGTAATTCAGATGGTAACACATTAGTAAAGTTTCGGACAGAGAGCTGTAATGATCACCTTTCTGCTACATGTGAACTAAATCTTGGATGTCTGCATCTTGTCAGTTCCCGATTGCAGGATTGGGTGTTCGTGCTCTTCGCTTTCTTCCTCGTTCTCTTCCTGATCGCTTTCTGCATATGCTGCGTTCGCTGCCTCTTCTAGCTCGACTACCGTATCTCATTCGTTCCAAATGAGACCCGATTTTTTGACTGACTTGAATTGTATTGTTTCTCTTTGTTTTTCTGTTTCGATTATTTTGTTCATCCATCTAGTGGAGTTCAAGAAGCGCAAGCGAACAATACTATTTATTCCCTTTGTCCAGATTCTCGATAAATACAGATATTATGAAATCCTTGTTCCTTATCGATCTACCTGAATTTTTTTCTTGCTTTGTTTCAAGTTCCTTTGATAGGTATATTTAACACGAGAATGTACATAGCTAACTCGACACAGTCACTTCTCTCACTTGAACAATACGCCCCGAAGAGAACAAGGGTCTTACCTTATAAAATTTGTCTCATACTGTTGCAATTTTTGAGACAGCTGAAAAAGACGAGGTAAAATAGTCTTTTACATGGAAGTGCGAGCATGAGATCTACTCGCTCGGGATGGTGACAGTATCTGCTTGTACCTGAATTAATAAATTGGACATTTATCGTAGTTAGACTTCTAATTTCGCACCATTGGCTGGATAATCAACATGATAGCTCATTCCCATCGAACTGTGAACGACACTGTTCTTCGAACTAGAACCTTCACCGTAAGGAATTTCTCCAGATACCTAGAGCTTTCACTGTTCTTCGAAATTGACAACACCGTGATTCAGTGCTCTCTCTCTCTCTCTCTCTCTCTCTCTCTCTCTCTCTCTCTCTCTCTCTCTCTCTCTCTCTCTCTCAGTGGGCAACATCACAGGAACCGACGGCATCCCCACTGGCACGCCTCATAGTGACTCTCCTCTATTACGGGGACGCTTCCAGTCTGAAGATGGGATGCATCCACCAAGTGAGACTATTTTCTTGATCATTCAAATCATTCTCCACGCCTCCATTCATCAATCCTCCCTTTTTTCTATCTTTCACTTCAGATTATTTGCATTTTCCCTGTGTTTTCGCATTAGTTTTAAATTTTCAATATATCTCCCTTTCGCACCTACCCTCTATCTTATCCCTCTTTCAGTATCCCTCCACGATGTCTCGTCTCTCCCTCTTCCTCATCTTCTCCATTGTCGTCTGCGTTTCAGCCGATTCTGGCATCACCGATAGCGTTCTCAAGATGCAGCCATTCACCCTCAAGTGAGTTATAGCAGTGAAAAAGTAAGGTTAGAGTGAGTGTACGCACTTTTGAAAGCGATGTTCTCCAGTCAATTCATAGAGATACGGTGAATAACTTATTATCCTCAGATCCTCTTCCTACTGCCCTATTCCTATCATTGGTCGTGCCTGCCCCAAAGGAAATGAAATCACGTACTTCAAGTGCTGCGGCGAACTGAACAAGGATTGTTGTGAGACATTCCAGGTACGAAAACATATTTGTTCAGACAGTTACCAACAGCGAACATGATTCGGTATTTTCTGTTGTCTTACCATGGTAATCATTTTTCGATTGCAGGATTGGGTGGCGCTTTTCATCGCTCTCTTCTTCGGCCTGATCGTTGTCGCTTTCTGCATCTGCTGCTTCTGCTAACTCGACCACCGTAACCACCGTTCTTCCGTCCGAGACCCAAAACCGATCAAGAATATCGAATTTCACTTTCTCCTTTCGGATTCGCTTTCCCTTCTCTCACCAATTCGTTCTACTGTCAGCTCTCACTTCTCCATTATTCGAATGCCCTTCAAAGGCATTCCCCACCAAATTCCAATTGCACACAATATTTTCGCAAGTTCGAGATCTCGAGATTCCTACGTGTAGATACGTCACGTTTGATTGTCTGTTCTTGTTTCTCTTGTCTCAAAAATTGAATAAATATTTCAAATATAATATTTGATACAGGTGAATATCATTATTCGAATAAATCATGCCACCGGTTAGCATAGGAATAGCCGACTCGATATTGAAGAGCACCTGGAGGAAGAATTTGAACGGAGTTGATTCATCTTTCTCATACAGCAAACCATTTTTAGTCGAGCCACAACCCCCTCATTGGAAACCCCCTCATCTTATCGATCCCGCACGCTGCTCGATAGTGCAAGAGTTCGGGACTGGAGGCCTGGAATAGTCTCATGCAATTAGTAACTTCAAGGGTAACATTTTTACGAGTGCAATGGATCACTCTCTAACAATGTGAACTAGAGATTTCAAATAGAGCACAAGAGTAAGAAGAGTAAGTTGCGAGAGGGCTCTCGAGCTCATCAACTATGGTCTCACTTGAATGGGAGGAACCAGCTGCTCGAAGCGCCTTCCCTGCAGCTGCAAGAGAAGAAGAGAGGAAGAGGAGAACCTCGGGGGCGAGAGATCATCTCGTGAATGACGAATGGGATATAGAGGATAGGCTTTCCCTGATTTGGCTCCCAGCCAAATCAGGGAAAGCTCTGTTGGGAATAGCTCTGTTGGGAATGGAGATATAAATGTGAAAATTTCGGAGCTTCTTATCGTTGGGGAGATCTAGGACGCGCATATGAAATCTTCAAAAATTGAATTGTGACTTTACTCCTCCTGTAATCAGGCGTAGTTAGCTCACATTATCGCATTTTTTCTCAACACAGCGCCTTCGCACAGTGCTACTCAAAAGAAGCTTTCGTGAGGAAATATTAAACGAAATGGAAGTATTTGGATGCTTACATTTTCGCTGCTTTCAGGAGAGTGTCAATTATGCACAGCTTGCCACAGAATAGGCGAATTCTTCCATTTTTATCTGAAAACGATCGTGTTGATGTTTTCAACAAGGATATCAATTCACAATTTGGTATAAAATGGGCCCTCGATTCCCAGTCTGCATCACCTTTCAAGTGTTGATCTAACGATGTTACTCTACTGTACCCTTCTCACTATTATCTTCACCAGTCAGTTTCCCCTTTAGACATTTCTGCTGAATGGGATCAGAAATTACTCGATAATGGGAATCTATTCTACAGGAATCCCCCACCCCTTGCCTCACTCCCCGCTTTACAGTCGTTTCCTCTCAATGCCCGGGTGGAATTCCCTCCTCTGAAGTCAAGGGATTCCTGGAAATTCACAACAAACTGCGAACTGCCATCTCAACCGGAAATTACGTCGCTAAGGGAAAGCAAATGCCAGCTGCTAAGACTCACATACATCGCTAATCTGGTACTGTCACTGAAATCATTACGTCTCGTACTCAACTATTGTTACCAGGCACTGTGGTACTCTGTCACTCTAGTATCGTACATGTCAGCGAAATCAGAACGGCCACCGAAAGGCACCGAGAAATTTTCGATTTCTGACGCTCTGCAAATACGCAATTTTATAAGTTGTGGTTGTGCTCATATTTTTTATCATGATCGATTTGCCGGAATCGACCCGGACATGCTCGGTCAATTATGGCTAGAAATCGATAAATCAAATACACAACATTTTGGTGCGATTACGGTATTTTGAAAAGCTCACCAGGCATTCCAAAATACCGTAATCGCACCATAATTGTTTGCTTTCGATTAATCGATTTCTAGCCATAATTGACCGGACATATCCGGGTCGATTCCGGCGAATCGACCGTAATAAAAATATGAACGCAACCACGATTTTTAAAATTGAGTATTCGCAGAGAGCCAGAAATCGAAAATTTCTCGGTGCCTCTCGGTGGCCGTTCTGATTTCGCTGACATGTACGATATACTGGTAGTGTGGTAGTCCGGTACTGATAAGTTGGTTCAGACATGGGATTGTTCTATCGAGAAGAGTGCACAGGCTGTGGCGGATACTTGTGTGTTCGCTCATTCGAAGAACAGAGTGAATCTCGGAGAGAATCTCTACTCTTTCTGGTCCACTGAAGAGGTAGGGTATTCACAATGATATTTGGGTGAATAACTCTTAGAATGCTCATTTCACGTGTTGTCTCTACGAGACATGCGGATGAAATGGGCAGGCTGAGATGCCATTATCTTAATTTGGGAAGTAATAAAATACTCTTGTAGGTGTCAATCGATGGATTGGGCGTGGCTGCATCTGAGACGTGGGAGAACGAATTCCAGCAATTTGGATGGAGTGACATCAAGCTTACTAAGGAAGTCTTCAATTCGGGAGTTGGACATGCTACTCAGGTAATGAATAATTGTACTAACTTTAAAAAGAGTGGATCATTCGATTACCTCTGATACTCTATCATATCAGATGGCTTGGGTTGACTCCACCAAGATTGGATGTGGAGTCAAATTGTGCCAGGACAATACCAAAGCCATTATAGCCTGCCAGTACAAAAACCAGTAAGAACTCCTTTCTATTCCAGAAATTCAAACTCGGCATTTCAGAGGCAACGTCATCAACTACAATGTGTACGAACCTCTGTAATTTTTGCCAAACGCTATTATGTGATTAATCAGATAAAGATGCACTGTAATTAATTTATTTCAAACCTTGACGAGCATTATCTCACGTCAACAATATTTTTTATCGATTTCATCGGAAAATTAAATTTCGAAAGAAATATTCCCAAAATTGAAGTATCTATCTTTTATCTTTTTTTTTATAATAATTTAGTCTTATACTGAACATCGATATGATCACAAGTTTCGTTCCTCCCTCTCCCTCTTCCTCTTCTCGCCCCCCTGCGTGTGCATTGACCTTTTCATAGACGTCAACTAATCAACCCCTCTGGCACTCCTCATACTATCTCCTGATCATCTCATGGATTCCGTTCATTTACAGCCTCCGTAATGAGTGAGACCGGAAGCATCCATACACTCACCTGTTAGCATAAATACCCCAAGAAGCTGGAAAGAGTTCACTCGTGCTAGTGATGTCTCATCCCTCTGCTTTCTCTTATCCCATCAACTGCCCTTCTATGATGTGGACTACTCCAATCCGCTATACTTCATGGGATTCATATGCATGTGGTACGTCCCCCTTTTTTTCTTTTCAACCCATCACTTCTTTTCCTACTGTACTGTATTCCAGGAATGCCTCATCAGACGACGGGGATAGTGAGGGACGCCCTTACTGCCAATCAAATCTTCCCTCGACACTGGGAGGAGAATTGGATGACCCAATCTGTGAGCTATTCTTACTTCCTATCTTTCAACTGACTGTCCCCGTAGATAGGTTGATAGGGTGTATCATTCAGGCAGACTGGTCTTCTCCTAATGTCAATATGAATCCATCTGCTGCTCCATTCCGAATCTGCTCCTACAACGTACTCTGTCAGAAGACGATATCTGCCACTCCCAACCTCTACCGACACACCAAGTGAGACTCCCCATCCCTCTACCACCAATCATCACTCCTTTGATTTGATGAATACCATCGTTGCAGATTCCAACCGCACGTGCTTCAGTGGTCTCATCGATGGCCACTCATTCAGAAGGATCTGAGGTGAGTGTACAGTGCTGGATTACGATAACCTACTTATTATTTTAGTGAGCTCAACGCGGACGTGTTCGGACTACAAGAGATACAGGACACACACTTTGAACAATTCTACGAGCCATTCATGAAATCATGTGAGTGATCGAAGTGATGGAGGTGCAATGCACGACGAGTATTCCCAATCGGTACAATGCATAACGAGTATTCATAATCGTCGTCAATCGAACATTCTCATTACAGTGGGCTACAGCTGCTTCTTCTTGCGCAAGTCGGAGACATTGCACGGGGATGGATTGGGCATCTTCGTGAGGAACAATCGTTTCAAGGTACGGTATGAGTACGGGAGACGAAAGACTGATCATGATATCGATTGATTTTCTATTTCAGGTGACTGCGATGAAGAATGTCGACTTTCTCATCGCAGGCGACGTCTTCTTAAACAGGGGAAATGTCGGTGAGTGAGAAGAAATATTTAGATATCGATGATAGTGGTCATATTTCGATATGTTTTTTTAAAGGCCCCCCTTGTCCCCCGACGGTCTCTTTTGCAGCACAGATCTTCCGTCTGGAGTGTCTGCTGACTGGGGCCTCTCTCATCGTTACCAACACTCACATTCTATTCAATGAGAAGAGAGGAGACGTCAAACTAGCACAGATCGCCCTCCTCATGGCTAATATCCACTCTGTGAGTATTTATTCCAATATTATGTGGGCTCTCCTAATTCCGCACTCAGGGCAAGGGTGTAGGGAATGCGGTGGAAGTGATGGGCAGAGTCGGAAGTAAGGATGTGCTCTACGGGTTTCTTGCTCCAGTAGAGTTTCTTCTGAGCGATTCATTCAGCGATACTAGCGTAAAACGTATTCGTTGTAGATACGACAAGGTGACGAGCCAGTTGTGTGTCTGGGAGATTGGAATCTGGAGCCAGAGAGTGATCTGTACAACTACATCACGAATGGAAGGTGGGAGAGAGAGATTAGTAGAAGTGATGGAGGGATTATTTCAGTCTCGATGCATCTCGATTCGTGTCTCGATATGGAAGTGGACAGCTAAAGGAGGTCAGACTCCGCCCCCAATTTCTCTCTACTCTCTATCTTTTAAGGATCGTAACTTCAATGGTGCTCCAATGCGAGAGATGCCGATTTATACTCATCTGAAAACGAGGATGTCACGAGCTGGGATCATCTACCAGAATGAAGGTATACCTCATCCATCATCTATACTCGTCCATTCCCACTTTGTTCAGGATCCCTTCTACAATCTCTGCTGCGCTCGTCTCGTTCGATGTACAGCCATCAAATTCCCCTTACCTCTACCTACTCATCCTACAGGGTATGGGAATCGAGCCTTGGGATACGGTAGCATTAACATGATCTTATTGATTGATTTGAGGAACGGCACGTGAGTACTTTCCACAAGGACATTGGCAACCCCGACTTCATATTCTACAGTACTTCTGGCAGAGGGAAGGTACGAGAATGGTATTAGGGGTTCATTATCAAACCAAATATTCTGTTTCCCGAAAGAGATCTAAAATGGGGACTCTTTTCTCGCGACACTTAGTGATACCTTAGACCATTGAGCCATAATCAGTGCCCCTAGAGATTACCATCTATCTCTGCTCTCCCTCCAGCTGTCATAGGAGGAGAGACAACTAGCCCAGTCTCGCAAGCACCATCATGCGATAAAAACGCGTTCCCCTAGTCTCTGAGTCTCCAACAAGACAACCGCGGTTGATTGCAGGGGGAGAGTCGTCGTCTTCGTTTGATTCGTCGTCTGGCCGTTCCTTCTGAGTCGAATATCCGTCAAATGGAGCCATGGCCTAACCATTTCGTCCCCTCTGATCATATCCCCCTCTTGGCAGAGTTCTATCTCTCCAAGTGAGTAGACTCCCCTAGATGCCCATCTGTTTTCTAGAGTAGTCACCCACTAGCATACATTCATTTGCTTCTTTTTTATCTAATTCTAGTGGAAAGTTGTGAATTATCATTGCAATATTATCCGAATAACTTTTCAACGACTTGAGTCTTGCCTTCTCTTCATCGATAAGGTTCAATAAATTCGATCATGATCTGTAGAAATGTGCAACTCTTGCTGTGTGAATCTAATGTATCTAATATCTCAAAGTGGGATAGAAATGGATTAAAAAGGAATGATGCAGATGTCCTTACATTTTAATGTTGTGTCTCAAAATTCAACACTGTATCAGATCTTTACTCCTCCCGCCCTTATCATTTATCATTTATCGCCCATTACGACAAGCATAAAAAGCACGTGTTTGCATTGACCTTCAGTTTCACTTGTTCTTCCTTTAAAATCTGCTTGTTTTCACACATTTCAGTGCAATTTCTTCATGTATCTTAATTCTTCCAGGATGAGATCTCTCCTCTTCCTTCCTTTTCTTTTCTCTTTCTCCCTCGCTGCTTCCTTCGATGATTCGACAGCTCGCAACTTCATGCTGCCCCTCTCTGCTGCTGCCTACTCCGATTCCCCCCAGACATGCCTCACCCAGAAACTGAATGGAGCCAAAGTGAGATAATAATTATCATTCGGATTATTTTCAGTTGATATGCTCTGCTCTATCCGATTGAATGTGGAATTTCTTTTAGCTGAGCAAGCAAGTGACTCTCAAGTGTGATTACTTCGACGACAAATGCTCCGGATTCACTGCCGTCTACGACACCAAGAAAGTAATCATCCTCTCATTCAGGTACTATTTTCATTTTAATTTAGTTAATAAATTTGTGATTGCAGAGGCACATCAAACACTGCTCAACTGGTCGCAGAAGTGCAGGAGAGTGGATTCGAAGCGAAGGTTTTTAATCGGATTAGACCAAATCCTCGAGGACAACATTCAGGTAGACTTCATAGATGGAGGACAGGTGTCCAAGTACTTCAACGACGCATTCATGCAGGTACAGAGACTGATCTTTGATCTCTTCCCAGTTCTCATTTCAGTTGTGGAACGGGGGACTAGGGTCAGATCTGCAGTCGCTCATCAACAAGCACACAGACTACACGCTATGGGTGAGATCTCGGGGCTGTATTGGCGATTTGAATGCAGTGACTTGTATTGAATTTCCTCAATTTATAGTGCTTCATTTTTGGTTCACTCACGGGAAGGTCCATTTTGAGACGTAATACTCCCTCTTTCCAGAGTTACAATTGCTAGAGATACATTATTAGATTGTTCAATTGGGTATCACATTACTCTATCACTCATAATGTAGAAATATTGGAAGGTGAGTGTTCCTCCTCGCAGGTGACGGGCCATTCTCTGGGCGGAGCTCTCGCTTCTCTCGCCGCTGCTCATGTCGCTGCGAACAACATCATCGCAGGCAGCAAGTGAGCTGATCTCCTCCCTTCCTCTCATCGACCTCTTATTCAGAATCACCCTCTACACCATGGGAGAACCACGCAACGGAGATCAGACTTATGCTAATGTTCACGATAATCTGGTCAGGGAAGGTTGAATACCTTCTAGAGGTCTCATCATTCTGTGTTTGGGAGTGTGTAGAATCAAGATGCGAGCACTTAAATTTCTAACTCTTACTGTACTTATGGTGTTTGCTTGCAGTTGAAGACGGAGTATCGCATCACGCATCTCCGTGACATCGTCCCCCACGTTCCCCCACAGTTCATGAAATACGTCCACCACAAGTTCGAGGTCTGTCTCCCACCCTGATCTTGTTCAATTAAAAACAGGGATATTGCTAAATTCAAATATCTACAGGTCTTCTACCAGAACGACATGGCACCGGGCCAGCCATACACTGTGTGCAGCGAGCAGGAGGACAAGAAGTGCTCCGACCAGTAGTCAGTCTCCTCCTCCTTTTCTCCCCTCCCCTCCCCTCCCTCCTCTCTCCCCTCGCCTTCCATCAGCTCTCTTTCTTGTTCTTTTTTTTTGAAAGAATGTATATTTAAGGAATTTTCTAAAACCCTCCTCCCTCCCTCTTGTAGTGACTTCGACACCTCCGTCAACGACCACACTCACTACTACGGGGTCGAGGTCTCTGACTTCGGGAAGAACGGCTGCAAGTGATTGACGCGTCTCGTGTGAACTGACGCAATTGATGTGCACGTGTAAATAAATCCATGGTCTTCGCTTACCACAAGGGATCACACATCATAATCAAAGAATGCGCCTGCATACCAAACATGTTGATAACATAGGGTGAAGCTAGATAGGGCGGGGTCGAAGTCCGAACATAAGGTATCACAGGGTGAAGGTGGGGTAGTTTCAGATTAATTTTAGTTCGTGCTGATTTGCAGAGTAAGCACCCATAATATTAGGTTGATTCAAAAGTTTCGCTCCATTTTCACGCCTGAAGATTTTCAACTATAATTTCCTTCGAACTTTATCAAATCTCTCATTCCTTTTTGCGTAATATTAATACATGTGCGCTCTCCATAGCGCACCTATACTCATACGTGATCAATCGATTCTACTGGAATGGCAAGGATCGAAATGCCACAAACTTGAAATTTCGAACAGCCAATTTGATGGAATGGCACTCATTGCGTAATCATGATAGCGCCACAACCACGCTATTTTCGTAAAGTATTTTGTATGGACATTCTTATAGTGGACGTGCATCGGATCAGCCTTGAAACTGCCTGACCAGATAGGCAGGAATTTCATAGTTTTGAGTTCTTGAATATTGCGGAACTTGTTTTTTGGAGTTGCGCATTTCTGATGAACGAGCTAATGGTCTTAATTTTATCAGAAGTGGAAGAGCATATCATGTGGATGTGGAGATTCAGCATTCCATTCAAAAGCCACATTTGGAATAATCGCAAAATCGAAATTTGATGGCCAGTTTCGCTAGTTTTCACTATGCGCGCTTCTCGAGAGAGTCTGAAATTCCGCTTTCAAGTGTTTATCGGAAACATTGACCCTCACTTACTTACTCCACAAAAATACAGCTATTTTATCACATTCGTTTTGTTTAAGCGGTTGCTTAAACACACTACTCAAAAACCGGTCAATTCGTCACTTTTTCGAAAAATTTGTTTTACTGCGGAACGAAGTGCAATTGATTCACATGAAACAAATAATTTATGTGCACCTATTGTCTCCCAAATAATGCCAAAGTAGACCTGAACACAAGTGAACCACAAGCGAGTAAACTATAGAAAAGTCTTGGAGCGAAACTTATGAATCAACCTGATACAAATGAGTTGTGATGATCGATCATAAGAAAACAATCTGACAGATGAAAGCAGCTTAGTCACCTTCTTTAAATGGCACATTTCATGAAAGAAGTTGCGTCTAGCGATTTCCAAAACTGATCAATATTCCTTCGAAATGTATTGAATTGTATCCATGAAGAGAATGCAAGATCTACGTCGTTTTATTCGGATAATTGAAAATTTATTCGGATAATTGCTTTGTTATTACAATACAAAAAAGAAGCCAATTATGTAAAATCAAATTGAACAAATCGTTGGTCTTCTTCACGCAATCCATCCTTTGAAAATGGGGAATTGGAAGATGGCTGCTTCGAATACAGATTCTTCTTCGTCCTTCTTTTCTGAAATCATTCATTTGAATAGATATTATTTTAAAAATAAAAGGTGTGCAGATGTAAAACATACCGATATCGTTGGTGGCAATCCATTTTGCGACGGGATCGATGGAAGGGAAGGAAGAAGAGGAGGAAGAAGACGAGTGAGAGGAAGGAGGCGTTGAGGAACGAAGCTGACGATCAATTTCGTGTCGATCTCCGTAGAAATTCTCAGAGTGCTCCTCCCGAATCGCTTTTGCTTCCATTCCCTGCAATCATAAGAATTACCTACTGTCTAGTAAGTTATTCATAGAATAATTAATGGATTGATCCTACAATATGATGGATGTAAAGAGAATATAATGGAATGGATCTTACTTTGATAGTGCATTCTTCATCCGGAGTGAATGGAACATGGGGATGCTCGAATTGAAGGACGGTGAAGGCGTTGATAATCTCATTTACTGATTCACGATCGATGTCTTCCATGAATTGGGGAGGAGAAGGCATCAGATAAGGTGAGTAGAAATACTGGTCGAATGAATCCCATGAAGTGAAGGGAATTGGGGAGAACCACACCATGGAAGGGCAGTTGATGGGATAATAGAAAGCAGAGGGCTGAGACATCATTGTAGCTAATGAAATGTTTCGAGTTTGTAGGGGTATTTATATCAACTGGTAATTTATGGATGCTTCCGTCCTCACGCATTCCGGAGGCTGTAAATGCTGTAAGTGGACGGAATCCACGAGAGAAGCAAGGAGAGGAAGTTTGAAGGATGCCAGAGGGATTGATTAGTTAATCTCAATCGAAAGGTCAATGAAGTAGAATTCGAACTCTCCAATCTGTCTTTACATTCAATTCCCTTTAACACTACGCCAAAATGCCCGAGATTCAGAAATTCGAAGAGTGACCGGACACAAGCTTTGTTTCACTGTACCACCCTACAACTATCCAGTTGGTAACATCATAGGAACCGATAGCTTCCCCACAGGCATGCCTGAGTCCTCTACTGGGATGGCTCCAGTCTGCTGATGGGAAGCATCCGCTTATTGAGAGTATGGAAGGACCTTCTCGATCATTCATATTATTCGTAACTCTTCCTCTCATTCCCTCTCTGGTTTACCGATTTCGATTTTTTCGTATTTCTATGTTGTGCATTTTCACAGTCGTGTCCAATTCTCAACACCCCCTATACAGTATCCCTTCTCAATGTCTCGTCTCTCGCTGTTCCTCATTCTCTCCATTGTCGTCTGCGCCTCAGCTGATAATAGCGTTGCCGATGGAATTCTCAAAATGCAGCCATTCATCCTCAAGTGAGTTACAATAGGGCAAACTGAAACCGTACGCTGGAATATGAATTTGGCCCTCTTGTTCGCACATCAATCGATGTGAAAACGATGTTTCTGCAGTCGATGCATAAATCAAAGTTGAAATGGAAAAGTATAATAAAAATTTTAAATTTTTAGGTCCTCTTCCTATTGCCCTATTCCGATCATCGGTCTTTCCTGCCCTAAGGCAAACGAATTCACCTACTTCAAGTGCTGTGGCGAACTCAACAAGGATTGCTGTGAGACATTCCAAGTAAAATAATTTGTTGATAGCACATTTCAGATGAGAAATTTAAAAAAAAAGAAATATCATTTCAGGACTGGTTTGCCATTCTTATCGCTCTGTTCTTCGTTCTGATCGTGGTCGCCTTCTGCTGCTGCTGCGTCTGCTAACTCGACTAACGTAACACTCCTGTCCGACAGAGACCCAATCTATCTATTTCCATGACTGGACAAGACAACCACGTATATTCTTCTCGTCTTGATTCTTTTGCTCTTACATCACCAATTTGCTCCACTGGAAGCCATAATTTCCCAATATTTGAACGGCCCCACCTACAAAATCACCTACCTAATTCAAATTGCACTCATCAATTTCACCATCTCAAAATTCACAAGTGAACATTTCATCTTTATGTTCTATTTCGTATTTAGAAAAGATTTTAATAAAAAGTATACCAGATTATTTGGTCCTCTCTTCGCCAATTTTTATTGAACTGAAAGAGAATACTTTAAAAAAACATCACAGCTTCATCCTAACAACAAGATTCATCAAGTTGGTTCAAATATGCGATTACTCATAAAATTCATTCGGAAAAGAACATGGACCGTTCAAATAATTTTTTCTTCATTACATTGATCGAATTAACTGGCAAATCACCGTTCACTTTTTTGTTTGATAAACACCCTTGAAAATTAAGAAAAGATGATTGTCGATTCTTTCAGTATGGAGGAAACGTGCAAATTTTCGAATTCAGAATTGCACAGAAACTTGCTGATAAGTATTTATTAGGAATATTTGCCGTCCTACGGATGTGAAGGCTGTGGGTTCATCATACACATGCTTGGTCCTTCCACCTCTTCCCTGTCTCATCCTCTATGCAAGTTGCGTGGAATCACGCGAGGTTCCATTCGCGCATTTATTCGCTTGCCAACGGAGGAAAATCAATATTTTGCCAATTTCTACGCATTTTTCTAACACATCTTCTTTTCGTGACTAATCTTCCCTCCAGTGTTGCACATCAATTTTTGTTGGTGCCCTAACGCACTTTCTTTGACCGCAATCTTTTTTCTCCTCTTCGGACTAAATTTAAAACTCATTGCATTCTATCCATATAAGCCGGATTGATGCAGAAGTAGGCAACCTCCGTACTTTCACCAGAATGGCTACGTCCCCTCATCTCTTCTACCGGCGGTGGCACAACAATAACGGGAGGAGTCTCCCTCATTCGTATAATACAGGCTACTAATGGTGGCATGAATGTATCCAGTGTAGCCTCTCTCCCTCTCTGGTCGCCCCTTCTGGCAAAGCAAATGGGAGAGCAGAGGAAGCAACAAACTGCTCAAGAGGCTAAACAACTTTTGTAGCCCCAGACCCCTTCTCTTTCTACTTCTCATATTCTGTCGCACTGTCTGGCCGGCGAGAGCATGCAATTGAGAGAGGGTGTGTCGATCACTTCTGCAAGTTGGAGTTGCTGTTGTTTCCTTCCACCTGTCCTACCGCTTGCCACATGCTCCTCGCATGGCATTTTATGTATTTTTTAATTATTATTTATTGTATTTTATTTGCATAAGCATTATTGAGCAACTATCATTGCAACAACAACCTCCGAAACTTGATCCCGCTCTGAAATTCATCGTTACTGCTCGACCCGTTAAACTAACAAGATGATCAGCCCTTCCTCTCCTCGTTTTCCCCTCGTTGACCTACTCCCTACCGTATCCCTCCCTCTCCCTCCCCACAAGGATGATCTCATCACCATTATTCTGCGACCGCGGCGATTATTGCGGGCGCGGCGTAAAATTTTGTGTGTGCGCCGCGCGGATCTCGTCTGCGCTCTCTCGATTCCGCGTGCTCTCTCGCCTTCCTCTAGCCTTCCGCCCATGCTCACTCTCCTCCATGCGCACACTCTCTCGCGCACTCTAGCCTGTCTGCACTCTCTCAATCCGACCCGATCTCTCGTCGTCCTCCCGAGCCAGTTATGATAATCGTAGTTCGAGAGGACGGGGGAGCACCACCCTCCGCCTCTTCTTCGTCCGTTTATGTTATATACGAGGACATCAGCAATGGAAGGAAGAGAGAGTGTGGGATACGGAGAGACTGCAGAGAAGGAGAGGGTGGAGGAAAGAGTGGGGGGATTGGAGAGACCGAGAAGGGGGATCGGGGGTGTTGTGTAAGCTCTCTCTCTCTCGCTCGCTCGAGCCAGCCTCCATTGTTTTGCGTGCATGTTCTCAATGTGAATTGCGAAATGTGGCTTGCTAAAGTGCGAAATTCTCAATGCTCTAACCCGATCACTTCTGAACTTGCCTTAATCCTATTCCATAATCATCCAAAAATTGGTAAAATCATTAGTCAACTGCACCTTCCTCGTCGTTTCAGAGTAGGCGAGTAGGCAGATTGCATGTTTCTCAGAAGTATTCCCCCATTCTGGGAGCATTCACCCGCGAAAATCGGCCCAGACACGACAAGTTTGTGTATTCCTGTAGCGCCCGTGGCTGTCTTAGCTCCGCTTGTAATCATGCATCAATCTGCCTATTCTGGGACTATCGTCTACCAGAGAACTAGCAGATTTTGTGCGTAAAGAAAAAAAATGAATTTTAACGGAATATGTGATGGAGCTGCACATGATTAGCATAATATGCGGAAATTTGAAAGAATGCTAGATAAACGAACGAGTCCTCATCTTTTGCAGTCCTGAGTAGGTAAGTAGGACCTCCCATCTGCACTCAGACTGCGGCGCCCGGAAACACGAGAGCCCTTTTCTCCCTCCTTCCCAGCACTCCCCCCTCCCCCCTTCCACCCGCTACTCCCCCCGTACACATTATGTGGCCACGTTACGCATTTTTTGTTTAGATTCCACCCTCTTTGCAACAATTTCACACTCTTCCCGCAACTCGCAAAATGGAATTAGATGCACTTCAAATTTAGTAATTCGTGTTAGATGTGAGCGTCCATCGCAAATCATCCTACGCATTTCTAGGAATCGTCCGAATGATTCGTGTTTTTCCGTACGATTCTATCTCATTTTATACTCCATTCGCAAGGTTTTTTTACAAACATTCCCGCATTTTCTCCACTGATCTCAGGATGATTGGTACTTTCGAAAACACGACTTTCAAATCCTTTGATCCTTCTCTCACCGTGACCTTTCCTGCTGCTCCCGACGCGGCATTCCGATCGATCTATACACTCGTCGCCCCACTCATCCAATGAATCACCCTCACACCCATCGACTCCCCGTTACTGTTTGGCCCAAGCAGATTATCGGAATATTTTCGAAGCCTGAGTCACATTCGTTACTTAATTTCGTTCTTAATTTGTACAATAGAAAGTATTTTTATCATCAGTACCCTCCATTCGAAATTTCCAAAGATCCGTTACTGTTAGGGCCACGGAGATTATCGGACATGACTCAACTTTATGCATATCCGGAATAGGCTTTTATTTTGAAAAAGTTTCCATCATTTTCCTCGAATACCAGATTCGCAGAAACAGTTACTCAATATTTCCAAACTAGGAAATTCAAAGTGATAATTATATTCATGGTAATGGTATCTTTTCAGATGCAAAGTGGATAATTTTCGTTATTTATTTCAATTTCCGCCTGCGAACGAAGCCTTTATTATTGAATTTATTAATTCGCACAGTATTTCAGCCAATTCTGAAACGCATCCGAGCTGATTTCGTTCTGGTTCCATCTCAGAATCTCTCCCTCCTCCACTGCTCCTGAGATCTCTGCGCTCTCTCCTCTCCACCCACTCTCTCTTCCTCTCTGCACGACGAGAGAGTGTGTGAAACGAGGAGAGTTCCTACTCGCTTTCCTCCACATTATGCCTTGTCGTCGTTGTCGTTTGTCTCTCGTTTCTCTGCCACTCACTCTCTTCTCCACACTCTCTCGTTTCCCTTGCGGGCTCTCTGATTTTTCCGGTCCGCGGACCGCCGCAAGGCCCAGTCCAATTCCGCCCGCCCGATCGAGCGTATGCATACACTACTGCACATTCTTGCGCTCGCCTATCGTCGCTAAAGAGCGCAAGTCTGCGCGCATTGATCCGGGCGTACCCACAAATTCTGCGAAGCACCGGAAGTTGGTTAGAGCGAGGATGCGCCACCGGAAACCCGCGTTGCTTCTCGTCTATTTTGAGGGCGGGGAGAGCTCCGCCCGCCCTCAAACACGCCGACTCCCAGATTTCCACACAAAAATATGCGCTGAGCTGCCGACGAGAGAGCACGCGAAAGTGAGAGAGCAGAGCGGAGACTGTCGTCGTTCCCTTTTACGATCATTTGTAGCGAAGAGCGTGGTTAGACGAGAGAGTGTGCGAAACGGGGAGAGAGAGAGGCTTCCGGGGGCCAGAGGCCGTAAATCGAAGAGCCGGCCGGGCAAATTTGCTCCGCGCCTAATTAGCGGATTTCGTGTTTCCGGCTAATGGACTTGTTGACGACGGCGGGGAGTGGCGGATGCTTTATTGGCTCTGCCTCTGCCAGTCATTAGACTCTCTCCAGCCAGTGCACTCTCTTCTCGGGCATACAGCTTATGAAGGTACACGAAGGGCAGGAGGATGACGTCGCAAGAAATGACTCTCTTCATTCTCCGTGCTCTCTCACCGGGAGAGAACAGCGAGAGAGCACGCAGAATGAAGAGAGTCATTTCTTGCGACGCCTTTCCTAATGTCGGGGATGATGTCAGCGCATTCTCTACTTGCTGTCTGTCGATGCGAATCGAATATTGAATAAAAGGGCAACCTCATCTTTCTTTTGTTTGGTCAGCCAGAGATCATGTGGAATTTCGAAAATCATGACTCATAGTCTCACATCCTTGATCGTTTTTTCTAACCAATTACATTAATTTATTGCATTCAGTTGCTTTTCAGCTTCGCTACAACATCGCGTGAATCCTTGAATTTATTGATTGTCACTTTTACACATTTCTGAACAAATCTATATAAATTTGACTGGATGGACTGCTGCGATTTTAGCCGTTGTATTGCCTTGATAAATCTAATCTTTGATCTCGTCCGTTAGTCTCTGATGAGTGCAGCATGGCAGCAAGCTCATCCGGGCGTGTCTTCCCTCGGAAGGCAGAGGGGGGAGGGGGGGGGGGAGGGCTCGGAGATTCTTCCTCCCCCCTTGCTGACATTCTGCCTTCTGGGGCGCGAATTGCATTACGAGGCAGAGGGAGGCCGCTGATGCGCGCACTCGCCCGCCTTTTACTCTGCCCCGAGCTGTAGAAGCGAAATCAGCGGCCATCGGCGCTAACGAGCGGAAGTCGGGCGGAGAATGCGGCTAGGCGCGTACTTAGAAAATCATTATTGATTATTTTCTCATAACTCGTGTTTCAATTTATTGTTTGAGCGTGTCCGTCTAAAGTTCTGGAGATTCTATTGAATTATGCATTGGCTATCTTATGTCTAGGTGCTCCTTTCTATCCTTGATGGAGAACGCGCGAGGGGGAGGGAGTGGTGAATGAAATTAGTAATTCAAGTAGTGACCCTCCTCCCTCATGGTTAATGTGCAGAATTAGCACTGGCCACTCTCGAATTACCGCGCCTTCCCTTGCCAGTGGAATTGAAGACATGCTATAACTCGATATGCGAGCTCACCGTCGGGCAAACTGCGCATAATGAACATCGCACATCTCCAAGCCTCCTTCCCTTGGTGGTCAGGCCTTTTCGAAACTGGACTAGCATGTTCAGGGGAGGGAGGGAGTGTGTAGAAGAGTGTCTCCCCATAGTGACCCCTCCCTCCCTCACTCGCTCGTTCCGCTCGTTACCTTGGGAAACGACTGCCGCCGTCGGTGCCGCGCACTTTGCTACGCTTTTTGCGACGCCTCCCTGTGAGCGTTTCGCTTTTTTGCAGACAAATGCGCGGCAGCGCGCGCACGAACTAAGCCAACACCCTCCTGGATGAATAGGCAATTGGCTGCGTCTCTCTGCTTTGCACACCATCTCGTCATCAGCAGCGGCGAGGGATCAGGGAGAATGGAGAGGCGCATGAAGGTGAATGGGGAGGGAGATGGGGACACGCCCCAGTGGTATTACTACTAGTATGATCAAGCTGCTGAATTGTGAAGCGCCCTTTCCATTGACTTCCTCCTCCTTGTGCTCGTTTAGAATGTCGAGATTGCATTGTGGTTCCTCTAAAATGTGTGCGATATTTCGTGATTTTTCGATCTGTTCACATACTTGCGAGCCTAAAATCTGCTCGTTTCTTACCGATTAATATTCGATCTTTAGTCTGCGCACAAAAATCTGAGCGTACCACCCATTCGCTACAGCTGAAGTAGCAAAAAGGCGTATAGACGGCTACAATATCGCCTCTCCTCGGCGGTATTTTGACCACCCATATCTCCCTCCTCCTCTCGCGAGCTCGACTGCTATACACCTGTTTGTGTAATTCCTCGCCCATTCTGCTGCCTTTTTCGACGATGAAAACCGCGCGACTAATACAGTTGGTTTCCATTGGAGACGCCGAAAGTTCGGGCTGCAAGAAATTGGAGATCTCCGGAATTCCCGCCCTATCACTAAGTCGACATCTCAGGCAGTGTGCGCACGAGATTACCGTAGTCCTGCCTTCCCCCTCACTCAGTTATTTGGAGATGCAAGACTCTGTGACGTTCGTGCTAATTCTGTATTGCTCCACAGCAATTTCTGCCAATCGTCAGGTCACGTGGTTACCATGACTATATTCCATTGAATTCGAGCATGTGTTCCTCATATTAGTTTATTATGGTTCGAATCTTGGTTCCATCGGTCATCGCATAATTCGATTCGTATTAGAGTAAGCGTGAAACTCAACCCATCGTCAGTCCCCTCACACAGGGCACTCGCCCTTTGATGCAAACGAAGTGTCCACTTGCTCCTATCCAGTTACTGCCACAAGTAGATCAACGAACCTACCGTACACCTACCGTACCCTCTGGGTGGTAGATCACTTCCAGCTGGGTCTACTGTAATTAGCGCACACCACCACCACCACACCCTCCACACTACTCCACTCAGAATCTGCGGCAAACAGTGCACCCCACCACTTCATTGTTGTATTTGACAATGTTGTCAGACCTCCTTCGACTCTCTCACTTACGCGTGCTCTCTCGCCCTCTCTAGCTCCGCCTGGCCACTCTACCCGTTTCGCCCACTCTCTAGCCGTCTGTAAACCGCCTACGTCGTCTGCCTCTCTCACTTTCTCTCACTCTCTCGCCACTCTCTCTCCCTCTCGAGGGGCTCCCGTTTAGTTCCCCTTCCCTCCACTCCTACCGACACAGACCATTTGCATATCCTGCCAGAGCCTCTTCAGAGTCACAACGTCCTCTCGCCTCCTCCTCCTTCCTCGTTTCCTTCCCGGGTCAATCGAATTTCGCAGCACACATTTTGCTGCAAATATGATTCGAATTGGCGCGCGCCACAAGTCCGCGGGCATAATTTGTTGTTGCTTCAAGTAGCTGCTCTGCCTCATATTCTCTAGATTAGCAGAATTCGTCAGATTCTAGTCTCCAAATATTGTCCAACTTCTGCCTATCATCATTCAATTTACTGCCTTTTTGACTAACACATATTCCCATCTTCAATTCGCACATAAGCAAGGCGTGATCATTGTTGTGGTTTCCCCCATCTCCCCCCCCCTTTCACACTGATTGTTCGGAATAATCACGGGTTATCCTCTTGTCCTCGCACACAAAGGGGGGAGGGGGATTGTGCTCACACGAGGGCCGAGTCTAGTGGCCCTTTCCATTGCAACTGCTACCGCGTGTACTCCAGCCCCGAAAAGGAAGGGAAAAGGGCCAATCGTCAGTTTTACTGCTCCCCCCCCCCCATTCCCCCATTCACTTCCCGCTGCTTTTTGTCTCTTTTACATGCAACTTACGGTACTTTCGCGCGCGCTTCACCTTTGATCAACTCTGATCATTGATCTTTCCGCCAACTCCATCTCCCGGTTCGTGGCCGCGCGCCAATTTTCCGGATCTGGTCTTCGGGGGGCTAGCCTGGCTGACTCGGTAAACAGCGCACGCGGTCACCCTATATCATCCAATTATCTCCGTTTCGGAGCCGAAGCGAAGCGAGCTAGAAAGAGTGTGGATACGAACTCTCTCGATTCCCCATGCTCTCTCGTTGGTCAGAGCAGACTAGAGAACGTGCGAAATAGAGAGAGTGCGATGGTCGAATGCGGACATTCAAGGACATGCGAGACCGCATTGTGTCGGATCCGTCGATCGATAGCTACTGTAGAGCCAGCAAATAGCCCCCTCTACGGTAGCGCCGGGAAATGGCGTCCGCCGCGTGCTAAATGCTGGCTGTTAACGGCGATTTGACACGAGAGTGCGCGCATACGCTGAGCGCTGAGTGATTCATTGCCCGGCCTAAGAGGGTTCCCCTACCACTTCGGAGACTAGAGGGGAGGAGGGGGAGAGGGGGAGAGGGGGAGGGAGGCTGGAGAACAGCTTGAGAAGAGGGCAGCACCGTCTGTGGCGCAGTTGCGCGAGCATCCACCATCAGTTGTTGTTTTTGTCTCGGTTTTCGTAACGATGTTGCGAATAGTAGTTCTCCCTGTCATTGATCATTCTCACATAACCATTCCCCAGTCTCTTCTTCAGGCTGTGAACCCAATATAGATTCCTGTGATAGTCAACGCTTTCATTCCTATTCTGTTGACCCACACTAGCAGCGTTCGCTACCACTATTTCATCACATACAAGTCTCTAACTCGAAGACAGAAATGTTCCTCACTTGGTATCACCTCTCTATGTCGAAAGTCAGAGAGGGATAGATGGAAGCGAACATAGTCGGTCTCACCCCCCTCCACCCCACTCTGCCACCCTAACTACAAGTCCCCGCAAAAGCTCGATGGCGTGCCATAAATTCCATGCAAGAGCCTACGCTAGTCCGCAGATTTCGGGCGGGCGGAGATGTATGGAGGGGAGGGAGAGAGTCGCCTCTTGGAGTTGAGGGGCTACGTACTAGTAGCCAAGTTTTCGGAAGCATGAGCTGGCTTGAAATCGGGATTAACATTTTGCGGTGGATTTGTCAAATAGTTGTGTTATTTTTTGCCCACTAGCTCACTCGAATTATTGGTTTTAGACGCTAATCATTCGATATGGGTTGAGCGTGAAAGATAACGAAATGTTTTCGAGCCATTCAAAAACTTGAATTAGCATAGGTACCACCGAATATCAACGATCCCCCCAGTGCCATCTGACTAGCATAAATAAGAATATCATGTGGTAAAAGAGATTGTTATGGAAGATTTACGACTCCAGGACAGAATTAGCTTCTGCGCTTACTCAATCGGGACAGATACTGGTTGAAACGCAGACGAACGCTCGCTCGCGTTAGACTCATTTGCTGTGCTTTTTAGCCTGCTCCCATGCCCCTTCACCCTTCTCTCTCTTCTCTCTCCCCCTCTCCGTCTCTCACACTCTCTCCACTCTCAGTGACGTGAACCCTCAATGATCGCCAGTTTTGCCGCAGCCGCTTTCCATAATTCGTCCGTTTAGGAACTCGAACTCGTGACGATTACCGTATCTGATCGTTATGTTGTCTCACTTTCGTCTGTTCTGGCACTGTTACTGATTCGATCACACTCCTTCGTACCATGTTGCGCGGTACCGAAGTATCTCGGGTAGTCAGCTGGGGCGGATGGGTGATTAATGATTAGGCCCGTGGTCGATGAGGGGCTTGAGATGGGGAGGGAGAGAGACAAAAAGAGACGAGAGGTGAAGTGAAGTGTGTGTGAGTGCCGAGGATTGTTACAACAAGTGCAATACATACATGAAGCTAGGAGGGAGGGGGGGGGGGGAGAGAGAGGGGAGGGGAGGGGAGGGAGGGGGAGAGGGGAGAGAGAAACATCCGGTGGAGAGAGGGTTCGTCGACATCAGCGTTGTGTTGTACAAAAACGCCGAATTTCGCCCTCATTTTTTGTGTCAAACCGCAGCGATTTCAAGCTCTTCTCTGATGGTTAAATCGCTAAAAAGGAGCACTGTTCGTTGAGAGAAGGGCGAAAAAAGTGCCATCTGGGGTTCGGTCTCCTCCCCTCTTCCTCTGTCCCATTTGCGTGATGGGAGACAAAGAAAGTGCGCCATTGCTTGTTGCGGGTTGGCAGAAGGAAGAATACTCGAGTTGGCGCGAGAGTTCGGGTCACATTTTGCGCTCCGCCTCTATCGTATTTTAAACTCAAAAATTGTGTATGCTGCCCAATGGACTCCTTTCACTCGTCGGTACGTAGTTCGATCGTGCGCCCTAACCAATCTGCTCCACCTGGCTGTAAAAGCGCATCGAGCACATTTCACTGTATTTTCCACATTGGAATCACCGCTTTTTATTCCTGATCAAAATAGTGAAACTGACAAATTGGAAATGCTCAATTATTGTGAAAATGACTGTTCTTTCTCACTCTCCTATTCGCGCTCTTTTGTTTCACGTGTGCAGATTAACCGTAGAGATCCCGTACATTGCCTGGTTCCCTCCAATCGACACCCCTGGTCAACACAAATCAAGAAATTTTATCGCGCGACTTGGTTGCTGCTTCGGCAGATCAAGTTTTACTTTTGTCCCCCTCCCTTCTCTCCTTCTCTCTGCTCCTCTCCCCCTCTACCTTCCTCTCTCCTCCCGTTCATTTCGGCAGTTTTTGCTGCGCCGATACTCTCCGCACATGCTTGATCAGTAGGAACTCTTCTCTCTCTCCCTCCCCCTTCGTGTTTCAACCCAACGAAATAGCGAGTTCACCTAGGAGAGACGGCTAGTAGTCCATCGACTCTCTCCATTCTACGCACTCTCTAGGAGCTAGAGGAACGAGAAAGTGTGCGATATGAAGATAGCGAGGGAGAGAGAGCTGAGCTGCGTCCCGCATTCCCAAACTGTTTGCCAGAGAGGCGCAGTGGAGGAGAAGAAGATACTCTAACAAATTAACGAGTGAGAGGGAGGAAGGCGCTAATGACCCCCGTTCAGACCGCAAATTTATATGTCTATTTTTATGCGCTTTTTGTGATCGATTAAACTGATTTTGTCAACCCTGAAGCTGCTCTTTACCTCTGATAAATTCACTTCCGGTGATCATTTTACGCTTCTTGATCGCCAAAGTGCGAAATTCCAGTAGCCGCCAGATCTTAGGATATCGATTACACTAAAGTGGCGCAAACTCGGTGAGTCTAGTGACCACCTACGATCCCTCCTCCAGTTTCCTCCGATCGGCCAAAAACGAGGCGACATTTTCCTCTTTTGCCGCGCTCCTTCTTATGCCTTACTCATCACATCTCTCTCGAACGAACACACTCATCTCCTCCCCTCACTCCTCCCGCCCTCCGTCCTACGGGACGAATCACGTCAGAATAAGCGATCAATAATCTACTCCTTCTGACCTACTCATCATTGGTTCACTGTACAAATGTCATCGGCAATTAGTTTGTGGTTCTGCTCAGAAAGCTGGAAAGTTTCTCGTCCTTTATTTCCAGACGTTTTCTGCTGAAATTGACCCCTGTGTCCGTCTCCGGCTCTCTCACCCCTCTCCATCCATCCTCCTCCCGCTCATTACCCTCTCATTAGCACTGCTGCTTGGCGGCCAAATAGAGGCCTGACTCTCTCCATTCCACACAGTCTCTCGTCGGTTATAGTGAGAGAGAATGAGTGAAATGAGAGGCTGCAGAGAGGGAGCGGCACGGCTGCTCCACGACTGGCCAATTCGCGCGGATGCTTGTTACATTTTCGTGCCCCCTATTGTCTTATTTGCCAAGTTGAGGGGGGCTGCTTCAAATAAGCTCTTAGTCATTCCACGCAAGGAAAGCGTTGCCGCATCGCTTTGCGTTCTGCCTCAGCTTTCCTTCAAACTGTTCGTCACTCAAATCCAAAGATGTATCTAATATGTTTCATTGCGCGCTTACAATCCCGGGTTCACATCATTAACTCCTTCATTGACAATTTATTTTTTTAAAACAAATATTTTGATGCCGCTGAACCAAGCCCGTGGATGTAAACACACCGAATCTGATGGTTGTCCTTGTTTCACAAGCTCCCCTTCCTCTCCCCAATCACTCGTGGGCTCAGCTGCCCGCCCTATCGTCCATCC
Organism: Pristionchus mayeri; assembly: GCA_036245805.1. Classification (NCBI taxonomy): domain Eukaryota; kingdom Metazoa; phylum Nematoda; class Chromadorea; order Rhabditida; family Neodiplogasteridae; genus Pristionchus; species Pristionchus mayeri. The sequence continues at coordinate 20,003,870 of BTRK01000006.1, forward strand.
CCACTATCGTCCGCCTCCAAACTCCCTCCCATACCCTCCCCGCAGCTCCCTCTAGAGTAATGTTCAGATCCCCTCCATTTAACACGAAGTCAGAGTAGGCTAGAGAGTGTGCGCATGGAGGAGAGCGCAGAGATCCGCCTATTTTTATTGTCGTCAACCAAGCTTCGCCGTCTTCCTCTTCGTATTCTTGTCGTGTTGTGCACTTTAGTATGCGCGCTAGCGTGTCGGAGATTTTAGAGGCCTCATTTGGGGATGGGGGAGGGTATACTGGGGGGAGAGCAGCGATCGAGCACCCTCTTACTTTCCCCTACTCTCTCACCCTTCCTGAACAGCGAGAGAGTGAGGAGAAGGGAGAGAATCAGAAGGAAGTCACCCCATCATTGGTTGAGCGCGTTCGCCTTTGTTGCTTTTCGAATGATGCGTCGTCGGGATGCATCAACTAGGGTTGGCGCATGGAATGGGCGTTATCGTTTTTTCACCAGTAATAGTACGAAATGGTCATTAATTTTCGATGATGTACTAGGTAAGTTTCAACCTGCCTTCAATAATTCGGAATCCGGAAAGTTTTCAATGAGTCACACTCTGGGTATCCTGTGAAAATCAGCAATATTATTAATCAATAATTTCGATACCGTTTGTGCTCGTGTACGTTCTTCATCTTGTACTTGATCTACCGGCCTACCGTACTCCGCGAGTCGTGTATAGTCGAGTGTGTGTGTGTGCGCGTGCGGGGGTGCGGGCGACGATTATTACACCGCGCATCGCCGCCGCCGCACCATCACCACACCTCGCCCCGTGTTTCACCTCTCCTCTCGCACAGATTTCACTGTTCTCAGTTCCCTTTCTATGTGATCTCTCGATTTGGCGAGCTCTCTCACTAATTCTCGCTTTTTTTGCTTGATTTTCAAGTGAAATCTCAATTTTGCTGCTCAGAACCGGGAAATCTCGTGCAGCCGGGAAGTGGTAGGACCGGGGATCGAATGCTGCGCCAGCTGCTCACCACCGGTCCCACGACGACGACGACGACCGAGATTGCGGACGCTGGAAATATCGTACGTTTTATCTTTGATCTTACCTGTCTCAATCCTCAGCGCTTTTCCTCTTACGCAACAGCGATCTGGACATGTTTCCACAATCCCCTGAACAGTGGTAGAAATGATAATAATTTGATAGATAGCTAGCAAAATATGGAACTGCTCTTAGCATGCTGCAACATCATCAATTTGTCTCTTCCCCTCCTCTCACTACTCGATACTCTCTCTCTCTTCCTCTCGCTCCTCTCGCTGTAAAGTTCGCGTATGAAACGAGTGCGTCGTATGTCGCTACGGTTTGCCGAACCACTCCACACTCCCTGATAACACCACCCACTAACAAGTGGTACCGTATCCGGCGCCTACCGTATCCAATCAGCGCATTTCTAGTTACAAGAGCCACGTCTAAAGTACGACAATGCGCTTACTCTTCTACGTCTACCGTATCCCTCGCCTACCGTACTCTTCCCCTCGGAAGCCCGCGACCTTTTGGTACTCTAGCACCTCGTCTTCTGCTTTCTTAACGAGGGCGCACAAATCCGTAATAGGCGTGATCTGTCAACGAGGGGAGGTGCTCTCCCTCCCTCCCTTCGAGGCGCCCGCTACCAAATCTCATTTGCGCGGAGAGGGAGAGACCCTCGCTCTCTTTATTTCCCACACTCTCTCGGCCTCCCTTACCCGACGAGAGAGTGTATCGACTGAAGAGAGACGGAGGGCCGGCGGAGCTCCTCCCGCCCTCGCCCCGTCCGACGACGACTCGTTGTATGTCGATATGCACTGTATGTTTAGCTCGTGCGCCGGGCGGGAGCGAGAGAGTGCGTGAAATGGAGAGTGTGCAGACAGGGCACAGAGGGGGAGAGAGCATGTGAGAGGAGGAGAGCGCAGAGGGCGCAGATCAGGGGGATAGGTGGAAATTTGTCGAAAGTCAAGAGGGGGAGTCGTTGTGGAGAGGCTAGAGCCTGGCTAGGTTTGAGAGAGAGAGAGCTTGGATAGTGGATACAGTGATCAGTGTTATTCTAGAAGATATGGGAACATCGTTGGCATTCTGATTCTGCAAATATTTTACGCTATTTCTGAAACTCACTCACATTCCTTTCCCGAATATTTTTGATAAGAAATTCCGAATCGTTATCTAAATTATGAAAGTTTCCTGTAATGTGACTTATTTTCGTGCGCTTTTTCGACTGGTCAATATGCGAGGTAGTGCATAGAATGTGTGTAGAATCTATTCCCTTGCGTTGAACTCCAATTGTGCTGTGACCGTTGTCAAATATCGACAACTTTCCTGTGCGCTTATTGAAGTAAATTCTAGTCTTACAACCTTCTCATTCATCAAGCAATTATCGATCTGCGGTAGGTCACGGGTCGCTAATTCCCACTTTGCGCCCACAATTGGAGCCCCTCTTCCACCACAATCGCGTACCCACCGATTTTGCAATTAGGCCCTCACTCTGGACTCTCTTCATTCCTCGTTATCTCTCGTCAGTCAGAGCGGGCGAGAGAGTGTGTGATGTTGAGAGAGTGCGAGTAAGTCTCCTCAGGTCTCGGCCGAATTTGCCGTCGAGGGCGCCGAATATTTGATTTGCGCGTGCCCCCATGCTCCTCTTCGAGTCTTCTTACATACTTCGTCTGCTCGAATATTCACTCGCCAAGCATGGGCTGAATCTCCGTGACGGAAGATTCGTAGCCCCCCTCGCTTGAAAGTGTTTTGATGGATGGAGAATTACGTCATCACTAGGCAAAGCCATCTTCGCCATTCTGTTACGCATTCCCTAGTTGCGATCTGTCTGGCTCTTAAGATGTGTTTCGTTTGCTTTCGCACATTACGCTTATTAATGAGTCCTCGAATGACCCCAATGGGAAGTCTTCATTGGAACACCTCGAGCGCGCATCATTGCTTGATTGGTAGGCAATCCGGAGCGGTCCCAGGTCATTGACACCCTTCACATAGTAGTCTGACTCTCTCGATTAGGCATGCTCTTTCGTCCGTCAGACAGAGCGAGAGAGTGTGTGAATTGGAGAGGGACAGGCTGTGGTTCCGATAGAGGCCATAATTATGCGAGAGAGCGAGCGCCGCTTGCCTATTACCGCTCGTCCGAAACGAATCACCAGTGACAACAATGGGGGTAAAGTGGAGAGGGACGATTCGCCCTCCTCGGATGGATGTCATCATCACTAGGCAATCGATAATTGGCGCTTGTATAATTAGCCTCGTGTCTAGTGCGTGTGTGTTTACAGCTGCTATGCAGTTCACTCCCGTTGCTCTCTGACCAGTGCATTGTTAACTGACTCTGAATGTAGTGAATGTCCAGCTAATTTCACGCTCCCATCTTTCTACTTTCTACGGAACGTTCAAGCTACATACACTCCTGTAATCTGATCGTCAGGAAATTCCCAGTCTTTTTTTCAGTTTTGGACTCTCCGGTTTTGCTATATCCCGGCTCCAGCCATTTCCTCTCGCGCTCTCCGGCTCGCGCTGTCGTAGCATGCGTGCGCGCGCGAGCGAGATAGGAGGGAGGGGGAAGGTGAAATCGCGGTCACCCAGCCCCCCGAGGGGGAAGAGGAGGGCGGTGGTAGGTTGGAGGGAGGAGGGAGGGAGGGGATCACGGACTAACGGAGGGGGGGGGGCAAAGTTGTAGCCGGTCCCCCGATTGAAATTTCGTCCACGTATAGCCGCGCCACTTTCGATTGTTTGACGAATTCCAAGCAGCAAAAACGCAACAGTTTTGCGCATTTCTTTCATTTTTATGCTTTGTCGAGAGTTCATTTCGACCTGAACCAGAGATCATTATCATTCCTTCACTCAACCAATCTCACTCTTTTTATATGCTTCAAAGTCCACTTATCCGCTTACTTGCGAATGCTCATCGATCTCTACTTCATTTCCTCTCTAAAAATATGATCTTACCTAGTGATGACGTACACCGGTCTCTTTCTCTCGCTCTCTCCTCTCGCTGTCTGCACTCTCTCCCCTCCTCCTGCTCTCTCGCCTAATCATCTGTTTCCGATTTTACATAATCCAATCTGGGCGCAGGGACTGCAGTAAATTTGAGCGCGCGCGAGCGAGCTTGGCTCTCCCCCTCCTCTCCTCCTTCTAGGAAGAGTTTTGAGGCACAAGACGAGCTTCTTGACCTACCAATTGAGTGACTCTCTCCTTTCTCCATGCTCTCTAGTTGGTTAGACGGACGAGACATCATGGGAAATTGAGAGAGTGCAAATGCTTCGTGCCCTTTCCCCCCTCGCACTTGAGTGCGTGTGCTAATCGTCCTCTCCAATTCATGCAACCTCTCTACTATTCACCTGGTATTCATTATTAATCTTCAACCATCGATGTCTTTGCCAGCCTTGAGTGAGTACTTCTCCGCGCTTATCTTCATCTTTTCAGTTTTTTCCAAACCGGTTGCGACACCGGTCTGAGTTCGCAACAGTTCTGGAATTTCGCACCCGCTTCTATTCGCGCATTTTATCGATCGATATTCTCGTCCCTCGTGACCTACGAAAGCGCTCTTGCGTGCGTTTGACCTACCAATCAAACTCTCGTCACCGACTCTACTCGAATCGCGCGCTCTCTCGCTCGGCTCATTTAGCCGTCTGCGCACTCTCTCGAATTCCCACAGCCTCTCGCCTCATTAGCCACCATCACACACACACACTTGCTCACTGTACAGAAGGGAGGGAGTTCTTGGCCTTGGACGATGCGGGCGAGCGAGAGAGTGTGTGAAATGGAGAGAGTGTACTAGGAAAGATGGCCGGAGGAGATATCCAGACGGTATCTAGAACGAGCCATGAGAGAGTGCACTGATAGTAGAGAGTGGGTAGACAGTCAGAGTAAGGTGAGAGAGCACGCGAAATTGAGAGGGAAGATCACTTACCGGGAGTGATACGCCGCCCAGTTCAACTCCCCTACTCTCTCTCATTCTCTCATCGACGAGATAGCGTGGGATAAGTGGAGAGTGATTCGCTCTCTTCGATCCGCCTTCTCTCTCTTCAACTGTCTCTTTCTCTGTCTGTCTCTCTTCGCATCGTGCACTCTCTCGCTCTCGCCCGAGAGAGTCGGGGCGCAAGTTGAGTAAATTTGATCCGTAGATAAACATGTGAGCTCGCCCGCTCGATAGACAGTTTACCGCACCGTTATCGTACTCTTGAGGATATCGATTGTTTGAAGTTACGGTAGTTATCGAGTGTATCCACAGTACAGATGCCCACTTATCTCTCTTTCATCATACCCTCGCTCTTTCTCGTCTGGCTTCTTCTGATTACACAGTTTTTGCCCCACTACGAAACTTCTTCTGCGCGGTTGATCTTTGATCTCCTTTAGTTTCGCCATTGACGTTGATAGGCTTGGACAGTTCTCGCAATTGGCGCGTGTCCACTCGTACTTTGCACCTGCTTCATGATATTCGCGCGAGAATTGCGGGTTGCTAATTATTGATTAATTAAGTAAACTAGTTAATTAATCCTCTTGTTTTCCAGAACCAAATGTATTCCTTGATTGTTGATTGTCTAATTATTGATCAATTAAATAACTAATTATGCTAATTAAGGCGATGCTCTCTAACGTGTCGGCGACGACGTTGCCGTTCACGACGAGTTCCGTCTCGGGTCTGTTTTAATTTGAATTTTATTTTTGAATATCCTCACATTTTTCAATTCGGTTATGCATCTCTTTTGAATCAATCACCTAGAATGGTGAACCAAAAAGAGTAGTGTGTAGTTCTATGTAATATGTCGCTGGGTTTCGAGGTTTGGTACAGAGTTTCTTACAGAAAAAATAGATAATACCAAATTATTTGTGTGTGATTCGTGAAAATATTTACACGTGAAATGTCAATATCCAAGAAATTTGAGGTACCTCTGAGTTGTTCTCCTCAACCTTTGCGATGCTGAGTGAGGGCGACGGAATCTCTGATGCATGGGAGAAGCCGAGAGGTGAGCAATATCTTCGAAAATATTCGGTAAATGCCATCTCGAAAAGGGGTTGGGCACCATACACAAATATTTTTAAATGTAATATACGACTACGGTCCACTTATTCCCTGTAAAATGCGCGCCGAGTTCAACCTTGCACCTAGAGAGAGCATACATCTTTTACGGCAGGGTAATTTTCGTTCGAAATCGGGCAATTCCGTAGTCTGCTCTTCCTCTTTTCCCCTTTCCTTCCTTCCTCCTTCCCAGTTTGCAACCACTGCTCTTGCTTTGTTTTACGAGACTGACCTATGCGAATCCCCTCCAATAGTGCCCATAAATGGGCTCGACCAGCCTCCAAAACCACCTGCTCAAACTGCCCTCTTATTGAACGGTACTCGTTCCTTCCACTCTACCGTAGCCCACAGTTTCTATATTTATCGATCGATTGCTTATCTCAAGCGCGATCAGTTGCAAGCCTATCAGTTTTCCCTAGCGTGTTTATCGTAGTCGTAGATCTCTACTTTCCGGGAGGAGGGGGGGGGGGGGGTAGGATAATAGTGAAAGGTGCGAATCGAGGGCACGCGACAGTGGGGGGATTTCACCCATCGTGTCTCTCTCGATTCCGCGTGATCTCTCTTCGGTTAGAGAGAGCGAGAGAGTGTGTGAAACGGAGAGAGTCCAGAGCGGGCGCAAAACTGGTTTGGCTCGACTCGCTCATTGATAGTGCATTGGATCTCTTGATGAGCGAAAAAGAGGGCAACCGGGAAATTAATTGGGCGATTAATTTAAATTGTAAATAATTGGAGTTTACGAGAACGGCATGGAGGACTTCGCGCGATTCGGAGGAGAATTCGTTGGAAATCCATTCGACCAAACGTGAGATGACTGTGCTTTGATCTTTGAGAAACCGCGGTACCTAAACTGGAAATGGAAACGATTTACAATGAGAAAAGGAAAAGTTAGTTGGATTGATCTTTGATCTTCAGTAATCGACTTCCGATTCTCTACCCCGGTCAGCATCCCACACTGGGCCTGCCCACCTACGCTCCCATTGCGGTCCGTTTCTCCATCGGTTGGGATTCACAATTGTCTCTTCAGTTCACGAGACAACTCACATTTAATCAATTAGCTCATCTACCGAAAAATAACACACTTGTTAATCTTGCAACAGCAATCTTCATTGCTCAACTCAATTAAAAAATAATATTATAGATTGCTGAAAAATGGCCTTGCAGAGCTATCCGATGCCGCCGACTAATGCAGCAGTAACAGCGGCGGCGGCTGCTGCAGCTGCAGCCGCGCCCTTCGGCCACCCCACGATGATCCTGCAGCCGGCCGCCAGCGCCGTCATCCGACCCATGCAGCACGCAGCGTTGTATCGTGAGTTGCTATCTATTCACTAGTGTTTCTTCTAATTCTCTCATGTATGTGCGTGTTCTAAATTTACCCGAAAATTCAAGTAGATTTTTCAGCGCAATCCCTAGCGGCTTCGATTCCGATCGCGCCCCAAACAGTGCAAATCCCCGCCCTCTCCGGATCTCCTGATGACGGACGACCGCAGATCGGTATGCTCGCCATGATCTTTGATCTCTCCTTCCTGCTCATACTCCTAAACATCCTTCTCCCCTCTGATTTCGGGCTTCGGGCGCAAACTATTACCTTCTCCCCTCTCTAACGCGCGTCCTTCTCATCATTTTTGTGAGATTCCACAACAGATTTCACTCAGCCTCCCTGCCTAACTCTCATTCCCTCATTTCCTGCAGCAGCCAGCTCCTCCTCCTCCTGCTCTTCATCATCAGCGCCGCAGCATCCTCAGCAGCAGCAGCAGAGGCTGCCGCAGCCCTGTGCTGCAGCTGCTGCAGCACCTCCTGCCGCGATGCAGCAGATGCAGCAGCCTTCGGCTGCGGATGCTCCTGCATCATCTGCAGCAACTGCTGTAGTTCCTCAGCCAGGCACTCCCTCCATCCTGTGCGAGTGCTGCCGGGGCGTCTACCCCTCCCGTCGCTCACTCCTCGGACACATCGGGCGCAACGAGAAATGTAGGCGATAGTCGGTGTGAAGTGCGCGCCTGCGTGCATGAGTCCCGCCCCCTCCCGCTCGCTGCCGCATGATATTCACATCCGCATGCCCTCGCTTCCCTCCCCCCTCCCCTGCTGAAGCATGTCCTCCTTTGTTGTCGTGGCGCGTGGCTTAGAGTGGTTGCCCTAATCAATCGATAATCTCTCGGTCGCTCGTATACTGTATCGGTGACTGCCAGGAATGGTAGCGCTTCCAGCATGTTTCCTGCTTCGACATTATTTCATAGTTGATATTTCGAAAATAATTACGAAATGCTCTCAGGTCGCGCGTTCGTGGAGTCGATCGGAGGGCAGACAAAGCCGGTCGGAGCTGCAGCCTCTGCAGCAGCTGCGTCCGTCGATTCGGGCACGGGCGCCGGATCCCCGCCCAAGCCTGGTAAGGGTACGGTAATTCGCTTGTTGCTTCCCTAATTTTGTTTTCCGCTGCTGCTGTCCGTTTCACCTGCACTTGTACTTGTGCTCGTTAGCAACGAATAGTCGAAAATGGGTTGTCTTGTGCAGGAATGGTGTCGTCGACGGGCGAGGGAGGACTGTCACCCATCTGTCCTTACTGCGAGAGATTCATCAGCCATTACAAGGTGAGCTGAGAGATGACGTGATTGAACGCGGATTGGGGGTTCGAAAGTATCATGAGCCGAATTCTGCCAATCAGACTCGTCCATGTTGAGTCCGATCGAGTGAAGGATGCAGAACTGCTAGAATCTATAGTTAATGATATCTCCCTCCTGCAGGGTAACATCCGTCGACACATCAATCAGTGCTGCAAGAATGGCGGCAAGCGACTGAAGACGCCCAAGAATCCCGCATGTGGAGGAACCAGCAGCACGTCCGGCAAAAGGTAAGGAGATTCACTCTTGCAACTTCTGCTTCTCTGGGACACTAATTTCAAGTCTTGGCGTTCCATTCCATTAACTAAGTGAATTATCGAGTGCCTAATGAATACTGTTTAGGCGGAAGTTCGCAGCGGGCTCGGAGGGCACTCCTGCTGGTGAAGGATGGCCTGCGGCAGCTGCTCCTGCTGGAGAAATGACTCTCTACGAGCACAGTGAGTCTTCGATAAAAAATTTTTTTTAATTTTTCTATTCGCTTTCTCCATTCGATTGCATTGGTAGGAATAATCTAACGATATGAACACTACGAAACTCAATTGAAATGTTCACGACTCGCTCTTGTAGTCACGGCCAACTTCAACGGCGGAGGCGTGGCTGCAGCCACTGGAGTGCAGCCGATGCAGCAGTCGAATCCACTCTACGACCTGCCCCCTTCGACGAACAGCGCAGAGGGAAGCTCATCCTGCCACCACCCTGACTCCACCACTCCTCCCAAGAAGGTGAGATTCATTTTCGATGGAGGATGCGATAGATGGATGCGTTTCACGAGCAAGTGAATAGAGAGTAATCAGAATTCTTGCATTATTTCTCTGCCTGCATGTTCAACCATGAAAATTGTAAAAAGTGTCATCTACAGACATCTGAGTCGGACGTGCCTGACGACCCGTACCTCTGCCCCTACTGCGACTTCCTCACCGTCTACAAGGTAGCACCAGCCGTTATTCTTAGCCTATAGTTGATTCGAAATCACGTTTTTGCTATGGACGGCAAGCTAGTTGTTTAGAGGAGCCAGATATTCTAAAATTAAAAATAATAAATTTTCAGGGCAACATGAAGCGGCACCTCAACACGTGCCACCCCGCGGAGATGGAGAAGGGCGGTATGTTGCTTGTTTTGTTTTCAACCGAACGTAAAATGAGTCAGCTCCGATGAATGAATGGTGTCGTAATACATACCATTTGCTGATTCTGAATCAATAATCAGATCATCTCGGCACGACTGAACTCTTCTCTCTTGCAGACACTCGACTGGACGACATGCGTGCCTCAGTGCAGGGAGTGGCGAACGAGGAGCTGAATGCCAAGCTAAACGCCCACAAAATGAACTCGACCAGAGGACGAAAGCCTAAAGTGGGCAAGTTGGGCATGGATACGGTGAGCTAACACCTCTTCCCTCGGGGCACAACAACATGAACAATAACGCCCAAACAATAACATGTTTGCCCTGAAGTGACTGACTTGTGCATGGACTAATCAATAATAGTCTTCATTATTGATTGATTATCGATTTCTAGTCCGGCTCCGCCCTCTCCCCGAACGGGAATGATCACTCACTGGGAAGTGGAGGATCTTCGACGACTTCCCCGATGAGCAATACTGCTGATCCTTACTATAGGTGAGCCATAATTAGGATTAATTAGTTATTGATTTTTAACTGTACAATATCTTGCATATTCCAGAAGCCTATGTGTTCCCCGTCTTCTTTTGAAAACAATTTTACAATTACGTGATAAGATATGTTTCAAGCAAATGAGAAATGAGAAGAACCCCTAATTCAAACAGTTTAATCCGCGTACGTCCATTCAAAAAAATATGAGACCGTGCGCGATAGATTCAATAAGCGTTCCGCACAGCTCAAAAAATGAAATTGCTGCAAACTTGATCCTAGGGACAGTTTTCGATTCTGAACAACATAGCGTCGTCAGTTTTTCGAAATTCGGCCTCTGGGTTCCGGTATGGCACCGGGTCTGTTGGTACCAAAATTGGATTTTTTCTCAGAGAAAGCTTCAAAATTAAGCGAGATAAACAAAAATTTGACCCAAAGGGTATTTTTTCGAGGCGAATTCACCTAGCTAATTCATTTTGGATGAAACTCAAAAGTACGGGTAAAAAATCGAATTTCTGAACCAAACGAGTGGGGGGATCGCGACATACCTCATTCGAATCGCCATGAAAAGCTGATAATTTTATGTGTTGGACGTTTTTCAATACAAGCGGGGGAAAAGACGTTGCACTCGATTTTAGGTTAAAAAATACATAAAAACAATGCAAATACGAACATTTTCACATAAAAATATAAGAATGGCCTACGATTACGTACTGTATGCGATTTCACATTATTTCCATAAGAAAAACTTCCATCCGATTACCCCGGGTTCGAGTCCCCTCCGTGAAGTCATCTTTTGCCAAATTTTTTTTTGTTTGTTTATGATAATTTTTTGTTCCAATTTTCATTACTTGGCTATTTATTCCCAAATATACCCCACTTGTGCCATATTAAACATATTGTATGGGTTTTTATGCATTTTTGATCCTAAAATCGAGTGCAACGTCTTTTCCCCCGCTTGTATTGAAAAACGTCCAACACATAAAATTATCAGCTTTTCATGGCGATTCGAATGAGTTATGTCTCGATCCCCCCACTCGTTCGGTTTAAAAATTCGATTTTTCACCCGTACTTCTGAGTTTCACCCAAAATGAATTACGTAGGTGAATTCGCCTCGAAAAACTACCCTTATGTTCCAATTTTTGTTTATCTAGCTTAATTTTGAAGCTTTCTCTGAGAGAAAATCCAATTTTGGTACCAACAGACCTGGTGCCATATCGGAACCCAGAAGCCGAATTTCGAAAAACTGATGACGTTATGTTGTTCAGAATCGAAAACTTTCACTAGGATCAAGTTTGCAGCAATTCATTTTTTGGGCTGTGCCAAGCTCCACTAGTGAGTTGTTGAATCTACCGCGAACAGTCTCATATAACTAAATGCTGCAGGCCGCCAGTCTCCGGGCACATGCTGCATGGCGGCCCCATGATGAGCTACCCGCCCATGTACCAGCAGGTACCCAGATTTCCCATTACTTTATCAATGATGCTAACAAACTGTTTATCATTGAACGACAAGTGTTTGGTGAGGGGATCATCCACTGAAAAGGGCTTAAATATTGTGCACAATTGTGCAAGAAACAATTATTTAGCTTTTGCTAGTTTACATGCAGAATTATTTTCCAGATAATTTCATTGTTTTGTAAAACTTCGGCGCTTTACTTTAAAATCAGTCTGACATCTAATTTTAGATTTTTTTCGGCATTTCACTTTAGGCCTATTTCGACATCTTACTGCAGAATAATGTCGACACCCGACCTTAGCATGACGTTGACAATTTAGCTTAAAATTACTTTGACGCCCCATTTTAGATCTCACTGGTTTGCTTCAATTATTTATCAAATATGCTTTAGTTAAAATGCTGCAATATGACTCCCAGAATGTGAAATTTATAAAGTAAATACGAACAGCATCTTTGTTTGTGTACTTCCTAACGAGTATCTGTGTTTTCCCCTTCTCCTTACACCGACGTAACTCCTTCCCTCAGGCTCCGCAGCACCTTCTGATGGTCGCCTCTGGTGCGCCTCCTCCCGGCTACGGATACCATCACGTGCAAATGCAGCAGCTGCAGCAACCCTACCTGCAGCAGGTTTGTAAAACACCATACAGAGCAATGAGAATGAATTTTGGCACGGTTTTAATCACAAGTTTAAACAGATCGTATCAATTCAATCTTTCGCCCGTAACCAATCTTCTTGCTGCAGGCTCCGCCCCCTCCTCAGCCTCAGCAGCTGCAGCAGCAGCATATGCATTCTGAAGCGATGACATCAGTCATCTCAGATGGCAACGCGACAAGGGAGAATGGACCGAAGAAAGAGGTGAGGAGAAGAGTAGAGTGGACTGGGAAGAGTGATAGGACAATAATATGATATGTATGAAAACAATGAAACTGTTACTTTTACGACATGAACTGATCCAAAGATTTTTTTCACTGACACCAGAACCGCTCAAATAATCATAGAATTTATGCCCCAAAACTCTTGTAGAAATCGTGAAACTGATCTTATTTCAGGTGAAATCCGAGGACGAGTCTGATTTTGACGACGAAGAAGAAGATAGCGAAGACGATGAGGGAAAGGGCACCGCCTCCTGACTCCGCCCCTTAAAACTCCGCCTCCTTCTAACTCCGCCCCTTCGCCCGTTGCAATGCAATAGCCCGTTGTTGTCCCTAGCTCCCCCCTCGTCATACCCTCGATCCCCTCCCTGACTTGACTCTTTGCTCAATTTGCGTGCGTTGTTCCTCTCCATAGATTGTAATTTCGCAGATTATCGATTATACTTGACTAGCTCTAATAATCGCCTGGCCGAATCAGGGACTACCGTAATCATCAGTTCATAATACTTGCTGCTGTTTCTCTCTCTCTCCCACCACGATCTACACCCACACCATTTACCAGCATATCCCTACTGTAGGCATCGAATCTGCAGCAGTTCCTCTTTTTTCCCGGCCCTCACTCAGTCGGTTGTCTCTCCTCTATGTATCGATTGATCCCCCTCACCTCTCTCCCTCTCCTCTCCAATGACTGAACTCGCGAAGAACCAACTCTTCTTCATGTGATGCCCTCTCCCTCAACTGCTCAACCTTCACTTGATTCCCTCTATGACTCCCTAGCACCCCTCACCCCCTTCTAGTTTATTCGTGTCTAGAGTTTTCGTCGTCAAAAATGACGTAGATTTGCCTGTTCACAGATTATTTACACAGACTCACTAGAGTATAGTACCGAGATTTCGTCAGTTTTCAGTGTTTCTCCCCTCCCTCACTCTTTCCTCCAAAGAACCGTGCTGTAAATTATATGGATAAAGTCTTAGATTTCAAGTTGTGTATCGATAAGAGTAAAACATATACGATTATTTAGATTTTGAAGAAGGGTCGAGATAAATAGTGAACACTAAGAATAATTTCTAATGAAACGTTTTTGGGTTTTTTTAGAGTGTGCATTGCAAAAGTATAATAAAGTAATGTACGAATGGGCTGATTAAATAGCCAAGTGAGCTAGCAGCAGCGGGAAATGCAAAATCCGAGCAGAGGCAGGATGATGCAGAGAGCGAGAAGGATGTACACCCAGTCCTGCAATCGATTACCCATTTCTCTTGCAAAAGCCAAACGAAAGTTGTACCGCAGTCTATTCTAAACCTCAATGTGCGAAATGGTCCTCCTCAACTCTTCATATTTCAAGCGTGAGGTCACTAGAACCTTCGTCAACTAAGGTGCATCTCTTCCTAAACTACTGCAATGACGTGCAGATACGGTACCTGGAATGCCCCGCAGCAGTCCTTCTTCAATTCGCCGCAGCATTCGAAGTAGAAGAACTCATTTCCCTTAGAACACGCATGACCGATGATCGGGGCAGTAGGATGAGCGCCTAAAATTACGGTCACGTATCCCTTAACCTCTCAAATCACTCACTTGAGGGTGAATGGCTGCATCTTGCGAATTCCATCGATGACGTCATAATCGGCTGAGACGCAGGCGACAATGGAGAGAATGAGGAAGAGGGAGAGACGAGACATCGTGGTGTGATATTGTGAAGGTCGTAAGTAGGTGTCGAGAACAGGAATAGATATGATGAATAAGAAAAGCACAAGATAGTGCGTCTAATTCGTAAAGAATCGAAGATGGTAAGAGGAAGAGAGACGGAGAGAGGAATGCGAAAAGAAAGACTGAAAATGATTTGACTGATTCGGTGACTCTCGATTGGTAGAGGAGTCCCCCTCTACAGACGGGAAGCATCCAAGTAGAAGGAGACGCAATCGCAGGAGTGCCAGGAGGTATGGTTGTTCGTTTGCTATTGCTCACATGGGGACGGAGGTAGGGGAGTTATGGCAATTTTTGAAAGTAAACTGAAGAAAACCGCAGAAGATGGGAAAATTGGTGTTATTTGACCGAAGACGACCCAGGCGCAACTCGCAATATCTCAACACAGAGTGTTCATATGATTTCCCCGGGGCTATATTTGCATTTGTTTATATGATTTCAAACTGTGAAAACAAACTTTATCGTAATATTTATTCAGATTTAGGACAGGAGGATATACAAACACCATTCGCTCTCAAAATTTGTAAAATTAATATTTTGCTGATATAAAAGTTGTAGAGATTGTAATGATGAGGAATTTGGGGAGAGACAGGGCATGAAAGAAACGAAATTTCGATTATCAGATACAATGGGTGGTCGAGTTAAAACATGAAAAAAGGAGCACTAAAAAGGCGATTATGCAGAAAGGGAGAAAAGGAGTATCCATCCCAGTTAGTGGCAGCCAATGAGAACGATGAGTATGATCATCACCACGCAGATGAAGAGAAGCAGCAGGTACCAGTCCTCAAATCGATTATATTTGCACTCTTCAGATTCCAGGAACTCCTTTTAGAACCGCTTATCTGACATCATACCTGGGATGTTTCGCAACAATCCTTGTTCAAGGGGCCACAGCACTTGTAGTAGTAGTCGTCTGCTTTAGGACACGGGATACCAATGAATAGAGCAGGGCAGTAGGAAGAGGATCTGAAGGCGCGGAAGGTCATCCGATTATCCGTTACCGTATTCCTAGAGATACCATACCCCTTATTGCCTACTGTAAGAACCCCCCATTTACTCACTTGAGTTTAGATGGCTACATCTTGAGAATTCGGTTGATGAAGTTAGCATCGGCTGATGAGCATGCGACAATGGAGAAAATGAGAAAGAGGGAGAGACGAAGCATTTTCCAGAAATACTGTAATCAGAGTACGCTAGAGTAACTGGTACAAATAATAAGGGATCAAAGTAGCGGGTAGAAGAGAGAGAATGGAATGCCAAGGAAGAGACTGTGAAGAATGGTGTGAATGATGGTATTACTCATTGTGAGAAAGAGGCGTTCCCTCTATGGACTGAGCGTATCAAGTGTGGGACTCTCAGGAATTCCAGCGAGGAAACTGGTGGTACCGTTGACATTATCCTGATTGGCATACAGAAGTTGTGAGAATATTTCGAGATAGCAGATCACGTGCCAGTGTAGAAACAACAAGATCACGGTTGGTTGGGTAGCGATTTCTATGTATGCGCGCAACTTAAATTTGGATATTTTTATTCTGAAAATAACAACAAAATCAACAAAGTTTTGTGTGGAAATCGAATTATGAAGTGTTCTTCACACCAATCACAGGTAACAATAGGGAACAAAGAACGTTGCGGATCCACAAATAGAAAGAGAAATATGGAAATCCAAGTAGATCATGCGAACAGTTTCGAGACTCGGACGGAAGGGATTGAGTACGGTAGTCGAGTTAGAAGCAGCAGCGAGTGTAGCAAATGCAGAATGTGAATACGACGAAAACGATGCAGAGAGCGAGAAGGATGAGCACCCAATCCTGCAATCGAGAACTGATTATTTACAGAAGGTAGAGATCCGAGAATTGTCTGGCAGGCTTCAGAAATGTAATCAGGAACGAAAAAATGTCTGAAACTGCTACTGTGCATCTCTCATCTGAAGTACCGTACTCCTTCTCTGTTACCGTACCTGGAATGTCTCGCAGCAGTCCTTATTCAGTTCACCGCAGCACTTGAAGTACGTGAATTCGTTTGCCTTAGGGCAGGCATGACCAATTATCGGAACAGGGCAGTGGGATGAGCGCCTGTGATTATGATAGTATTTACGGTAAGCAAATTATTGATTTTTTCCATGCAACTCACTTGAGAATCAATGGCTGCATCTTGAGAATTCCATCGATGACGTCATAATCAGCTGAGACGCAGACGAAAATGGAGAGAATGAGGAAGAGCGAGAGACGAGACATGGTCAGAGATAATGAGAATACGATTGATTTTAGGAACGGAACGGATTTTCGGATGTAGAATTTAGGAAGACAGGATGTGACAAATTGTAATGGCTAGATGGACAATTGAGTGGAGAGAAGGAAAAGAGAGCGCCAATGGTGAGAGGAGTGTAACAGAAGAGATGGTTGAGAATGATCTGATTGATTCATCCTGTCTTATATACAGTTTAGTAAGAGATGCTTCCGATCTATGACACAGGCCGGATTCCTCCGAGTAATAAGGAGACAGTTCAAGGGGTGCCAGTGGGGGATACTAGTCGTATCGATGCATCATAAATGCGCAGAGGCAATAATTATCTGAGATTGGAATGCCTCTTCCTATCTTTGCCGATCAAAACGAATCAAGTTCTCAGTCCTATCAGTTACCTCCTTGCTCTTCTCAGGATGTCTCCCATTTGCATGGCACTCAATCGATCGACTTCTCCCATGACGACCATCCACTATCAGCTAGCAGAACGAGTGAGTTGTTCGAATCTTTTCTACAACCTAATTTTACGATATTTGCCCTGTACTAATGCTTGATTTCCACTCAAATTTGAAGTGACAATATATATATGAATATATTCAATTAGGCACATTGGGATATGTTGTATTCTAATTTCAGAGTGCTCGACCGGGGTTCTGCGATGGATTCTCGGGCGACCTCTTCAACTTCACTGATCCTTCTCGAGTTGTGAAGGGAGATGGACGAATTTGCTTCGTCGTCTCTCGTGGAGATCTCAACTACGGATTCCCCAGCCCATGGACGTAAGTTATTCAAAAGGAGATCAACATATGAGCAATTTTCACTTTCAGAATGACCAATTTCGTTCGGTGGAGGAATCTATTTGTTTGTTTCTCCGATGGATTCATTTGGACCATAGACTCCTCCGCTAAAGCCTGGAATGTCCTCCCCGTACAAAACGAAGTGAATTTTGTAAGTTTGTCGAATGAAAACTCAGCAATTATTGATTTTTTTAGGAATGGGTGTCCAATTCGCGTCGTGATCTCCTCTGTGTAGAGGGTGATGGACAGCTGAAGTTGATCAAATTCACTCCGAATCGAGAAAATTGCCGAGTAGTCACCGTTCACGAATATAGACTGACCGATGGAAATTCGCTTTTCACCTCTACCACAACACTACTTAGTGCATGTAAGTTCAAAATTGCGCAGTTCAGCTTTTTTATGCAAACTCATTTATTTTTAATCTTATGCGTATTTAGATCGCACCGAACCTGCAACCTCTCAACTCCCCGTTGCGGCTCAATCGGCCTCGATTTCTGGCAACAGGAAAGACCTCACGATTGGTCTGGAATCTTCTATCTCTTCTCTTTCTCTAAATGAACTCAAGGAGAACAGGGATAGGTGATTGCACAATTGCATTTCATAAATTGTTGAAACTTTTTAAGGCGAATTTTGCTCTAAGTTTGCTCTTTCTCTTCATGATTCATCAAATCTCGTAATGAACCAATTAAAAATGTCCAATTTCAGACACTCAAACCTCAAATTCTGCAAGATTTGTGGTGAATCGTATCATCTTCGTGGTCGTCAGGTTATAATTCCTTGCTTCCACGTTGTATGTGTCAACTGCTTGGAGAAATGCAGGAATAGCAATAACTGCTGTCCATTCTGTAGAGGGAACATCGAGAGGACGAATAGACTGTTTGAATGATGCAGATTGATTATGAACCATAAAATTATGTCGAATTCCTTGTGTTTTCCACCAAATTCTCAACTGTCAAATAAATATCATAATGAAGTATACGTATCTGCTCAATACATGGTTAATAATTTACCGTGGCAAACCTCTTTTCAAAATCACAACGTTTATCATGGAAACAACAAACAAAAATAATAAAAAAATCACAGAAGTATCAAGCAGTAACTCTCAATCTGGCAACATGCTGTCCTCCCTTCTCCCAATATTTCTCCGCATCCATTACTTTGCGAAATCGCCCTGGCTATTCAATTCTCTTCCTAATTTCTCCCATGTTTCCTTCTCATGTACTAAGATTTTCGAAGATGAACTCTCGCTTTCCAGAACAATGATTTCCTTTGCTGTTTCCGTGAGGTAGAAGAAGAATATTCCTGAAACCACTAAATAATTTACTCGATTTAATAACTTTTTCATATATGGATAATGTTTTTCACCACAATTCTCCTTCTCGAATTTTTCGGCAGAAATAACGACTTTCTGAATATTGTGCTTGCGAGTGATGTGAACTCCTGGAACTTGCACATTTGGTTCTAAGTTCCTAAAGTATGATAATAAAACATCGATCACTTATGAACTTACTTCATATCCATATTGCACTTCTTCTTAAAAATGAAGAGGGTCGTAAAGGGGACATCCCCCAGTTGTTTGTGAACAGTATCAAGTGTGAGGCGATTGATATTTTCGAGACGCAAATTGGTCATGGGAATGAATTTCCAGAATCGAACACTCCAATCAATGATCAAAATAATTACAACGTTATTTCCATTGTGAATACTAACGCAATCCTCGATCGGAATTCCTCTGCCCACGGTGATTCCACGAGGTGGTCGCAGTCTCTTTATCAATTTTTACGCTACGGCGGCCCCCTCCCATTCCCCATCTATCCCCCGAAGAATCTCGGAATCATCGTAACAATCTCCAATCACTGGTAAAAACGTCGAGAAGGCAAAGGCATGCCTTTGCAAGATCTACTATTTTATCGTTTATGTCGTATTCATATCATCAATCATATTCCTTTGCAATTATTGTTTTATTGATAGATAGAAATATGATAAATATTGGGGTGTCCGGAAAGTTCGTATAATTTTTTGTTTTTATTTTTTATTCAATGCTTTACAATTCTCAGTGACCAATGTCTGCCCCCTTCTTTCTCACTACCTCCCTCCAGCGATTGGGCAGGGTCTCGATTCCTCTCTTCCAGAATGCGGGTTTCTTCGAGACCGCCCAGTTCACGAAAGCCCTCACAACTTCATCTCCATTCTTGAACTTCTTTCCTTTGCAGAAGTCAGAGAGAGAGCGGAAGCAGTGGTAGTCGCATGGGGAGAGATCCGGGGAATACGGTGGATGGGGAATCCTCTCGATCTTCAGCTCGTCCATTTTCTTCTGGGTCATCTTCGCTCGATGTGGGCGAGCATTGTCCATCAGAAGAAGAATTTTGCCCTGGTTCAGGAGTCTGGGAGGGACTCTGATCGCGACATCTTCCAGTTGTTCAGAGAAGAGGTCGGCATTGATGCTGGTGCCAGGGGCGAAGATCTCCCAGTAGTTGGGACCGAGCACTGAGAAGAAGAAGCAGAGGAGTTCCTTCTTTCCGTGCTCTTCCTTCTTCGGGACGGGCGTGGGCTTCTCATCTGCATCCACCCATTGCAGTCTCCTCACAGGGTTATCGTACGTGATCCACTTCTCATCTGTAGCGATGATGGAATTGACCCATCGAAGATTGGATCTACGATGGAGTAATTCCCGACAGACTTGAACACGATTTTTCAGCTGTTCGGGGGAGCGGTCATGGGGAATCACTTGTGGGAGTTTCGGCTTCTTCCCAGATCGATGGAGGATATCGGACACCGTTGATCTGGGAGTACCAGTATCCTTCTTCAACTCACGCACACTGGCCATGGGCTTGCGCTTCAGTATGCGGAGAACGAGAGGTTGATCGAGGGAGGAAGGGCGTCCAGAGCGGGGTTGATCATCGAGACCAAACTCCCCTTTCTTGAAGCGGGAGAACCACTTATAGCAGAAGGGTATGGAGGGGGCGTCAGCTCCTTCCGACTGGGCCAGGGCAGAGTGGGCCTCCTTCACGGATCGGCCAAGACGGTAGTAATGAAGTAAAACTGCTCGGAGATAGAGATGGGAGTCCATCACAAGAATCAATGTAGCAACTAGGAGACTGATTAAATCCTCTCACTACTCAACGTCAGAATGATGCAATACATTGTTGACAAACAGATTGCGCAATCACTGCATTTGATCGCGAACTGACTTTTTTCCGAAGCATTATACGAACTTTCCGGACACCCCAATATAATAATTCAAGTTTTTGAATGGCTCGAAATCATTTCGTTATCTTTCACGCTGAACCCATATCGAATGATTAGCGTACAAAACCAATAATTCGAGTGAGCTAGTGGGCAAAAAAAATAACACAATTATTTGACAAATCCACCGCAAAATGCTAATTCCGATTTCGAACCATCGCATGCTTCCGAAAACTTGGCTTCTAGTACATAGCCCCCCCCCCCCCAACTCCAAGAGGCGACTCTCTCCCTCCCCTCCATACATCTCCACCCGCCCGAAATCTGCGGACTAGCGTAGGCTCTCGCATGGAATTTATGGCACGCCATCGAGCTTTTGCGGGGACTTGTAGTTAGGGTGGCAGAGTGGGGGGATGAGACCGACTATCTTCCTGTTTCACACCATCTCTCGCTCTCTCTGACTGTCGAGATAGAGAGATGATCACCAAATGAGGAACATTTCTGTCTACTAGTTACTGACCTGCTTGTGATGAAATAGTGATAGTGAACGGAAAAACATCGAAGTACAATAAAGTACTGAACTTGTGTGTATGATTTACCTGTTCGAAACCAAATTCTCAACTGTCAAATAAATATCATAATGAAGTATACGTATCTGCTCAATACATGGTTAATAAATTACCCTGGCAAACCTCTTTCCAAAATCACAACGTTTATCATGGAAACAACAAACAAAAATAATAAAAAAATTACAGAACTATCAAGCAGTAACTCTCAATCTGGCAACATGCTTCTCCCAATATTACTCCCCATCCATTACTTCGACTGCGAAATCGCCATGGCTAGTCAATTCTCTGGCCAATTTCTCCCATGATTCCCTCTTGTGTCCGAAGATTTTCGAAGATGAAATCCCTCTTTCCAGAACGATGACTTCCTTCGCGGTTTCAGTGAGGTCGAAGAAGAATTTTCCTGAACCCACTAAATAATTTTACATTATTACATAACTTTGTCATTTTTTCATCAGGTGAATTCGTATCCACCAACTCACCACAATTCTCCTTCTCGAACTTTTCGGCAGAAATAACGACTTTCTGAATGTTGTGCTTGCGAGTGATGTGAACGATTTAACTCCTGGAACTTGCACATTTGGTTCTAAGTTCCTAAAGTATGATAATAAAACATCGATCACTTATGAACTTACTTCATATCCATATTGCACTTCCTCTTAAAAATGAAGAGGGTCGTAAAGGGGACATCCCCCAGTTGTTTGTGAACAGTATCAAGTGTGAGGCGATTGATATTTTCGAGACGCAAATTGGTCATAGGAATGAATTTCCAGAATCGAACACTCCAATCAATGATCAAAATAATTACAACGTTATTTCCATTGTGAATACTAACGCAATCCTCGATCAGAATTCCTCTGCCCACGGTGATTCCACGAGGTGGCCGCAGTCCCTTTATCAATTTTTACGCTACGGTAGCCTCCTCCCATTCCCCGAAGAATCTCGGAATCATCGTAACAATCTCCAATCACAGGCACAAACGTCGGGAAGACAAAGGCATGCCTTTGCAAAATCTACTATTTTATCGTTTATGTCGTATTTATATCATCAATCATATTACTTTGCAATTATTGTTTTATTGATAGATAGAAATATGATAAATACAACAATAAAAAGAAAAATACATAAATACATTAAATAGGAAATCAATGTGCCCCGAGGTCTCCTTTCAGTAGTTGATACACTGAACGATATCTCATATAAGCGATTGCCTGTGGGTGGTAGAGAGGGGGGAGATTGTGTGCGAGGCAAAAACAGTTGAATAACAAGTGGACTCCGCAATCCATTGAGAGAGGATCTTGTTGGGTTGATTCCACCACTTCACTCGTCCATTGCTCTCCTAGATGTTCCTGTAACACATTCAATTACATTTCTACCAACTAGAAACTCTAAACATCTTTTATATTGATATGTAATCTATCTTGTGAGTGCTGGCACTGTGCCAATCTCTGCTCATTCCCAGTCACTTCAATCGAATTCTCACCTTGAGAAATGCCAGAATCGACTCCACTTTCTCCTCTCGATACTTCCTTTTGGTGCACTTCACGAAGGAATCGAGGTAGAGGAGCGTCGACTCCTTGAAATCCACCACGGCGAGAGCCCAGTGATAAAGTGGCTTTTCTGGCTCTGGTCCCTTTACCTCCAAAAGGAGTGGAACGAAGATGTAGCGGGCTTTAAAGTCGGCAACCTGAGAATATTTTACTGTAAGCAACAATCAAAATATTCGAAAATTAACTATTTACATTAAGTACAATATCCAATTATGCTAAGCCACTGACCTCTTTGAAGGTTTTTGCGAAATATTTGCGAATTCGCTCGATGGACTTGGATGTTTTCGCGTTGATCGTTTTGCTATTCGTGAGGGACTCGAGCTTCTTCATAGAGGTATAGAAATCTCTGTGAAAATAGACCTGAAATTGTTCAATTTACACTACTCATCTCATCCAATCAGTCTATCCCAATGTTAATTAAACTCCTTACCTTGACTGGCAGAGAATCATCAGCCGAAGAGAGAAGATCCATGAATGATTCCAGAACCTTTAATTAATATATTCAATGCCATCTTTTGAAACGGAACATGGAAATCCTTCTCTCAAAGTACAATTTACTCACAGCATCATTGAGTCTGCCTCCATCCCTTCTGAGACTCGTCGTTTGGAGATCGTCCACAGTTCCGAATTTTCCGATTCTGATTCTCGACATGAGAGCACTATCCTTGCAACAGCGGATCTTCACAACTGCACGAAGACAATCGTCCGAGAGATCTGAACGGAATCGATTAATATTATCGATTCTCTGAACAAAAATATCCTAAAAATGAAGTTAAGTTTCTTCAAATTGTTAGCAAAACCCCTACTTCCTTTCCCGATTGCCCTCATAACTCCATAGAATCAAAATAATTCTTACCGGTAAGAACATTCGCGTGCACTCCCTTGTTGCCGACTCTCCTCACAGAACGGCAATGCATTTTTTTTCATATTTTAAATCCATGTGTATGATTCCAAAATTAAAATTTGAATAGGAAAGCCAGCATACCTGAAGTGGTTCACAATCTCGGCAGCATGATAGTTCTCATGGGAAATCAAGATCTGAGGGAGAGGATCCTGAGAATAGTACTGTTAAAGACGTGAAAATTGAGATTATTCTAGATAATTTCGCATCTACTATGTGATAAAGAGGCTTACTTTTGCAGGAGGTGGAGGAGGAACGGCAAGAGGAATGACAGGAGGATGAGAGGAAGAAGGACCTTCTGCGAGAAGGGGAAGCGACATTCGTTGCCTTTTGCATTCATCAATCTGAAATGCACCAAATCATATAGGAAAGACTTTGAGGTAAAAGTGCTATTGTTGAGTGACTTACCTCTTCGAAGCTGAATGTATTCTGGCTCTTCCTCTTTCGAAACTCAGACTGAAGGACGGGAGAAGAAGAAGATTGTGAAGGGCGGAGGGTAAAAGAGAGAGGGGTTACTGAAAGAAGAAGAGATGAATGAAGGAGAGATCGAGTAGACAACTCACCGAAGAAAGAATTCAGGAATGATGCATCATCGTCAGGATTCAGATAATGAACCAGAGAAGGATCGAGAGGAGCATTCGAGAAGGAAGGAACTGAATGAAGGAGATGAGGATGAAGAAGAGAAGGAAGAGTCAACTCACCATGATTGAGATTATTGAAGAAGTTAGTGACTTCATTGAAGTCGAGTATAGGGAGAGAAGAGGATCGAGAGAAGGGAAAGCAGTGATCAGGAGAGATCATTGGAGAGTGAGATAAGAATGGTAAGTCGAGTGAATGAGAGGGGCTTCTTATATACATTCGACGATAAGTTGGAAGCGCCTCATAAACTGATTGTAATTCATCCCTTCTGGGATGCAGACTTCCTATCATTAAAAAGGGCAGGGTACAGGTGCCAAGAGGTCGTTTATGACCCTATTAGAAGATCAATTGTGCCAAGGGGATACCCGAGGTTCACATATCCATAAGATTCTAATGAACAAAGTCGAAGGAAAATTTTGTCAACGTTTTTATTTCAATAATTTCGAAGGTAAGAACAGAGAGGTACCAACCACATTGGATTTTTTGGGAAGAGACGCTGATAGGGAAAGAAACAATCGAATTATAAAAAGTTGAGACACTTCAATAAATGTAAAAAAATATCTAGAAGGAGCAGATACCAGTCCTCAAAAAGATTGTATTTGCACTTTTATGCATCGGGAAATCCTTTTAGAACCGCCATATGCTCTGATATCATACCTGGAATGTTTCGCATCGGGGAAATTGGTTGGGCCGTTGACATTCCTGATTGGGAAGCAATCACAGAAGTTAAGAATATTTCAAGAGAGCAGATCACGTTCCAGTGTGGAAACAACAATATCACGGTTGGTCGGGCAGCGATGTCTATGTGTACACGAAGCAATAATTATGAAATTTTTATTCTGAAATAAACAACAAAACATAACAGCAAAGAATGGAGAAGTAATCGCGAGGTCACTGAACGATAATCGGAAGGTGGAGGCGATCAAAGTACGTTTAATATGAAAAGACCAAGTAGATGAAGCGAATAGTTTCGAGTCTCATACGGAAAGGAGGGAGTACGGTAGTCGAGTTAGAAGCAGCAGCGAATATAGCAAATGCAGAATGTGAAGACGGTGAAAATTAAGCAGAGAGCGAGAAGGATGAGTACCCAATCCTGCAATCGAGAACTGATTATTTACAGAATGTAGAGATCCGAAAATTGTCTCCCAGGCTGCTAAAGGCGATCAGGAAAGCTCGTTGTCTGAAACTGCTACTGTGCATCTCTCATCTGAAGTACCGTACTCCTTCTCTGTTACCGTACCTGGAATGTCTCGCAGCAGTCCTTATTCAGTTCACCGCAGCACTTGAAGTACGTGAATTCGTTTGCCTTAGGGCATGAATGGCCAATGATCGGAATAGGGCAGTGGGAGGAACGCCTGAGATTATGAAAATAGTTACGGTGAGCAAATTATTGATTTTTTAGTCGTGCAACTCACTTGAGAATCAATGGCTGCATCTTGAGAACTCCATCAATGACGTCATAATCTGCTGAGACGCAGACGACAATTGAGAGAATGAGGAAGAGCGAGAGACGAGACATGGTCAGGGATACTGTAATGAGAATACGATATGTTTAGGCACTAGAGGGGATGAAGACTTGAGGGAGGCTTAGTGTTTCAAATCGTAATGGTTATAAGGACAATCGCGTGTACAGAACAAAGAGAAGAGAGAGCCAATGCTGAGAAGAATGGAACAGAAGAGATGGTTGAGGATGATCTGATTGATTCATCCTGTCATATATACAGTTTAATAAGAGATGATTCCGATCTATGGCACAGGCTGGATGCATTCGATCAAAATAATCAGGAAATCCAGGGGGTACTTCTCACATCTAATCATCGTAAATGCTCCTAATAGTCATAAATGCTAATCATATGAGATCGGAAGGGTCCTTCATGTCTTAACTTATCACTACGAATCTCAGTCCAACCACTCGCCCTACTCCTATCCCTTCCTTGGTTATTCATCTCACGATGTCTCCCATCTGCATGGCAATCAATCGATCGACTTCTCCCATGACGACCATCCACTATCAGCTTGCAGAACGAGTGAGTTCTTCGAACATTTTCTACAAACTAATTTCACGATATTTGCCTTGTACGAATGCTTGATTTCCACTTAAATTTGTGCTGACAAAATATTCAATTAGGCAAATTGGGACATATTATTTTGTATTCTAATTTCAGTCTGATACAGTAATTTCAGAGTGCTCGACCGGGGTTCTGCGATGGATTCTCAGGCGACGTCATCAACTTCACTGATCCTTCTCGAGTTGTGAAGGGAGATGGACGAATTTGCTTCGTCGTCTCTCGTGGAGATCTCAACTACGGATTCCCCAGTCCATGGACGTAAGTTATTCGAAAGGAGATCAAAATATGAGCAATTTTCACTTTCAGAATGACCAGTTTCGTTCGGTGGAGGAATCTATTCGTCTGTTTCTCCGATGGATTCATTTGGACCATTGACTGCTCCGCTAAATCGTGGAATGTACTACCTGTCCAAAATGAAATGAACTTAAGTTTGTCAATGAAAACTCAACAATTATTGATTTTTTTAGGAATGGGTGTCCAATTCGCGTCGTGATCTCCTCTGTGTAGAGGGTGATGGACAGCTGAAGTTGATCAAATTCACTCCGAATCGAGAAAATTGCCGAGTAGTCACCGTTCACGAATATAGACTGACCGATGGAAATTCGCTTTTCACCTCTACCACAACACTACTTAGTGCATGTAAGTTCAAAATTGCGCAGTTCAGCTTTTTTATGCAAACTCATTTATTTTTAATCTTATGCGTATTTAGATCGCACCGAACCTGCAACCTCTCAACTCCCCGTTGCGGCTCAATCGGCCTCGATTTCTGGCAACAGGAAAGACCTCACGATTGGTCTGGAATCTTCTATCTCTTCTCTTTCTCTAAATGAACTCAAGGAGAACAGGGATAGGTGATTATTTTTTAACGTGGAAGTTTGCTTTTTCCTTCCCGAATCTTCAAATCTCGTAATGAGCCAATTAAAAATGTCGAATTTCAGACACTCAAACCTCAACTTGTGCAAGATCTGCGGTGAATCGTATCATATTCGTGGTGGTCTGGTTCTCATTCCCTGCTTCCACGTTGTCTGTGTCAACTGCTCGGAGAAATGCAGGAATAGCAATAACTGCTGTCCATTCTGTAGAGGGAACATCGAGAGGACGAATAGACTGTTCGAGTAATGCAGATTTATTATGAACTTCCACCCGATGTAAACCCGGACCTTGCGTTTTTTTCCATCACATTATTATCAAATACGCGTATCTGTTTTCCAAATAAATTACATTGACATCACAAACCTGTATCATAGTTCAACAGTCTCGAAGTTTATTGTGGAAACAAATAGGAGGGGAACAAATCACAGAACTATCAAGCAGTAACTCTCAATCTAGTAACATGCTGTCCTCCCTTCTCCCAATATGCCTCTCCATCCATTACTTCCACTGCGAAATCACCTTGGCTGGTCAATTCTCTGGCCAATTTCTCCCATGATTCCTGTTTCTGTCCAAATATTTTCGACGATGAACTCCCGCTTTCCAGAACGATGATTTCCTTCGCAGTTACCGTGAGGTCGAGGAAGAATTTTCCTGAAATCACTAAATATTTTACCCTAATTTTGCCATTTTGAATCATGTAAATTCGTATCAATCAACTCACCACAAGTATTCTTTTCGAACTTTTGTGCAGAAATAACGACTTTCTCAATGTTGTGCTTGCTAGTAATTCTAACGATTCTCTTCCTGTTAAGTGCACTTTTTTTGTAAGAGAGAGGATGAACTTACTTCATTTCCTTATTGCAATTCTTCTTGGAAATGAAAAGATTTGTGACGGGCACATCTCCAAGTTGCTTGAGAACAAAATCAATGGTATGTCGATTGATATTTTCCAGGCGCAACTGTGTAATTGATTGACATCGAGAACCGAGCAGCCGAAGTCGATGAAGATGTTCATTGACTTGAGGTTGGGAGCACAGTCGAAGATAGGCTATTTGGAGAACCAGCAGTCCCATGGTGAGCAAGGCAAGGCCATCGTACGAAAAAGAGTGGAAAAGGAATAAACCATAGAGTAGGCACACGAAATTGTAGCAAACTATTTCGGTTATCACCCACAAACTCAGAACGGGAGATTCGAGATGGTCAAACTGCAAGGTGCAACATTGGTTCTCCTGGGTTTGTACACTAAATTCGCAAATGAAAGAAACTCAAAACTAACAGTCTTATCGGTGTTCCATCCACGGAAGACCCCTCGGAGATGGTCCTTGTTGATGGGAGATAGCTCTGCCTTCACCTTCATTTCATAGTGCTTCTTACATCCACCCGTGTCGAAATGCAATACTTCAAGAATCGGATGATTCTCCCGCTTTGATAGGTATTCCAGAACCAATAGGTTCCACGTGGGGGAGATCTGAAAAATGGCTTCTGAATTGAAGAATAAACTTAGGAATCATTACAGTATTTTAGAAGATGCTGACCAAACGTTCAATTTTTTTTTCCTAAAGATGACATCAACTATCGTCCCGAATTAAAATTCCGCTACGAATGACTCGATGTTTGCGATTGTAACAAACATTTTGTTACAAAATTTGGTAACACTCAAAACACACTTTAATAGGTCATGTTTATATTCATTCGATGCGCAATCGTCGACTCTCTCATCATATATCACTCAAAAAAATTAAAAATCAATATTGATAGGTTATTTCTCGATTGTCAATAAAGCGAAGTCATGTCAAAGGATGAAACACTCACAAGTCTTAGTCTCTCAACGCCCATTCCGACCATTCGAATGATTACTCTGACGATATCAGGTGGGAGATCAGCTATGTTTCTCCCTGCCGTGACGGGAAGAAACGGGTGCAGTTCCATATTGACTGAAATGAAATAAACGGAAATGGAAACTAGCCAGTGGTGTACAACAGAATAGGACCAGGAAAGGGGAAAATGGAATCATAGCATCCAATGAGTGAAAAAAGAAGGAATGGATGATGAGCGAGAAGAAACTCACAAGGTGAATCATTGAGAATCGGGGGAAACCGCGAGAGATCAACGGATAAGAGAGAGGAAGTGTGGAGAGTGTAAAAAGAGAAATATGTGCAGTGGCTGTGATGGAATTGGAAGTTCACATTTGGAATGCTCACAATGCATCAACAAAGCATGTATTTCCGTAGGATACAAAGGTCTGAAATCAATCCATAGTATCATCGAGATACTATGATTTTGGACTGTGTGCTCGAATTCCTACTGCCTCCGAGATTATAAAGTGTACATTCTATAAAGCGTGTGCGATTCTAGATGACGTGTAGTTTCGACCACTCCTTTGCCCTATACTTTGATAAATGTTAACAAAGGCTCATTCTCTTGAAGTAATCGGCTTCAAAAGAGCGAGAGTTCGTTATTAATTACCGCAACTGCTGAGTTGAACGAGCAGTTGTGCCCAAGGGAGAGGGCGAGAGGAGCAGCTTGAGGCACACAAATCAAATTTATGGAACATTCTCTATTGATAATTAAAGTCGGAAATAAGAACAATCGACAGATTATTCCCGCTTCAGTTCATCAATTATATCGCAATCGCTGAATCCATCCATCGATTTGCGCAATGCGACCAATTGGTTGAAGATGTGATCGAATTCCTTGACCAATGCATTGAACTCGTCCAATTTTCTCAGGAGGGGGAAGTTGAACAACGAGTCTTTTACGGCCTGGCTCTGATCTCCAATCGAAATTCGGAAGCGTTCGAACTGCAAACAAATATATCTAGGAGCACCGCTGAGTTGTAAGAATATGTTAGATTCCCTACCACCTCCCCTCCCTCTTTGACTTCTTGGATTTATTTGAAAATGCAGAAAGGAAAGGATAGCGATGGAACTCACGGGTTCGAATGCAGCACCGTATGCGGGAGCAACTTTATTGGCAGCGTGGACCTTCAAAGATCATTTGAGATATCATTTTGATTTTTTTGCAAAATAAAAACATACGCTTTGCATGAACTGTTTCGCTTCCACACTCATCGAATTTTCTCTAAACATTGCTGATTTAGTTACACTCTTTCGGAAATTATGACATCCCTTTTCGTAGTTCTATCATAATAATCGAAATGATCGATTTTAATGATTAGTAGGTAGAAACTATGGAAACCGAATAATTCAATACAAACATTTTCGTCATGTATCTGTTGAATTGTTGCTCTGTGGAATTAGGTAGCATATGTCGATTGAAACCGAGAATACTCTGCAAATGGGAGCAAAATATGCGTTAGCAGTGTTGTAAATGCAATGATATCGTACTTTTCCGCTTTTTATCACGTCCTCGAAGATTGCTCTCGTCTCCATTACTTGTTTGTGTCTCAACAATGCCGGAAAAAAAGTACTCCGTCTTGTCGTATAGAACGTCGAACACTGCGTTGTTCGGAATTTTAGAACGAAGTCTTTTCGTGTTATATTTCGAATATTCTTCAGCTATCCAATCGATCTAACCACTGAATAAAATGTAAGCCAATTCTGAACCTATCGCTATTTTACTATTTTTTTCATTTGAAGTTCCAACACTAATAAATAGATTGTAAAAGACTCACGTCCTCCGTAGTTCGCCTGTTTGTACATCTCGAATATCTCTCCGTAGAATCGACGGGCAGCAACAGAATGATCGGTCGATGCATTAGTCGATGAGGAATCAGCACAGGAGAGAGTGAGAGATGAGAAGAAGAGAGCAAGAGGAATGAGTAGGGATGACAATTCAATGATTCAAGGGACAAGGGAGGGCGGCTGATGCAAATCACCTCATTATTCCTTGGAGGAGGATGGGAGAGAGCTGCGGTCCTCCTTCAATCCTTGAAGGAGGATTGGGGATGCAACAGTGCTTTGAGTTGACAAAAAGACATTAAACTCGAGGATTTGCATAACCATTTACGTTATAACGAGAACTATGAAATTAGGTTACGTTACATTGATTTCCTATATTCGTGAGGTCACCGATGGGACTTTTGAATGGACGTTTCTTATTCTAGCCTGCTTTTGTGCTGGTTCTAAATCAAACCTATTGAATTGCACTTACTTTGTACTAGGAAAAGACATTTTATACATTGTAAGGTCTCATCGCATCTCTTTTAGTAAGAAGTTACGGGAATGAGTTGAATGAAGTGGGAAAGTGACCAACTTCCATATTGTTTCGACAACCTGTTGATAGCCCGAGTATTTCTGAGATAGACCTAATATTATGTACTCTACTCGATGGCACAGGATGCAGCATACCAGATTTGAGACACAGAAATAACAATAATAGGTAAAACAAGAATGCTTTCATCAGAATCGTCTGGGAACGTCAGGTATCAGAAATCAATTTAAACTGCTCTAATCACGTTGCACTCATGGGTGTTATGCAAATCCTAAAATTTCGAACGTTTTGATCAACGTTAAGCACCTTTTTACCCATGATCCTCCTTCAAGGATCGCCATCCTTGAAGGAGGATGACCGCTCTCTCTCCTCCTCCTTCAAGGAATGAAGCAATTTGCATTCTGTGGAGGCTCCAAATTTTAGTGTTTCCAGAAAAAAATGTGACTCCGCCCACTTCAAAGACGTACCACGTCGAGAAAAAAATATTTTTCGGAAAACGGCCAACGCCATTTGAAAGAGCACGTTTCGAAGTACCATTCACGTTGTTTGCGGCCCGATTGATGATCATGAATTTCCACGTCCCGGCATTGCCCAAAAATCTCGAGTTTCTCCCGATTCCTCTCATATGTTTCTTAGGCATTCCTATTTCGTTGAGAAGTCGGCTAATGACGTATTGAGATGGATGAAGGACAAATCGCAACGACCAAAACGGCAAGCATAAAGATCATAGCTCGCTTGGGGGAACTTTTTACAAGTTTGGACTACCGTATTCAGTCATTACGAAATTACTGTCATCACCTACCGTAATCAGTTCCTTGGGTAAGATTCAGTTCCTTGGATCAAATATTTTTATAGAATTCCCATATCGATGTTGAAATCATTCTGCCGTAAATCGTCATAGCCTTGACTATGTCGTCATCATTATGTGATACAATAGATATTTTTAGAAAAACATTTGACCCAAGGAACTGAATCTGACCCAATAATCTGGTTACGGTAGGTGATGGTGGTATTGTATTAGGTTGTCTCAAAAGTTTCTGACTATTTATTTTTCGAAGTTTCTCTTGGTGTATTTAGACTCATTGCCATTCCGTCATGGTTATAGTTAAGGACATGATAGTAGACTACAATAATATTTTTGAATCAAACATTGCTCGTGGTTCGCCCAAGAAAAGCACTTCCAGGTAAAAACATGCAAAAATAGTGACTTTTTAGTGTTTTCGAAGGAACTCTGATCCTCGAATATCTGCGGCCTACCCAATTTGCCCACATTTTAATTGGTATAATAAAACTTGCTTGTTCAGATAATGGTGAAAAAACTGGTCTGTAGCGTTGTTGAGAAACGGTAAACGGTCAAAAGTGCAGTTTTCAGCAATCAAATCTCTACAGAAATATTTCGAAACATCATATTTCTTAACAGATCTATGAACATCCTCCATAATGCAACCGTGTATTAGTACGGAAGGGCACTTCTGAGTGATCAACAAATGATGGTTGCTAATCGATCCGCACTTGCAAAATACCAGCAAATGTATATTTGGAAAATTGTAATTGGTGCAGGACTGGGATTGAGAGCCATTATCAAGTATGCGTTTGAGGCCAATCCTTTGGCATTAGGAAATTTAATAAGCCCACTCATTAGCCTTTAAAACAGTGCTTTTGTTTAGCAGATGTCAGAGCTCTCACAAGAATTAAAATCTATTCAAAACTGAGATTAATTTCCACCAATGTCGAATTTAGCTGTGAACAGTGCTATCCTTAGTGGTTAAATTGGTCCACAATAACACTCGTTTTAAAGGGTTCCCAAGGCCACATCAACTGTTGAAAACCATTAGTTGATTGATAGATTCCGAAGCACGGGGAAGGTCAGTATGTTCGAAAATGAAAATAGTCAGAAACTTTTGAGACAACCTAATAGTAATAAGGTACTTCCGAATTGTAAATAGGTCGCGCAATATGATCTCGACTAGCTGCGAAAAGGGCTTTGAGCTGTGGTTTGAGGGATTCAGCAGGTTTCTTCATTACCATCCGCTCTCACATCAGCACAATTATACTCTAGCGATGGAAAGCATGCTCGCAACTCCACTATTCTATTTAGATCTTACTCGACTTCTATGGAGATGTAATGACGATTTCGACGTAATAGGGTACTGACATCTCCACATATGATGCGAGGAAGAAAGAGAGCTGTTAGCATAGGTATGTCTGAGGTGGTTACAGCCATTAGACTATACTATCTCGGGTAATTGATCGATTTCGGAGAGAGTTGTCGGGTAATTGATTGCTCTCTGAGAGAGTTCTCGGGTAATCTCATTCGTCGTTCACCGCTCGCGGGTAGCGGTCCAACGCCGAATTACCCGCCCCGAATTGCGCACTCTACTAACCACTGAAAAAAATGTAAGCCAATTCTGAACCTATCGCGATTTTGGCACTTCTTCGGTTTCCCCCCCCCCCCCAATTTCCCATTCCCTCCCATCATTGAGGGGTTGAGCGGCCGAAAATCAGGGACGAATACCTAGAAATGAGTGGGCTAGATGAGGAAGGGGGGGGGGTGGCCAGAAACCGAAGAAGTGCCGCGATTTTACTATTTTTTTTCATTTGAAGTTCCAACACTAATAAATAGATTGTAAAAGACTCACGTCCTCCGTAGTTCGCCTGTTTGTACATCTCGAATATCTCTCCGTAGAATCGACGGGCAGCAACAGAATGATCGATCGATGCATTAGTCGATGAGGAATCAGCACAGGAGAGGGTGAGAGATGAGAAGAAGAGAGCAAGAGGAATGAGCATATCTGAAGAACAATTAATTCATTTTTATAATTCGATAGAATACAGGTACTTTACAGTCAGTACAGTTGGATTGGAAACAGTCAAATGCGTCTGTGTCATGAAAGGAAGTAATTTCGAAATAACAAAGGGAATGTCGAAGAACGAGAGAAGATCTTTGTTTCGGTCATTCCCAATCATGATGCACTCAAACAGAAAGGGAAGAGGAAGGATGACTGAGAAAGGAGAAGTTGCAGACGAGAAGAGAAGCACGGCTGCACAATCTTTCCTTCTTTCTTGCTGCTCTCGGGATGTATCAGGCTGGTCCATAAGTTTTGTCGCATTTTATGTCTTGGGCATTCTGTTTTGTGTAGTCCTTTGTTTTTCTTTTAATAAAATGATATCATTTAGAATAACTGAGGCAACCAATACTCTATCTAGCGCACTATGGGTCAGACCTCTCCTATCATTTTGAAAGGCACAGCGCCAAGCAAAACCCTGACGACTGAGGTCACGGATATCGAACTTCCATCGACTACTACTACACGGAGAACAATGATATGGTCAAACTAGTGTCACATATGTTAACAGTATTGACAACGCATAAATTTCACCTAGATATTATGATTCAGTCATTGAAGCTTTACTAACAAATATCCCATGTTTTGGAAAGGGTCAGTTATGTGAAAATTCGAAAAACGATTTTTCGTTGTATTTTCGTGTGTAAATGTGCGGGGATCTCAATCTTTCAGGAACACAATCAACACATGGTGATACATTTACATTCCTAGTTTGGAGATCATCCAGGATCATAACGATTGGATATTTCATTGACAACGGGCTCACGGAAACTTTGATGCTCAAAACAACACATTCATCAGTATTCTGTTGGATATACGGCTTGCATGTTCAAGCTAATGAGGTTATCAGAATGAGGAACCCTTCCTCTTTCATGTATTCTTTGGGTAGAATTTGGAAGTCGTTACTTTGTGGTAGTCAAATAATAATTCAGAGTACCTAAAATGGAAGTTTTGCCACTTTGCAGCTAGAATTGAACTTCCGAAATTTTTCAATATTCTTGAAGGTAAGACGGAGCTTTCTCAATTGTTTCTGGTTATTACGCAACCCTTTAGTTGACAGTTGAAACGCACTTGCGTTGGGTTTTGTACCACTCATTTTGAAATCAGTAAAGTGAATCGAAATGCCAGTCAGCTAGTGTCTACCGTCCAATTCAAAAGCTTTGATCTATGAAAATGCTTTCTATATTACCACTTCCACCATATCAATGAAAAAGCATTCACGACACTTCTGAATCAGCTCATGGAGATTGTATCATTTTTACTGTGCGCAAAATTTCACAGGTTCAAAGAAAAATGAAATTTTTGATGAAAATTCAAAATTCTTCCAATGCATTTTTCTCGAATAGTTAGCATTTATGATTCGGCCTGCCCCCATAGTAGTAATGCGCAAGCATTCCCCTACAATATACTATGAGGTCAGGCGACTGCAATTTGGGACCTACGATTATGATGTATTCAAACATAGCACCCGAAATGCGACAAAACTTATGGACCAACCTAATAATAGCCTGCCTGAGGGGTAGGTGGCTGGCCCCGTCTTTACTCTCTCAGTCGATAAGAACCTAAGGCAACAACAACCAAGCATGTTTACCTCCCATTGAGTGAATGATACGCGATACGTGCTTTGATACGCGCTTGCCTCAAAGTAAGGGGCAAAGAAGTCTTTTCGACAAATTCAGCAGCAGGAAAGCAGACAAGAAGTGCATTTCACATGCAAAATTCACTTCGTTATGAATGGGGAAGACTTTCCAGAACCGAACATTCCGATCAATGATCCAATTTACTAAATGTATTTTTTAATTCCATTGTGAATGCTAACGTGGTCCACGATTTGAATTCCTCTCCGAACGCGATTCCACGAGGTCGTAGCAGTCTCTTTATCCATTATTTACGCTACGGCAGCCTCCCCCCATTCCCCATCAACCCCCCCCCCCCCGAAGAATCTCGGAATCAAAAAAAAAGAAATGGTTACACTTTTCAATCACATCCAAGAACATCGAGAAAACAAAGGCTTACCTTTCCAAGATCTGTTCGGCACTTTAACCTGGATAATATTTATTGCTCTCGTTTGTAATTTGTGCATAAGCCTAAAATATTCAATTGATGCATTCGGAATTCAGTTAATTAATTAATTTAAACCACAGAGAATGTTGTAGCGAATTTGGATTGAAATAACAAGGATGAGATTACGATAGGTGAGGATCAGTAGATCAAGATGGAAACCACGAGAAGAGGGAATAATTCAAAAATTGTGCAATAACGAATAGCAAAATTCTGAAAGAGTGCTAGATATTTTATAGTTGCACAAAGATCTATAGAGAGATCGTGAAATGAAGACAGTGAGCGCTCTTTTGTTGTAGCTAGAAAGGGTGCATTGTCTTACCTTCGTCATTTGTGGGCTATCACTCTTAAGAGAATAGATTGTGATGTATATTTTATCGTTGATTTTTTGAAGATCACATGATCACGTTCTTTTGCAATTAATATTTTACCGAGACTACAAAATATGATCCCCTCCACACCAAAGTCACCCTCCTGCACGACCATTGTGCCTGACGTCAGGATAAATATGATATCATATGACAAAATATGATACATATGGCAAGATAAAAGTACATGAATATGTGATCAATGAGCCCCGAGGTCTCCTTTCAGTAGCTGATATACTGATCGGTATCTCATATACGCGATAGTCTCTAGGGGGTAGAGAGAGGGGAGATCATGTGAGAGGCAAAGGGCATTGAATAGCAAGTGGACTCCGCAATCCAGTGAGTGGGGATGTTTCTGGGTTGATTCCATCTCTTTACTCGTCCAATGCTCTCCCATATGTTCCTGCAACACTTTCAATCACATTTCGACCAAATAGAAACTCTAACCCTCTCTTACATTTTCGTACGGTCTAGTTTGTGACTCTGCCAATCACTGTTCATTCTCAGTCACTTCAATCAAATTCTCACCTTGAGAACTGCAAGAATCGGGGCCATTTTCTCCTGTCGATACTTCTTTTTGCTGCAACTGACGAAGGAATCGAGATAGAGGAGCTTCGACTCCTTGAAGTCGATCGCCGCGAGAGCCCAGTGCTTGATTTCCTGCAGGAAGAGAGACACGAAGAGGAAACGAGAATTCGAATCGAGTGCCTGTCAAGAGTTTATTATAATCAATGATCAAATGGATGCATAAACATTCGAAAAAATGTACTATTTCCAGTAAGAATAATACCCAATGTGTCCAAGGCCACTGACCTCTTTGAATGTTTTCGTGATATATTTGCGTTGTCGCTCAATGGATTTGG
Source organism: Pristionchus mayeri (assembly GCA_036245805.1). Lineage (NCBI taxonomy): Eukaryota > Metazoa > Nematoda > Chromadorea > Rhabditida > Neodiplogasteridae > Pristionchus > Pristionchus mayeri. The sequence goes on from BTRK01000006.1 coordinate 20,041,268, forward strand.
TGGATCCCGGATTTTTCGGATTGCTATTCTTGAGGCACTCATCGAGTCTTTTCACAGAGGATAGAAATTTCAGTTGAACATGACCTGGAAATATTTATGTTATTGTTATCTCATCTAATTCACTAATTCTTAGTTCATTAATTTCCTCACCTTCATTGGAAGTGCGTCACCAGCCGAATAGAGAAGATCCATGAGTGAATCCAAAACCTTCAATGAATATTTTCAATGCCATCGATCGAAGAGTATAATCGAAATAATCTTTTCCGAGCACAAATTACTGCAATTTTTTTTTATTTGCCACTACTCCCCCTCCCTTCATTCTCTACATCAGTCCTTTCTAGGTATCATTCCCTGATGTTCGCTCGCACAAATCCTTTGCGATGAGAGGGAATGGGTCAAATATCCAAGAAATGCACAAATTACTTACAGCATCATTGAGTTTGCCTCCATCCCTTCTAAGACTCGTCGTTTGGAGATCGTCCAGACTTCCGAATTTTCCAATTCTGATTCCCTTCACGAGGTCATGATCACGGCAACAGAGGATTTTCACAACTGCGCGAAGGCAATCATTCGAGAGATCTGAACGGAATCGATTAATATTATCGATTCTCTGAACATAAATCTCATGAAAATGAAGTTAAGTTTCAAATTGTAAGAAAAACCCCTTCTTTCTTTTCCCGTTTGCCCTCATAACTCCATACAACCAAAATCATTCTTACCGGTAAGAACATTCTCGTGCACTCCCTTGTTGCCGAACTCTCCTCACAGAACTGCAATGCATTTTTTCCATATTTTAAATCCATGTGTATGATTCGAAAATGACAATTTGAATAGGAAAGCCAGCATACCTGAAGTGGTTCACAATATCGGCAGCATGATAGTTCTCATGGGAGATCGAGATCTGAGGGAGAGGATCCTGAGAATAGAACTGTTAAAGAAGTGAAAATTGAGATCTAGATACTTTCGCTATCTACTATTTGCAAAAAAGGCATACGTTTGCATGTGTACGAGGAACAGGAATAGTAGCAGGAGGATTGGCAGTGTGACCTGCTGCGAGGGAGTGCGACCGTTGCCTTTTGCGGTCATCGATCTGAAATGCACCAAATCATCTAGGAAAAACTTCGAGGTACAATTTAGTACTGTTTTTCAGTGACTGATGTACCTCTTCGAAACCAAATCCATTATGGATCTTCCTCTTTCGAGACTCAGACTGAAGGACGTGAGAAGAAGAAGATTGTGAAGGGCGGAGGGTAAAAGAGAGAGGGGTTACTGAAAGAAGAAGAGATGAATGAAGGAGAGATCGAGTAGACAACTCACCGAAGAAAGAATTCAGGAATGATGCATCATCGTCAGGATTCAGATAATGAACCAGAGAAGGGTCAAGAGGAGCATTCGAGAATGAAGCAACTGAATGAAGGAGATGAGGATGGAGAAGAGAAGGAAGAGTCAACTCACCATGATTGAGATTATTGAAGAAGTTAGTGACTTCATTGAAGTCTAGTACGGGGAGAGAAGAAGTTGTAAAGAAGGGTAAGCATTGATCAGGAGAGATCATTGGAGGGAGAGAGAGATAAGAATGGTAAGTCGAGTGAATGAGAGAGGCTTCTTATACCTTCGACGATTCGTTGGAAGCGTCGCATAAAGTGATCGTAATCCATGCCTTCTGGGTTTGCGACTTCCGATCTCTGTAGAGGGCAGGCTACAAGTACCACGAGGTCGTTTATGACCCTAGCATTTGTGCCAAAGGGCATATCAGAGGATCCCATATCCATACGATTCCAATGAACGAAGTCGAAGTTAAAATTTTGCCAACATCTTTATTTCAATAATTACAGGAGAACGGAGATACCATTCAATATGATGGGGAATATACGGTGATAGAAGAAGAAACAAATTATCGAGTGAAAAGTAGTGAAACTTCAGTAAATGTGGAAACTATTTCAACAATTCGATAAATGATTCGGAAGAGGGATGGATATGATTACTTGAAAGAGTGCCATGGAAATGATAGTCCAACAAATGAAAGAAATTCAGTGCTAGATCGTTCGAACAGTTTCGGGTCTCATGCGGAAGGATGGGGTTACGGTAGTAGATTTAGGCGAAGCAACAAACGACGCAGGAGATGCAGTAGTAGACAAGAGCGCCGATGCCGATTACGATGAGAGCGAAGAATAAGGAGAAAAGGATCGTCACCCAGTCCTCAAATCGATCGGTTAATGATTACAGTATGCATATAATCGAATACTGTCTGCAATATACCATTACGGTGGACAGTCATGATTCATGAATAATTCATGACTCATGAATGCTTTGAAAGGGGACCGCAATATCCATCGAAGTTATCCGAAAACAACCGCTCATTCTAGCTGTCGGAATCATATACCGTCCGACCTGGTGCCCTACTGTGGCACTATTGCTCCCTGATACCGTACCTGAACCCTGGGGCAGCAGTCCTTGTTCAGTTCACCACAGCACTCGAAGTAGTAGAACTCGTTTCGACGGGGGCAAGGTTTACCGATGATGGGAACGGGACAGAAGTAGGACGAGGTCCTGAAGGGTTACGGTAGCTTATTTATCGATTGGTGGATTTCCGTAGTCTGCCTACCGTATTCTACCGTATGACTCACTTCAAGGTGAATGGCTGCAGCTTGAGGATTTTGTTGATGGCGCCATCCTCAGAGCAGGCGACGCAAGAGATAAGAACGAGAACGAGGAAGAGAGAGACACGAGACATCCTGGAGTACTGTGCTAGATAAATGAACAGAAGGAGGGGAAGGGTAGATGAATAGGTACGGTAGGTAACATTGTATAAGATTGCTATGATAAGCGATAGAGGAGAAGCGCTGGAGAATAAACATGACAATTTAAGGAATTTCGACGAGTCTGGTTGGTGCTCTAAACCAAAAAAAAACAAAAAAGGGAGACGTTGAGGAGAGTGCTAAGAGAGAGTAGGTCACGGGGTGAGGAGAGTGGAGAATGATCTGAAAGATTCATGCAGCCTTATATACGCTAGGATGGCGGGAGGGAATCCACTCTCGAGACTGGAAGCCGCCGATTCCAATAGACGCTAGCCCTTCCTGCACAGTGGGGAGGAACACTGGAAGTGCCCATCGATACAGCTACACCAGTGGGGAAACTATCGGAGCATTTGATTTGCAAAACTGATGAAGAATGGGAACTATCAGAGGGATTGGAATCGTAAGCACAACTGCAAGGAAACTTCGGCTTGCACTCTGTTCATTTCCATCATCAAATTCCCGAACCATCTCACTTCCTCAACCCTTCTCCATTGCTCACAACCACAATCAAATTATCTCTTGCAATAGCCTTTATTAGAACAATCATCACAGATGGCCCAAGTTACGGCGGGGGTTGGTTAGTTCACACTACCAACTAGATGAGATAACGTACAGATTTTAGCAAATGAGATCAAACTAAAAAAGTGAAATGGTAATGCAAACAATCTGTGCTCGAGACTCTGAATAAATTACACTCATTACAAATGGATATCAAACATCAAATATACAAGTTGAGCGATTAGCAATAAAGAACCGGGAGGAATGGCGGGACCACGGTGAGGACATTGGGACAGCGAGGGACGACAGACAGAGATCAGGGGGGCGATCAAATGTGCTACCGGGGTCACGACACGAGAGGGGCGTGGCCTAGTCCATGAGGTAGATCACAAATGGGAAGATGCCGGCAGCAACTAGATTCGTCCACGAGGGGAGGATGGAGGGGGCGAAATCTGGGGAGGAATTGGCTGAACGGAGGAGGGGAGTCGGCTCGTCGCCCGCCGAACGAGCACCGAAACCTGAAGAAGAGGAGGAATTTACGGGGAATAGCGAGTAAGGAGGAAAGGTTTGGTTGGCATCACCGAAATATGATTAAATTGTATTATACTCCAACCAGGTCGGTTATTGAACTTTTCCAACCCCATGACTAACAATGAAGTGTTGAAACTGCAGCGAACCCGGTACACTTTTTGCAGGTTCTGATTTTAGAAGAGAAACAGCTTAGAATCGAAATCCCCATTTCGAACTGAATACCGTACCCAGTCCCTTGTAGCTCTCGGCGTCGTGCGAGTGCGCCCAGCGACGGAAGGCAGCGTCTGCGTCGGCCGAGGAGTCGTCTACAAGGGGTACGGTAGATTAAGATAGGTAATCGATAATGCATCGATACGGAACCAATCTAGTACGAACTTATCCTGGATTGGCATGATCAGAATAGTTGTATGCAATAGGGCGGCAAGAACGGATCACGGGTCAACCTTTCGACCCTCTAAAACGGGTCAGAGACGGGTCGAGGCGGTGACCCGTGCCGCGCGTCGCGTGTCGCGTTTCTCTCTCGGGTGACCCGTTTTTGAACGGGTCAAATACGGGTCATGCTGCCTTTTCTCAGCTGCCGCATGTTCCAAGCGTAAAATTTGCGTAAGGATTAATAAGCTCGACGAGTACTATCCATTACATGATATTTCAACTGAAGATACACTTTTTAGTGTTTCGAATTTCTTATTAGCAAGGGAAGAGACACTTCTTACAAGCTTGCCGCATAAGAGCGCTTGCCCGTGAGAAGAAATGAATTGGAGAGAGCACAAAAACAATCATTCTGAACTTTTCCACCCATCGATACGCTCTTTCCCCATTTAGATAAGCTCTCATTAATTGAATTTTGTTGGTATCAATGTTTTGATGTTGCAGTTCTGAAATAAACGTACTATTATTATGGCATGGTTCGAAAATGCATATGATCATTTTCGAATATGATTATCGAAAACTAATTACGTAGTAATCACAATTGATCGAGGCGCGATGATGCGCGCCCTTCCCTCGACCCCTGCTGTCTCTCCTGACCCGCTTTGTAACCGCGAAAAACGGGTCATGCACGGGTCATGCGCGCGAAGCGGGTCATCCTAAGAGAGGTCGCGGCACGCGACGCGCGAAGAGGGTCATCCGAAAAAGAGAGTCTGCGGGACGGGTATCCGTGATCCGTTCTTGCCGCCCTAGTATGCAAGGTAATTTCAGAATTTTGTCATCGAAACATCGGCGGGACCCAGTGGATTAAGCTCGAGTCGAAACAACAGAAAAGCCGGACGACAACAACGAGATGCGCCATTTTACGCAACGCTCCTACATGAAACCTTATACCCCTTCCCTTCCCTCCCTCACCTTCGTCGTCCGCAGCACGCATCTGCATGTCCTCCTGCTTGAGCAGCTGCTCCTCAAAATCAATCAATAATTAATCAGCTAGTTTCGTACAGTAAAAATCAGTCGATTCTCGTCAAGCTATACCACATTATTCCTTTCCAACCACGTTGTAAATGCAAACTGTCCAACATATAATCGATACTCACTCCGACTATCGTATCCCTTTCCCCATCTGCCGTATCCCCCTTACTGACAGCGATGAGTTGGGCGAGTCGTGCGGCGTTGGGGCTGCCGACGGGTCGTCGCTCCCAGTCGAGGACGCGGATCGAGAGAGTGCGCGCCTGCAGGGAAAAAGTGTGCACCTCAGTGGGCATTGACAGAATTTCCTTTTGTTATCAAATCACCTTCGAGTGTTAATTCAGAAAAATGTTGATCCTAAGAGTATGCAATTAGATAAGCATGCGCCTCCTTGAATCCATCCTCGCTATAATCGCGCGGCTTCGTGCAAGCCCCGCCCCTCCTCCACTCACATCTCCGTCGATGTCGATCGGCACCTCGATGGGTTCGGGCGCCCATGCCAGCGGATTCGGGTTCGGCGTCGTCGTCGAGGATGACGTCATCTGTGCTACCGTAGTCGTCGTCGTGGTTACGGTAGTAGTGGGCGGAGTCGTGGCTGCAGCCGCTCTCGGCTGCAATGAGAAATGATTGTACGGGAAGAGTATATTCATAGGTGGGCGGTGGTTGAAGATGGCAATCGAAAACAGGGGGTGTTTAGGGTCAAAAGTGGGGGGGGGGGGGGGGGGTGATCGTAAATGATCGTTTTTGTGACAAAATTTTCTAAAAACCGGGGGTGTCCAATCCGAAAACCGGGGGTGTTTCACAGCTGGCTTCGATGGTGCCCACCTATGAGTACATTATCACACCTGTATTATTATTTTTCCCTGATGTGGAGCCGACACAGATCACTCGAAAAGTATTCTCTTTAATTTCTCTGAGCCGCGCAACACTAATGCTACCAGTAAAGCTTCACTAAAATAAATTCAGTTATTATCAGTTAAAAAATTTATAGCGATATCTATATAGCAATTGACCTGATCCCACAACTTTGCCTGATGTTGTACAAGAAGATCAAGAAGAATAGAATGTTACGCTATACTGTACCGTAATCCCCTACCGTACCTTGCCGACGCTGATCGGGGGTGAGTCCTTCGCGATGCCCGCCAGGTGCGCCAGTCGATCGGGAAGGTTGTCCTGAAGCGAGAACTACCGTAAACCTCAAGCTGGTACCCGGACTCCTGTTTCAGGTGGCCAAGAAAAGATGACATCGATGGAAAATATGACCGCATTCAGTTTAATTATGACTCTAATTATGCAGTAATACAGTATTCAGGGTACGGTACCACTCCCCCGCCTAGCTACCGTACCTGGGCCTTGAGGATCTCGCGGCAGTGCGCGGGCAGCAGACCCGAGAGCAACGAGGAGAGCGTGCTGTCTGCAATTGGAGCAGTACGGTAAGAGCCACTAGGAGTACTGTATTCTACGGGAGTCACCCTGAGCATTTATGCGGCGAATCTGCAAAACAGAAACCTGGAATTAGTTACTCTCTATGGGGACCAATCATCCCTGAAAATACTTTTATCATGACAAAAGTGAGAAGCGACGCCAGATCAGTAAAATTCAAAAAAATCCAGCCCAAGATCTATCCCTTCAACTGATCATCGTACTAATCAAATCAATACGCATCTAATCATAAACATGTATCAGCGTAGCACTAGTCCGCAAAATTCCGCGCAAAATATGCGCGAATTCCTAAAATTCAAAAACATGCAGCCGCTGCTCACCGTCGCTGGAGGTGCTCGTGGTGAGGATGGCATTGAAGAGGGAGGGAGTGTTGCCACGAGAGAGACACGCAGAGTTGATCGATCGCTGCATGCATCCCAGCAGACACACCGACGACCTGCAGGGATGGATCACTGGGGATACGGTAGGAGGAGGTACTGTAGGATAGAAGGGAGCAGGGTACTCACTCGCAGACACTGGCCACGTCGACGGGCAGCTTGGAGGGGTCGAATCCGAGCGTCGACGATCGCCTGCAACAATTCATGTAGGAATATAGTCGTTAGTATGATGCGGCGCTCTGCAGTGATCCTCTCTTCAGTTTTCGCAGGATTCGAAAAAACGGGGACATAGAATCGGTGAAGAACGGCGCAACAGACTAATTTGAAATGTTGCACACAAAATGGAGAGATACACTCGCCTGTCCGTGATGCAGCCCGCTTCACACTCGGTGCGCGCCGAGGAGAATGCCTCTTGTGCGCACCTGAGCGAGTCCCCGATGCCTGCCAAGTTATGGTGGAGGGTACGGTAGCAACTTTTTTACTTTTTTTATTTTTTACTGAGATTGCTAAACTTTGCTCCCCTTGCACCACCCGACTCACTTTCGATCTTGTCGACGCAGGCGAACTTGTACGTCTTCGTGGCGAGGTCGAGCAGCTGCGAGTCGCACTTCGCACGCGCCGCACACTCATCGATCGACTCCAGCTGCCTGAGCGTCAAGGACTGGGTTACGGTATCTATCAATCGATTCGATCAGCTAGGATGAGAATGGTCAGTAATCGATAGGTCGTACCTGCAGAGGGCTACCGTGTCCTTCGTGTCGCGGAGTGACTGCTTCGTGTTGAACGAGTCGAGGAACTGGCTGAGCGTGGGCATGCACCTGAGAGTGGGTACGGTAACTGGGAATACGGTTGTGCAGCGAGTCAAATTCACGTCTGGAGACAGGGCGTGGGGTTGAAGGTCTCGAGCAGGCGCGTCATGTTGACGCCCTTGGGCGACATGAAGGCTTCTGCAAACAAATCGGAATTAAAGTTACCGGACGAGGACAAAATTGACCCCCTATTTTTTGTCCTCTATCGAATAGCCGATGACTGAATTAGTATAGAATGAATGTACAAAAATGTTAAAAATCAATAATACCCTCAAGGGAAAGCCGGAAATGATCAGCGTAATCCCGCGCTCTCTCACTTTTGCATACTCTCTCGTACACGCGACCAGATCAGTGTCAGTTCAGGGTTTCGTCCTCGTCCGGTAACTTTAATCGATCGATAACCATGACAAGATAACTCAATTAATGATAAGTAGATGTCCCTAGATATGTTCCTAAACTAAGCGAGTGTGGCAGGAGCTAGGTCCCTGTTGAGTTCACCCACCGCCACATAAATATTAATGGAACAGAAATGACGGGAATTATAATGTATATGTAAATCAAGTGAGTAATTAAGAGAGCACTCACGAAGGAGTCCGCTCATGAACTCCTTGTTGTAGGTGAACTCGCCGCCGGGTACGGGAGTGAGGCCACCGATTGTTAATTGGCCGCCCAGCACCGTCCCCAGCAGAAGTAACCCGAGCAGCAAGCCCCGGAGCATCTGCGAAATCATCGATTTTGAACGAAAAATGGAAGAAAATAGTGCTAAAATCGCACAAAAACAAAGTAAGGAAGCGGACTGACCGAGGAAGAGGGTCGATGCCATGGTAATCCCGCGCGCAATCGATCGACGAGAGAGACATGGACGGTTGATCTACCAGATACGGTCGACGCGTTGAAACCGTAAAATCGTGAAATCCGGAAAGTGGAATTTGGAAATCGCTACCCATTTATTCAAAATTTTCACCGATTTTCTCTTTTCATGATAAATAGTTTTCATATTTTGACGAAACAGCGGGTATCTAGTGAAAAGATGTTTCTAAATATAAAGTTATAAAAACCTATTTTTTTAATTTAGATTTATTGTAATGACGTCATAAACTCATTGCACGATTACTTTTGTGAGTGGTCGCCAACTCGCGATTACTGTAGGCTGAGTATGGGCAATTCGCTTCATCCAACTTTCGCTCCTTTTGCCGTCTTTTGTGGTTGTTTCTCGTTCAATTGCGTCCTCCTTCAGGTGCAGCCATGATGCAATTCATGCTCCTCTTCTCCCGACAGGGCAAACTGCGACTGCAGAAGTGGTACACCGCCTTCCAGGACAAGGTTCGTCGACGACGAATTCGTCGCTTCTCCTTACCTTGCCACTTTGTTATCGATCGGGTTACCTAGCATACGTAGCTTTTTCCTTTCGGGAAAATCGTTTTCTGTCCATGTCCAGATTCGATTATTCATTGCGCCCTCTGTAGGGACTAACTTTGACTGAGTTTCTGTTTGAGTTTCGTATCTTTTCTGAATAAGCTCCTCCTATGTGCGGATTGAGCTCGCTCAGTTTGCATTATCATTAAGTCATGGTCGTACATTTCAGCAAAAGAAGAAGATTTGTCGTGAGCTGATCACGACGATTCTCTCGCGGAAGCCGAAGATGTGCGCCTTCCTGGAGTACAAGGACCTCAAGATTGTCTACAAGAGGCCAGTGTCCTAATAATATTGGGGATTAGTCAACTTGTGCTCAATTTTAGGAGCTTTAGCGCCTTATTTGTCGTGTTATTACATCTTTACTGTGTGAATTGGTTCACGCGAAGTGTTTCTTCTTTTGAATTCTTCGTAATTATCTCAGATTTCGCTTGCTCTCTGTCAATTTAGTCTTCTTCAGGTACGCGTCCCTCTACTTCTGCTGTGCAATCGAAGAGGGCGACAACGAGCTCATCTGTCTCGAGGTGCCATTTTGTTGATTTTTAACTTAATTTTTATAAACACGAGCCGACTAGTTTTCATGCATGGACCACCAAACCGGAAAGTCAAATTTGGAATCCGGAAAAAGGTTAAAATTTCAGTGGTAAACCTCACCGCCGGCGCAAATTTAAATCTACGTTGGCATTTTGTTTATTCTTGTTCTATAAAATAATTTAAGCTCCGCCTTTTCATTTTTTTTTGAAAAATGGAAAGCATATTCTAATAAAAATAAAATATCGAAAAAAGAAAAATATTGGTAGTTGAGAAAATTCACAGTCACTACATGAACTTTGACAAATCCATATTAACAAATCCATGTATCTCTGCTGAATTACTATGTCCGCCTTCTGATATTCTTGTTCATATAGCTCTTCTATTCAATGGGAAAGTCCTGTAAAATAATTGGCGAAATCGTTAGTTGAGAAAATTTTTAAATCGAGGATGAAATTATACTAACAGTGAAAGGATACTGTAACACGATCTTCGCATTATCACGGTTTTCTTATTGCTTTCATTTAAAATATGTCAAAACTGCATCTCTTTGATAATTATTTGATGAAAGTAATGCTTCTTGACGGTCTTTGATGAAAATATGAGCCAAGTCGAGAATAAAATGACAGCCCGAATATTAGTTGACCCAGCGTACTGGACCGTACGCGTGAAATTCACGCGTTGCGGTAGCAATTACACCACGAAAGACGGGGTCGACAAAGGGTGCCTCATGCGCTGTGAATTTGAATTTTTAGTGAAAGCTGAGCATATTTATGGAATTCCACATCTCCGATTACCCCAAACACAACATAAAAGTAATATTTAGAAGAATTCTAAATTTTTCGTGGTGCCCCCTAGTTTTCATGTGATCTGCGCATAAACATACTATTTGCGTGTCAACTTAATTTTTTTATTTGAAGCTAAAAACAAGTTATGCATGACAGTAGAATATATATTTTGAAGTACAGTTATAGATATAATTATAATTGTGGCTTTTCAATCATTGGCTCCGGGAAAATCAAATATTTCCAGCTATAGAAAATGCAATTTCATATTTTCCAGACGATCCACCGCTACGTTGAGCTACTGGACAAGTACTTCGGAAGTGTGAGCTCTTTTTTCATTTTATGTGTGCTATTTTATAGAAAGGCAAATGTTATTAAACTTATTTAATCCACCCGATAGAGTCCTTTATGCCCTTTATGCCTTTATGCCCTTTATTGTCATTTATGCCAACATTTTCAAGAAAAGGAGAAAAAAATTCCCGCATCGACCCTGCCAGTTCATATTTAAATTCACATCTATAACATTTCAATTCACATCAGTGTCTTCCCAAAAAATAGCAACAGTTGGCGAAGAGCTCACACAATTCGGGAAATAAAGATTCTATTAAATTTTAGCTTTTTTCTGCTGAGAAATATTGTACTGTACATTTTGTACACAGATTGCCTTGCCATTCCATCTCATTCCATCTCCCATGTTGAGGTGTGCGAGTTGGACATCATCTTCAACTTCGAGAAGGCGTACTTCATCCTCGATGAATTCCTGCTGGCAGGAGAAGTGCAGGAAACGAGCAAGAAGCAGGCACGATATTTCGAACGAATTGCGATTGTGGAATGAAATTTGCCTGGGCTGTTGCATATCATTACATGTTAGATGAGAGGATGAGGGTGTTTCTCTGCTCTATGAGATTCTATCATTGAAATCCATAGTAAACCGATCTCAAGGTCGGGTTGCGAAGCAATAATGCGGTGCTTACAATATGCGACATTTGTTTTCAATCTTGCAAAATGCCATTGTTACTAATACCGATTTGTGGACATTCCCTGATGAAAGATTATTTTGCCAGGAGAAACCATTTGTAGTACGGGTTATAAAGGAGACAAACACTCTATATAGATCTAAAATTCTCACACTCAAGTGTGATGGTGCGAATGTAAGGCAATTCCTATTCGACTAATTAAACATGTGTGATATTTTCCAGGTGCTGAAGGCGATCGCGGCGCAAGATCTGCTGCAAGAGGAAGAGACACCACAAGGATTCTTCGAAGATCACGGACTAGGATAACTAGACTACCGTAGTCTTACCCGCACGACGGATATCAATTGCCTACCGTACCCTCTCATCATAGTGAGCCATTGTGTGTGTGTGACTAGTAATTTTATCTCTTTTGCAAAGCTAACTGTTTCCTCTCTTGCTTTATTCCAATTTCAGTTACTGAGTATTTAATGGATTGTGAGGTTCCTTCACATGTGTTGTGATAGCTCAAATTAACTTTCGAATTGGATTTCATGGATTCTACAAGAATGTTTTCTAGTGTACATAAATAATAAAATATGTTATGCACGCGTATCCTCCGAGCTACGAAACTCTTAAAACCACAGTCTTCCATCTTCCACTTTATTCCTCTCTATTCTATAGGCTATCATCAATTTTGATATAGTTTTGAATCCTTCCTGAGCTACTACGCTCTTGACAAGTTGCCTCATACTCTCAACTGATTCTTTTATCGAGCGTGCTCTTTTCCATATATCAAACACTTCCACCATATCCGTTGCTCCTGTCTTATCCAGTATCCACTTTCCCTTCTCTCCTTCCACCGCTAAAATCTCCATATCTCTTTCCATCTCTTCCAACCTTCCTCTTACTGCTCCTATCCCCTCAACTATTCCTCCTGCCTTCTTCTTTATCTCTCCCTCGAACAGTGCTCCTTTCCCATCTTTCCAATTCTTCCCTCCTTGTGCTACTGCCTCACTACATGCCTTCTCTATTGCACTCGCCGATTCCACCACTTTACTCAATGCTTCCTCACACTTTTCTTTTTCAGGCTTATTTCTTTCTTCCCAGTCCTTCTTCCTCTGCCTCGTCATGACACCTACCGATTCACGGAGTAGCTTATTCTCTGCATTTCGCTCCGCTGCCTCCCTCTCCTGCTGTTTCTGCAGCACATCCAGATCCGGATCGACCTGTTCTTCTAGTCCACTCATTCTTGATTCTTCCCCTCGACTGCAATTAACATTCGTGTTCTGGAATATCTTCTTCTCATGCTCATCTCCCTCGATTTCTCCCCCTATGATATTTCCATCTTCTTCCGACGACATGTCTCCTTACTCTAGTTCGATCGTACCGAGGTTCACCTCTTATCAACAATCGAACCAAAGCTACTCGTGTAACCTGGGAGATATGAGAATATCACTACTCTCCTCTCAGATCACTCGGCAAGTTCACTCTCCACACCGGACTAACTGTCCTTCTCAGTGGATTGTGAAATTCACTTAGTGTACTGGCTAACCGCCTTATCAACACTTGTGATGGTGAGTCTTGTCTTGTGATTATCCGTTGTAGCTGTCAGCCCCCATGTACAAACGGGAAGTCGGGGCTAACAGGAGTGAAGGGAGAGAGACTGGACTAACTGCCCTTATCACTCTTCTCCCTTCTGACGACGAACAAGAAGATTTGCGACGAACAAGAAGATTTGCCGAATACCCGTAGGATGCTAGACTAACTGTCTAATCACCTTATCGTATTGCCGACTCAGTCAAACTGCTCGTACTCCCGATATCCCACTTGAGAACTACCCTTGAGACTGCGACTGATCACAGATTAAACCCGAACTTGTTGAGTTCAGGCTCTGGCCAGTATCAAAACAACCTCAAACTTGGGTAATTAAACCTTTATTTAGTTACGATAAAAACAAATAACCAAAACAACCTAATCTCAGTCTCTTCCCATCCCTCATCAGTCTCTTCCCATCCCTCACCGAGAGAGGTGACTCTTACCTCTCTCCGCACCCTCTCGATTTCGTGCTCTCTCGCCCAAGCCCTTCCCTTCCTCCCCAATCACGCTGGCGCAGAGTACCGACTGTGCAACAAACTGAATTCGGTACCCTCAACGGTGAGATCATCATTGGACAATACTCTTCCTCCCTCTGCCCATTCTCAGCATGTCTCTCTCTCCGACGGCATCTCCCCTGACGAAGAAAAGGAAGTACACGGTGACTGGATCACTCGAGGGTGTACTTCAGTTCTGCCTCAGTCTCAGCAACAAGATCGAGCAGGAGCAGCAGTACTCACGCAGACTCGAGGAGAGGATACGTGAGTTGGAGACCCGCATCCGCCTCCCCCTGACTCGAGTGTAGCCACTGTCGACGACGTCGACATGAATTCCCCCTCTACCTCTGCTGCCACTGCCCCCGCGAATGCCAGTCCCTCTCCATCCCCGTCCTCTCCCCATGAGTCCTCCTCTGACCTCGAGAGGAGCGTTGTCATTGCCCGAAGTGTGTGGGCCGAAAAATTCGTGATTTTAAACCCAAAAAGCCTTTACCTCGCCATTTTCTTTTGAAAAAAACTCCAACTATACCCCTTTCAATTTCCCTATAAATTTGACCCTAGGGGTAAAAATGCATGCGGAATCTAATGAAAGAAAAATTAGATGGTAATGTGGATTAAACTTTTTCAGGGCGACAAATTTTAGACAAATTTCAGAATTGAAACGGCCATAACTTTTTTCACAGATGAGCTAGACCTTCACTTCCAACAGGAAAAATGCTTATCTCGTCGAGATCTTTCAGAATGACTATAAAAGTATGGAGTATGGATGGGCCGTTCAAAAGTTTCAAAAACCGACCTCGCAGTTGAGGCGCGCTTCGGGAATCAGGGGTCAATGATACGGCTCTCAAAGGTCGATTTTCGTGATCTACGAGAAAAAATACCCCTAGGGAAATTTTTTATTTTTTCGTTGTACGGAGGTATCTCGGTTCTCTCAGACTTCCTCTGATAATATGTAAAATGTTCAATATGGAAGATTCAATGGCACATATTGAAAATGCTCACATTCAACGAGGAAATCGACAATTATCTTGATATCCAGTAAATGCAATATGCAAACTTCCAACAATTGACAAAGAAACCTGAAAAGTTACCTGAATTCTCAGTGTTTGAAGGAAATTGCAAAGTTGCAGATCAAGAGAGAAACACGAGAAATTAAGAGAACAATACATTTGCAGTTTTTACATAGACACAGTACCTAACGGGGAACTATTCAGTCAATATAATAACACAAAAAATAATCAGCTCAATATTTGACAATTCAATATCCGTACAGAAATTCGCACTATGCTAATCATAAGAGACTATTTACGCCACAGTACCTCTGGAAGCATATTTTGCCCTGAACCAGAGAAAAAACATCAAAGATACAATAAAAAGATAATATTTGATATCAAAGCTACAAGATCCACAAGATCCACGTGTACACAGAAGTTGTAGCATACGAGATATTGTAGACAAAGAAGGAAGCGAGATTTCCGGCGACACAATAATCCCATCAAAGTGAAGGATTGAGGTGATTGAATACACTACGTACTGGATAAGAATTATGAGGTCATGACATTAATTGTCGTATTCACTAGTGTTCTCCCAGTTCAAAAGTGAAGAACGTATCCCGTCCAAGCTAAAATGATAAATTTGGAAGAACATAAGACAGGTAGAAGAGAAAACAAATGATGGAAATGGACAACGCAAATGAGAAAGATGGAAAATATGCGACCATTTGATGTCACAATTGATATAACCTGATGACCTAAATCCATATCAATCGTGCAGGATACCTCAGTCTGCTACATTCTGCTCTCTATTCAAGGAAGTACGACAAATATGTATTTGGACAAAATATGCTCTTGAAAAAAAAATATTGAGAGAATCGAGGAACAACGACAAAAATAGCTTATATTATTAGGATGATGCAAAAGTTTCTTTTTTTTTCTGAAAGGAACATTTTAGCTTCCCCAGTTCTTTCCATTTGACCAATTAACTAATGACTTTTCACTGTTGATACCGGCATTAGTCCACTCTATAACGGGCACTATATTGATCCGATTTGATCGGCGAGAATAGGGCAGCTTAATTGGGAAGTTATCGAACCAGGTCTATAATACCGACTTTTCAATCGCCTGAAGCTCCGAGGAGGAAAGTGCTGGGGCTAAATTTGACACGTTGCTGTGGAGTACTATGTTTCGGTATCTAGTATGACACGACAAGAGTATTCTGCAACGAATATCATTTTTGAAACATTGGCCCAAATATAGAAATAGACTGTTTCAACATTTTGGAATTTCAATTAATGAGCACTGCATTCTTGCGCGAAGATGAAGAGGGATAAATTGCGATTTATTCTGAAGTACCTTACTGTGTAATCATGCATGCATAATTAGGAAAGGATTCGCCCAGCGGTTCATGAGCTGACTTTTTTGAAACTATGATTTTGAGACGCTGGAACACTTTTTGATGTCCGTTATTTCCGACGCACATTCGAATGCGGATTTATTGTGTTCATCTGAAGAACCAACTCTTGTCCTAGCGCTATTTTAATTCGCAGATCAAGTACATCACTATTATAAGAAAATCAGGGCCCAAACAAAAACGTTAAAAAATTGCAGTTTTCATATGTTTCGTTTCGAAAATTTACCAGCTTCTTTATGCGATACGTAGATTGATAGCAAACATACGAAAGCAATCTACTATCATGGCCATAACATGTTTTTAGAAAATCGTGAACGCCTACGCACGCCAGCAGAAATTTGAAAAAGAAAAAAAGAAAGAAACTTTTGCATCAATCTGATAACAGTTACGGCGATCAACTTTGCTTTCGTTGTGATACTTCAGGCAATTTTTTTCAGCCAAAACCCAGAATGATAGTGTACCGATCAGTTACAGGATGAAATAGCATACATATTCAGAGATTCAAACAAGCTAACCATTGAATACAGTCGAATTTCATGTTTCCAAATCAGATTAAGAGACATTCCACGAGAAAACGTACCTTTTGGGAGGGGTCGACGGATGGCTTTTTTGCAACCTCCCTCAATATTTCGCTGGTGAAGTCCCCATACCGAATGTTGATATTTGGCAAAATATGAAGGGCTCTGGTGTTCTTTCCGAAAAATGCCAGACCTGGCCCAAAAATAATCGAAAATTTCAAATTTTTGAAAAGTAAGATATAACAGGTTTTTCTAGCCCCTTTTTCGATGAAAATAACGAAAAACATACTTTGAAAGCGGTAAGATGACGATATCGCATCGAAAACGTCGATTTTCGAAGATTTTTGGCCGTCCTGAAAACTTTTTAATGCACTTTGCAAAAACTAACTTCATTTTCGGATTCTCCGTGTAAAACTACGTATAATCCCAAAATTTAACAAAAATTCGGGGGTGCGCTCGGAAGTTATGGTATCTAGAATAAGGCTCACTTCGGGCTAGCTCATTGAACAAAACCATCACACTTTCTCCAAATCATGCCGAATGGGCTCTTTTACGCATCGAAACTTATTTTTATAACGAATCAAACAATTTGAGACCATGATCAGACAATTTGAGTTCTTAATTTTGAAATTTTCATTTCTGGAAAATCCGAATTTCATTCATTTCAGAAGTATCGATATTTTTTCACCATATTTAGGCCTACAATCATCGGAAATCCCTCATTTCACCATATAATTATTTAGAATGCTTATTCACATTGTTATTGTGCTTTTCCCGCTCAATTGCACACTCTGATGATTTGAAAACTCGAGAAAATGTGATTTTTTTCAAAATTTTCGATTTTTTTCGAGTTTGGGACACTCTCGGATTGCTATTTAAAGTTCAACCACATGATGTTTCGCTCAGAGTTACTATGTCTAACTTATTTTATGATTTTCGATTGGATTTGGAGCCATCTGGCGAAAATTTTTTCTCATTGTTCTCGAGGTGGATCAAAACTCGCGAAAAATATTTTTTCGTGAGATGGCTCCAAAACCAATGGGAAATCAAAAGGGTTAGATATAGTAATTCTGAGCAAAATATCATGTGGTTGAACCTCAAATAGCAATCTGAGAGTGTCCCAAATTCGCAAAATTTTGAAAATTTTGAAAAAAATCACATTTTCTTGAGTTTTCAAATCATCAGAGTGTGCCATTGAGCGGGAAAAGCACAATAACAATGTGAATAAGCATTCTAAATAATTATATGGTGAAATGAGGGATTTCCCATGATTGTAAACCTAATTATGGTGAAAAAATATCGATACTTGTGAAATGAATGAAATTCGGATTTTCCAGAAATGAAAATTTCAAAATTAAGACCTCAAATTGTCTGATCATGGTCTCAAATTGTTTGATTCGATATAAAAATAAGTTTCGATGCGTAAAAGAGCCCATTCGGCATGATTTGGAGAAAGTGTGATGGTTTTGTTCAATGAGCTAGCCCGAAGTGAGCCTTATTCTAGATACCATAACTTCCGAGCGCACCCCCAAATTTTTGTTAAATTTTGGCATTATACGTAGTTTTACACGGAGAATCCGAAAATGAAGTTAGTTTTTGCAAAGTGCATTAAAAAGTTTTCAGGACGGCCAAAAAACTTCGAAAATCGACGTTTTCGATGCGATATCGTCATCTTACCGCTTTCAAAGTATTTTTTCGTTATTTTCATCGAAAAAGGGCCCTGAAAAACCTGTAATATCTTACTTTTCAAAAATTTGAAATTTTCGATTATTTTTGGGCCAGGTCTGGCATTTTTCGGAAAGAACACCAGAGCCCTTCATATTTTGCCAAATATCAGCATTCGGTATGGGGACTTCACCAGCGAAATATTGAGGGGGGTTGCAAAAAAGCCATCCGTCGACCCCTCCCAAAAGTTACGTTTTCTCGTGGAATGTCTCTTAAGATAAACAATTCAAGTTTTTAAATAATGTGAAGCACAAAATAAGATACTCAATCGGTAACAATCGAAATAAATCATCCCGAGTATTTAGCATTGCATAACCAGTCACAAAATGTCCAGCACAACTCCTATTTCAACAAATTCCTAAATTACTGAATTGCAGGATCAAACACCTCAATCGAAATGCAAGTATTATGTTGAAGTTGTCAGCTCTGAACTTTCCGTTAAACAGAATCAGATTCACAATCGACTTAGTGAAAGCGCATCATCAGGTTACAATTTAGAGTTGACTAACCAATATTCGCAACTTACACATCAGTTAAATCAACATTGATTTCCCTTACATTTCCAAGGCCTACCACAGACTGAATGCATCAAACTCACCACAAATATTATAAATATAACAAATATAACTAAATTTTATTTTCCTTGGATAACTCAGATAACAACTTATGGTAAATATGGATTTGCAAACATGAGTTTCATCAGAATCTACAAACCATTAGTAAATTAAAAGAAATTTCAAAGAAGAAGAAATAAATTTGAGATGGATATCTCACCATATCAGAAAATTGATGAAGGACACCATTTTCCTAAATGACGATCAAGGAGTCACATAATGACAGACAAAGATAAACCATCTTCGACACACTGAATTATTTACCATCAATGTAGAAGATGAAATTCTTTCCTAATCGAAACAGTGATCCATGGAGAATATTCAAGTGTTGTCAAACTATTCACGTTTTGTTGCATTTGAAAGAAGGGATGCCTCACAAGAAAGCATTCCCTTTCAAAAATACGATGAAAATATTTCGTTTATCGACACTGCCCATACCACAATTGGAACATAGGTTGTTTGTCGAAATTACGATATTTTCAAAGCAATGTAAGTATGTTGTAGACATTGTACGAAATGATGATTCCGATAATGCAAACACAGAAAATTCAGTTTCTGTGCCAAGAACACACGCAAGGCCAACTTATCTCAGCAACACAGACTGTGTGCTTCCTTAGTGGTGCGCAAAGGAATGAATAACAACAAAATTTGGAACACCTTATTTTTAAAAGAAAAAAGATAATTACCTTATCATAATGAGAACGAGATAGAGCAACCCAGATTGCAAGATCATATAATTTTGATAAATTTAACTCAAACATCATGAATAGTAATGAAGAAGAGTCAGGATATTTTGTATTTGCATAATCTGAAGAATTTAATGTGAGATCCATAATATAACACTGGTAACGCCGCAACTAACGTCATCTTCGCCTTCGTTCGAGCCGCCACCTCTTCCTTCGATGCTGCCGCGCCGTCCGACAACGAAGACAGCGACAATGGCGACGATTCTGCCGAGCTATGGCAGCCTTCCACCCCCACCCTTCCCCTTTTCCCCACATTTTGCTCCCCTCTCATCGTTTTCCCTGTTGTTTTCATTGTGGCTACGCATCCACAAGCCCCTCTTACTCCACCATTCCACTATCTAGCCTTTCATTACTCGCTGAGGGCATCGAGATAGCGGAGCGGGGGATGCCATGATAGCGATCCCTCACTATCTCATTCTCTAGAATCTTCCATCACCCCATCACCCTATCGTTATCTTGGCAACATGCCACTTTCGTCATGTATATTTCTCCCTATAAAAGGGGTCGTCTCTCCCTTATCTAGAGGAGAGCGCCCATGGAAGATAAAGTTGTGACTGTCTCTCATGTGTCCCACAAGATCATCGTGAATCTCCTCGTGAGAGTCCTCACATCGACTCGGCTCGCCATCGCGATGGCGCTGCTCGCCGAGTAGTCCTACCGTACTTGGCCGGTATGGATAGACCGCTACTAACAATAAGGTGTTCAGCAGGGTAAGAACATCCCGTCAAGTAGGTTGCCGGATTAGGATCTCTTTATAATATCTACTTTAGAATACGGACTAGGATGCAAGATATCGGGAAGTTGTACGATTCTGTATTATCAAATTTAAAGCACCTAAACATGTGAAAAATCGATGCTGAAAAAATCGATTTTTCAAAAGGTAGAAAAATTTTAGTTTCTCATCTCCATTTTACTTCTAACATCTTAAAACTTCCAATGCTACCAACTAACATCATTCTGAGATTTAAAGAATCGATTATGTACATGCCGTAGTCACTATCTATCATTTAACATTAAAAAAGTCAAAATATACCCTAATAAATTTTTTTGCTTTATTTTTTCCTTACGTATATTGAGTCGATCTTTCATTTTCTGAAAAGGAAACCCGGGATAGTCGCCGGCATTACAGTGAAAACATTTAATTTTCGGCAATGATCTAGCTTTTTCGTCCGTAAGATTTTTCTACTTCGTCCTACGGAGAAGTTGTCGACATAAAAGTTGTTTGAAATAATTTCCCGCACTTTTTGAGCACCTTGCCATCTCTCTAGCTCATCTGGGAGCTGAGAAACAGCACAACCAGGTGCAAATCGGAAAATTCCTAAAAGCCGGCTCTGGAACCAATGACCTATATTTTTCGAAATCTTCTCTCCTGGGTATTATCCCACCATAATCTGGACCAAATCAGGCATACAAATTTTGAAAATGTTCCCGGGTGATCAATATTTCATCCACTGACTCATGATACACGTGTTATAGCTTTGAATGCTTGCAGGATTAAGTCCAACATCATGGTGATAATAAGCAAGTATACTCCTAAACCATATTACTAAATCAAAGTATAGTCGTTTGGTCGAAGCGAAATCTATGACTTGCAACTTAGTGCTCAAAAACGGTCAAGATGCACCATGTTATGTGGTGTACTGAAAGTGCTCGACGTGGGAATACCAACGGTCAAGGTCCGACGTCACACGGACGTGTTTGAGCCAAGCTAGAGCGATTTGAAGAAAAAGATCAAAGATCAAAGATCAAGTTTAAAATTTTCGAAGTGCTCATCGTGGGGATGCCAACGGTCAAGGTCTTAGCGGTCTAGGATGATTTTGAAGCGAGTTAGAGTCATTTGAAGAAAAAGATCAAACTACAAACTACAAACTACAAAGATCAAATTTTGAAAGTACTCGTGAAGGGTTTTAATATGGTCAAGGTCTTAGGCACATAGGATGAGTTTGAAGCGAATTAGAGCGATTTGAAGAAAAAGCGTGACAGACAGATGGACAGACGGACGGACAGACAGACGTTATGATATTTCTTTATACAGAAACATAGCTCAAAAAATTCAAAATTTCATAAAAAAATAATTGTAACCAAAAATACGAAGCTTTCGAAACGGATTCGATGTGAACCCGTAAAGGTACACCGCGCGAGTCAAAATGAATCTGAGTCAAATGAATTAAAGCTCTTCTTCCTCATCATCTGAGCAATCTTCCTCAAATTCGCTCTCGCCCGATTGGTATCCATAGGTAACATCAAGGGGTGTGGTTATAGAGGGGTCAACATTAATGATTACTTCTGACTGTGGAACTAGAATCGGGGGAGGGGCGTACCTAGGATATCTCGCGTGCTCATCGTCATTGTGCGGAACTATGCGGAAGGCAGTATTGTCTGCAGCGATGAGACGAACAATCTTCTCGCAGAAGAGATCAAAGTCCGCATTGGAAGTTGCGAGTTCTAGAAAGTAGCAATACTATTGAATTAAGAATGGATAATGCAATTAAATTTTCAAAATATTCCCTTCCGGATGCTTCGTCTCCATATGGCGCCACAACTTGGAAGTGGTCCCCTTCTTGGTGCATAATGATGAAGGGCAGTGATTGCACTTGATCTTGTCCGAGAACTCTTTGTCGTAGTGATTCCAGATTGGAGAGTGAGCCATGGTGAGAGCTTAGTCAGAGTGGACATTCAAGAGACTGAATGGCTAGGCGAATGATTGAGATATGGTTCCGGGTGAGAGGGAGCCATTTAGGGGGTTGGGAAGAAAAGGCGGGCCGATCGATTACAACAGGGTGTTACAACGGAGCCCAGTGGCGACCCTTTGACAAGAAGCCGATAATTGAAAACGGTTGAAAAATGAAACAACATAACACATGTATCATGAGTCAGCGGATGAAAAAACCACACCCCGGGAACAATTCCAAAGTATTATTTTTTGTTTGGCTTTATATTGTGGTGGTTGCATAAACTAGAGACAACTTCCCGAAAAATCTAGGTCACAGGTCCCAGATCCGGCTTTTAGGTATTTTCCGGTTTCGCATCCGGCTCTGCCGTATTTCAGCTCCAAGTTGAGCTAGAGACGTGGAATTGGGCTTAAAATGAGCAGAAAAAAGAGTTGAACAACTATTCTGTTGAGTGCGAAGCTTTGGGACTGCAAGTTCAGAAACTATGAACGAAAAAGTGAAATTTACAGTATAAATAAAATCATACCACCTCGGTGAGTGACAAACAAAGTTAATTTTATTGCAGATTATGGAAGTTTAACTTCATACGCGTATAGGAAAAATATTAATTGGAAATTTTAGGGGGTTTTTTTTCGCAATTTTGCTCCGAAGGTCGAAAAAATGAGGAGTGAAGTTTTGAAAAATTCTCATCTCGCAGATTTATCATTTCAATCGATCAGTTCAATCAATTTATAACATTTCCCGATCAAAGAAGTTAGATGACGTTGAAAGAGCATGAATTTTCAGCACTTCAAAAAAATCGATTTCCGACCCGCCTAAAATGCCATGTTCGTAGTTTCAGGTCAGAATAACAAATTGTCGAATTTCGAAGGTGAGTATCCGTTTAGGTCAACGCAAAAGCAGATTTTTGACTGGAATTAATCCAAATATCACCAGATACACTCAAGTGACCCAATAAGAGTCAAATTAGTGCAAAAATATGAAATATTGAAAAGTCGAAATTTTTCGATTTTTCGAGTCTTGAAAAATCGAAATTTCAGAATTGAGGTTTTTGCAGGTTATTTCTTCACCATTGTATGAAAATGAGTTCTAAACATTGTAAAATCACAGAATTGTGGGAAATGGAGGTTGTAAACATGTATGTTTATCGATATCTATGTCATGGTTTCGGTTATTTTCGAGATTTCCGGCCATATAACTCAAACCACCACGAGTTTGGACCTTAGCTCTGAGTAGCGCTAGTCTAAATCGATATCGTAGAACTCGAATCTGATCTCAAAAAGTGGTTAAGAGGGGTCCCCGAGCCGGTACGATTTATTATTCTCTTTGAATTTCAGTTTTTCAATTTTTGCGTAGCGAAGATTCGGAGATAGCGTTTAGTTGTCAACATAAAAGTTGTTCAAAATAATTTTCCGCGCATTTTGAGCTCTTTGCCAGCTCTCTAGCTCACCTGCGAGCTATAATATGACAGAGCCTTCCGGCAGAACCGGAAATTCCCTAAAAGCCGGTTCTGAGAAAAATGACCAACGCCAAAAATTTTCTCGTCCCCAATATACTCTGGAATAAATTTGGCTAGGATACTGATGAAAGTTGGGGTTCCTGGTTCCTCATGGTCCTGCAATCTCTCAGAAGACGCGTGATATGCGTATGAAGTTAAACTTCCATAATCTGCAATAAAATTCACTTTGTTTGTCACTCACCGAGGTGGTATGATTTTATTTATGCTGGAAATTTCGGTTTTTCGTTCATAGTTTCTGAAGTTGCAGTCCCACAGCTTCGCACTTAACAGAATAGTTGTTCATCTCATTTTTCTGCTCATTTTAAGCCCAATCCCACGTCTGTAGCTCAACGTGGAGCTGAAATACGGTAGAGCCGGATGCGAAACCGGAAAATACCTAAAAGCCGGATCTGGGACCTGTGACCTAGATTTTTCGGGAAGTTGTCTCTAGTGTATGCAACCACCATAATATAAAGCCAAACAAAAAATAATACTTGGGAATTGTTCCCGCACACCCTCACTGACTCGTGATACCTGTGATAAATTTAAAATGAAACAAGATAATAAAGGGGATATGATTTCACACGATCATATGATCATGGATCTGCTCTTGAATTGCGATGCATTAGAAAAATCGAAAATATCGTTTTCCAATTTTTCATGAAATTCATATTTTTTCGAAAGCACTAATTGAGCTGATTCCAGCGGTGTCAAATTTAGCTCATTTTGTCCACGGAGAGCTGAGAAAATGCCAGGCTCGATTCAGGCTCGAAAGGGATTCAATGGCTCGATCGTAAAGTGGTCGTAAAAGGGGAGAGAGTCGATGGCTCGAAAGCTCGATCCAGGCTCGATAATAAGAGATCTAAGAGGGCTCGATGAGTTGTTTTCACCACCCTACTCTGGACCTTCCTTGAACCACCCGCACGCACAACTACTTCTTTGACTTGCCGTAAGGCTTGAGATCCACGCAGCTAAGCCGTACAAGTTGAATAGGTCTACTAGTCTTCATCTGCTACTGTTAGGGAGCTGATCTCCTTCGTGTAATGCGATAAAAGGAGCCCTTTTCTCTTCATTACAGCACACGCTGCATACGTAGCTCAAATTGTGCGGGCGCTTACATGGTGTATACGGGCCGTGCGCTGACCACCGTTGACCGCCGTCGGCGGTCTGGAGAGCCCCCCTTCCCCGAGTCGGCTCCGAAAAAGAATGCTACAGAGTGAACGCCCCCGAATCCCCCGCTAGACGAGTCAGTGCTCTCTAATAAAGGTAGGGACACAGAGTATTCGTTCCTTTCTTTCCGCCTTTCTTTCTCGCCTGTCTTTGCTTCAGCCGTCGCCAACATTTCACCTCCATGCTCGCACAATGGCTCAATTAGCCACTCTGGAAAAGGTACACTGAACCACCACCCATCATTTACTGATCTGTTCCGTAGGAATCTCACTAAGGCCATCAGCTAAGCTGCTTTGCACGTGAAGTTCGTGGAAGGTGTCGATGATGCCATCTCACAGGGAGAACGATTCAAGATGATTCCAGATCTCCTGGTGACTCGGGACGTCTGCGAGAAATCGCCACTGTTGATCTACCTTCATCTTCCTCTGACATTGGTCGTTTTTCGCCTGTCGACAACAATTATATGGATGGTGCAATCACCGGTATCCCTGCTGTGTCTCCTGCAAAGATACCCAACCCCTTCCCACTGAAGCTCCATTGGCACATAAAGCTTTCTCATCCAATACATCCGCTTCTGCTGCTTCCACTGTCACTATGGGAGAATGGAGTTCTGGCACGTTTCTCCAAAATTTTGGAGAAGGAGGATAGCAGATCCTTCTCCTCTATTTTGTGCGATCCCGAGGTTTCGATCAACGCATTACGGATTCAACCTTCAGAACCAGCGGATATGCCATCAATCCTATGATAGCTAATATCACATTCCCTCCTTTTCCTCTAGGACAACCTGCCATGCACCTTTCCACTCTCCAGTTGCACTCCATATCTCGATTCTCAACATGATGCAAATCGTGTCATTGCTTGCGCAGTGGGTTTCTTCTTTGTTCAACAGCTTTGTTGCGAGAGCTTTGGATTTGAGGGTATTTTCTTTTCTTTTGTTGTTCTTTCTTTGAGGAGACGCTTTTCACTCCAGGAATATATCTATAATGAGCGTATACAATGAGTGCAAATTGGAAGGTTTCTAAATTTAGGATATTGCGTTCGAAAAATAAGGAAATGCTAGCAATAAACAGGCGTCTTTCTTGTTCATTCGAAAAATCGATGCGTATAATGAATTCGAAAAGTAGCATAGACATTTTAGGAGCTCGTCCAGAAGGGATGCCTTATTCAGCTCATGCTGGAAGCTCCCATTCTCGGGAATATTCCTTCTCATAAACTATTTGCAAACTCTTTCAAACTCCCACTTTCACTTAATTTGTACGCTATTTCCTTCATTGATTTGAAAATTTGTCACATAACGGATTTCTTGTAACATCCTAGCAAAACGAGACCTCAGGGATTTCCTGTAACATCCTAGCAAAACGAGACCTCTCTAAGCGAAAGAAAAACAATTTTGGGTCCTTTTCTCTATTTTTCTCTCATTTCTCCTTCTCACCAGCGGTCTTAATTGTTATTTGTTGCATGAGATCCATGTGGTTCATCCCAGTTCATCCATTCTCTGTGTTTTGTTCGCCAATTTCAACTTTCTCAATGTGGCTTCATCTACCCTTTTAAATACTCTTGTTTCCATTCTCACACTTTCGTTACTGACTCAATTTTTACTATGCGATCCTTATAAAGCTTCCTCATTGTCCAGGTTTCACACCCGCAGAGAACAAGAGGTTAAAAGCTCGCTTGCTGATTTCCTTGTTGGTGGGCTCGTTATGTGAGTAGGATTGCTTTTGATGGATGCACCTGGAGACTCAATCAATCAATCAATTTATCTTGTCAGGCGATAACGCTCACAAGAGTATGGGTCGGTATTCTTCAAAGGTTGCACTCCACCAGTGGGGGCCAATAGCTCGGTTGAGGTCGTCTCTCCATCTAGTGCGGGGCTTTCCGGGGGGACGGCTTCTGTTGTAAGGAGTCCAGACGGTTGTTGCGCGGCTCCACTGCTCCATTCCCATTCTTCTGACCTTGAGGGCCCAGCGCGCTTTCCTTTTCAATCCTTCCTCAATCCAATCCCGCAACTTCGTTACACGCACGCGCTCATTCCTCCAGCGGTCTCGCATTGTTACTCCCAGCATCTTTCGTTCCATCTTTCTTTGAGTATCAGCCAGTCTCTCTTTCTCGCTCGCCCGCAGCGCCCATACTTTACTTCCGTAGAACACCGTTGACGTTACGCAGCTCTCGAAGAGTCTCCTCCTGATCTTGATAGGTAGAAGGCGGGAGGAAAGCAAGTGCGAGAGCCTGCTCCATGCGAGCCATCCAAGTCGGATACGGTGTTCAACTTCGTCGGAATGATCAAGGGGATTCTGATTCTCCTCCGAGATAGGTTGCTGAACCAACGAAATCGAATTGCATGTTGTTGATGATGATGGGGGTTCGAGTAGTAGTGCAGGAAGTGAGAAGGTTGGTCTTATTTGCGTTCACTTCTAGTCCCACTCTTCTGCACGCTTCCATCAACTTCTTTAGCATCCGTTCCAGTTCTGGCCGAGATTTTGCAATGAGAGCAACGTCATCAGCATACTCCAAGTGGCAAAGGTTCCTTCCGTCGATTCGAATTCCATCCGCCTCCCAGTCGATGTCGTTCATTGCTAAGCGGAGCACTGCATTGAAGAGGCGAGGAGAGAGGGTATCCCCTTGCCTGACTCCTCTTCGCACAGTAACTGGCACGAGTTCCTCGTTTACTCTGATGAGTGTAGAGGAAGACTCGTAGAGGCGAATCAGCAGGTGGACGAGGGTGGGATGGGCTCCGAACGAGTAGAGGGCTTGCCAGCAGGCATTCCACTCCACACAGTCGAATGCCTTCTTGAAGTCTACGAACGCGAAGTAGACTGGGATGCCGTACTCGGAGGTTCGCTCAGCGACCTGCTTGACTGCATGCAGGTTGTCGAGAGTACTGTAGCCATGCCGGAAACCGGTTTGGGTCGAGGACTCTGTTTCTTCTAGCACAACTTCGATTCTCTTCAGAATGACTTTGGTCATTGTCTTCAGGGATACGGTGAGGAGAGAGATGGGACGGAAGTTCTCAATGTTGGTAGGGTCTCCTTTCTTGTGCAGAAGAGTGACAATAGCTTTGGTCAGGTCGCAGGGAACAGCCTCTCCTTCTACCAGATAGTTGAGCAGGTCAGCGATTACGGGAGCAAGGTGGTTTCGAGAGCGGTGTAGCATATCTGGGAGAATGCCATCCGACCCTGGAGAGTGACCACACTTGAGTTGGGACATCGCTTCGCTGACCTCATCGGGTAGGAAAGGAGGAAGGGGGTCGAGAGGCTGAGGAGGGGTTGCGAGTGGAAACTGAGCTGCAGGGGTATAGAGATCCTCAAAGAAGCCTTGGACCACTGTTTTGGTAGCTGCTTGAGAGAGAGCACCAGTTACAGGGTCGGGAACGAGAAGACGCTTCTTTGAGGTTTGCAGGCCCAGCATGCTCTTCACGATGCTCCTTCCCATGGTTGCTTGCCGTGCTTGCGCCTCCTTTCACTTCCTGATGTCATCGACGAAACTCGTCCGGGCAGCTTTGCAGGCAGCTGAGTAGGCGACAGCTTGTTGGGAGTTGGATTGCAATTCATGGCGCATCGCTAGGAGCTTCCGCGTTCCACTCGAGATCCAAGAAGGGGATTGGCGCTTCCTCCAACAGTTCGTTGCCGCAGTTTCCGTGAAAGCCTTCACGGTAGTGTAGGCGTCGGCGGCAGAACTGGGGCGGGCAAGGGGCAGTGACGCGAGAAGGTTTGCGTTGACAGTAAAAGCGGTTCGATCGAAATCTAGCCGCTCCCTGTATCTTTTCTGCCTCACCTTGCCAGGGAGGGAGAGGCACATCCGAACAAGGCGATGGTCAGAGTCAAACTCAAACCCACCAACGACTCCACAATTGACTACTCTCGCTGTGATGGGCGCTGCAACGTAGTCAATTTGGTGGAATGCGGAGCCGTAGGGGGATCGCCAGGTCCAGATTCGACCGTGCCTTCTCTTGGGGAACGTGTTCAGGATGCGCAGTCTGTTCCTCACGCATAGCTCAGTGAAGCAGCGTCCGCGTGAGTTCGGTGTGGGAGAGGCGAAGTTACCGACAAATCTTTCATTGCCAGGTTCCCTCGCTACTCTACAGTTGAAGTCACCGACTAGAACTGGCATATGGCCTCTTGGGGCACTCTGCAAGACGGTCTCAACCTGGTCTAGGAAGTCTTCGTACGCGTCGTCATCGTAGGAAGACGGGGCATACGCGCAGACCAGGAAGAGCCGAGATCGGGGAGGAGCAGAGTGGCGGCTAGGGTCGGCAAAACGATAGCGATATAACGGGCCCTCTACGTCGGGTCAGAGGATGCGGGAGAAGTAGCGTGCCCGCTACATATCGAAACATATCGATATGATCGTTTTCCCGCGCGCACACTCCCCCGGTCATCTCCTCGCCACGCGCACAAAATTCACCGAGTTAGAGAGAGCGGGAGGACGCGAGGGAGAGAGGCGTGATACGCAGCGATATGTAGCGATATGTAGCGGGCCCGCTACCTCGGAAATAGAGAGCGGAAGGAATAGCGGGCCCGTTATTATCTGTTGTGTCCTTGTCCCTTGGTATCCGATGTATGGAGGGAGGGGACGTGAGTAAACGCAGAGTCTATCACCACAAAATAAATAACAGAAAATAAACTACAGGAGAGACCGGGCGTCTAGCCGGTGAACGAGCTAAGAGACAACTGAATTCGACGAGTGGAGGAGAGAGAGGGAAGAGGCGTCTCGCCCTATGTAAAAGGGACATGCTAATGGAGCGAGACTCGAAAGGACAATTGCGGACGTGCGCATTACGACAATGCAAATGGGGAAGGGGAACTATGATAAACACGTGAGTATTTCGTGTATAGGAATACGGTAATTAGCGGGGGCGGACATTTCGGCAACGGACATTTCGGCAACGGAGCGCCCTTCGCTGGAGATTTGACGCAGCTCCTTTTGAGTTGTGTCGGTGTAATCAGTGTGCGCTACTCTACATGTGCATACATAATTCTTGTTACCAGGCGAACTTGAGTTTCATTCCATATCTATGTATGGTCCTAAATTAAGAATTTGAGTGGAAAATCATGATTAGGCAAACACCAAATATCGTAACCAATGGATACCCATGTTACCGGGATGAAGTAGTTACTGGTATACTGGAATGTTAATTGGTTACGATATTTGGTGTTTATCTAATCATGATTTTCCTCTCAAATTCTCAATTTTGGACCATGAACCCCCATACATAGATATGGACTGAAACTCAAGTTAGCCCAGTAACAAGAATTATATATGCAAATGTAGGGTAGCACATACTTGTTACAATGACACAACTCCCAAGGAGCTGCGTCGAATCTCCAGCGGAGCGCGCTCCGTTGCCGAAATGTCCGCCCCCCCCCCCCCCTAATTAGCTATTACTTGGGTTCCTATACAACACCTCCCCTTCAAGATTTACACCTGTCGATCTTAAAAGAAACTAAACTGGGGAAAGAGGTGAGGTTAAGGTATCAAATTTTCATACGGTAATTAGCTATTATCGTACATGTTAGAAAAATCGGAACGGTCACCGAGCCGCACCGGGTAAATTTTACTGAGTAATTGCGAATACGCAAATTTGGAAGCTGTGATTGTGCTCATAATTTTTATCATGGTCGATTTGCCGGAATCGACCCGGATATGCCCGGTCAATTATGCCTAGAAATCGATAAATCGAAAGCAAAGAATTATGGTGCGATTACGGTATCTTATAAACCTCACCAAGCTCGGTGAGCTTTCCAAAATACCGTAATCGCACCAAAATGTTGTGTATTTGATTTATCGATTTCTAGCCATAATTGACCGGGCATATCCGGGTCGATTCCGGCAAATCGACCATGATAAAAATTATGAGCATAATTACAGCTTCCAAATTTGCGTATTCGCAACTACTCCGAAAAGTGAATTTTATCCGGTGCGGCTCGGAGATCGTTCCAATTTTTCTAACATGTACGACACTTGGGTTCCTATACAACTTTATCGAATTGCCAACACTACTGGACACCACTTGACCGCTGATTGGGAAGCTCCTTTTGTCAAAATTTCAGCTGGTATTTTAACTACACTTTTGAGACAGGTTCACATGAATGAACAGCGGTTACCATTGAATTTTAGGGAAAACAGTTTTGATACATCGATAGAGGATTGAGTGGGGATCACTCAGAGGACAATTTTCGGCTATCACTTTAGTGGATCGAGAAAGTCGTAATCAAAGTGGAAGCTTCATCTCTCAGCCCTGGTGTAAAGAGCTCCAGAATGAAGTATGAAAACAATACTTTGAGGAATGCTTATGGATGCCTCAGGGTATCCAAAACTGGCAAGAGCTCATTTACCTCATTTAATGCATCGCTGGAACACTCATACTTGATGATGCCTCTTATTTTTTGCGAAGTGATCTATTGGCGACTGTGATCCAATACACCGATCACGATGCTTGATACTTCAACTCCCTTCTCACTTTTCGTTTCAAAACCATTGTTAAATTTTCTTCTCTAGCACTGTTCAATGAAAGTGTTCATACTATCGAAACTCGAATATTCGAATATTCGAATAAAAGTGAAATGTGCAAAAAAAAGTTTCATAGGGTTGGGAAACGAACCACCAAACTTCCGGGTTTGGCTCACTTCTCAACCACTACACCACCGAGTCGGTTGTGTAGTGATCGCAAGAAATGAGTGATGAAGCGTAATCTAAATCATAAAATGCTAATTATCTTAATTACTCGATCGAAAGGGCAACTTTGCAAAGCGGTTTTGGGACTCTCTTGGGGGTATCTATCCACCATAAAAATTGTAGAGCGATTGGGATATGTGTCTTCCGGTCAGTCCCATGTAAGCCCCACTCATTCCATAGAATTGCGAATTCTGAACGATTCTTTCGTTAGAGACGTGATATAATGATACAATTATACTCCACACCTTGCGATATTTTCAAAGTATCCTGTGTATTTCTATAGGTAAAGTTGCAATTTCAGCACTTTTATCAACCATTGAATTACAATGAATCTAGCCGAGCTTCCGATCGAATTGCTGGACGATATTTTTCAGCGGTTGGACGATAGATCAATCCTCGAATTGAGAGTAGTAAGTAATTAAAAAGAACATGAGAATATCACGCCTCTCACGAGAGAATCGAGCTGACTCTGGGAATGGCCAAATCTGTTCTAATCAATTTTGGGCATCCTGAGGCATGCCTGAGTACCCCCCGAAGTCTCATTGTTCAGACTTCATTTTGGAGCTGCCTACACCGGGTCGCATTTCGGCATCACTCACTTCAAGAGCCGATTTCGTGAAAACAGTGATAGATGGAGCGAAATTGACGTCTGAGTGACCCCAACTCATTTTTCGAGCTCTGTCGATCTATCAAAACCATTTTCTCAAAATCCTATTTTTAACAGTTGTACACTTCAGGTCAATTTTCTCAAAAATGTAGGTAAAGCAGCAGCTGAAAGTTTCACAGTAGATGTAGCTCAGCAAGGGCTTTCCAATGAGTGGTTTGCGACGAAAATACAAACACTTGGGTGCGAGTTACGCCCTGTAAACTTCGGACGAATCGTTTGAATTTTATTTTCAACAGACGATTTCATTCCACACCGCTCATTTTGGAGCGCGCGGCAGACAATGATCGGTTTTTGATCGAAATCCCTGTTGAAAATAAAATTCAAACGATTCGGCCGAAGTTTACAGGGCATAACTCGCGCCCAAGTGTTCGTATTTTCGTCGCAAACCACTCATTGGAAAGCCCTTGCTGAGCTACATCTACTGTGAAACTTTCAGCTGCTGCTTTACCTACATTTTTGAGAAAATTGACCTGAAGTGTACAACTGTTAAAAATAGGATTTTGAGAAAATGGTGTTGATAGATCGATAGAGCTCGAAAAATGAGTTGGGGTCACTCAGAGGTCAATTTCGCTCTATCTATCACTGTTTTCACGAAATCGGCTCTTGAAGTGAGTGATGCCGAAATGCGACCCGGTGTAGGCAGCTCCAAAATGAAGTCTGAACAATGAGACTTGGGGGGGGGGTACTCAGACATGCCTCAGGATGCCCAAAACCGATTAGAACTCAATTCATGATTTACCCTCCATTCCCAAGAGTGGCGAATTTAGCTCGATTCTCTCGTGAATTCAAGGCATCAAAATGATCGCCATGGTGAATCCAGATGATCCTGAGAATATGAAAAGAATATCCTGAAATTTGCCCTCAGGGCACGAAAAAATCACTTTTTTAGATGACCATTTTTTGGAACTATGTGGGAAATGTAGGTAAAAAATCTGGTTATTGCATAGGAATGTTCAAAATGTATTGAAAATATGATTCCCAACTTTTTAGAGCGATTGAATATCTTTCCTGCCCACAGCGTGCGTTTTCCCGAGGTATACTAGGGTCGGGAAACACCTTGTTTACCCCTATGAGCGAGAGAGTGCAGACGACGAGAGCGAAAAAAGGGGTGTTTCCCGACCCTAGTATACAGTATCGCCGGAAAGTATTCGCCCACTTTGAATTTCTGCCATAGGTTTTCAATCAAGCGAGATATCGAACTGAAATTTTAACTGAAGATAGGAAATTTAATGGGGAATAAGGTGATGTTATTGCAAACTTATGGAAATTGATCACGCTTGCGTAGTGATGACGCAATCGAAGTACCCTTTTTCGAAAAATTGTATCTCTTTGGAGAATTTTTCCACACCTGTCAAACTTTAGGAGCGTTGAGATCCACCCATGTATTGCACCGAAACCAAATATCAAGTTGCTGCGACAACGCACATTGCTGCTGCAGCTGCTGCAAATTTGAGGCTGAAATGTCATAACTCAGCTTCTAGTGAAGCTAGAGACTCGTTCAAAACAGAAAAATTATCCTTATAAAGTCCCCAAATGATCCTGAAAGTTTGGTATCGATTGGTTTTCATTGTCCCTCAGGGCACGAAAAAGTCACTTTTTCGGATGACCCATCTTTGGACGCTCACCATTTACGCAGTGAACTATCAAAAAATGTGTCTCCTGGACAGGAAGGTGCAAAAACCATCAAAGAATCAATTCCCAAGTTTTGGTAGAGCTCGAGTTAATTTCCTGACCATAGCGAACGATCTACGGACGCGCGCACTTCTCAAAACGCACGCTCTCTCTTCACGCCGCTCTCTCGCTCTGTAGAGAAAACGAGCGCGCTAGAGAGGTGCGCGCGTCCGTAGATCGTTCGCTATGGTCAGGAAATTAACGCGAGCTCTACCAAAACTTGGGAATTGATTCTTTGATGGTTTTTGCACCTTCCTGTCCAGGAGACAAATTTTTTGATAGTTCACTGCGTAACTGGTGAGCGTCCAAAGATGGGTCATCCGAAAAAGTGACTTTCAAATGTGCGGTCGAGCAGCAACCTCAAAATTTTTTTCTGAGTAGATCTCGGGCATGACTCCAGCCTCAGAAAGTTTGGCGAGCTGGAAAAAATCCATGTAAGAATAATGCCGTTTTGAATAAGTGCATTTTGATTGCGTCATCACTACGCAATAATTATCGATCATCGTGAGACCCCAATACATTCACCGTAATCTACGATGAATTTGGTATTCCATTGCTGGATATCAGAATTGTATCTTTCCTGCGGAGAAAATTATAGGGAATTGAAAAAGTGCCCGAAAACTTTCCGACGCGACTGTCTTCACATTTTTTCAATTAATTTTACAGGTTAATATGATTACCAAGTCTTTGGCGGAGAGGGCCATCCTCAATACCAAGAAGTATCCAGTGATTGACCGTCTCACTCTTACAGAGAATGCAGACACAGCCCAACGACTTGTTGGACAGGTAATTTTTTCTAAAAAATCGTCCACAATTCTGAAACGGATTCAACGGAAAGATGAGGTGGTCATAACTCTCGTCGCGATGAGAAGGGATAAGAAAAATACACCCGGGAAAACTTATAAAAATCATTTTCATTGAGATCCTCTTATTCGAAAACTAGGTAAACTGATACATGTATCAAGTCCAGCAAAATAAGTACAAATTCAAAATGGATCTGACAATCGTCAAGAGCATGCAAAACCACAACGAGAACCATGATTTCAGAAAAAATTGTAGACACCCCTTTCAATCAATTTATATTTCAGAATTATGACGATATTACGATAGAATTCTCATTTGAGAGTGAGAATTCTTTGAAATCGAAACTTTATTTGCTGTCAGCAGCAAACTATCTTCAAATACCTGGTAAATATTGCCACGAAAAGGTACTTCCCTACGAATAAATAGTGTCAATCATATAATACTAGTCCAGCTGCCCCCGCCTTCGGTGGGGGCCCCGTCCTAGCGGCGTAGGTTTCGCAATCATTCGTTTCGCAACTTGTTGACGCACGATCTCTCGCCCTTCATGTTTCGCAATAGTTTCGCAATCCGAACAGACGCCATCACACTGCCCTTTATATATAGGTATAGATAGATAAAATATATAAGGATTTCAGAAAATGTGTCTAACACTTACGAAGACTGGAACGATCTCATATTTCACTCGATTGACTCCACTGATGGGCCAATTTGAGTGCAATGGTCTTGAATTTTATCCTTCCACGCCTCATATTTTGTCGCTTACATCGATATTTTTGGAAGGAAAATCGATACGCAATATTAAATTCCAATTGGATTCGGACAGATCTTGGTAAGTTGTACATGATAAATATCATTGTCAGCATAAACGCGTACGCCCTTGCGTTCAGAATTCCAAGGAAGGTGGATGATAATGTCAGAATTCATGAAAAATTATCTCAAGGGGTCAACTTTCAGAATATAATAATTAAGGACAAAACATATCTGAACGCTTTACCTCGAAGTTTGCTAATTTTATTCCAATATTGCGCTTATCCGATATCTAAATAAGCAACAATCATTGTTTTCTGAACTTTTCAAAAATAGGAAAACCTGAAATTTTCTTCGTAATGGGGTAGGGAAAGAAATTTGCGCCAGTTAATTCCCATGTTTCGCATTTAGGAGAATTGGGCCACGCTCATTTGTGATTATTAGGCGACACGCTCATTTTTCCATTGCTCTATCATCAGCATTCTTAAAGAGAACGACTTATTAAATTTTCAGGGAATACATGCTTGAAATTTTAAAACAGTTCAGCTGTGAAAATGTTCAAGTACAATTGAATGATAAAATTCCAGGTATATTCCCGTATCAAATAATCGATTAGTTAATTATTTTGTTTATATAAATGTACAATATGCACATAATTAATTGCAGTAGTTTCCGATTTCAGCAGCTTATCTCTGCGATCTTGCCAAAATTGTGGATTCTATCTGGATCTCAGGCAAACGACGAATTGGATATTGGAAGGGTAACGACCCGAAGGCAACTCTTACCATTGCTCATTATATTCTGGGCGAACGGTGCTCATATCTCGACTTGTCTAACTCAAAGTTGAAATTGGATATTGAAGATGGACGTATGCTATGCTATGTACGTCGTTTATATTTAAAAAAAACTTATCTTATGTTAAAGTTGTAGAGATGAATCATAGGTTGTTCAGAGTATGGCCCTTGATAATAAGCAATTCTACATCTGCGCCCCCACTTCTGATAATGTATTCCATGAAGAAAATTCATTCCGGGGGGTGGACTACATCGTCGAAGTGAAGGTCGAAGAATCGACAGGAAATAAGATCATCGAAGTAAGAAATAAGAGCATCACAAGAAAGAAGTGAATACTCGAATATTTTTTACTAAATTTACATTTTTCATAATTGTCACTACGATCATTTTACCATTCTAATGTAATTTGCACACGAAGTCATTTATGGTAAAAAGCCGAGCACAGTAAAACCATCTATTTCCTAAATTTGTGAGTCTTGGATTCCAAATATGCTGATGGTTGTATAAATATTCTTTTCACATGTAGAGGTAACATTCGCGTAGGATTAGCAACGAAATCAGAATTTCCTGAATACCTCCTCTCCTCAGATCGATAATATTACGAAAAAAATTGTTCTTGAAGTAGATCATGATCATTCCTCTCCACTTCATTCATCAATAATTGCACGTTTAAAAAATAATAAGTAATAAAATTGTTATTTGTTTATTTGGTCAATGATATCATCGGAGAAGCATCAATGCACACGTAGCAAATGACAATCATTTTTTTCTATACGTGGAATTGTAGCTTCATTTTACATCCAAGGGGCAAAGTGAAGTGTATTAGAAACTGTTAATTCATGATGAACAATATCCAGCTTAATCTGCCCGCACCACTGCTTCAAACAGCATTCTTTCCCCGTCCTAAGGCAGTCCACAATAGGGAAAGATGCGATTCTAAGGTCCGGATTGACCGGTAGGAAGAAAGAGAGAGGAGGATTGGGATTTGAGAGGAAGAGAGAGGGATCCTCAGATCCCTTAGTGAGAGAGGGGAACGAGTGGTGTTCATTGTGTTCCGAGTCATAATTGTTGTTCCGCTATACATACTCGCCTCGTAGTCATACTCGCCTGTCCGTTCAATCGTCTGTCTCATCCGCATAAAGTGCAACTTCTTTCAATTTCGCCTGCTCCTTTCACACGTCACCATAAGAGGAAGTAATGACGAGAGTCGGTGCTAGGAAGGATGAGCACCAAATCGTCGCCTTCATCTTTTTCCTATGTTTCCATCACTATGCTGGGCATACTGAGAAAATTCTGGAAAACGATGTTTTCTGACTCCCGTGAGAAGTACGAAGTCTTATCTCCCTTCGGAAGTCTCATTCTTCCCGTTTTGATCCCTCCTAGCAGCGAAAGTGAGTGAACGATCCCGGGAACCCCTGCCGAGATCCCTTTCACTCTCACTTGGAATGGCCTCATTCCTCCTTCTTCCCGGCCGTTTACGCGACTGTTTCTTGACCTATCGAGTGCTTAGCAGTATTGATTAGTTCTTCATCCTGACCTCACATTCTTATGAGTCATTTATTCATTCTTTCACGTTCACTCACCCTCTTCCCTCTTTTACCGGATATCCCGAGGGGGGAGGGGAGGGGAGGGGGGGGGGGGGGGTGGGGAGATCTCGTGCGTTCCTTATCCCCTCATGGATCGATTGAGGCGATCAGCCGGTCCGATTATTACTTGTTCGAGGGATGAGATCATTGCTATAGTGGAATTATCTTCTCGAGTTCTCTTCATTTCGCGTACTCTTTCGCTCAGTTTGACTGATAATACAGTTTCCGAGTACTCCTGCCGAGGAAATCACTTCTTCCTTATTACAGATGACCTCGTTTTTAGTCGTTTTCCTCCAAGTTCAATCATTGTTCAGGACAAACTTGAGCCTCTCTTTCGTAATAGTGTTCCTGCTCTTGACCGAATACAAGGGGGATTAGCACCGGCTGGCTAGCTCTTTGAACTAGCAACAGTCAAGTGTGACCTCTCCATTCACGGACTTTGACGAGCATAGTTCTAGTTCGATAAGTTTATGCGCATTATGTATACACAATCGCGGAATATGTTAGGAGAGCTGGTCGTACTGTCATATTTCACACATGGTTCTCCGAATCTTACTGCATTTCGTCCTATGCCAATCGATAATTAGCCTACAGTATCAGCAGCCTACCGTAACCACAAGAAGAGGATGGGGAAAGCGTTTGACGACGCGATCCATCGGCTCTTCTACTGGCTGGGCTTGAAGATTTATCGATATCGCACGACTTGTTTCGTAGGTGAGCGAGGCTGTCAAAATATATTCCACAAGATCTCTCGAATGCTTGTCGCAATGGGAGAGAGTTTCACTATCAATATTTCTAGCTAAACACATTGTGAATAAATTGCGTCATTCAGAGTCATTATTTCCAGGATCAATCATATTCACAGCAGTCGCAAGTTACGGACTCGTATGGCTGGAAGCGCAGGTAGATAATTGGTGAAGGAAGGGGTAGAACAGATAATAGGGGTAAGAAGAAACAGTAGCTTCACCTCGTGTGCCAAAAAGTGAATATTTGAATGAAGAGGAGACAGTGATACAGCCTCTCCATTGTCTCTCTCATCGACAAGAAAGCTTGCGGAATGGAGCGACAAACACTCAAACTTCCCATTCCAGACAACTATGGATCCCGAGTTGGTCTTCTCTCCTGTAAATGCGCCCTGGAGATACGAACGAGCCGTGAGCGATTGATCTTTGATCTTTGGTATACCCACACGCATCACTAATCCCTAAGGTAGAATACTATCAGTAATAGTTTAGATCATTAATTCGAGGTAGATATTTGGTTTTTTTCGATAATTGAATCGTTGACGAACTTATGACGCACGCCCTTGTAAGTGCTGGCGCATTCAATATGTTGACACAATTTTAACGTGTTTGCACATTGCAGGTGCTCACTCAGCACTGGCCCCTCGACGAACAGAGCTTCTACCCGGGAAAGAGCTACGAGTACTTCGGATACGTCGATGTACTGGGTGAGCAATAGATCAGAGAGAAAATCAGTGCTCGATCGGGCGATTGCTACCATAATTACCGGCCAAAAGGCAGAAACCCTTCAATTACGATTAGTTTGTCAAGAAATCAGAAGAAGTAGAATCGTTCATTTCAGTCGTTCAAACATTAGATGTGAAAGTGAAACTCAAATGTGAAGTCAACAATAAGAGTCTTTCAGTGGCGGGCAAAGTGCACGATGCTTTCGGTCGACCGAATATCCTACATGCAAAGTACCTCAATGAGATCGAGAGAATCAATAATGTGAGTAATCCAAAGAACTTTTAATTACCACGTGAGTAGCAACGGAAAGAATCATGTCATTTTTAAGTAAGGTTTTGCTATTGCTGTTCCATAGCCATTTGATTATGTTTCACATCATTTTTATGAGATCGTACTCTTTCATCAACTGATTCTGCTAATACAGAAATAATAAAGTAAATATTATTTCAGTACATCGTTCACAATCTCACTGTGCCAGTGCTCGTCAATGGGAAGACGTACGCGGTGAGCAAAGAGAAGGAGAGATTCAGGGAATAGCCATGAAAGGAAAATGCGGAGGCAGGCTGCAGGCGCTTTAACTACATTTCTACGTTTGCAAAGGCGATTGGACGAAATTGCATAGCTATGACGTCATCTTCACAGGTTGCCTACACGGATCTATGCATGACATCCAACTGGAAGTGCTTCCTCAACGACCACATCACCATGCTGCAGGTACCAATCCATCCTACCGTATCCCTACAGTAATTCTGATGCAGCTAGTAGAGAGAAGGACGGAAATAGCTCATTTCTGCGTAACACTCTCTGGTGTAAAAACTTGCAAAGCGAAAGCGGAAATATACTAGACCGCACCAAGTTTTTGCTAAAAGCAGGTTGATATTCAACAGTTTTGCATCAAAATCGGATCGAAAATAAAAATTGAAGAAATTCCAATTATGATATCTTTTCAGCCTCGTTCCAAGTGGGGCAACTTTTCTGCTCAGATCGCCGAGTTCGCCAAGGATATCATCCTGAGAGAGGTGAGCGGTCTTTGTTGATCTAATTTTATCGATTGGATGTTTTTGAGAATCACCAATCTACCAGTTGATATTTGATCTTTGACCTCTCCCAGGTCAACATCACTTATCCGATTGGATGGCGAGGCAGCGAGCCTATCTACTTCGGCGCCCTCGTCGGAAGGTTTTGGTTTTGATCCTTGACTTTCACTTCCAATGAGCGAATAGCTTCATCAACTACAGGAGTTGCGAAATGGGGAGAGTATGGAACAAGTGCAGAGTGTCTCAAAGGAAAATTGCAATTGTTGCGCTTCTAGTCCTCATCTAATCGACGACGAGGGTCACTTCGACTACGCCTCCGCTGTCCGCTTGACCTACAACACGAGGGATGAGAAGGCGAGTGATACTTGGTCTCTGGCATGATACTTCTCCGATTGTCTTTCCTAACCTATAAGAAACGTTGAAAATCCGATGAGAGATGTGGATATCACTATCAATTGTGATGTGTTTCACAGAAATATTAATTTTTCTGGACTATTTAGAAGTTGTTCCTTCGAAGATGTGTTCGATCTATAAAAACAATACCCTTCTCAGGTTGGAAACATAAGTCATCTGTGGCGCAAGAGACTCACCGACTACCTGACGAGCAAGGAACACCCGCCATCGGGTGAGAGTTAGCTTCGTCTCCTTTTTACTCCAACACTATAGTGTTGCTGGTCTACGAGAGGATTCGTACAACGAAAAGAAACTTTCCACAGAATATATCAGGTTGCATTTATGAAAATGGAATCCCGACGTTTCAGACATCCTCGACATCGGCATGTACCACAACGAGTCTCTGCCTGCGGGATTGCAGGATGTCGCTGATGCACTTACGCCCAAGGTGAGAAAGGGGAGGTTTTGAAGGGAAAGGTTGCTCTGCCAGACTGTTCAATCTAATTGTAAGAGCAATGCGAGGTTATCAAAATTTCGGGAATTTGAAGTATTGCATGATGTGACTATTTGATTAACGGCCTGGAGATCCTTCCGACCAAATTCCATTTCTCGATTCCTTGCAGTTCGCGGGTACGGTAACGATCCTGTTCACCTTCTGCTTCGCTGCCTCAGTTGTGCTGATGAACCACGGGAGAGGAGTCATTGGCATCGACTGGGTCCGCTCCAAGCCCATGGTTGTTGTCGCAGGTACGGTAATGGGTCCCGAGTGGA
Source organism: Pristionchus mayeri (assembly GCA_036245805.1). NCBI lineage: Eukaryota > Metazoa > Nematoda > Chromadorea > Rhabditida > Neodiplogasteridae > Pristionchus > Pristionchus mayeri. The sequence goes on from BTRK01000006.1 coordinate 20,082,860, forward strand.
AACAAAGGGTATACGGTATTGTGGTATGTTTAGAAGGTTAGTACCGTGCCTTCTCAGGTCTCTTTGTCCCTCTCGCTTCGATCCCCACTGCCTTCGGTCTCCTTCTCTGGATGGGTGAACTGTACAATGCGATCGTCAACGTCTCACCCTTCCTCGTACTGTGTAAGTGCTGCAATTGAAAAAGCCAGTTGCGATGTACTGTTGTAGTTCATCTAAAATTAGACAACAGTCACTATTTGAGTAATTTTAAAACAAAATAAAAATTATCGATGGGAAGATACATGGCTGACCTTTGATCTCTCAGGCATCGGCATCGACGATCTCTTCGTCATGTCTGCTGCCTGGCATCGAACGAATCCAGGTGAACTGGTGATGATCAGATACCGATCGATTGATTTAGTGACCTACTGCACTCTATCATAGTTCCTACCTTAATGCTACCGTAACCTACAGAACTCTAACTACCGTAATTCGCAGAGAAGAAGCCCGAGATCCGCATCGCGGAGACTCTCGAGGAGGCAGCAGTAGCCATCACCATCACCTCAGTCACCGATATCGTGAGTCATGTGATTTTTTTTCCTTCACAAGATCTGTCATTAGTAGCATGCGGCGTTCTGCGCCTGATTATTCTCAACGAAATGACCGAATGAAAATGCACTGCCAAAGAAAAATCACATTCTGATGCTGTAGAACAAGTTTCGAGACAATGCGTACAATATCAAGCGGAAATCGTGCATATACTTTATCGACATATGTGGGGAGTCATACAAGAATTTTGTGAAGATGATTCCTGAGATGGATAGGGGAAGGAACTCTTCATCGGCTGATGCATCTGAGCTTCTGTTGAGGAATGCGATGAATTCGTGGAGTCTCGGAAAACTTCGATTGCATGTGCATTCAACTTGTTGATTTCCTGAGATTGTCTCTGATCGCTGATCTCTCTAACACCAAGAGAGCGAACGTATGGCGCTTGATTTCCCCTTTGCTAAAGGAGACTATCGAAAATTTTCATTTTCGTTCCTACGATCGAAGTGAATCTCACCTTTTAGTTTGTTCTCTTTGTGTGATGAAATTGGCATTGTCGATCTAGAGATTGCCTTTGATGAATGAGCTGGAGTAGACAGCTGAAAGAGAGATCGAGGATATGAATGAAATGTAATACAACGAAATCGAATAGGACTGGAATTGGGAGCGAGAAGTAAGGAAGGATGCGAATAGAGAGGAGTCAGGAAGGGGCGGGGCATCTTTCCATCTTTGTCAATCTCTCTCAGAATCCTCTTCTCTATCCATCAATTCCCAAGCAATTTCGAGTGATCGTGGTATATGTTGAAATTACTTGCGATTACAACGGGAATAGGAAAAATAAGGGATGGCTGATCACGTATTGCCCTGATTCACTCGTTATTCACTTCTAATAGATACAACCATTGATAATCAATGAAGGGCATCGCAAAGAATATCGACAAGAGCGAACACGATCTCGTTCAGTTGACATTCGGCATCGGCATCTTCACTCCTCTTCCCGCAGTTCGAATCTTCTGTCTCTTCACCTCCGTCCAGTGCATATTCACATACGTCTACCAGGTACCAATGATCTTTGATCTTTCATCTCTTGCTAATCCGAATATCTTCCATGAAAAATAAATCCGTAACGTTGCATTCTCACTCTATTATCTATTGGCCTGGCCATAGCATAGAATTCGCGTTCTTGTCAAAGAGCGAGAAGAATATTGGAGGTTGAGAGCAACCTGTGCAGAGGGTCGCAGCTTCTAACAACCAATTTCACACACAAATCATTGCAGTTGACGTTCTTCTCCCCAGTCCTTGCTTGGGCGGCTGAGATGGAGGAGCGAGGCACGCACTCCCTCTTCTTCTGCAAAGCAATCCAGGCATCCGAGACCAGTGAGTGGGAGGAGTTTAATTTTGCAGAGATGAACGGGGCAAATTCGGGTTGAGTATGATCTCTGTGAATAGTCCGAATAAGTAATGGGAATACGAAGGTGGTCTCTAGTTGAAGCATAAACTGAAAATATTCTTACACCAGCGAACGGGTACCTTGAAATTTAGGGGGCTAAGGTCTAGTCCAAACAAAGTCAACGTCTATGTCATACACAATGGTGGATTTATCATCAATTGTTGGCGGAGCTTTCACATCTCTCAATTTGCAGATTCGAAGTTCAAGCTGCATCTGCTCGCGGGTTCCGTATCTCGCAAGTCGCAACGACGTCTAGCCGAAGAGAAGAAGGCGGCGAAGGAATTGGCCGAAATCGAGGCCCCGCCCACTCAAGCCACGCCCCCTCCCGTCGAGGCTCCGCCCCCTTCTCCCGGTGACCCGCCTCCTCCCTTCGAAGAGTCACCGGGTGATCTACCTCAAATAGTTCCGCCCGATCCGTCCGCCGAGCGAGTTGAGACGGTGAGGATTTGATTATTTTCTCTTGAAGAACTGGCAATGATCAGATCGATGAATTCGATTCAGATTTAGTTGAGCGGATGAAACTCACTCCGATTGTGAGTCGAATTTGTATTATTGCTCTCATCCTATCATGCCAGAAGATGTAGTCTGATATCCTTCTCTCTGGAATCTGATTGTTGAAATATCACCATTATTTCTTTACCGTTGCTTCCTCTCCACCTGATTTTTTCGCTTATTTCGTCATGCGAAAAAACAAAAACGAATTTTATGAAAATGGTCATTTCAGCCCCCTCCTCCAGCAAAGAAGAAGACGTCGATCCTCAAGGCGCGAGTCGCCCCCCTCGGCCCGAATGAAGTGCCAGATGAACCATCGAAGATCAAGAGAGTCGTCAGATTCCTAGAGGATAAACTAGACCACTCCGATAACAAAGTGAGTACAATTCATATACATTCATACACATCCGCCCAATCGATAATTCCTCTCAGGACCTGGACGTGGACATTGGTGAGGAGACGCTGGTGAACAAGGTGTTCAGGGAGATCATCGGCCCATTCCTGCTCGAGAAGACCACCCAGGTGAGTAGTTTCCTTCATGAAATTGACCATTAGCAGTTGCGGCGTTCTGTAATAGTTAGAAAAGGGTCATTCCCACAGGAATAAGTGAATGTGGCATTCAGGAGAGTCTCAGTAATCGATAATTGTCAGATTGCCGCGGGATTGATCTACCTGATCTACGTTGTGATCGCCATAGTTGGAGTGTGCAATATACAGTAAGAAGTCCGAGTGATTTTTAAAGATATAATTCTAGTTTCTTTTAGTGAAGATTATGGAAGTCAGCGTCAATTGTTCTCTCGATGAAAATACATTTTCGTAGTGCAATAAACGAGCAATTCGAATTTCGGGGGTAAAACTAATTTATCCTTGCTCTGCAGGGAGGGTCTCAATCCGAAGTTCCTTGTGCGCGAGTCCTTCTACCTGGCAGACTTCTACAAACTCATCGACGAGACACTCTGGCAGGAAGGTAGAAGCGTTTTGCATTTTATCCCGGATCCTCTTCCTATCCAACGATAATCATGTCTAGAACTTCTGATTCGGTCATCAGTGCAACTCATGCAGAAGGACGCGACGACTATCTGAAATTTTTGAATGCAAATTCTGCAGGTCTGCAGATGCAGGTTGTCGTCAACAATCCGCCTGATCTCTTCTCCAAGGAGGGCAGAGCGGACATCGACCGGATGATTGCCTCTTTTGAGGTACGAGTGAAGACAGTATATTTGCATACGACAATAGTGCATCAAAATCCTGTCTGGACAAGATGAAAAAAGCAACATAACAAGAAAGGGGCCTCGAAAAAATAGCATTTGAGTTCTATTTCATTCATGGCGTCAAATAGGGTAGTTGCGATCAAAGACCACTCCTTAGGGAACTCCGTACACGATGGCTCACAACGCGACGATGCTCTGGCTGACGGCGTACGATCGATACCTCGAAGATCAGCTAAAGGACGTCCTCATCCCCAAGCCAACCAAGTTCGTGCACAAATTTGACCTTTTCTGAAAATCTGTGCATTCTCTGTCTATCTGAACTTCACATTCCAGTTCGTCGGAGTGGTACCAGCGATGTCGCGAGTGGCTGATTGTGGCTGGAGGTCGCACCCTGTGGGAGAAGGACACCGTCTGGGCAGAAGATGAGGTCAGCGAGAAATTTAATGCAGAAAGCTGACCATTAGTCGTTGCGGATCTCTGCAGAAGTTTTATCAGGTCTTTGGGAATGCATGCAGAGCGCCGCAAGTGACTAAGGGACATTTTGTATGGAGAAGTTGCAGGGTTACAAGCAGCTGCGGGCGTTCCGCTTCCAAGTCGGACTGAGGAACTACCGCACGCCCACGGACCACACGGAGAGCTGCAAACTGATGAGAAGTGAGCAACCCATTGAAATTGGTCCGAGCGAGGAGGGAGAGATGTATTGTTTTTCATTCAAACTATGGGATTTCAGAGCAAAATGCGAATTTTTTTATTATTGTGTGTGAGAGAGAAGAGTCAGAGATCAAAGATGACTCTGCAGGCATCGCCGCGAGCTTCCCGCAGTTCAACGTCACCACCTTCCACGAGTACTACCCATTCGCAGATCAGGTCAGGCAGAAAGATCATTTCGGAGCGTCGAATCAAACTAAATTCCAGATGTCATATCACTCACCTACAAAGAAGTAACTGCTTCATTGCAGTACCTGGAGCTGAAGCCCTCTCTGGGCTCTAACATCGGAATGGGACTGGGCATGATGCTGACTGTGGCCCTGATTATGATCCCCGACTGGCGCGCTGCCTGCTCTGTCGTCCTTGCAATTGCAAGCATCAATCTAGGTGAGAAAGAGGTCAACGATTTGTCGAAAGTGCGCTTGAGAGATGTAGCTAAAATTAAAATAAAGTTTAATAATTGCTAGTAAATCATCTAGGATCACTAGCTACTGTGTTTCCCAAAAAGAAAGAAGAATTTATATGAATTGCGAAAAATAGGGCAAAAGTTCTGAAGAGAGTGGGATTCGAACCCACGCCTCCGAAGAGACTGGTGCCTTAAACCAGCGCCTTAGACCGCTCGGCCATCTCTCCACGAATGCTCTTCTCGTTGGAGTGAGTGTTGAGGGAGAACTCTCGCACAATACAACACCACTCACTCGCGTCATCTATCCGACGCCCAGCCCCCCGTCTCTCTCTCTCGTTGTCTATCCGACACACTCCCTCTCACTCTCGTTGCTCTCGTTGTCTGTCCGGCAATAGACGAATAGAGTGTGCGAAGGGGAAGAGGGGCTCTTTTACGTGTTGAGAGTGTCTTTCAGTGGCAATGGGAGAAGAGTTGAATATAAGCAGTGAGCGGCAACAAGCTAATCGTTCAATTCTTTCAAAATGTTTCGTTATCAGGTGTTCTCGGCTACATGACCTTCTGGGGCGTCAATCTCGACTCAGTCTCCATGATAACTGTCATCATGTGCATCGGATTTGCCGTCGATCTCTCTGCACACATCGCCTACGCTTACGCACTCGTGAGTGGAGGGAGGGATAGATGCGACGGGTTTGGAAACCCGCATGCTCAGGATATGTTTTGTGCATGGAGAGTAGATTACGGAATTAGGCGTAGGCAGATCTTGGAAAGTAAGCAGAAGGAGTAATCGCAGGCTCATGGATGTCCGAAGACGCGCGCAGTTACTGCACTCGAGGAGCTGGGCTGGCCCGTGTTCCTGGTTCGCTTTTACCCGAGATGGAGTTAATCCTGAGATGGAGTTTACCCGAGGGATGGAGTTTACCCATCTATCGGGCTACATAGCGTAACCTTCCGTGCCCTCTTCAGGGCGCCTTCTCGACGATTCTCGGCATCATGGTCCTGACGCTCGTCGATTCATATATTGTCCAGATCTTCTTTAAGACGGTAATATCGATTTATTAAATAGTAATGCTAGAGAATATTCTCCTTACCAAATCAGTACTCTCAGCTTCAACCATGAAGATCGAGAACAATCTTTCCATAATCTTCCGCTATCGTAGTACATCTCGTCCGTATCAGGATGCATCAATCGATAATCTTTCTCACAATCAGGTCTTCCTCGTCATTTCCTTCTCTATGCTGCACGGTCTGATCTTCCTTCCCATCTTTCTCATGATCTTCATCCCGGAGACGAATGCGAATGCGAAGGAGAAGGAGGTGAGGGAGATCCCGAACGGAATATTACGGTACCCCTTGGTACGGTACCATGTCACAGCAATTAGCGATCCAAAGCAATGGTGTTCGGTTAGTCAGACGTCTCCTAATCTAGGAATACGTGATCTAGCATAAAGATCGAAAACAAGAGGGAGTGAGAAGAGATCCAAGTTCATGTTCTCTTCCAGAAGAAGCTTATGCCCGGAGTGGTATCGTTTGATCTACCGAAGGAGGATGATAAGAAAAGTCCACCTCCTCCTACGGAAAGCGATGAGGTGAGCTACTCCGATATATTCGTGCTGGGAATTCGGCATGTTCGACAATGCGAGATACTGCCAATGACACTGAACCATCGACGACAGATCGCGTTCCGAGAATTCGAAATTGGATAGCAGCTCTGTATCCTTTATTTATGCTTTCAGGAGCGACCGACCTCCACTGACTCTTCCGTGCACACGTACGAGCATGTCGAGAGGGGAGAAGAGAGGGCAGAGATCAAAGATCAACCGGAAGTCCAAGTCCAGAAGGACCATGAGCAAGGATCAGAAAGCAAGGAGGCAGAAGTCGCGGAGAGCAATGCAGAGATTAGAGATCAATCAGATGACAGCGATGAATCAGTCGTCGAGCTGGAGATCGTAGATGACGTCGTGCTATCAGTCAATGACGTCATCGAAGTAGCGAACGAGGAGGACGTGAAGGTATGCTGTAGAGGGATAAGGTAATTGAAAGACAAAAAAATAATTGCAGGCCGACAAAACAACCGAGGGTTCAGTCAGCAAAGTCGAGACAGCATCAGAAGATGAGAAACGAGAGAAGAGAGAAGATTGATCTTTATCTTCTGCCCTATTCTTGTGTTGATCTAGCTAGAATCTAGCCAGCGGGTATCGCTTACTGTATCATAGGAAGTCTGATCTTGACTGCATTGCCATAATCGATAAAGTTTACTGAAAGTCGCAACTTGTAAGTACTAAAACTCATAAATGATTTCAATAGTTGATATTTTACAAAAAGGTTTCGACCCTGGCAGGACTCGAACCTGCAATCTTCGGATCCGAAGTCCGACGCCTTATCCATTAGGCCACAAGGCCGGGTGGTGTTCTTTCTCGGGAGAATGCTCTGGTTCTCTACCTCCTTTTTGACAAGAAAGCGTTATTTGATGGGAAAGAAAATGGTGGAATAATGTGGGATTGCAGTACCAATTCGAATGAGAACTAGGGATTGTCATCCAACAAACTTGAATCAGATATTTACAAATGAGAAAACTGTTTTTTTTAGCACAATTAAAATTTAAAAAAAAAACCCTGCCCTCATTGAAGTAAATTTGATCATATCGAGTTGGATGATACGAACAGTTGAACTTTACGGAGATTTTTCCGTACTGATCAAAAAGATGTAAGATCAAGCAGTACCTGACTTGCAGTCTAAATTGCAGTTAATGAGCACAGAAAGTGAAAATAGTCTCATAACGGGCTGCGAGAGCCGACTTTGTTCGCTTTTCTGCACACCTGACCGCTATACTTTCACTACTCTCGGGTGAGAGATGCTCTCTCCATTTCGCATTATCTCTCGTCGGTAAGAGAAGAGCTCTTTCATTTTTCCCTTATCCCTTGCCTCGCTCTCGATATCCTGAGGGGTGGCTGACCTCGTTTTCGTCCCGGATTAGTTCCCCTCCTTACTCGTCCCATCCTTAGCCCATCTACTCGTCGAGATGCGACCCTTCCTGCTGATCCTCCTCGTCGCAGGTAATCGATCGATAATTTGGAACCCATTGATAGTCTTCGAATCTATCGCAGATTCAACACACGTCTTTTTGGACGTGTGTTGTATCTGCGATAGATACTCCGGGAGGAGTAACGCACAATTTTCGCATTTATGCTTGTGAGATATATCATCTTGCTTGTTCCTGAAGACATCTTCGAATTACCATGCCTAAACTATTTATCAATTACCGTAACCTACCGTATCCCATCTACCGTAATCCAGGGGCGAGTGCGTATCAGGAGAAGAAGGACGAGCTGAGTCCGTGTCTGAGTGAGTGCATCCAGCCACTTGCCAAGATGGAGAGGAGCTTCGCATTCATCTTCAACAACTTCGAGAAGGTCAGCAATATGACCCATCGAACGACCTACCGTAACCTTCGGGTATCTTCGTGATCGATTTGTGGTGGTTATTCATTCAACGAGAGAAAATTATGATAATGGAAACATAAACTGGCTTCATGATTCTGAAATTATCAACTCTTAACCGTTGACATGCCTGTGTGATGTATTTTAGCATGAATGACCCGTTGCAAAACTAGTGTTGTGCACAGTGAAACGCTATATTCTGTCTATCAAAACGTCCTTTCTCGTACGAATTTGTATTTATGTGAAAATAGGTAAAATGAATGAATTAGTTTTCAAATATTTTATTAATTTCTCAGGTGTGCGAGAATCTGGAGAGAGGCGCGCACTGCGTGATGAAGTGTGGAGGAGAGGACGCCCAGAGATTCCATCAACTCACCGCCTTCTACCGTCTCTACTGCGTCGACTACGAGGAGGGTACGGTAGGAGCACGGATGGGTACTGTAGCGAAGAAGGGATACTGTAACGGGTAGCCCATACGGGAACAGTGGGCAAGTTGGTTTACGGTAGAAATGAGGACGAGATCTGTACATTGATAATGGAATTGCGTAGTATATCGGTTGGTGACATATTTTCGTCGAGGTTACGGTGTAATTGCAGAGCTGGAGCCGCACGTGAGCTGTCTGGCGCGTGCCTCGCAGGGATCGGACAAGGGTGAGAGAGACTCTCTTTCCGCGTGGTTGTCCATCTGACCAATGAGTGGAGGGAGGCAGACGAGTGTGGCGTCAATCCTCGCAGTTTTTAATCAAGGATTACGAAGAGATGGCTGTCCTAATTTCCGTTTTGGCCTTTCCATTTCCATTGCTCTCAAATAAGCGCGAGAGAACGTGAGTGATTGAGATAGTGAGATTCTCTAGTAAGATGGCGTCGATGCGTGTCAGCCGCATTCTAGGCTTTAGATTTTCGAAAATAGTTTCGAAAATGATTTGGAAAGTACTCTAATTGCAGAGTGCAAGCGTCGCTGTGCGATGAAGGTAGAGAAGCAGCACGAGAAGGAGAAGAAGATGAAGCACGCGTGCAGGTATCGAGGGGATACCGTACCTCCAAGGGGATTATTGATTGGATTTTGGAACGTACCGTACCCAATGAGATTATTTTTTGGAGTAGCCATCCCTATGAGTGAACAATCATCGATAGATATCGATGTGGCCACACCTTTTCTGGAGAAACAGTACAGTGTGTTGCTCATTCATAGATATTTCGTGCTCTCCCTCCAACCCCTCTCTGGACATCATGAACTCCTGTCCATTTCTATCTGTATTCCCTCGAATCCCTGATACAGTATGCCCATTTGTAGGTCATTCTTCTGATTGCAGCTCCATCGAGTGTTCCACGGTGTGCTACTATCAGCTTCTCTCTGAGGAGTGTCCCAATGCTCAGGATGTCCTTCTGGTAAGCAATTAAAATTTTCAAAAATTTTCAAAAAAAAATAGCACCATTTCAGTTATAAAAAAATAGATATTTTCAGAATCTGAACCTGCGCCAGATCTCAGAGATGGCGTCTACCCTCGATCCGAAGGTGCACGGAGAGCTAGGAGATGAGTGCAGACACATCCATGATACCGAGTACATGAGGTCGTTTCGCCATTAATTAACTAATTAAAATTTTTCAATAATCTCAGAAGAAAGCTGCTCGACCGTCGCTGAAGAGGTACTGTATTCAACTGCCCCGCACCCGTTCCCCTGTGGCGATGCCTCTATGTACCGATTGTATGAACCTATCAACCCCGTGCGCTATTCATCACCCGTTTGCAATATCTCACCTTGCCCGGTCACGAGTATGCTCGTTAATAAAGCAATTATCATTAAACTGGACTTGCAGAGTAATTGGAGAATTCACTGGCAATACTGAGCTATTAATTTTAAAATTTTACACTTGCGCTATCCCAAGAACGATTCTGAGTGTGAATCAATCAATAAAAATTAAATATTTAAATAATCAAAAGTTCAAAGAATGATAACCGTAAATTAGACCAGCTGTGTGTCATAAATTCCTAAAGTTAACACATTTTATCGTTCCGCTGATAACGTTTGCGTCCACTTCCACGCAACTTTCTTGCGAAGGAATTCAAACTGCGCTCGCGCTTTTTGCGAACTGAACACACCCTTCCCTGATCTCGATTCCCCCTCGCTCCTCCTTTCACTGAAGTGACCGATCAATAGCGCCCCTCTTCCTCTCCCGCTCCCTTTTCTCCCGTGTACGTGAATCCACCCAAGCGGAACGCAGCTTCTTTCCTCCATGTTTCTATTGCTTGTAAAATCTTTCCCGTGCCTTGACGTGGCTTGGCGTGTCCTGTGTTCTCGGGTTACACTTTGAAGCTTACGTTTCAGCCTCTCGTTGGTGCGCACTTGAGCGGTTCTTCCTGGCAACTCTAGCTGACGCCAAGAAGAAGCCCCCGGCCCCTTTCTTCGAGATCTAATCGTCGACCACTGAGAGGTTAGCGTTTATTTATGTTTGTAAATAGTATTTTATGGCCCATAGTTGACAAGCGTGTTGCATCAAGGCGAGTCATGAACGAGGCGTGGCAATATCCGGCGCGATCACTCCCATCATAGTACATCGTGTTGCTTGTTTATCAGAGTAGGGGGGCGATAACTTATCAGCGGGGCGATCAAATCTTGTTCTTTTCTTCCGGTGCTGGTTATTCATCCTTCTCGCATTCCGCCCCATCCTCTCGCCCTTCAGCAATATTTCCCTTTCGTTTGGCAGTTTAGAGAAGAGAAGACGAAGCGTTTCAATTTCACGCTCCTCCTCTTTAGTGCCCCACTCTCTAGCCACGTAGGGCCAACGCGCTCGAATCTGGAGTCTGCTAGGTTACAATGAGTTGTTCTTTCTTATGGGCACAATCATTTGCATTTCAATGGCGTTCTCCTCATTCTCTCGCTGCAATTAGCATTCGGCACGTGCGCCAGACATTTTGCATAGGGGGATCGTGACAATGAGCATTCTTCTGGAGTAATATCTGCCCATCTACCCCTCCACTCCATCCACTCGTCGCTTCGTCGCTCGTCGCGTTCGGTCACTTCTCATCCATCTACTCATCCGACATGACTGTCTCCACTCCGTCGTCTGATTCATCCTCGTCGCCCTCGCTGGCCGACCTGGTAAACTACGTCTCCTACCTGGCACACAGGGGCCACAAGGCGATGCCCAGTCTCGACGACATCGTCAAGCGCATCCGGGTGCTGGCGAAAGTCGGCCCTGGCTCCGGCTCTAGCTCCTTCTCCAGATCCCAGCAGGTCTGTTGACATCTTGCGCGTGGGCTGGATAGTACGACGCACGCGCATGTATATTTGTAGCCGCCAGCAGTGTTGTTGCTATGACGCGCGTGAATTCGATGAATACGTCCGCACGTGTTATTGTAGCCTAGTAGTCGATGGAGGCATAAACACGCTCCTCCCTTAGGTCTTGTCAGGGACATTACGTTAGTACGTTAGTCTGAAGTATGATGCGCGATCTCGAGTGTTGGTTGTACGATTCGTACGACGCTTTCGTCAACGTGAGTTTTAAAAAAGTAATTAATATTTACCAATTAAAACATTGCAGATGGACTATCTTACCATGGGCGCTCTCGCTCTCACGGCGCTGGCCGCGTTCGCCTTCTTCATCTACAAGATGTGGAACAAGGATGAGGACACGTTCGCCAAGGTATACATTGGGAGAGCGAAACCCATATGTGCCTGGTTGAAAGATTTGTCGAATCAGTTTGCGTTCGCTCAAAACGAACCGACTGATTATTGTCGCAGTAATTGGTCGAAATGAGACGATGAAACAATATTCATTGTCTAGATAATTGATTTAAAATAATACGCCGAATTGAAGAACAGCGCAAAGTGTGAGGGACACTTCCTATAGTCTAGACACTAATTGATTCATTTTACTATCGTTTTAGTAATGTTGTGTTTTCAGGCGATGGCCAACAAGCAGATCACTCTGCTGGAGGACGTGACGCCGCCGAAGAAGGGCAACGACAAGAAGGAGAAGGAGAAGCAGGCTAAGAAGAAGGAGGAGAAGAAGAAGAACAAGGTAGGGGGGGGGGGGGGTGGTTGAGTGCGAATTCAAAGGAATGAAAAGTCAGTGCGAAGGATTCGCGTGTACAGTGAAACTCGCTGAATGGTGTAGTTTGCCCTCGTGGCTTGGCATGACGTTTTTGGCGATGAGGAATGAGGGAGAAGCTAGCTGTTGTTGCCTATTGATTGGATTGATAGTTGCTGATGGAAATTTGTTTCTATTGGACTCACAATGGTGTTGAAAGTGCTTTTAGAAATGCTGACGTCATTTTGATCTTTTGATTTCTTGCTATACGACTTATTCGTTGGCTCCAAGATTAGAAGTTGACGTGACGTATGCTTTTGATTTGAGGCCTCAAAGCTGTCTTCTCGTTCTTGGCGCAAATGTGCTTTAATTTAGAAATCTGCGCGTGTTTGGTTTGGGAGAGGTGAAATTAAGTAAGCAAAAAATGGACGAATTATTGATTGCAGGCCGCAGCTTCGGCAGACAGCAAGGAGGACAAGCCTGCTGCAGCTGCATCCCCCGCCCCTGCTGCACCCAAGGAGTCGCCCAAACCTGCCCCCGCACCCAAGAAGGAGACTGCTAAGAAGGAACAGGTACGACCGGGAAATGGAAGCAGGGGAAGGGGGAGTTGATCGTGAACTGCTTTTATTGCTGTCTTTCAGGCCGCCAAGCCCGAGGAGCCGAAGAAGAAGGACAGCCCCACCAAGAAGGAACAGCCCGAGCCAGTGGCCACCAAGAAGGAGGAGACCCCCCAGACTGCCGCCCCCGCCCCCGAACGTGAGTGGATGCCTTTGTGGAGCACGGTAGCATCGGTGCACCAGATATTGGATGTCTTGTTGTCGCACATCCCATACTTACTGTAGCTATGATGACTGCACACGAACGAGTACTTTTACTAATGATGTATTTTCAGAGAAGAAGCCGGCACAGGCGAACGGAGATAAGAAGGCCAACAAGAAGTCGTCGCCCAACAAGCAGGTAATTACTGGCTTCAAGAGTTGAATATGTTTCCTCGCATATCTGCCCCTAATTGTGCGTCCTTTACAGATCGAGGAGATCGAAAACGAGGAGGAGTTTGTGGAGGCCAAGACCAAGAAGAGCAAGAAGACTGAGAAGAAAGAGGGTACGGTATTTTGTTACTTCTTCGTGCGATGGACAAGTGACTTTATTGCCCTCTCGACTCATGTCATTGCGTGCCTCGCACAATGTCATTTGCTATCACTTCCCCCGAATCTATTGATTGGCATGCCTGTCTCCATCTCGGGGAGAGGAGTGATTGATTGACACCCTCGCTTAGATATGGGCTATCAGTGATGCGCGCGATGGGAGGAAACTGGTCCTTGCCCTCGTTTGCAACTTATCTGTCTATCTCCTCACTCTACCTAGCGAGGGAAACCTTGCTGGACGGTTGACCAAGATTTGGATGAGTTAGGGGGGGGAGATTGTCAGTGAAAAGTGGACGAGAGGAGACGAAGGAGGGGAAGGGGATAGCCCACGCGGGGATAGGTGACCTTCAATGGAAGGGAGAGGGAAGATGAAGAAGATACCGAGAGTGTAGGGGAAATGAAGAGAGACGAGATCGAGAGCATTCTTTTTTCTACTATCTCCCCTCTCTCTATCGGCTAACCATTCCTTCATGTTGAGTGGAATTGAGAGGGGAAGTGGGGAAAGGAGAGAGCGCCGCAAAAAAGTGAGTAAGACGGAATGGATGGAATGCAAGGAAGGAAAGATGAGAATGATTAGGGATCTGTACGTGGAATTGGAAAGAAATGAAATGAATTTGAAGTTTTACTGCTGAAATAAGTAAGATCCGTTACAGCAGCTCCTCCCGCTCCCACTACCGAGACTACCGCCCCTCGCCACCTCTCCCTCAAGGATCTCGACACGAACAAGGTGCGTTCGGGTTTCACTAATGAGTGAATCAAATTAATCATTGATTGATTTGAGGTGGTGACTCGTCTCTCTTCGATTGACGAGATCGAAGTGGAGTACCTCGAGTATCTCAACAACTTCTTCCGCGAGACTGCTGCCAATGTGAGTGAGAAAGGAGATGAGATGGGCAAGTAGGAACAGGGGTCTGATCCTCTCGATACCACATTCTCCCTCGTTTGGTCTAGCCGCGAGAGCATGGTTGATTTGAATGGCCGGACGATAGCATAATGCAAGCATTCAAAATCTCGGTGTTTCCTTGTAGCCCCAGACTGGTAAAAAAGATACAAACCATGCGCTTAAACAAGCGATCAGGAATAGAATGACACACGAAACAGCGAATCGGCCTGGAATAATATTGAAGCACTGACATCCCTCTCGTTAAGAAATGCGAATGGGCTTCTTGCAATATTTCATGAACGTTGCTTCCCCGGGAAAGTAGTGTGTTTGAGCTATTTGAAACACTGAGAATGCTAGATATGGTTTCATATGACTGACCAGGAACACATGAAAGATTAGCGAATCTGAAGTAGGCAAGAACATGAAAAAACAATGAAATGCTTGACCAAATACGACAATTTAAAATGCTTGACCAAATACGACAATTCAGTGTCAGCTATTCATCTAACCCTCGTTGTTGCAGGCTGCTCGCGCGGCTGCTGATGTCGCCCGCGCCCAGCGTTCTACTGAGGAGGCGACGCGCGCCCTCGCCACGACCAAGAACGAGAAGACGAAGGTGGACTCTGAGCTGGAGAGCAACAGGTGAGAGAATGGGAAGGGATGAAAGGAGGAGAGAGGAAGGGTCTCTCTTTGTTTCCATACTCTCTCCCTCTAAGCTTGCCTTGCCTTTAATCGTTCAACTATTAGGCGCATTGAGATCATTAAGGCAGGTGGTCATTTGGCGAACTGGGATGCTCGGATAATGATGGTGGTGTGGATTCGGTATCGTATCGGTGCGAATATTGATTGTTTTTAGACGCCTGACGCACGAGCTTGCGCAGAAGTCCGCGGCCGCAGCCTCTGCCGAGCTGGAGTTGAAGAGCAAGATGGCTGGTCTGCAGACTGAATTGGACAAGGTACTTGGGGGGACGGTGTGGGCTGAATGCATCTTCAACCTGCGATTGATC
Organism: Pristionchus mayeri; assembly: GCA_036245805.1. Taxonomy (NCBI): domain Eukaryota; kingdom Metazoa; phylum Nematoda; class Chromadorea; order Rhabditida; family Neodiplogasteridae; genus Pristionchus; species Pristionchus mayeri. The sequence goes on from BTRK01000006.1 coordinate 20,098,157, forward strand.
GAATTCGATTGATTGGACGATTGACCTATCCTTGTTTGTGTTTCAACGCTCCCTATCCCCCTCTGGTGAATGTTGAAACAGCAGGGTTGGCGGAAACGAGGATTATTATTTGCATGAGCCGAATTATGCGGACGGGTGACCGATGGGGAGGGATGAACAGTGTACACTGTGCTGCTTTTGATATTTCCCGTCTGTTTACACTGCTACGAAACAGCCAATCCCCGTTATTTGAAAAATGGGGAATACGTGAGCGCTCACAAGGGATTGATGCGATGACTAGGGATCAATCAATAAATATAATCAGCTAGAATGCTAATTGTTCGTCCCCAGGTGCGTCGCGAGGCTGAGGCAGCGAAGAAGGCTGCAGCTGCCGTCGTCATCCCCGTCGTGCCCGACAACAAGGAGGAGCTGGAGAAGCTCAAGGCTGTCAGTTGTCGATCCATTCCACGACTACTACAGTACTCACATGATCCTTGTATGGCTATGGCTATCACAGCCTGCATGGATCTGGCTGTGTATTGTGCCTTAAGACGATGACTTAGTCTAATCCCTGCAGGATGCCAAGTCGTCTGCTGCCCGCACTGCCGATCTCGAGGAGCAGCTGCGCGTCGCCAAGGAGGCTGCTGCCAAGGAGAAGAAGCAGTACGAGCAGTCGGTGTTGCTCCAGAAGGTATGGTAGCTGCCTATCTATAGAGTGACTGGGCGGAACCGAAGACAGATTCTAGTGTATTTGAATAGGAGATAGTGGTTGTGATTGCGGTGGTGGTTTAATGTTATTAATTGGCACCTCCTTGAGACGCGCGAGGATGCCGTAGTGGGACAGGAGGTGCTGCTGGCCGAGTCGAGACAGAACGCCAAGGCCATCTCGCAGAGACTCACTGAGGTAAGGTAGAATGAATTTAACTCAACAATGCCTCTCCCTTTGCAGCTGGAGCAGGTGAAGGAGACGCTGGAGCAGCGTGCTGCCGAGGCAACCAAGCAGTGCGAGGAGCTGAAGGAGCAGGCCAAGCTGGTGAGCAGACGGGAATGGAGACTCGCGCGCACCCGAATCACGATTGAGTTGTCTGCGCGAAGGCAGTTGGAGTGGTGTGATGAGTAACTAAGGATGATTCTAGTGCATGTTTAGCTCCAAAGTGGAGCTCTTGGATAACTGTTGCGGCACTGTGGGTACTCCCTGTTGTCCCATATTTCTATTCGTCGCGTTTCCCTCATCGTTTTTACTTATGACTCGCGCACGTGCCTAATGAGCACGGGAAGAAGTCGGAGGAAGGGAAGGAAGGGGGATTCATGCCAGATGGCTGATATGAAGAGATGAGGGGAAATGAAGAGAGCGGCAGAGAAGACGAGAAGAGAATGGTGCAGTCCCCTTGGAAATGGCTGCTGCTAGCTAGAGGGAGACATGCAAATCGATGCGAGAGAGGGAGGGGGAGGGAGAGGAAAGAGCCTGCGGGCACTGACGCATTCGATCTTGGGACGCTTCTAGAATCTCGCTAGTTTAATCCCTCAGTTTCACATAGTTTTCTTTCGTTTCTCGCTCTTTGACGTGTGCAAAGTTTGAGAACCCCCTTCGCTCCCCCTCCTCACGAGTGAGCCCAGTGGCATAAACAACAAGAGAAGTCGACATCTGCCAGTCGATTGTGTTCCTCCCGCCTGATCCCAGTTCCATCCCTCGTCCTTCCTCCTCCTATCCCACTATCGAAGCAGCAATGGGCAAGAAGAAGTCATCCGGCAAGTTTTCGGCCGCCGCAGCCAAGCCAGTGCCAGCCTCTCCCCTGATTCCTGCAACTCCTGCGCCCACTCCCGTTACTCCTGCCACTCCGGCGACCCCTGCGAGCACGCCCGTCATGTCTGGTACGACTACTCCCGCGATGCCCCCTCACGGACTCATCTCCCTCCCCAATCCCTTCTTTGACATTGCGATGGGAGGAACAGGAGCAGCGACGCCCTCTGTCGCCGCGCTAGAGAAGAAACTGGTGGGTGGTTTGTGGTTTGTACAAGGGCGCGATCTCTCTAGCCTCTCCTTCCGGGTCATTGAGCATTGGTTTAGCAGTTGATCCCATAGAACATCATTTAGAGGGTGAGTGGCTCAAGAGTTGCGCGTTCCAAGTTTTGAGACAAGGCGATGCATTAATGCGATTAGGTCAGTTGTTGACTCATGACGGTAGTGTGTGATCACGTGTGAGTTCGATAACTGGCGTATAGAACGAGATGAAACGAGAGAGCCGCGGGTTGGAAGGAGAGTCAGAAGAGGCAAAGGGCGGATGGTGCACTTTGAGGAGGGAGCAGAGAAAGAGAGGAACGGAAACAATGATGAAATGCGACGACAAGGGGAGGGAGGAAATAGAGAAGTATGCGGCGGGCTGTAAAAAGTGTCAAAAAGAGGGCGGAGGAGTGTAACGACGGGTATCAGTATCCACCCTTGCACTGACTGGAGAGAAAGCACGCTCCCCTCTGACTACTCCTTCCTCTCATCGACCACGCTGGAGAGCGCAACACTCGAGATAAATCTTGCCTTACTCACTCTCCCTCGTTCCCTCCCTCTTCATTCCCCTTACTCACCTTCCTCTCCACACTACTGAATTGCTCATTATTTCAAGAGAGCGAAAATGGATACGATACTTCTGGTTGTGAGTTTCTCTGATTGGCTCAAAGGAAAGCGTAGTGCATTCAAGGCTTGTTGCAGTTTCAATGGGCGAACGCTTGGTCGATTTTTTGGGCTATCAAAAATGGTCTAATTAATCAATTAGTTATGATTGTCCCTCTTCAGCGCGAGGCCTCTCACGCCGCCGACACTCAGTCTCTCAAGACGATGATCGAGGAGCTCAACAAGGAGGTTTGTAGATGGTTTACAAGAATGTCTAAATTGATGACGTCATTTGAAATGGAAATTTAAATATTATTTTTGCAGGTTCACCGCTTCGAGGAGGCGAAGAAGGAGCTGTCCGACACCGTCAGCAAGCTCGCCGCCAAGGTATCAATTAAATTAAAAATAACATAAATACTGATTTTGAAATGCTCAGGAGGCTGAGCTGGCCAAGAAGAGCGCCGCCCTCGAGGAGGCCGAGAAGCAGATCTCCGAGATCAAGATGGGGTGAGTGGAGGGGGGGGGGGGGGTGAAAAGGAAATGTGTTTGAGTCCCTTCTTTATACGATATATCTCGTTTTGTATTTCCTGCGAGAATGAAGTGAGTCACCGAAGTGAAGAAACAATCGAGTGGCGAGAAAAAAGAGAAATGGAGTGGGAGAAAAAATGGCAACTTGCTGAAACGTGACTGATGCTTCAATTGCAGAAGCGAGTCCTCCAACTCTGCCGCCGAGACGCAGATTGCCACGCTCACCCAGCGGTTCGTTTATGTTTCACTATTCATATCTCCTTAATTGGGAGGAGGTTCGTGATCAGATTACAGTATCCATTTATCGATTGATTTCTGTTCAGTGTGGCTGAGCTCGAGCGCGCACTCGCCGAGGAGCAGAAGCGAGCTGCCGAGATTGTCGTCCCCGTCGCAGAGCCCGTCAAGAAGGAGGCCGATGTGGAGGACATTGTGAGTTTGACCTGCCAAACCAACTTCTGACCCACGGACTTACTATTACGGTAATCAATTGCCCCTGTTGAGGTGGAGCTGAAGAAGTCGGCGTTCCTCAACTCTGCCCCTCCTGGCTTCGACAACGGCAAGGTGATGGCTGCTCTCAAGCAGGAGAACGACGAGCTGAAGAAGGAGAAGGAGAGACTCGAGAGCAAGAACCAGGTGAGAGAGAGGATGGCACTGGGGTTGCGCCTGCGTTTATCACTGTACTAGCATCTGGAATTATTCTCTGAATATGTGTGTTTCACCGCTTCTTCTTGGGCCACAATGTTCACACACCGCTGCAATAAACCACAATAACACCACTTAACGATCCGATTGTCTAACTCTCAAAGTTTGCCCTCTTATGTTCGGGTCTCCCCTGCTTGTCTCTGGTTTCGTAGGGTGCTTGGCCTCTCTCTGGCTCAGTCGAGATTGTCTTCCCTCTTCAGGAGCTGCGCACTTCGAAGCACGCGATGGTCGACCAGCTGAACGCGATGGAGAAGCGACTGATGGCCAACGGAACTGCAGCTGCTGCTCCCTCCACCTCCGCCCCTGCTGCAGAGGAGAAGAACAGCAAGAAGGGCAAGAAGGGAGAGAAGAAGGAGGAGGCCAAGACAGAGGAGAAGAAGGCCGATGAGGTGAGAAGAGGCTTGGTGTAATCGCATGCTTCGGGTGGAAATTGTGTCTACCATTGTCCCGAGATTGAATTAGAAGTAGTTGTGAAACGCGAAGTACTTTTGTGCCTGCTTTAGAGAAAAGTAGAACATAGTTTTTAGCAAAAAAATAATGCACAGCGTTGTGCATGTGTCAACTGTTTGCTGGGTGCTTTTCCTGATGGCATGATGTTTCAAATTAATTGAAGATTGCTTTCGGAAATTACTGTGTTAATTATTGTGTTGATTTACTTTAACTAGAGGGTAGTATTGATTTAATTTGCAAAAATATGACTACGATCAGCTCTTGTCATCCCTTTTCCTTGCAGGAGGAGCGTGTGCGCGCCGAGCGTCGTCTCGTGCAGTCCCACATTGGCAAGCTGATCGGCGGAGGGTCGACGCCCGCTCTCGATGATGCTGCCGATGTCAAGGTGGGTACGGTGGATCGATGACTTAGCGGATCAATAACAAATATTGCAATCACCATGATTAGCTGTTTCATCAATCAATCAATTATCTCTCCACTGATTCAGGCGTACGAGCAGTGGCTGAAGGCGGTGGTCTCGTCGATCACGAAGACGCAGGAAGAGAAGGCGAAGAAGAACCAGAAGAAGGAGACTCCCGCCCCCGCTGCATCGGTGAGTGGATGGGAGGGAGGGAGGGAAGAAGTTAGTAGTGAGCTGATTGCGAGATTGTAACGTAGTGGTACTACCTCTACGCACTCGTTATTAGCCACTACTTCGCCCGCGATGTTCGGGTTTCGCTAAAATTGCCTTAATTATGGGCTGCTCGAATGTATTGTTTTTGAATGTTGTAATAGTTGAACAAAATTAAAATGAGGAAATTGTAAAACGTGAAACAAAAATTTGAAGAACCCAAATACCGCTTTTTTTCGAGCTAACCAGGATTTCCTAGATATTTGGGAGGTTCCTAAGAATTTATTACTGTCTTGGATTTGGCGGCAATTCAAGTAATATTTAGAATTTTTTAAAAATTTTAAACAATAATTATGCAGGCCGTCGCTTCGAATGAGGAGAACGAGGCGCTGCGCGCCGAGAACGAGAGCTTCCGCGAGGCCTTGGAGACCCTCGTGAGTTGGGGGGGGGGGGGGGGTTCGGGGGTTATAGTAGATCTGCGAAACCTAGGAGTCGCTAGCCTCCTTCCACGTTTTACTTTTTTTTGTTTTCGGGAGATATTCGTACGTGTGTGATCGATCAATAATGTACCGTATGTTTGGATCAAAGATGAAGGATGTGATTGCAGACTGAACAGCTGCAGACGATAGAGCAGCTGAAGAGTGAGCGCGAGGAGTCGTTCGCCCGCAAGATCGCCGCACTCGAGAAGACTCACGGCAAGGCTGTAAGTGTACGGGATATGAGGGCCACGGTAGATGATTAGTCTGAGGGTGACTGACGGGGCACACTTGTGACTGAGTAGCAGACTGGTTCTGGCATGGTGGAGGACGTTTTTTTCTCTCGTATCTTGCCAATTTTTTTTCTTATCTTAGGAAGTTGTAGGTCGGGATTAGTATGCTTGCCTACCACCCATCCATTGTATGAGAGTGTACTTGTGAGCTGGTTCAGAATGCTTGGAATCCCCTTACTAATACTCTCCCCGTGTTTGTGTGCATGTCCGTTTTCGTTGTCCTAACCCTCTATTGACAGCCTCTGCTTCAATTGCTGACGGAGCTTGAGCTACCGTACCCTTCCTTCACGTCGATCGCTACGGGACCCGCTACCATCTCCCCGCCCCTCGCAGAGGTGGACTGCTCGTTGTCGCTGGGGGCGGGCGACTGGTGTCGGGTCCCTGCGGGAATGCTACCGTATCAGCCGGGCGACCACCAGCACCTCCCCGATGATACGATACCACCACCACCACCAGGCACGGGAGACGGAGGTCGTCTTTCGGCTTCGAAGCAGCGCATCGTGGCCGAGATTAGATGCTGCCACGCCATTAGAAGGGTACGCAGCAGGGGTCGTGTCTGAAGGGGCGAATGAATGATGTCATCGGAGGATCATGGAGAGAAGTGTTGTGACTCATGAACTGTTTGTTTAGCAATGAATCGACACGACCCCTGCTCCATCCCGAGTGCATGCTTTGACTCTTTCTTTCCGCACGTTGTCCCCCGCTATTTTCGTGATTCTGAGATGCTTGATCACTCTTCTAACCCTCGCATGCCGTCACATTCTTTCTTTATCGATTGATAGTACAGATGTTCTTAGTTGGGCTGCACATCTCCTCGATAGTAAGCCCCGCCCTTGGCTTTGCAGCAGATTGCGGAGGTTCGCTCTGCCATTGACGCGCTTCCGTCGCTGACGGTGCCTGCTGCTGTCGAGGCCACGCCCTCTGCTGCACCCGCCCGCCACTCGCCGCCCACCAGTCAGTCGGAGGACGACGGCAGCTGGGAGGTCGTCGCCTGAGGAGGAGTGTGATGAGAGGGTACGGTAGCTGGCCCTTCTCTGATATCGATTGGTAGATTGAGTAGTGGTAGTAGTAGCTGGTGCTCCCCTGCCCTTGCTGCAGCCGCCTGCCTCATGCCTCTTGCCACACTTCGATTATTTTCGTTGCCCCTCTCCTATCCTCCTCGTGCACTCTTTTCCTTTCCATTCCTTTCCTTTCTACTGTCTACCTATGCGTTTGTGCTGTTAGTTGATGATGAAGATGATGACAGTTGTAGTGGTGGCAATAACCAGTGAGTGCAGAGCAGCGATGGTTGATGGTCGTAGAGAGTGTGCGTTGAGATCGTTTGTGAAAAGGCAGAAACAATGAATAGTCATCGCCAAACCATGGAGTGAAGCAAGAGTGAACGAGGGTGGTGGTGGAGGGAGGGCATGAGGCTAGTAGCAAGGGTTCGGGCAGGGGAGATGATTACTGTAGGCTAATTATTTTTTACGGTAATAGAGATAATATCGATTAAAATTGTTTCCATTGCAGCACTAATCACTCGATGTCTCTCTTCCGGCCCCTGCAATCTATCGATCGACAATCTCACCCATCCCTACCGTATCCCCACTCGGCTACAGTATGACAGCTTCCCCTTCCCTCGATGCACCCAATCATCTCGCACTGCCCCTTTGGTGCATATCGCTGTTAACCCTCCCCAATGGGTATCACTACAGTAACCCCCACCGCACTATACTACACCGCACCCCACTATTAGAGTAGCCCCAATGCTTTCTCTTCCGGTGCCCTATATTAGCCCTTCTCCCTCTATTCTCCATCCATTCCCTAGTCTTGATTGTTTGTACCCCAAGTAGTGATCCCTCCAATTCTCTCTATGAGTTGTAATCCCGCCCTTTTCTTACCATTTGGCTCTTATTTTTCTTCCACATAAAGCTAAATAATTTATCGTCACAGCTATTTTCTAGTGTGTTCGTTTTTTTAGCCCTAGAGAACTTAGAGAGATTCATTTTTATACTGTACGTTCTTTTCCCACTAAGCTGTTTGTCAGACTTGTATCAAAGATTAGTCTGTGAATACCCAATGTCCCCCCTTGTGCTAGTCCTTCCTGTCTCTCTCTCCCTCTGCTTACGTGAATTGTCCTTCCTGTCCAATTGTGTATGCTTTTGTGGTTTTCTTTTAAACTCTGGTTGACTGTTCTCTCCCTAATTCCGCCCCCTCTCCCTACTGTCAAATTTCTTCCCTTTTCCGCAATTACATGTATCTTCGAGAAGAATAACGATATAATATAATAGCATGTCTCTCAGCCTATCTTTCATTTCTTGTCCTGTTAATTCCGTTACTTGTGTCTCGCAGAATTACTGTAGGCTCGCTGCACCATCGATTGGTTAGATAGCATGTGCCCTCCCCTCCGTTTTATCGATTGCGCTTGTTTTGGTTTGTGGCTAATATTAAGATAAAGATTATTTAAAGTTTTAAATGTGCCCTTTGATTATTTGTTTTTTTTTAAAGTTTATTTGGGAAAGGAACGAATCACTGGGGTTGTTATCAACGAAAGTATGCGAGAGACCGGGGGGGGGGGGGGGGGTTACCGTAAATGTAGGATGAGTCGAATTGATGGTATCAGTGAATACTCGATGTTTCGCATGCAGCTGAAGTCTCGAGCTAGTACTAAACGATTGAGATTCAAATTACGGTACATTCAAAGATCAAAGTAGGGTAAACCGATTGGGAAGTGGTGAAAGTGTGATTCTTGCCCAACTTCTACAGTACGTCTAGTAAAGATCTGGCTTGATCTACCGTGGTCTATTCCTGCTATTCCTTCGGTGTCCTCTCATACAGCCGAACGGAGACAGAGATCCTCACACTAGGAGAGACTTTTGGATAAATCGAGGAATGAAGGGAAATATTTTCCAATTTGCAGACCGTTTCCGGTGCATGTTTTCCCTTTTCAGTGCTATCAGCAGTTACACAACTCCCTGATAGTCAGGAGTCCCTTATAGAGTCAACAGTTGCTCATTCTCTATAAAACAAATCACTCCCTCCTTCACTGGGGGAAGGATGGTCATTCTGCTGCTTCTTCTGCTACCTCTCATTGCTTACTCTTGTGATAACGGTGAGCGAACTAGTATTGTCCCGTGCTAAAATCAGCCAGGATTGGCTAATACGAAATAACGTAGCGAGCAAACTGCGCCTCTTCCCCTCTGACTCGAAAACTGATGGGAGGATGCGAAGCGAACTCGGACTAGTACTTCCATAATCAGATTTCATGTTCTCATTGTTGCTCTAAATATCCGCCTTCATCATCAGGTCTGCATCATTCATCGACGGAGTCGACGACTACACTGCCTAGTCCTCCTTCCATCGCATCGTCTCCTCCTCCGTGCTCTCCTTCTGATTCCTCTGACCTCCGTCCTCCCTTCCGTCGATCTCCTTCCTGCCCTCTCATCGCTTCCCTTGGAGGCTGCGTCAGTCTGAGGGATGGTTACTGCTGCAGTAGCTGCAGCCGACAAGTGCAGCAGCTGCGGAGGGAGGAGTGCAGGCCGGACGACTGTTCGGACGATTCTCCGACGGAGTTCGTGCCGTGCTCAGCCCTGGCAGACATGAGTCTGTGCCATTTCCCGTTCATGAAGGGAAGATGCTGCAAGAGCTGCGCGAATAAGGGAAAGTGTGGGTGAAGGGGATAAAGAGATGAACCGAGTTAATTTGGCCTTGTTGTTGATTACCCTTTCCACGAGTTATCAGTGCAGTGTGTATGCTCAAAAGATGGAAAGACAAGCGTTTGGTGAAAAGGATTATCAGTTGAATGGGGCTCAAATATTATGTATAATTGATCAAATTTCATTTTTATAAAAACACTTCGGCCCTTCACTTTGGAATCACTCTGACATATCATTTTAGAATTACTAGGACACCTCACTTTAGGACCATTTCGACATCTCACTGCAGAATACTTTAGACATCCGACCTTAGAACAACGTTGACAGTTCAGCATAAAATAACTTTGACACCATAGTTGCCCACGCCGGCGGCGACCTCCATGACCCCCTATTCATGCTGGGGCGCTTCCCCCCTCGATATGAAAGGGGAAGAGCCCGAGCATGTACAGGGGGTCATGGTCAAAAATCGATTGGTAGGTCAATGGTAGGACAAGACTAGGTACCGTACCCAATCAATAGTACAGTACCCCCAGATACCGTATACCACTACCGTAACCCACGAATATAGCAAATTAACTTTATTTTTTAAAAGTCCTGGTACCGTGCCCAATCGATTATACAGTACCCAAGTAACTACCGTAACTCAGCTCCTTGGGTCAGATCCAGTTCCTTGGGTCAAACATTTTTCTAAAAAAGACAAACATTTATCAAAAAATCCCAAATCGATCACAAAATGATTGTACAGTGATTATATATACGGAAGGATACTTTAAAATATTTTTTTGCTTGATTTTGGATTTTTAGAAAAATGTTTGACCCAAGGAACTGGATCTGACCCAAGGAACTGGGTTACGGTAGTTACTTGGGTACTGTATAATCGATTGGGCACGGTACCAGGACTTTTTAAAAATAAAGTTAGTTTGCTATAATCGTGGGTTACGGTAGTGGTATACGGTATCTGAGGGTACTGTACTATCGATTGGGTACGGTACCTAGTCTTGACCTACCATTGACCTACCAATTGATTTTTGGCCATGACCCCCTATACATGGCCAAGCACTTCCCCCCTATATTTGAGGGGGGAAGTGCTTAACCATGAATAGGGGGTCATGGGCTGAAAACACCTCGCCGCCAGTGTTGGGCAACTATTGGGGTGTCCGGAAAGTTCGTATAATTTTTTGTTTTATTTTTTATTCAATGCGTTACAATTCTCAGTGACCAATGTATGCCCCCTTCTTTCTCACTACCTCCCTCCAGCGATTGGGCAGGGTCTCGATTCCTCTCTTCCAGAATGCGGGTTTCTTCGAGACCGCCCAGTTCACGAAAGCCCTCACAACTTCATCTCGATTCTTGAACTTCTTTCCTTTGCAGAAGTCAGAGAGAGAGCGGAAGCAGTGGTAGTCGCATGGGGAGAGATCCGGGGAATACGGTGGATGGGGAATCCTCTCGATCTTCAGCTCGTCCATTTTCTTCTGGGTCATCTTCGCTCGATGTGGGCGAGCATTGTCCATCAGAAGAAGAATTTTGCCCTGGTTCAGGAGTCTGGGAGAGACTCTGATCGCGACATCTTCCAGTTGTTCAGAGAAGAGGTCGGCATTGATGCTGGTGCCAGGGGCGAGGATCTCCCAGTAGATGGGACCGAGCACTGAGAAGAAGAAGCAGAGGAGTTCCTTCTTTCCGTGCTCTTCCTTCTTCGGGACGGGCGTGGGCTTCTCATCTGCATCCACCCATTGCAGTCTCCTCACAGGGTTATCGTACGTGATCCACTTCTCATCTGTAGCGATGATGGAATTGACCCATCGAAGATTGGATCTACGATGGAGTAATTCCCGACAGACTTGAACACGATTTTTCAGCTGTTCGGGGGAGAGGTCATGGGGAATCACTTGTGGGAGTTTCGACTTCTTTCCAGATCGATGGAGGATATCGGACACCATTGATCTGGGAGTACCAGTATCCTTCTTCAACTCACGCACGCTGGCCATGGGCTTGCGCTTCAGTGTGCGGAGAACGAGAGGCTGATCGAGGGAGGGAGGGCGTCCAGAGCGGGGTTGATCATCGAGAGCAAACTCCCCTTTCTTGAAGCGGGAGAACCACTTATAGCAGAAGGGTATGGAGGGGGCGTCAGCTCCTTCCGACTGGGCCACGGCAGAGTGGGCCTCCTTCACGAATCGGCCAAGACGGTAGTAATGAAGTAAAACTGCTCGGAGGTAGAGATGGGAGTCCATCACAAGAATCAATGTAGCAACTAGGAGACTGATTAAATCCTCTCACTACTCAACGTCAGAATGATGCAATACATTGTTGACTAACAGATTGCGCAATCACTGCATTTGATCGCGAACTGACTTTTTTCCGAAGCATTATACGAACTTTCCGGACACCCCAATATGTTTGACACCCATCTCGCTGCCTTGTTTCGTATATTTTATCAATATGCAAAAGCGATCAAGTATCTAGGACGAACACATCTCCACTGCTCCAATTGGTCTCTCTTCTCTTCTAAATGGATCCATGCCGGAGGGTTCGTGCACACCCCCGGTCTCACGTCACGAGCCCTTTCACTACCACTTGTCTCTTTTATCCTCTTCGTGAGATCGGAAACCACCGGCTTCGCCTACAATGCTCGTCTCTATGAGCTTCTGAATAGATGCAGTTAGTCTAGAACACTTCCCTACTCAACGATGATCATCCTCTCTCTGATTTCACTGCTCTTCTTCCTTTCGTCGGCTGTTCATTCTTCTCCTGTCAATCGTAATGGTCAGTAACAATACACTTTGCTCACTTTGTTTACTTTGACAATAGCCAAATCATTTAATTCAGATCTAGTTGAATACTACGACTACGAAGAATCACCGGGAGATTTCATTGAAAAGGTTCATTTTGCATGATTTTGAATGCATGAGTGCACTATGCAGGATGATCACCGTCGTATGATTGCGAAAAGATATCCCCTTCTGCTTATATTTCACATAAGCATTTGTGTCACTGTGGGAACCTAGTGTGACCATACTGGCACTATTTTTGGTTGGTTATCACCCGACAGTGATCATCCGACCTAGTGCCAATTAAATATTCACTTCCATTCTTCAGGATTCATGTACCATCCTCGTGCGAGTCAACTCCTCTCCCTCCTCATTCTTCCTCCTTCTTCCCCAATATCTCACTGAAGTCTCCTTCGTCCTCAATAGCACGACCTGCGTTGCTTCCATCGATGGCGACGATCAAATCTTCGTCGGATTGAATGAGAGTCGCAGAATCATCAATCAGAAGGTGAGACTATCCTTATTTACATAAAATAATATAATTAATAATAACAATAATAATTTATCAACGTCCATGGCGCGATATCAATGAAATCTACTATTTTCAGAATACTTCAACTTCCGATTCTCCATTCGTCGATGTCCTTCTGGAAACTGATCTCGAGGAATGCTTCAACGAGGACCATCTCATCAATTCCATCGAGCAAGCGAGACAAGTGAGAATTTCAATCTGAGAATAAGCCCAATTCGATTCCTCCTTTCAGACGTTCTCTTCCATCTCCATCATCTCCTCTCCTATCATCGTCCCCTCCGATCACCATTCCCCTTCCTCCTTCCCTCCTCTCGCCATTGTTATCCTTGGTATTTGCTGCACTCTAGTCGTCCTTCTCGTCGTTATTGGAGTCACTGTTCAGGTTTGATCCAATCCCTCGTTAGCTTGAACATATTTTCGTTTAGACGCATCGCTCAACCAAGAAGAGGACGCGAACTGTCTATACAACAGCCACTTATTATCCGGAGAGCGAGAATGGCTAGTTTTTAGTGAATTGGTTCTGAGCAAAGAGAGAGACTGTTTCAATGTTCAATCAATATTTCACTTCAGATGTCATTCCTCTTCAATCGCTCTCTTCCTCTCCCACTGCCAAGAGATCTCGCCCTCCTCTTCCTCCCCCTCCTTCGATTCCTCTTCCTTCCCCTTCCCCTCCTCAACTGCCATTCTCCACTATTCTCCACGATCTGGCCAATGGAGCAGGACCTCTCCAAATTACGGTAAGTCACATTTTCATGTTTACAGTAAACTTTTCCGCGCAGGAATCAAACGAATGGATGGTGAATTCTCTGGATGAGCACGGTCGCACTCCTCTCCATTGTCTCGCAGCTGCTGCAGCCGGTAGGTCAAACTAAGCATCGTCTATCTTCCAGAGTGGAATTACTATGTTAACTTGTGCTCGATTCTTACGTAAATGGTCTCATATTCATCTTGTTATTCAAACTGAATATTTGATAATTACCATGATGTTTGAGGTGCAAAGTGTCCGACTCAAGTGGAAGCCGATGCTCATGCTCTGATTGAGAATGGAGTGAATGTGAACAAGCAAGACAAGGATGGAAACACGGCTCTCCATCTCTCGATCTTCCATCTTCGAATGAGTCTCAGCAAGATTCTCCTGCAGCACAAGGATATCGATGTGACGATTGCTAATCAGAAGGAGAAGACTCCGCTCCACGTGTAAGTGAATTATTAATGAACAACAGGTACTAATTAATCTAATTCAGTGCTGCAGAAATTGATGACTTCCTCGTTCTCGAACATTTGCTGAAGGTTTCGAATGCTAGCAAAGCGGTTAGTTCAAAAATATATTTTATATGTTACGCTTGAAAATGACTTCTCTTCAGTTCAACATGACGGACGTGCACAATTTCACTCCTCTCGTGGTCAGCATTCGCAATTCTTCTCAAGTCAACTTCGCCCATCGACTTCTCGCCGCAGGAGCTGATCCCAACTATCAAGGAGATAATGTGAGATATCTAAAAGATTTTGCCAGTATTTTTTTGTTTTACAATTTTGAATGAAATATAAGATTGCGAATTTGCATATCATCGATAGAAAAATACGCGCATTTGCAGGTCTACGATCACTTCGACCACGACAACATTCATCTTGACAGAACGGCACTCCATTACGCTGCTCAATTGGGATTGAACGAGCACGTGAAGATGCTCGTCGAGTTTGGAGCGAATGTCAATGCCCATGATATGAGAAGGAGGTGATATGATATGAGAATGATGATATGTAGTCATTACTCTCTAGCACTTCTTCGATATTTGGCCCACCCCCTCCCCTTTCCCCTTTCATTTCTCATTCCCTACCTCTAGCAAAGGGGTTGTGTGATCGACGATCAAGCTGATTTACTTAGAAATGAGTGGGGAATGAGAGGAAGGGAGGGAGTGGGCCAAATATCGAAGAAGTGACTACTCTCTTCTCTCCCCAAATCGCCTCCTATCTATGATAACCCTCTCGTCCTTCAGGAGTCCTCTTCACTACGCCGTTGAGAACACGAAGATGCCTACGATTTGCCTTCTGGTTTCCCTCGGGGGAGACTTCGGAATACACGACGAGGACGATCAGACAGCCCTCACTTTGGCGAGGAGAAACGGATTCGCAGAGGTTTGTTCATTCTTGTCATTCTCGAGTTACTCACTAAATGCATTCCAGGCTGTGGAATTCTTCGAGTCAGAAGCCAACAGGCATAGGGAGAACAGGTACAAGAAGAAGAGAAGAGGTGGAGGAAAAGATGAAATTGCAAAGGTAACTATCATCCAATAAATATTATCAACGAGTTCAAATTTAGAAACGTCGGCGTTCTTCCACTGACACTGGCTACAAATCGGGCAGCCCGATAGATGAAGAACGAGGAGATAATGGAAACTGCCTCTAGATCAGTCCCGTTCCAGCA
Source organism: Pristionchus mayeri (assembly GCA_036245805.1). Lineage (NCBI taxonomy): Eukaryota > Metazoa > Nematoda > Chromadorea > Rhabditida > Neodiplogasteridae > Pristionchus > Pristionchus mayeri. The sequence goes on from BTRK01000006.1 coordinate 20,113,157, forward strand.
GCCAACTCTCCCCTCAATTGCCATTGTCTGAACGGTCTTCGAATACCCAGCTCGTTCAATCGTCCTCCACCCCGCCCCCCTTTGCAAGCATCCAGTACTGCTCCTGTGAATGGGCTCACCATCCGCAGCCATAAACCCTACCACAATATTTTAAAATTGTGGTAGCTAGATCGAAAATAGTTTGGCCCACTTGAAATTAGGATTTTTTTTTCAGTAAATTTTAGCAATCAGCTAATTCTTTTTATTTTATTTCTGCAAATGTTATTATTTGAACTTGTCAGATGTATTTGTGCACCAAATTGTTGAAGTTGAACGCTTTATCCACTAATTAAAAAATACAATCGATGTCGATGAGCTCATGTAGACATTGTTACTCATGATTCTGCAATTTGGTTTGATATGAGGTATCCAAGCACAATAGAAATAATCTAAATCGCTCACCTCATTTGTTTCAACCTTGTAATCGGTGATGCCTGTTGTCTGCAATTGAATTTTATTTGTAGATTAAATTTTGAAATTCGTTACTTCTTAACTTCGGAGGCTTCAAGAAGCACGAAAAATAAATATCTAAATGGAATGTGTGAAAAATGTAACAAAAAGATCAAGAAAGGTTCACGAGTCGTGAAAGAGTTTTCGTTAAAGAAGGAGCAAAGGCAAAATTTAAATAGACTCTTTCATAACCATTGCATAACTTTCCCAACGATAAGAGATTCTGATATTTTCATGTTTCTATCTCTGTTCTGAACTGTTTTAGCACAACTTGGCCTCTTCCTAGCCATGGACATCAGGGGAAATTGCTCAGGAAAAGAGCGAGAGATCGCGCGAAGCGAGAGAGTGACCCTCTCGTTTCTCTAACCGCTCGCGGTTTCTGAAACTCCTCGTTTAAAGAAGGAGTGTCAGCAAAGTTGAACTGTTGATGCCATCATAACCATGCCCTATCTTTGCACAACCATAAGAGATTCTGACAATTTCACATTCGAGCCCACAACCTATCGATCAGGCTGCTCAGCAACAGCAACAGCTCAGGCTGCTGAGCTAAGCAACCGATGGTTGTCTTTCCTCATAGCTCGCGCTAGGATCTTGGGAGGGTGGGCTTCGTCATGGTTATGACAGCGTCAAAAGTTTAACTTTGCTGAAACTCCTCCTTTAAAAGGAATCGATAACGATTGAGATGGATTTTCACTGCGAAATGAAGCTATTCATATTTTTTCATTCAGGGAATTGAAAATGGGTGAAGCACTACACAAACACCTCAAGGGCATTGGAAAGGGAAACTCACTTGCATGTTCCTTGAACGCTGTCTCGACCAGGTTTCATGGTCTCATGCGCATGCCCTTCGTTAACTCGATGAGGGAGTGGGCATCTACAAATGATGACGATACGATTGTGTTATTCATATCCCATTTTTTGGATTACAAACTCGGTTCCTTCCAAGTGTTCGAACTTGCATTAACTACATACTATTCGTCTTCAAAGCTTTCAACGATGCATACTTACAGATATTGTAGTTGTTCACGGCTTGGATGCCCCTAGAGGAAGAGACGATGAGAGATGGAATAGGCATCTTGAAGTGAAAAAATAGAAGAATGTATGGCAGATATCAGAGGGATATGCGACCAAAATATTGTAATTCGCCAAATTAGGAGGAATTAGGAGACTTCGAGTCAAATGTAAAAGAGCTGAGTCAGAATAGTGCGAAAATCGAATAGAAAGCGCGCAGAATTTGGTCTCTCGCCGCACGGAATTCGCTCGTTTCCATGGAGAACCAAGTACGGTAGATGGGAAGGCGGAGAGAGAGGAAGAGGGGAGGGAAGGAGAGAGAAGCAACGACGCGCTATCATGACTCAGTCTGAAGTAGTATAGTGGCGAAGCCATACGAGATAGGATCTCGAGTGGTTGGATGACGTGTGACTCTCCCTCTTACTCGTGCTATCTCGCTTGCCAGTGAGGGCCGTGCGAAATAAGGAAAGGGATGCATTGAGTCTTGTGTCTCCATCTTTCCTCTATTTCGCTAGATGAGTTTTCTATTTCGTTTTCCGCTCATGTCATCGCCCGATTTGCATTTAGAAATCTTAATTGAGAAGTGTTTTTTTCAGATGTCTATTCCATCTCTCGATATTCAACTTGAATCAACCATACAATAAATTTAAATAGTGAGTTTGATTCGGGAATCCATCTCCATTCGGGTTTGTTACTAAAATTTTCTCGACTGCAACCAAATCATTCGTCCTTTTGCAGTCACTGTGAGTCGTCACAACGCTCCAATGCGAATAAATTCAAGTTTGCCTCAAGTCATTCTGATAAGTGCCATCGATCACGTCGCGTCGGTTTCAAGAAGGAAGGGTGAGTTCGCCTAGAGTGGCCAATGTATTGAATCTGTGGGAAAGGAAATCGTTTGTATTGGGCAAGATGGTATTGCTAATTTCAACAATACAAGTTCTTTTGAAAAATAACAAATTTAGAAATTTGCATCCGCTTCAGAAAGGAATTCACCATCTTCTTCACTGAAGAAATGGAAAGAAGAATTCAGAGGCTGAAGAATAAATGGAGGAAATCTATATTCCCTGGCTGATTGTGTTCACATTTTGTTGTAGAAATGATTGTTTTTGCAATGGACAACAGTTCAATTCACCTAAATTTTTTCATAAATTACTCAGTTCTCACGGTGTGCATTCAGCCAGTAATATGAGCAGAACAATTAGCCATTTCCTTTGGAACAACGAAAACTATAAGATGATGAAAAGCGAATCATGAAGGATCGTGTACATATGTGAGCGATCGGCAGAGAGCAGAAAAAAGAGAGGGGTTTGAGCCTTGGATAGAGGGAGAGAGGAGGAAGATCAGTGGAAGACAACGAGTTCCAAGGGCAAAGATCATTGTAGTTTTCCTTTATTTCATAACAAAACGTAACAAGTCAGATAGCATACAATAATAACCGTAACGAACCGGTAGGTACGTAATGAATAACTTAGCAGTGGGGGTGGGACTTACGACTCGGCGATGCCGTGTCATCGAACATCACGATCGACTTCGTTGAGATGACTATTCTCATTGAGAAGAATGACGATCTTCGCTGCAAAATAACACATTTTGTGAAAGAAGTAAGAATTTCAAATAAGGGGCGAAAGGAATGTTGAAATATTCGATCTCACATGGTCTTACGATTGTCGGATTGAGTAGTAAGCGAAATGAACAGACCATTTCTCTAGAACGTCACACCTTCTACCTTTTTTTATCTATACCGTTTGGTTGTTCTCCTAATTGTTGAGAGTACCAAAATAAAAAGCCCTTGGAAAAGGCTATACATTGAGCGACCGTAAACAGCAATTGCGGTGTACTACGGTTTCACACGCGCTTTGATTTGCCATTGTTGCTACAGCTATTTTTGAGCCATGGTCAGTTCCCCTGATCCATACCTGCTAGGCTGTATTCCTCCCCAATAGTGGCTGGATCTAATCTGGCTATTCATACCTGAGGTCTTCATCCGAGGACTCATTGAGAGAAGTGTCGACAGATTCCTCTCTCCAGTACTCTCGCGCGTTCCATTGTGAATTCCCTTGATCTGCAATAGTTCGCCATTCTGGATGAACACTAATCGTTTCACACATTCGCTTATAGGAAAAGTAGGGTGAGATACCGTCGAAGTTGCTAATCGCCTGCCAACACCGGATATTCAGACCACTCGGCTATCTGCCCAGTCTCTACTTCACCGACTGGGAACCAATTGTAGTTTGAGAATTGGTTCTGCTCATTTCACACGCTCTCTCTGTATATCAGAGACTGCGAGAGAGTGTCAAATGAGGAGAGCCCGAATTGTCACAACTAATGGCAATGCATGCAGTACTACTTACCACACTCTCTAGCTCTTCCAGATTTTGCAGTCCTTGAGTTGTAAGCTGGAGTCCAGCTAAGTAAAACTGTCAAAAGAATATGTATACTTATTTTTTTTATAGATTAACTCACATTATTCCTATAGATCCATCAGTTCCCGAAGAGAAGAAGAGAGATGGGATAGGCATCTTCAAAAGAGTCGAAATTTCCAGAGAGCGACAAAAGAAATATTTCACGACTCAGAATACGACAGGAGTGCGAATTTAACGGTTCGTACGAAAAAAATGTATTCAGATATTCTAATGAAAATCGCGCAAAAATGAGCCTATCGCCGCATGAAGTTCGTCCGTCTCCATGGAGAGGCCGTGATGGGGGATGATAGGTGGAGAGAGGGGAGGAGAGGAAGGGGGAGGGAGAGAGGAAGGGAGAGGGAAGGAGGAAGGGAGAGGGAAAGAGGAAGGGAGAGGGAGAGGAAGCTGAGATTCACTATCAAGGCTCAGCCTGAAGTCGTATAGTAGTGAAGCCATACAAGATAGAATCTCGTGTAGTTGGATGGCGCTTGACTACTATTTGCTTCTTTGCTTGACTTTCACTCTGTCTTACTGATGAGAGTTCGTGTGAAATATGCAGGGTGTTTGACCAAGGCCCATTTTCTAGAGCTAGATACTCGTAGCACCGAGTAGCTAGCTCTATTACTTCGATCAAAATTCCGAAATATGATAGGTTCTTTGATTTTCCAGATTTTCTGTACTGTTTTAGTGATACTGACCGCAGCCCGAAGAGTAGAAATACGAGTCAAGTTGCTTAAAATTCCTTCAATTTTCTTTTTTCCGCACTTTGACATTTGTGCATGCAAATCTCGATTCCGAAGTGTCGCCTTTTCAGATGTCTACTTCATCTCGTTCCTCTCTTTGCGAGAGCCAACTTTGATCACCACCGACATGAAATATTATAAAAATTCTGGTGAGTTCTTCTTCGCGACACTAATAGATTTTTGGATGATGCACGGCCTTTGCCAGCTAAATATGATACCCGAAGAAATACTTGATTTTTTCAGTCACAATTTGCCAAGTTCAAGCAGTTACAAGTCGATCACGCTACTGTCGCCGCAGCCTGCATCGAGAGGTGAGTTCGCCTAGAAAATAGTTAACCTTCTCGAGATTACCAGGTATTCGCTTTCTTACAATAGTCTGTAATACTTTGATAACGTTTAAAGTTGTAAGAGGTCTTATTTAGGAAGGGACATGGTCAACAATGCCTTTCTGCTGATGCCCTGCAGCTACTCCCTCTACTCTGCGAGTTTGAGAAGGAGCATCAGGAGAGCAGAGAAGGATTGCGTGATGAGATCGAGAAGATTGCTTATTGTAGATTGTTTTGTTTTGTTGTGTTTGCTGTAAGTTAATGATAAATATTAAAAATTGATACTCTCGGTTGTATTCTAATCAAAATTCTCGTATGCATACGATGTGAGTCAATATATGACCAAGGCTTAGCATAGATCTATCGACTCACTAGAAATGCGGAACCACATTAATTAATGGAACAACGGGGAAACCTGAAGGAAAATGGGGAATAGTACACGGGAATAAAAGTGGAACGAACGACTCTCGGGCTCTTACTAAACGCGGCTCGCTCGTCTCGTGTTTCATTTCTCGTGACTCCCCCTAACCGAATAATCAGTGGTAGACGACGGGATTGAAACAGAAACGGTAAAGATATCCACAGCGTTCGAGATAAATATTTCTCTGCCCACTCCCTTCTCGCCCGCTCCCCCCCCCCTTCCCCAGTATCTCTGCTTCCACTAGAATCGCGACCTGGAATGGGGATAATTGAGCATTTGATGCCCCTGAGGAAGGGTCAAATCACCTATTAGTCGGAGATTCTACTGGAAGGGAGAGTGGAGTAGGGGGATGGGGAGGGGACGGGCGAGAAGGGAGAGGGCAGAGAAAGAGACACGGTTGCCAGAGTTTACCAACTACGTGCTACAGGGAGGTTGACCCACTGCTGTTTAGTACCTCTATTTTCACCGATCCTTTGCTTGTCATTCAAAACCTTGCTTATATTTCCACTGTTTTTTTTTATTTTGTCAGCATTATTTCATATTTTGTTAATCTCCTCTTCTCCTCTTCAGACGTCTACTCCGTCTCATTCGACTCTCACAGACGAGATGGAAAAAAAGAGGATTTAAAATTTTTTTTAGCTTTAACAATGTGAGTTCGAGTTTAGTTAGTCCACAAAAAAATCGTCCAAATCGCTGGATTTCCCTCTTTGTCATATTATTGAGAGACAGATTATCCTCGCAGGTCAATTTGCGCAAGATGTCACTCGGAGAAACATTCACGGAGAAGTGGAACGAAGATGACTGTGAATGGATGCTCGTGGTCAAGGGGTAGAAAGCAGTGAGCTATATTATTAAGCTAATTAAGCTAATTAAAAACCAATCTAGTTACACCCTATTCTATCAGAGAATCGATTAACTCATCGAGGATCTCATAGAGATAACACTGGAGTTGCTCAATCTCCCCGAGGCACCTGAGGTCAGTGGGAGGTTATGGAATTGGGATATTGGAAGCACATTATGATCGTGATATTTGCATTTTCTCGTAAACTTATTTATGAGTCGCTTCATCTGAACTAATAAGGCTGAAAACATCGCAGCTGAGTGCCGTTTTTTTTTAAATTTCCGGGAACTTTGCAAGTGACGCGGCGATACATTCAAAATGTTTTCACACCTCTTTCTCACATGCTCTCTTGATTTTTCGTGGCACTAACTAATCATTCCTCTCCCCACTCCCTCTCTCCTCTCCCTTTCCCCTCTCTCCGCTCTCCCCTCTCTCCCTTTCCCTCTCTCCGTAACTTACGGTAAATTCACCGAAGTATTACAAAGAAATTTTCCACAAGTAGGGCTCGAACTTCCTACCTTCGGTTTCATAAGCAAGCTCGTGTCATTGCGCGTCGATCCCTACACCAATGTTCTTCTTGCAGTCCCATCCAGCAACCGCAGAAACCAGCAGAAGCAGAAAGGACCGTTTAAACAAGGTCATGTTCAAATCAGATTGACCCGTTCTTGTTGTATAATCACTTTAGTTTTATGAATGTCTAATCGATAAAGAAATCGGTCACACTGAATCTTTCAATTCATCCTGAATGGGTCACATTTCCCATCTCGTACTTTCATTTTTTTATATTCATAGATTATGGACTTTAACAGGATATTCATATGATCACATGTACCTGAAATCGAGAGCATACGGGCTAATTGGCCGCTTGAAGCCCCTCTAGAAGGGTCGAAGCAGGTTACCACCACCCACCTATTACTTGGAAGCAGAATAGATTGGAGAGAGGGAGAGAAAGAAAGAGATAGGGGGTGGACGAGAAGGGAGATCGCAGAAACAGAGAAGGAGACTCGGTAGCCGGTGTCTGTATAGTGACGAGACAAAGGACCAACTGTGGGGAAAGGAATGCGGGTTGTGAATCAGCATCAGAACGGGAGAAGAATTCTGATTCATCCTAAGAATGGGAGAAGAAGATATGATTCAGATATTGTCATCGGAATGTCACAGCCACTATTTAGGTGTAATGCCCTCTCGATAACGTATTACCTTCTCTTATTTTCCCTTGGTTAGTTACAGTCTACTAGCGATGTACTATAGAAGGTTGTCCTGTCTCTGTCTAGTCCCTCTAATTTCATCAGTCTTAGCCGTTGCATGGAAGTCTTACCATTCAATACCTTGCTTGTATTGCCACTTTTTCATTGTTGTCAGCAATATTTCACAGTTTGTCAATTTTCCCTTCTCTATTTGAGATTGAGACGCCTACTCCGTCTCTTCATCTCATAATGATAAAACGTGGAAACAGAAGTCCAAGAACACATTAAGTACAAATGTGAGTTCGATAACTGCTAGTGGATAAAACGAATGCATACGTTTTCCTTAGCACTTAGATTCTTCGACAGAAAACACTAATACAATTCTGCCTTTTGCAGTCAATATCTCTAAATTTCACGGGAACCCAGCGGCATCTTCAAGGCCAAAGGCGAGTTAGCAATATAAATAGTTGCAATAATAATAATTGTAAGAAGAATTAGCGTAGCGGCGCGGTGTGCTCTCCCATTCCACCCCCACGCGGTTCGATTCCTGAGTAGTTGCACCCATCTCCGCACCGCCTAGGGCTATGATCTAAGGCCCGAGGCGCGATCCATTGGGACAGGGAATTGGTAGTCGTGACTACTAGAAATAGGGCTGGCGAAATGCGAGCACTCCACACTAAATCAAACCAGATTGAAAATTCCTAGCAGTGTTCTCCTGCGAGCCCAGTCTCGAGACGGGGAAGTATGTATCTAGCTTTATAAAGAGATTTTTTTCTTTCAAATATCGCTATTGTTCGTCAATGAACTATATAATTCGACTGAATTAGGTCGGATGCTCACCGTTAGTTGATAACGTACCCAACCGTTGAACTATTCTACGTGTTTTCACTACAGATTCCCCAACTGACAGAAAATCTACTGTGAAAATAGTTGCGATTCGACAAATATAATACAATGAGAACTGAAAATATTTGCTAAATGTGGATGAAGTATGAGAAGCAATCGTTGAACTTTCAGAACGATATCCAGTCAATCATCTCCTCCGCTACGGTGCCGCGAAACGTGAAACTATACGCAGCCAAAGTGCTCAAGGCAGAGTGAGTAGACACTTGAGTACGAAATTCGGGTGATCGTTCCTTATTGTGCACAAAATTCATACTTATTCTTTTGCGGCGTTCTGCAAGAGTTATGATCTGTTCATTCTATACATGATCGCTTTCGCTCTTGGTCATTTCCACTGGATCAAAGATCAAAGGTAAAGCCTTTGCAGGTTTCTGACCATCACTCCCGTTACGGAAGTCGGTGCGAACAAAAAGATCGCGCAGAACTTTCACAAGTGAGTGTAAACGAAATAATATACATAGAGATCCTCACCTGAGGACGTATTGCCTGATTTGGTATATTGATTGATCGATTTTTATTGGGTTTTTGATTTATCAAGAAATTCATTTCCAGAATGGAAGGACTAGTCGACAAGAACGCATTGCTTCTGCAGAAAGAGATCGTGAGCGAAAATAACCAACTCGGACAGAGACACTCTCGCACTCTCAACTATTGTTGTAATTGTCCGTTAATCGATAAACTGTACATAGTTTTTTTTAACATTGTTATGAAAATCGAGAACAAGAGATAAAATATTCTTCTGAATTTTAAGCAGTCACACGCCAAATCAAGCAGTGATCTTCAGTCTCAGCAGATGGGTCTTCCAATGCGTTTCTCCATCCATCACTTGCACAGTGAACAGCCCTTCCCGTGTCAATTCGTCCGCTTTTTCCTCCCAAAATTCTCGAGATTGTCCGAAGATGGTGTAGTATGGGCCCATATTCTCGAAAATGTCCACTTCTTTCACAGTCTCCGTTAGAGCTGTTAGGAATTCACCTAAAATTACTAAAATGTAATTTTCTGAAGCATGCAGCATCTACAACAATACACAATACTCACGCAGTTTGGTTGCTTTGAGCTGCTCCACTGAAATTGTAACTTTCTGGACGTTGTGCACTCGAGTAAAGATAATTATTTCAGCCCTGAAAATATGGTTGGTTCCATTTTACCGAAAAATGCCAACCTAAATTCCTTGTCACACTTTTTCTCGAATATGAACAGATTGTCAATGGGAACGTCTGCCAGTGTTTTCTCAATGACTTCAATAGTTTTCCGATTAATGTAGTAGAGATAAAGATTGGAAATATTGGAGCAGCGAGAAAAGATCAGCTTCAGTCTATTGCGATTCTCATTGGCTTTCTGTCCGACAAAGAATGATCGAAGTTGTAGAAAAGGAGACTCCACGCGGTCAAACTGGAATGAAATTTCTAATGATTTCAATACAGTTACATTCACGGTTTCTGAAAAAAATATGAGTTACCGTAGCATCGGTATTCCACCCTCGAAACAGTCCTTGAAAATGATCTTTGTTCTCCAGTGAGAGGTGTGCTTTTACTTTGACTTTCATAGAAGCGAAAGTTTTGCCATTCTCGAACTCAACGAAATCATGGGAAGGATGATTGTTGCGATCAGAGAGATATTCGAGTACGACTGCATTCCACGTGGGCGAAATCTAAGTTATTCATCTGATACTTGGAAGATCTATTTCAAAAACAAACCAACCAGTCTGAGTTTGTCAACGGGTCGTCGACTCTCCGAGATAATGAGTGAAACGATGCACGATTGAAGATTTGCGAGAGTAAATTCAGGAGACATTCTTGTAGCTCAAAATCGAAATATGCAGACAATAGAAAATTTAAATCGTGCAGAGTAGAACATTTCGAAAAAAAGACGCCATAGATAGAACACCAATAAAACATTGTACTGATCTGCCCACGCGCTTCGCGCTTGAGCACACTTCAAAATGGCTCTTATTTGAATTTTTAGCATAGAAAGAGGAAGCAGATGTACTCGATGGAAGAAATAAAACTCTAGAGCAATTTGAGACTCTTTAAAAAATATTTTAAGGGTCAACATGAAAATATGCTGACCACTGAGTGTCATCAGTGCTCTCAAAAAGAAAGCCGTTAACTTTCACTCTAACCATATTGAACTGTGTAAACATTAACCGAATATGCAATAGGCTGGTCCAAAAGTATTTATTTGCCAATTTTGACTTGTGAAGGGTTTTGAGCATATCTCCGATATGATATCTGTCCTTCGTTCTAATTAAGATGGTATTTCCACCTTTAATGGGACAGCGATTCGTGACCAAGAGTGTGTTGTTTTACAGTGGACCATTTTTAATGGTATGGGAGTGAACCTGATCTATCCACAGTATGCGTTATCGTCCATGTTTCTGCTCCCTTCTTGCACACCTCACAATTCGTATCACTCTTCACACAAAGACAAATGACGAGGGAGTGAAAGAGATCTCTCCTCTCATTTGCATTATGCAACAGCGAACTTCGAGTGAGATGAGGAGAATATGAAAGTGAGTAGTTGATGAAGCATCATACGAATATGAGAAGCTAACCTGGATACTTGCCAAATAATTTAATACTGAATATTCACAAACGTCATAGTTGCTATTAGGGAGCTACAATGTTGTTTAAAAATCGTGAAATATACTCGATCTATCAACCGAAACTCGATAATGGTCATAATTTTATCAATTCGAGGTTTATTCATTTTGCGATGACATGATAATCGATAGTTTAGAACAAAATTTAGAAAAAAATCGATGAATTTGCATTTATTCTTGAGCATTTCCCTAATTTAGCTCGAACCTGATCTTGACGTAGTTCGTTTGTTGCGGCGATTCATCATGCCGAAACAGCTATTTAATGTCGTAGCTGAGGAGCTATTAACGATTCCTTGATAACGGGTTGCCTCTGGTCTCAATGATTCGCTTCGTGTTTCCATCAACTGCTATTCCCCGCATACAGTATCTTTCTCTCATTGATCGATATTTCAGGGTTCACTCTTCTTCGATGCGCGATCTTCTCTACGTGGCCCTCGTGGTCACTGTGAGTGGAATCGCGACCGCCAAATTTAGAGGGACCGTAGGAGAGAGTAAGTGGCAGTGCAGATATTATTTTGATATCACTGGTCGAAAAAATGTTGTGTCTTTCAGTCTACAGCTCGTGGGATCTGTCGAAGGGCGCGATCTACGTGAAGCACTTCGATCATCTGGCACAACTGGTACCGGAACCCGATCGATACGAAGCACGCTTCGGGTTTTTTGGGTGTCGAGAGTTGAGGGCATGATCCTTTCAGTCTCCTCACTCCCGGCTACTACCGTATCACAGCTAGCGCCGACAATGCGCACTCGCGCTGTTTGCTGCAAACAACTGCACAGACGGGACTGACCATCTCGGGAGGATTCTCGACGGACGAGAGAGACAGGTGAGGAGGAACGAGAACCATCATAAAATGAGGGATAGAGGGCAGTTATTATTGCCTAAGCTCACAGAAGGTGCCCAACTAAGGCCATTCATTGCAGGAACGACTTCCCCACTCGGAACGCCGTTGTGCACCAATTTAACTCGATCATGCTGCATCTGAATGGAGGAAGATCGCCCGCCGAACTGAAGACAATCTCCGTCATCGGCACTAGCAACGTGAGTCGTCTCAATGAATACGTATCCTTATCAGAATTGCCATTTTTTGGACAGAAGAGTCCCGTCAAAAACGCACAAATTCAAAGAACGTGCTCTTCTATCCCTAAACGATCTCAACCGACCCAATTTCAATGAAGACACCTTGCAGTACGTTTTCCGTCCGCGTATTCTCGACAAGCGCTATGGATGTGGCTACGAGTACTACTTCGATTCCATGTTCTGCATGGTGGAGGGATCGTACGCGATGATCGTCGAGGGCGTCGACTTCAACGGAAACCCATTCAGAAGAGCAGCCAGCTTCCAGTGCACATCTGGTTAGTCAGACGCTGAGAGATAAGAGATGGAATTCATCATAAAAGTGCACTAAACTTATCGGGAGATCGCTCTGAACTGCCGATGCAGTGTGCTTAGAGCCCGAACCAAATGTTGTGAACTCAAATGAGTTAACTGATCATTCAGGTCCTCCTGAGCCAACAACTACTCCCCACCCGACCACGTCTCCGCACATGCCGACCCATTGTGATAACGGAGGAGTGCTCTTGATCGACGGACTAAAGACCTCATGCATATGCCAGGATCACTGGAAGGGAAACATGTGCCAGCAGCCACTAGTAAGGTTTTTAGAAACATAGCGATGATCCATTACGCTGTCCCGTTGAATCTATTCAGAGTATTTACCATCAACACGTTTCAGTGCATCAACGGCGGTACTCTCATTGATGGCAAGTGCTTCTGCACCACTGGATTCGAGGGAATCCATTGCGAGGATGGTGAGAAAGAGTGCCAGATCACCTACCACGTCAGACTCCATTCAGTCCGATGCGAACCGAATTCTGAGCACAGTTTCGGAGTGGATAGACCGACGTTAGTACTCGTAGTGAGAGTAAGAGAACAGATGAACGACGTAATGGAGCAAGTGCAGAACGCAGTCGATCAGGTCAGCAAGGAGCAATCACTCGAATGACCTAATTAGGGATTGATTCATGGGAAATTATAACACATTTGCATATTTTTGAAAGAGTTGATAGAAAATTTACCAACCTTACAACAAATGCATTGGATACCTCAATCAACTGCTTAGATCTCCGCCAATCTCCAATTCGATGCAAACTACTTCTCACGTTTCCACGTCGTCTACTTCAACGACTACGGTTAGACTCGCCTTCGGGACCAAGCTTGATCTCATCGTACATTCAGCCAACTTCAAAGTCGCCACATACAGTAGTATCTACGAGTTCGACAACGACTTCTTCAAGGCGACCATCTCGAATCACGACGACGGAGGATGCACGGATGCTGTCATCGGAGCAGTCGCCACGGTATGAGTGATGAGTACGGTAGAGGTTCAGGGGGTTACTGTAGTACTGTACGATATGTATGCGGGGGGAATTCGGTAGACTGATGTACGGCATTGGTAGTGCAGGGTCTGACCAACCTGGAGCTGTCGACCAATTCGATGATCTACGTCGTCACCGACGCGTTGGCTGATGACGCGCAGTCGATGACGGACATGCTGATGCAGTGGAACAGCTACTTCAGTGCGACGGTGAGAGAGAAGAGAGACTGCGTGGAGAAAATCATGACTTCCAGATCAACTTCATCTACGTTGAGCCGACTGCGGACTCTGGCTGTCAAACCGACCTCTCGGACCCGGGATTCAGAGCATTCGAGAACGTCGCCAACTCATTCGGAGGACTGTCCATACACGTCAGCGATAGGAGCAAAGTGTACGACGTGAGTGAAAGATGAATGTGTAAAGGCGCGAAGAAAAGAAGCGCAATAGTATGGAGTACGACTGAAGCCCAGTTTGTTTATCTGGTCCAACCTTGTATACGTGAGATAAGGCACGAAAAAGATCAATCTCAGGTGTTCTACAATCACCTGAACTCCATCGTCTACAAGTCTCAACTAATGCTCACAGTGGACAGAGAAGAATGCGGGAATGGTCTCGTGAAGACAGTGATGATCGAGGGAAAGAACGAGAACCTCGTTCTCATCGCCAATGGAAGTGAGCGAAAACTAGATAGGGGGGGGGGGGGGGTAATAATACAAATTTCAGAGGGATTCTACCCGCTTGTCATCAATCCCATGGGAGAGCAACTCGACGAGAATACTCTCATCACTCTCGTTCAGCAGGATTACCTCACTATCTGGTGCTTCCTCCTCTCCTTATCCTCTGATCTTTGATATTTGTCCTCAGGCGCGTCTCTGATCCCATCCCTGGCAACTACTACATCCGAATGACTGTAAACCCAGCAACATCCGCCTGCAGCCTTCGCGCTTACCAGGCGAGTGATATCACACACGTGCTGTCCATGACACTCATCCTCTCCATTTCCCTGATCTCTCAATAGTAGAGACCATTCCAGTGCTCTATCTCTTTCCAGGCCCGCTACCAGACGCCAGGCCCCGAACAGGCCGATGCGTTCTGGTCGATTGCGTTGGACGTTAATCAGGACGGGAAGTACTATCAGCCTCTTGCAGGATGGGACAATCATCCGGTGTGTGAAAGGAATGGAGAGTAGTGAGGATTCTGCTTGTAGGTCTTCCACGTAGAGAATCTGGGAGAAAACGAGGACTGGGACCACGCGTTCGCCTTTCTCAACATGTACACGTGGAGGAACGGGGAGGAGAAGGAGGTGAGTGAGGGAGAGGGAGACTGGGAAGAGATGTCCACTTCAGATCTACGCCTCCAATGGATTATACCGTGACGGATGCCAGTACAAATTCTACTTCCCCTCCTTCCGCTGCAGTCCGAACGAGAAGTTACTCTACGAGGTTATATTTTCGACCGATTGAATTACTTCCCTCTCCACCATTTCATCTGGTGTTTTATTACTTCAGTTCTTCCTCCGCAACAACTACGGTTTCTACATCCAGCGTGCGGGAGTTATGGACTGCTACAATTGTAAGTCACCTACCCCTCACTCTCCATATCTCCCTCAGTCATTCCTACTCCTGTTCCTCCGAGCGAATGCCATAATGGAGGAGTGATGGTGAATGAGACTTGCCTCTGTCTCGCTCACTTCTCGGGAGACAAATGCCAACAGTGAGTCCCCCTTCAAGTTTAATCTTAATAATTTTACCTCTTGATCTACAGAGTGATTTGCGAACACGGCGGCACTCCAGGCTTCATGGACCAATGCATCTGTCCCACTGGATGGGGCGGAGCCTTCTGCTCCTTCGGTAAGTTCCTCTCCCTCTCCTTCTCTCTTCTCTCTTCTAGCCATCTGCGACGACCCTGGCATGCCTCCCTCCTATGGATATCACGTGGACATGGCTTTCCTTGTGGAAGTGACCAAGAGTGGAGTGGATCAGGTAATGAATGAGGAAGGGAGAGGGACATGGAGAGATTACAGATAAAGCAACTGGTAGAGTACCTCCCGGGAGTTATTCGTGACATCTCCAGTCAGCACCCAGATTGGATCGACAGACTCATCCTTATCGGATATAATTCTCATGGTGAGGTTGATTTATTGTGTTATTCAAGTCTTCGCATTGAAATGATATAATTGAGATGTGATTGGGATGGTGGATGCTCCTATGGGCAATCCCAGCAAGCTGCTTGATGCGCTCTCTCAATGGGCCGACTCCAACCCAACGGATGATAGATGCGTCGTCAGAGTGTGGGAGGCCATTTTCCAACTCCTCCACAACAGACAGGTGAATTGCTCACGATCCTTCGTTCAACTTCGCTTGATTCGCAGGACGGGCATAACAAGAGAAAACTCCCTCGAAAATCAGTTATCAACATCTTCCAATCTTCCATACCCGATAACCAAGGAGATGCTATCCAGGTCGTTACGTTGATGGAGATGGATGCATGTTTCTTTTATTCCAGGCCCTGAGTACCTCAGAGGAATTGCTGGAGACGAAGGCGCTGACGAACGTCTTCCAGTGGTTGGATCCTTCATCGGACACCCGCTGGAGATGCGAAGGAAATCAGGTGGGAGAAGGGAGAGAACGAGGGGGAAGATGGTGTTCAGAGCGACTTCCAATACATCGAACAAGCTGCGAGAAGAGGAGATGGAAAGATGTACACTCTGGCGAATGACGTCATCAAGAAGTGAGTAGCATCCCTTCCCATCTCATTCATCTCTTCTCTCCAGTGTCCTCAAGATGGTGCCCACTCTCTTCTCCTCCTCCATCGTCTACAAATGGCACAATGAAGACTGCGCGTGGAGACCATAACCATTCGATCCGCCGTTTCACGCTGATTCGAATGGTATGTATGTGTGTGAGGATCCGAGGTACCCGAAGACCAATAATGCCCCTTTTTCTGCTTTTTCAGCGCTTTTTCCTGTGTAATCGAGAAATGAGAGGACGAAAAATGATAAGGAAAGTCATTTTCCTCCCTCTCATTTGCCGATTACACAGGAAAAAGCGCTGAAAAAGCAGAAAAAGGGGCATTATTGGTTTTCGGGTACCTCGGATCCCCACACATATACATACCATTCGAATCAGCGTGAAACGGCGGATCGAATGGTTATGGTCTCCACTCGCACACAGGATTGAGTCAACAAGACGATTTTTCTCGAGAACCGGGAAAATTCATGACCAATGAAATACACCATTCGATTCACCGTGAAATTCTGGTCGGGTGCGCGAGATTTCGACCTTCCACCGTGTATTTTGATCGTACAGCATGCGAAAAAGCAGTTTTGACCGGAAGTGATATGGCGCCACACCGGCATTCAATGAGCGATTCATGCAAAATGAAGCGGACCACGATGATCAGCATAGAAAACTACGCCAGAAAACATGTTTTCGTGGGTTCCACTTATTTGGCTGTGCCGAGGCCCCGTTGTGAGTTGTTGAATCTATCGCGGACGGCCTCATATGAGAAATCTCGACAATCGTTGCGTTGTAGACGTGGCATTCGGACAGAAGCTCTGGCTGGGTTTGCAATGGACGAGTGAGGGATGGGTGAGGGACGACGGGACGACGATGCCAGTCACTGTGAGTCGATGGGATGGAGGGAAGGAACCCGATGGATCGGACGGAAAGACGTGCGCATACTTCGACCCCAATGCTGTCAATGGATACTGGTGAGGGAGAAGGGGTAGGGAAGGGAGAAGAGCTCGTTGAAGGTTCGCCGAGGACTGCTCGATCAAGTACCGCGCCGTGTGCCAGAAGCACATGTACAATAACGACAACGCGCCTTCGAGCATCGTTGACGGTAGGAGAGGCTGAGAAAGGGAAAGGAGAAGATCGTTTCAGATGATCTCGCACCCGGAAAGTGCTACCTCTCGGTGAGAGTATCCGAGGATGCACCCGCATGGAGAGGATGTGATGTGGAGGTGGGCTCTCTCTAAACTCCATCCTTTGCTAATTGATAACTGCTTTTGGGTGCGAGTCCAATCCGATCTCAACATCGAATTCGGTTTCGTTGACGGACTGAGGAAGGACAGCCCCCATCCAGTAGCCAATGTCGACTCGAGTGAGTGTATTCATTAGTTTACAATTCGAGTAATTGTCATTTCAATTTCCACACACTTGGTCGATAGATTGATTGAATTGAGAGGCATAACTGAATAAAGTCACAATCAGACTCAAATCGCGCCGTGTCATCCATCTCGATCGGGGAGGGCAGAACGGATCTCTCCGTCCTCCAGCACGTTCTGCTGCGGGCTGATTCAAACCAGAACTTACTCCTGGAAGCGGCGACGTTCTCTTATCGATTCGGATGCAGCTATGAGTGCTACTCGCAGCCACTCAACTGCGACCTGACGAATGGCCAAGACTTCTCCGTCGTGGTAAGTGGAAGGTTGGGGGGGGAGAGAAGTAGTCGGGCCGAAGACTTTGCAGTAATCACGTAAGAACGTAGAACCAGCCATGATCAGCTTTGTTAAAGTGTAACTGAAAAAATGAAAGGATTAATTTGCAGCATATCGGAGAGGACGACACGGGCAATACCTTCCAGCGGTACTCGACCTCCCTCTGCTATGAGTGGCGTGAGTTGCACATAGTTTAGTTCGAGAAACCAATCTCGATTCATTTCACATGCTTAGGTTTTCGAAATGCTCCAACTCTTTACGTAATATTTCATCTTAAACATGTGCGCTAACAGTGGCGTCTACTCGAATGGGGCGTGTCTTTGTCCCGATTACTGGACGGGAGAAAACTGCCAGACGCCTCTCTGTCAGAATGGAGGACATCTCAATGAGGACGGACGCTCGTGCAGATGTACAGAGGGATTCGGCGGAGACGTCTGCCAGTTCGGTCAGTCGAGAGTACAGATGTTTACTAGGGTGTCGACCTTGATATGAGTCCTAAAAAAAGTGCTTCATCGAATTGTTCTTTGATCGATTGTTTTCGAGATGATGAAGGAGGAAAGAATTGCAGCTCAGTGCCATCAGAATTCTCACACTCACTTCTCCAACGACGACAAGGTCCTCGCTCTCATCATCGAGAAAAGCGAGAACACGGCGGCGTCCATTCGAGATGTGAGAAGGAGATGGATGATCGAATTAACACATCGACCCCATTCCAGATAGCCAACAACTTCCAGCAGTTGGTGGATGCAATCGCTGCGAAGGAGAGCAAGTGGATCACCACCTTCATCCTTCACACCTTCACGCGTCAGTTCACTTTGGTGTCCAGTTGAATCCCTAGCGTCACGAAGCTTGCTCAAATCTGTTTTTCAAGACCGTTCAGTGATAAACTAGTAGTTTTGCTCGATTTCATTAAAGTGATCCAATTCGCAATTTCAGTAAGCGGCTCGGTTGACGACACTGTCGTTCTGAAGGACGTGGAAGACGTCATCACGCATCTGAATCAGTTCGCAGATGAAGCTGCTACTATGATGGGATCCTGCCAGCAGCCGCTGTGGGAGTGAGTCGCGCCTCTCAATGGAACCCTTCATCCTTTCGTCCTTTCAGAGCCGTCCACGGTCTGTTCGATGTCTTCATTTCGTTCCTCAAGGGCTCCGAAGTGCTGATCATCTCGGCCTCCTCTCCCCTCGACGCTGATCAAGCTACGGTTCGAGCTAGTTTTTTTCCCAAAAACGTTAAACAATCTTCCGTTATTATGCTGAAATTTTTGTGAGATCGGACTCATTGTTCAAGATTTTTATTATAAATATCAAACAGTAAATATATTTATATATATTAAACAGGTTCTATCGACGATGGAGCTCTTTGACGAGGGTGCCCCCACGGTCGACTTCGTCCACATTGATGGAGTATGCGAAGCAGAGAGTTGGATGCGAGACCTGGAGTACTTCTACTGGTTCTTCGAGAGCACTGGCGGAACAATGTTCAGAGTGGAGCCAGCAACCACAGCTGAGGTTATCGGGAGAGGTCTTGTTCCTGTGAGATGGAGCTGCTTCAGGGACTAATCGGATTCGTGCCCACTCGGTACGCAGCTTCGCTGCTAACATTCCAGGACGGCAGCAATTGCCAGCAGAATACGATGTACATACAGGTGAGGAGAAATGGAGATCTTCAGCGGGTTTGAGAAGGATACAAAATTGAATGGCTAATGATATTAGGTATTGAGTCATACTGCAACTATTCCAATCCGAGTCCCTGCTCGAGTTGTTCCCGTTGCAGGTGGACACCCGCATAAAGCAAGTCTACGTGACTGTGGGAGGAAAGGCGGGCTCCATCTCGGTGATCGATCCCCTAGGAGGACAAGTGCAGCCAACAACTATCTACGCCTCCGACGAACAAAGACTGTGGTTGATCGAACCCGAATACCCCGGCATCTACGCAGTTACGGTAAACGAGCTCGATAAGACTCATCTGATCTATTCCACCCAGATCTCATCGCAAAGCCAACTTTGCTTCCCCGCCATCTATGGGCACGGGGGCGCGCAAGTTTTCCTCGGATTCATCCAGGACACCTCCACCTCAGACAAGCCGCTGCCTTACGCAGTCTACGGAAATAAGTGGAGGCAGGGAGGACATGAGAACAGGGGAAATTCCTGCAGGAGAGAACTTCCCCGTCTTCCACATCATGGACAGACACGATGAGGAGGGGCCAATCGCCCCCGTCGAGACTCTCTACTTTGCCAATATCTATGTACAGACCCTATGGGTGAGTGTACTCATCGTTCTATAGTGTTCTAGGCGTGTTTGTCGCGATCCATCCGAGCATCAACTGATTTCTCTCTCAGGGAACGATGGGTAAGATGTACGACACGGACATCGATCGTCGTGTTGGCTGCTCCTTCGAATACATCGGCAAGGGATTCAGATGCTCTAGCACGGACGAAATGTTGCTGATCATGGCCAGGTAAGAGTTCCTTCCTCCTCTCCCATCAAGCATCCACTACAGTGGCGTTGACGACAACAACCAACCGTTCAATCGCGAGTCGATCGCCTGGTGCAAGGAGGCAGATGAGCCTCCCCACCAACCAGCATGACCAACACTACCATTTCCTCCTCAACCACCGTCGTCATTCCAGTCTCCACCTCGACGGCGCTGCCACCATCCAGTGAGTAGATGCGTGCAATCTAGTCGCTTGAAGAGCAGCGGATAAATGCTTGTCCTTGTCCTCTATCACAATTTTTCTCTGGAAGTTCAACGAGTGATTGTACAGACTCTCCTACCGAATCGTCGTCTACGATCACATCTTCGGTTTCCTCGACGAGCGCAACTATTCCGACTCAATCCACAACGACCCAGTCGAATCCCATCCCTATCACAACCACAGATTCCTCTACCTCTTCATCAACAACTCCCGAACAACCCTCCACCACCTCGTCCTCCACCTCCTTGTCTGTATTTTGGGGGCTGACTGTGATCCTCTCGTTGTCTCTGTAATCCCTTCCTCAACATGCAGTCAAAGAAGAGAGGCATTAGATCACTCACCCTGTTGTTACTCTTCTGTGGCTGCATAAACGATTCAGTCAATCTTGTTTTTGCATACAAGACATACATAAAACAGCATAGACAATAGCTTGAAAGGTCTGATCGCCTCACTTTCTTTCAGCCACACCCGCGCCTACTCCCAAGACAATCCGATTCGACGTTCTCTTCATCATCGATGAAACTGAAGCCGAAGACGAGAACGGAAGGCCCATTTTCATAACTGAAGTTGCCGAGCCTTTCATCGAGAAGATAATGGAGATCTACACAACTTCCCAGAACAGGGCCAGAGTGGGCATGATCACCATGCCTTACAAGCAGGTGAATAAAATGAGGGGAAATTTTTGAAAAATAAAATTAATACAAAAATGTTCATTGGAACCCCGTTGAGGGGAAAAGATTGCAGAACAAATCGATGCCAGTGGCGTTCCTTTCGTCCATCGACAGTTTCGAAGCTCTCGATCAGAATCTAATCTCCCTCGAGGACTTCAACATTCCTGGAGGATCAGAGTGGCTGGTTCAGTAAGTCTATTATATCGTGTTTTGTTACGTATCACATCATAGATAGATATGATAATTCCGGCGATCATTTAAACATCCAGATTATAATTTCTCTCGAGCCAGAAGTTGTAATTATTAGGTTGGCGGGAAAGTCTTTGTCACTTTTTCAAAACGTTATTTCTTGGGCAATTGAAAATCATGAGTTCAATTATACTTTTCATCATTAGTGACAATATGTGCCCAACATACCTGCAATGTATGGATCCCCTCCCTTTAGAATCCGCCCGGGGCCGAATGAAAGTATTGCTCGAGTTCAACCTCGAGACTTCCACGTGAATTGAAGGCCCTACCTCGAACGGCATGGGTCAGGTCTGCGAAAAGCCAGTAATCGGACGGTGCCATGTTAGGAGAATACGGGGGGAGAGAGAGAACTATCCATCCATATCCAGCCAGTTCCTGCTTGACTTGATTGGAGACCTGGTGACGAGGGCCTTTTTGTTGATTGTACACTTTCTTGTCCTTCAGCCTTGAACGATCGACTTCCAACTTCCAATTATGTAGGTGCGTGACGTACTTGACCCCGGTGATTGACATGCCCTCAGGCAGTAGCTCCGATTAGATCAACCCATCCACTCCCACCGCATTGACAGCTTGTTTTTCTTGGGGTGCAGGTCAAGTTTGGGGACACGCTGTGGAGTCTCTCCCTTTCCAACCCGCTTGGTTCTCACATGGTTGTTATCGTAGAGGACCCACTTCTCATTCCCCGTTATGAGACGTTCCAGCCATCGATCCCCACCTCGGAGAATGAGAAAAGCATTGGAATCATCGACTCGACGGTCATAGCTGGCTTGGATCAGATCATGGGATTTGAATCGACCGATTAATTTCCTCATTCCAAGATATCTCAAGCCTTCTTTGACAGTGTGATGGTGGACTCTAAGTGCAATAGTCATTTCACGGGCACTTTGAAATGGGTTCGTTTAAGCAGCTTGCTACAAAGTCTCAAAATATAACTAACGCGGTCTCCCAGATCAACCCCATTCATTGATGGAAAAGTCGCCTTCTTCGAGGCTCTGGATCCAATTCCTGAAGGTGTTGTGGAGGTGGCATGTGTGTCATAAACATTCTTCAGTAGGGTCTCCGAATCCTTCATCGTGGTGTAGAATAGAGAGAGGTAAATCAAACCATGTTGGTAGTGGGTGTCACCAGGAACATACATCGTTACTCTACTAGAGCATGACTGAAGGAAAGGGAATGGAGAGTTGTTTACTATAAAGGCCCATCACTGATTGTTATTCACTAGGAAAATGGGAAAACCAAAGTGCATTTGTGGCGAGCAGTGTAAAAACAAAACCAGTGACAAAGACTTTCCCGCCAACCTAATACATTTTGCATACATATTAGGTTGATGCACAAGTTTCTTTCTTTTTTCATGCTGGAACATTTCAACCTCCCCAGTTCTTTCAATTTGACCAATCGACTGATGGTTTTTCTTAGATGATGCGTGTATACTAACGAGTTATAACGAGCACTATATTGGGCCTATTCGATCGGTTAGAATGGGACAGTTTAATTAGGAAGTAACTAAACTAGGTCTGCTCAACAAACTTTTCAATGGTCCAAAGCTCCGCAGAGAAATGAGTTGAGCTCACAATTGACCCGCTATTGTGGAGTGCCACGATTGTAAATGCCATAGGACACGGCTTGACTATTCTGCCATATAAAGCCTATTTGGAATACATGCCCAATGATAGAACTACTCTGCATAAAAAAATTGAATTTCAAATTAATGAGCACAGTAATCTTGTAGATCAATATAGAGGGTAACAATGTGATGTGTTGTGAAGTACACTACTACGCATGTATGCTTGCACATTTAGGACAGCATAGGTCAACCGGTTCACGAACTGAATTTTTTAAATTCATTATTGTGAGATTCACGCGCTGAAATGTGCGCAACCTGATAGTATTTTTGTTGCGTATCATCTCATAGAATAAATCTGAGTTATTCTGCAGGGCTCTCCAGTTCGCGAATGATCCGAACAAGTACAACAAGAAGGAAAATGGATACCGAGCGGAGATCGACAACCATCTCATCGTCATTCTCACTGCGAAGAGTCGGTGGGTGGGTGAGGACGGGGAAGAGAACCATGAAGATATTCAGGTTCGACGACATCGATGGAGCTCTGAAGTAAATTGAGAAGATCGCAAAGGATGGATCCTACGGAGTCATCGCTGTTGGATACAATGAATATGAGAAGACTGAGGACTGGTCGCAGATCAAGGTGACTAGGAGTTAACATACTCGGCCCATTATTGATATCAACAGAGTCTGGCTGGAGACTGCACGCAAATCGCAGACTCGAAGGAGCAGTTGATGAGTGAGACTGTCGCCTTCATCCAGAGTTCCATCTGGAACGCAGAGTGAGATCAAAGATCATGAGGCAGAAAATGAGGGCGAATTAAGGTTCAACGGAGGATCGTACTGTGCTACTGCCAATTAAGTACATTTTCTTCAAATGACGACGAAAATGTAGCAATCATTCATTTATCGTCAAATAAAAATATTCATTGTGACAAATTGTGCTTGATTTGATAGCATAGGCGGGAAGCTACTTCCGAAACAGTACTCATTCAATTCAAATTTTTATCACAACAGGCAGCACGATTGTAGGGCGTCCAAGCAATAGACGCACGCATCCACGGATTGGCTTGCAACTAGGGATGTCAAAATCAAGAGGTTGGCGCAGAATGAAGAGGCCTTTTATTGCTCGTCATTTCCCCTCTTGATTCAAAAGGGTGTGGTGTGGGAGCTCTTGAATTAAGAGCTGAATACACAAATTTCGATGTAACTCGAGAACGCGTCAACATTTTATCATGAAATTTCGGGAATCATGTGACATAAACATAAGACGAAATATGATCAACACATTTGAAAGTGATAATTATCCTGAACTTACGAATCCTACCAAAACACCTAGAGAAATGGATCAAATATATGATAGCTACACAGAGAGAAGCCCAGATTGTAGATATTATAGAATAGAATAGAATAGAAATAGGACATCGTCAGTCAAAAATATCATCTCAAATGGAAGGGGCTGAGAGGAGGAAGGGCCTAACTACTCCAGCGCGCTGGGGGTACCGGTCACCCATTAGAATGGGAAGATCAAGCGAGGACACATGTGGAGGTGGTCGAGGGGAAAAATAAGAGATCCAGCAGCCGTCCATTCTTGATAGAGTGCCGGAGAGGAAGTTGAATGAGGCACGAGGGTCGTTCCCGATAGTTCAGACCAAGCTAGGGCGTCCTTTCCCAAACCTGCTGTTCTTTGGAATGAAGTAGAAGGGTTTACTGGGTTCAAGGCCATCCTAGCGAGGTCTTACAAGCCATGGTTAGCCAAAGGGAACGAGCAGGCATTCATTCCACGCCCGTGGATGATTGTGTCTGCAATAACTAACATTACGAAACGATTAAAACTGCAGTAGATTAGCGAAAAACTCTCCTTAGGCGACATCGTTCAGTAGGCCCGTCCGTATCATCTGACATGAGAGCAGCCGTGCCTAAAACGCAACAGCGAATAGAAGTTGGAGTGGACAAGAACATAAAAGACCAAATAAAAAACAAAACAAATAATGGAATCGAACATCAACATACCAACTTCAGCATCATGTGGGTTCTCCCAGAACTTGGGCGACTTACGGGCAAGAGGGCAGATCGAAGAAACGGAAGAGGAAGACTGAAAGAACAAAGATCAATCACTGATGCGACAGTAACATCAAATCTCTAAGGAAAATGACGTCAAGCGACATACCTGATTCCACGCTGCTCCCCTGCCTTGGGTTCTCCGGAGCTGTTTCTCCCCTGCCTTGGGTTCTCCGGAGCTGTTCGAGAAGGGCGAGGATAGATGGTTCGACAAGGCAGTCGGACAGGGGAGAAATGAAAATACAAAAATTATAAACAAAAATAGCGAATTAAACAGCAAAAAGACACAACCAAGCATGTTGAAAAGAGAGGAAGACTGCACGAGCCAGAATTGGCTCGTCATCACTCCCCTGTCATGTAAATGACCCTTTGTCTAGAGGATATGCATCGGACCAGTCTTCGACCCCCAAATCGGACTCGCTTGGACTTTGTTCTGAGGGCGCTTCATTGAACTCCCTCCCGCTCTTGATTCAAGAGGTCGCCGATCACCCCCCTCTTGAATTAAGAATGACGCCGGTCAGGCGACTGTGGAGAATGAAAATGAAGACTTGAATTAACCTCTTGCTTCGCCATCCCTACTTGCAACTCGTGTATCTTTTGAGCCCACTTCGCTTTGCATTTATTGGTTTTTCAGTTTTAGGTAACATTTTTGCGAAAGTTTTGATCGAAAGAGCCCGAAACATGCTGGGGCATCTTAAACGAATTTCTTCTTCCAGATTCTTTGGATAAAATAATTAAATTTTGCCGTATACCACGCATGTCGCCGTAAAATCGGATAAACGGTGGCACATTGAAAAAGTCGAAAGTGAGCCGAGACTATTTTTCGGTAGTCTTTATGGTCCCTCACAAGATAGCGTCGAGCTTTGTTCCATAGTTTCGATTTCGACGACGTCAGACGTCGAAATCGAAACTGCAGAATTTTGTGCAGAATTTTCAGGAGAACAAGCCTGTACCATTGGTGCAACGATATTTAAAATTAATAATTTTATAACTAATTAAAATCAATAATTTTCATCACAAATCAGAACCCAACGCGTTATCGCTAGATCGCTAGATCTCGATGAGAGGAATCGAATGATATGCTGAATGACCATATTATTTTAGTGCGCCTCTGAGTTACACGGATTCCAAGATTTTCAATGCACGCTTTGAAAAACACAAACGCTTTGATCTACCCTCTTCTCTGCTGCAATTGATCAATTTTTGAATTGTTTTCATGTTTCATGCAACAATCGAGTACGTTTATCTAATTTTAGGCACAAATACCATCATAATATTCATAATTTACATAAAATTTACAATAAATCATTAACATAAGGGATACAATTCTAAACATTTCTCATACAGATCACAGGTAAATCTGATCGCACTCCTCCACAAACACCTTCCTAATGAAATCGTCTTCATGCTGTCCCAGAAACTCATCGTCGTCGCCTTCCTCCTCATCTATATCATCCTCGAATACATCATCGTACATCTCCGATTCCTCTGACTCATTCACTACTCTTCTTTTCCTCGAGCCTTCACTTGTCGATCGCACACTCGACTTCTTCGTGTTTTTCTTGATTGCCGTCGATGATTTCTTCGCGGATTTCGCAACTTTCGCGGGTTTGGGAGCCGTCTTCTTGAGATCTGAAAGAAAGATATTCCGTGTGTTCTGATTGAAGCCAAAATACCGTTGAGTCTCTTCGTTTCTAAACGAGAGAAGGGTGAGGTAAGCTGCTTCTCAGAGGGTATTCGTGAGTATTCGAGTAGATAGCGACAGCCCGAGGAATCAGTGGGGTCGAGTGCTTCCGCTAATTTGGCCCGCATGACTCCCGCATCAGCTCTTCGGGGTGGCATCAGTGACCGCTGGGAGTTGAAGTACTCCTCAGCCAATTCCTTCGCCTTCTTGTTCAGTTTCTGACTGGCATTCGATCCCTTTAATGCCCATCCCTGCTCGTATTCTGAAATGAAGTCGCAATAGTTACGGGTGATATGAGTATCAGCTTGCTATCGAGATTACGCATACCATTTCGGTCTCCTTGATGCCCGGATACTTCCACCTGCTCCGAAACTGCGATTCGAGCAGTTTCCCTTGTCTCTATCAACTCGTTGAACTTGATAATCGCCTTGTCAGTCATCGTCTGCTTCTTGATGGAATACTGATGAATTCCCTTTGTCTCGTGTGCATCTAGCCATCTGATGCTTCGGAATGATCGAATGCATCCAGTAGTTGAGCATTGGAACATATCCTGAATGAATCGGTCATAGTGAACGATGGTTAGAGATTGCTTACATAATATTCAGTCTCCTCGTCGCACTCATCTTCCACGTGCTTATCTTCCTTCTCTTTAGTGTTGAGTACCGACCAAAAAGAATCTCCCAGGTGTCCGTCAGCTTCGACTTCATCCAAAGTGCACTTCAGAATCGGTAGCTTGTCCTTCTGCGTTACTCTTCCATCTCCAATTCCGTACTGACCACGAACTCGAACTGACCACGAAAGTACATAGGATATAGTACAATACAAATGAAGGTAGGGGATTAGGCAACGCCATACTAATGAACCCTTTCCCCGCTCGACGGGCTGTGTGCGGAAATGTAATTATGATACCTTATTATCCGAAGTTGCCTCCTCCCCGTTCGCCCTCACATTCAGCAAATCAATGACAGAGTTGCAGCCATGTAGATCAACAGTATCCGTGAGATTTTCGATGAAATGTGAGACAGTCTGCTCCCTCAAGTGATTCATTTAACTAAGTACGACAAAAGTAAACACTAATTGAAGGTAGTAACTCACTTCCCTCCACATTGAGTCATCGAACTTCTTAATTCGCTCCACCTTCTCGTGATCTCCAGGGCTTATCACACGATAATAGCAAGATTGAGCCATTATATAACGATAACTGCAAAAAAAACAAGAAAAAATACGAGATAAAACAACTAAAAAAAACACCAAAAGTGAAATGAGCCTGATGACCATAGGATTATTAAGCCCGTGCAACTCAAAACCTCATTTCGCTCGTTTTAAATTTTAAAAACAACAAACTTACTTTTACACGAGATTTTAGCTTGCTGTATTGAGTTTTAATATGAAACATTGATGAAACATGTCCAAATTAGTTCTCAAAAATCGTTTGCATTTCATAGCCCTGAAACATAAATTATCAATGTCCGTTTCTTAGAAATTGGGTAGGCAATTCATATATATTTTTTTTCATTGAAAATTAAAGTATTACGTGGGTTTTTTTTATTTTGTCCGTGTACTTGCTTTTCAAATAACATAATAGTATCATGGGGTATGCGAAGAAGAATTGAACGTGGTGCCGTAAGGTAGTGTCAATATTTTATTATAATTCATAACTTTAAACAATTCTATCGTAGACAATTTGTCTTTAATGTTAATGATTTATTGTAAAAAAATTTTTAATTATGAATATTATGATGATATTTGTGCCTAAAATTAGATAAACGTACTCGATTAATACATGAAACATGAAAATTATTCAAAAATTGATCAATTGCACCAGAGAAGAGGGTAGATCAAAGCGTTTGTGTTTTTCAAAGCGAGCATTGACAATCTTGAAATCCGTGTAACTCAGAGGCGCACTAAAATAATATGGTCATTCAGCATATCATTCGATTCCTCTCATCGAGATCTAGCGATTGAGCTACATAACGCGTTGGGTTCTGATTTGTGATGAAAATTATTAATTTTAATTAGTTATAAAATTATTAATTTTAAATATCGTTGCACCAATGGTACAGGCTTGTTCTCCTGAAAATTCTGCACAGAACCATCTCCTTGGTACAGAATCAGCATCAAAATAAGATATGAGGCTCCAAAGTCAGCCGATTTCGAGTCAGTCAAAGTTCGACGACGTCTGACGTCGTCGAAATCGAAACTATGGAACAAAGCTCGACGCTATCTTGTGAGGGACCATACAGGCTACCGAAAAGTGGTATAAGTTCAAGGGGTCAAATAATGTGCCATGGACCCCGGAATTTTACTCGATTATTCGGCGACACGCGTGATACATCTCTATTTCCTCCCTGTAATATGTATTTCAATCTCTGAATGAAAGTAAGGAGTGAATGATGCGAGGTGTAGCATATTTTCATGCATTTATCATCAATTCTCTTCCGTCGTTGACTTTCTTATCTTTGACACGAGTCCCTCCCTCCCTGCTTCATAATCCCATATTCTGAGCCATTGAGCGTTTCTCCTGACATTGATTGACATGTGTCAGTTTAGATAAAGCTAGATAGTATTGGTTTATGGCTTACGTATTGGATCTGTTTTCATTCAAAAAAATATCGTCCGACCCTGTTTCAACTGCTCTGAACATGCTACAATTTCACGAAACAATAATTTACCCCTTTCATCAGTTTCTGAAAGTATGTTCACGATATTAATTCTGATATTTTTCCGATGCCTATATCATCTCAATCCGATGTTCTCAATCGATTAATCTTGACTGATTGTCAAAGATCACTAAGATAAGGAACGTAAGTTGTCATGAATGGAACGCTTCTCACGAGAGAAATCATAACAGTTCTCATACCAAGTATACAAGTATTGTAAAAAATTCCGAAGCGTAAGTCCGTATGCCTGCCTTCGTGTTGATGATTCTTTAAAATGCGAATATCACCTTAACGGCAGAAGACTAACAAGTCCTTAACCCAACATGATCTCATCCCCGCAGCTTGAGTGTTGTGAAAGGCCTCATGAACCTTTCACAACTTTTAATGGCTATTGAGCATGGCTCAATAGCCGTTTACAATTATTACCCTTAAAACTTAACCCGGCCTTAAAATTTTAATATCGATTGTAAACATTGAAGTGGACGACACTGATGCTCTGATCCTCAACGTAACAATGAATGGGTTCGTAAGACCGCCCCACAGGGCTTTCGAAAGTGGTTGGTCATTCAGATGATTCGTTAAAACATTCATTCATTATGTTTGTGTTAGATCGCAAGAATATCACAAGGATAGTGCAAGAAACGGGTGTATCACGTCTTTCGCAATGGGAATACGTTTCTCATTGCTATTGCTAGATTTCAAACTTCTTTATATGCTCAAACGAGCGCCAAAACCTAAATTATAATTTTAGAAGAGAAGAAAACTTTTCCACCGAACAATCAATAATCGACTACTTTCTCAGGAACACCACTACATATTCGACATCCCAGCAAGCTCATGTACAAAGGTGAATTTTATGCACAACCTCTGACTAAAATAGACCGAATTAGCCTAAAGTACTTTTACCTTTTTGAACTTCTTTTAGAACTTTTGTTGCCTGGCATCAGGGTAAATTTGGAAAAAATGCTACATTTCGACTGGACATTCTACACCATTAGATAAATGTTTGGATAAATAAATGTGCTACGCGATAAATAAATGTTTAGATTCCATGGCCCCTTCTACTGCCGGGCGAAACAATTACCACTCACCACTCTTCTCAATTTCAAGCTGATCATATTTTTTTTTGTAAAATATTCATTATTGTGAACACGATAAAATCACTTTCTAATAGTCAGTGATAGGGCGGCTTGGGAAGAATATAATGTGACGCATACGGGAAGCGTTATGATAACGGTTTGAATTCAACTATCACGGTTTCACGAATTTCATTGGAAATCGAAGGAGTCTTTACCATCTCAGAGGATTGATCGAAGTGAATTTCAATAAACATTGTACCTTTTCTTTCGTCAGTAAATCGAATGAAAACACGGTCTCTGCAGGGTCAGACTCTCCACTGGAGACTGGATCGAAGTGCGATCTGCTAGATGTGATTCGTCCAACATCAAAGGAATTCTAAGGGATGGACAAGCATTTGCTGACTCGTCAGCTCAACTTAAATGTGCCACGCCGAGTAAGAAGCATACTTCTGAACCAAAATAGACACTTGGCCTTGCAGAATCCACTATTCCTTCCACTACTCCTTCCACTAACACTTCATCAGCTACCATCCCACCAGTGACGTCATCACCTGCAGCAGCTGCAGCAAGGTCGGAAATGAGTGCTGTATGCTACGTCGCTTGCATCCTTCTCCCTCTCATCCACATTCTCTTTGCAATCGTTGCTCTTCGAGTGACGGGAAGGGGATGGCTGCACACAATGTTCATTTGTCTCTTAGACCAAAGATCAGTGAAACCCCTTCAGGATCATGGAGAAGATGCGCGGAGAGGGGGACAACGAGAGCGCCGTCAGCGTTTCCTTCTCCAAAACACGAAGAACACGTCATCTCGCAAGTCCCAGACGACGCGTGAATCAGAGAATGAGAAGGAGCGAAAAGAGAAGACAAGACAAGAAAAGAAATGGGAACGAAAAGTGAACAAGGGCAAAACTGCATGGCCCGGTCACATCAATGCAGTCAGCATTTCGATGTAAGTGCAGATTGAGTAGTTTAGCAGCGTATTTTTTTTAAATTTCTGAATAAACCAGATGTTAGGCCATCGAAGAAGGATCAAATGAAGAAATAACTGAACGATCAGTTATTGTGTTTGCAAAACACATACAAATAGAGATAAATCACATTTGAAAGAATTCTACCCATTGTAGGAAGTGTATTTAAGAATCGATTTTCGATATTCGAAAAAGTGTTCGAAAGTATTCGAAAAAATAGGACATGATCTCTCGTTTGACATTTATGAATCATAAATTATGATTTCTTTTACCGCTTTAATTGGTCAAACTTAGTTCGAAATTTATTCTAGTTCATCCTTTATTCACAGAGGAATATAACAATATTGTCCGAAAATGAATATATACATGAAGAGACAATCATAAATCGATATTGGAAGATTTCTCACTTTAGATTAAATGAAAAAAAATATTATCGTGGATCATTGGGGAGCAGCTCAATGGTTCTGTAGCCAACGCGTGCTTTGATGCTCTCACTGCAGTCACGGTAGAAGGAATCGAACTGAAAGCGAGTATTTTATTATGAAACAATTTACATAGAAAAGATTGGAATCACTAAGATGAATTAAATGAATTTCCAAAGGAATTGCATGTCTATTTTATAAATAGTGGATGTGTTTCTGAAAAAAAAACATGACTCACCTCAAGAGCCTTGATCTCGCTGACCTTCGCGAACGATTGGATAACATGAGTCTGAATACAAAATTGTGCTCAAGATGCTTCTGAGACGGCCTACCTGGAGTTGATCAAGGCCGAACAAGTCGGAGATGAAGAGTTTCTTCGATTTAGTCCATCTCGATTGATACATGATTAAGGTCTCAGCAGCATCGAGTACGAACTGTGAATAGATCTTTGCATAATATGTTTATTTTATCGCTACAGTATCCATAAATATTGCTTGTATACTCCGATAAAATAATGTTTTGCGTTTGCCTTTTATCAGGTTGGTCTGAAAGTCTTTGTATATGGCTTTGTTTTAACACCGCTCGTCACAAGTGCATTCTGGCCTTTCCTCATTACTAGTGATTAACATTCAGTGAAGAACCTTTTATAGTTAACAACTCCCCATCCCCTTCTCTTCAGTCAAGCTCTAGTGGAGCAACGATGTATGTTAGCAGTACCATCTTCATCCGTCATGCTCTGCTTTACCTCTGTCTATCCTACACCACGATGAAGGATTCGGAGACCCTACTGGAGAGTGTTTATGACACACATGTCCCCTCTATCACACCTTCAGGAATAGGATCCATCGCTTCGAAAAATACGACTTTTCCCTCAATGAAGGGGTCGATCTGGGAGACCGATTTTGTTGCATTTTGAGACATTGAAGAAAGCTGTTGGAACAGACCCACTTCAGAGTGCCCGTGAAATTTCTATTGCACTTAGAGCCCACCAAAGCACTGTCAGAGATGACTTGAGATCTGTTCAAATGATATATCGGTAGATTCATATCCCATCGGTAGATTCATATCCCATGATCTGAGCCAAGCCAGCCAAGACAGTCAAGTCGATGATTCCATTACTCTTCTCATTCTCCAAGGTGGGGATCGATGGCTGGAACGGCTCATAACGGGGAATGAGAAGTGGGTCCTCTACGATAACAACCACTGCAGAGCCCAGTCGGTTGGAGAAGGAGAGACCCCGCAGGGTGTCCCGAAACTTGACCTGCACCGCAAGAAAAACAAGGTGGTAATATGGTGGGAAGCGGATGGCGTGATCTAATAGGAACTACTCCCTGAGGGCAAGGAAATTACCGGGGCCAAGTACGTCACATATCTACATAATTTGAAGTTGGAAGTTGATCGTTCACGGCTGAAGGACAAGAAAGTGTGTAATCTGCAACATATCCCCGTCCCCAGGTTTCAAATCAAGTCAAGCAGGAACTGGCTGGATATGGATGGATGGTTCTCCCTCACCCCCCGTATTCTCCTGGCATGGCCACGTCTGATTACTGGCTTTTCGCAGACCTGGCCTTTGTTCTTAGAGATAGGTCGGTCAATTACCGTGGAAGTCTCGAGTATGCTCTCAAGCAATACTTTGATTCGCGCCCAGGCGGGTTCTAAAGGCAGGGGATCCATACATTGCAGGTACGTTGGGTATTGCAGGTATTGACAATAATGAGGACAAGTATAATTGGACGTATGCTTTTTCCTTCCCCAAGAAATAAAGTTTTGAAAATTACACAAAGACTTTCCGACCAACCTAATATTTGTTCACACAATCATGCGTGAAAAAAGCATTAATTCATTTTCCCGAAGCAGGATTAGTTTTTTTTCTGTCCCTTTCCATTATATTTAGAGACCGCAAGGTGGTTGACCGAATTGATTTGGCTGGGATATTTGTGGCTCTAATGTATCCCTGTGAGGCTAAATAAGGTCATACTTTTTACCGTTTGTCGATATCTTATCTCTAACTAGAGTTATGGCCCAAAACTCCTCGAAAGAGTCACAACGGAGAGGAGGTCGAAATCGGGACGAGATCGGAGTGGGCGGAGCCCGCTTTGCCTCATTTTATGTAAATCTCCAAAACTTGGAGCAGAGCTTCGCATCGAGTCTAGCTCGAAAGGGAGAGGAAAGCGAGAGGATGTCAAGAGCGCGCGCTCTCCGGGTGTGAGACCTGTGAGAAAGTGGAGAGGAATCCTCGCCCATTTGCAGTTCAATTAGCGCACGTTCTTGAACCCTTGAAATTCAGCGACTAATCGGAAAATAATCCTAAAATTACGTTCTCGGTGTCAAACGACGCCTAAAATCAGGCGCTATCCATCACACCTTGCCTGAATTAAGAATTATCGTCGGAACCCTTCCATTCCCCTATCATGAACCCTAATTCGGTGATTAAAAGATATTTCTGATTAGATAATGCATGCCAGGCACTATGTCGCTCATAGACACTTGTCAGACGTACACAAAAATATTTTTTCCATATTTTAAGTATTCGCGCTGTCGATTGAAGTGCCAGATTTTGAAGGCACTGTTTCTCCCTCCAAGTGGGCTGAGCTTGTGGTCTCTAATTATATTCTAACCAGGAATGGCCGCGAGGAGTTTGGAGTTTTAGAACGAGACCTAGAGGGATCGAAAGAGAGTCAAATTCTAAGAACTTCTACGTTTATCATATCTGCTGAGGGCCTCTGTGGACGGCTGGGTTGTAGTGGGATTTCAGAACAGCCTGAGAAATTGACGGTTTTGCACCTCTCACCACTATGAGCGCAGACATCCACAGAGGCCCTCAGCAGATATGAAAAACGTAGAAGGTCTTAGAATTTGATCACCTTTCGATCTCGCTAGGTCTCGTTCTAAAATTCCAACCTACTCTCGCTTTCATTCCTTGTAAGTTCGGTTTGCGCACTTACCTTGACGTTGAACTTATCCGCAATTTCGACAATTCTCTCCACATTTTCGTCTGAAATATGAGAATTGTTCAAGTGTAAGCTCAATGTTGAACTCGCCTGTAATTTCCTTCGTCGAAATGTAGATTACGTTCAGAAATTCGATAAAGTTCTAAATACAGCAATTACTCTTCTCTCTCGTTATTCTGCTTCTCGTACCTTATGCTCCACTTCTCCGATCTCCACTTCTGCTTGCCCAGCTTCTTTGAACTTACCGAATAACATCGATTTAAAGACGGGGGAATGCATTGCGAGGATCTGCAGTTTATCGCTCTAATTTGATTTTTAAAATGTAATTTCGGTGCTGTATCATTTTAGAATTGGTCATTTGATAACTCTACAGAGCGTGAAAAATAAGGTACCCCAAATTTATCACTGAGTTCAATAAAGATGAGTTCTAAAATGATACAGCCCCGTAATTTCAATTGGATTTGATATTTCTGGAGGGACCGCTATTGTCTTTGGGTGCATTATGTTTGACCTAAGCCTTGACAACTCACATTTTTCGACACGTGAACCCTGTCTCCTCCGACGAGTAAACACACATCACTAAGATCATCAGCTTGCGAAAAATCGTGCCGTGCATTATTGCTGAAAATTTTATATTATTGTAATAGGTAATTTAACGAGTTTCATTCCGAAGTTAAGAAAGGGATACTCGGCTATTAATTTCATGTTATCATCCATAAACGCACAACGTATGCTATAAAAGACCAGTAATACGAAGAATAACCTTACAAACTCTCCAATAGTGTATATGAGAGACTATCTGAGTGAATGACCATATGCTTGGCACTAGCGAAAAATCGAATTCCTCCAAAATTGGCATGAATGTAGTACTCGGTGAGTGCAGCTCAGACGTGGCCTATTTAGTGTTCTAGATCCCTTGCGGAGGAACAATATACACTTCAGTCCGAAAATTTCAATTTTCGAATTTTGCCATTTCGAAACCGATCTGAACGATTGATATCTCTAAAAATGCGTAATATTCGGATTATCGTGGGTACCAACTTTGATACGAATCAGAGCAATAGTATGCTAGAAAAAATTTTTCTCGAAATATTTTAGAGTTTTTGAATTTTAGCTATTTCAGATGAGTGGGTATTGACCCTTTTTATTCCTTTGTAAGTTACTAGAGTCTCACATCTATTTATTCTGAAATTATGAAAAAAATTAAAAATACGTTTTTTTGAGAAAAGGACAAAAATGTGAAAAATAATCAGTTCTTGTTAAGAGATATTTGAGATATGGTAATTATACCAATTAAGAATTTGAAAGGGTGATTCCACGATATTTTTACTTAAGTTGTAGTCTACTATGAGATAATAGTCATATGATTGGGCTTGGTTAAAAATTTATTGAGATTGCTAAGAGTAAACATGGGTCCAAGCGAGAAGTCGAAACTTGATTTTTTCAAAACTAATTGAATCTCGGAGTTTTTCTGAAGATATTAGTCTAAATAAGTTCAATTTGATGTAAAGTTACTAAATCATGCCTATCTCATCAGTTATCTCGCTAATAAATTTTGTCGACATCATCAATTTTATGATATGAAGCAAATGAAAAAGTGGCTTACAAACAGTGCATCAATCTCTTTTCGTGATATTTCTACTTATGCCGGTGCATAGTACAAAATATGGTAGCTGTTTTTTGTATATGATTTTGTTAAGCTGGATTTCAGAGGCATAAAACGGGGAATTTTCGAGGATATGAAAATGAATTTTCATAATTATCCATACGCAGTTTCTTATCGATTCGATCTGACGTCATTATTCTTAAAACCTCCCCTACACCCACTGCAGCTCAAAGATTTTTGATTTATATTATAAATTCGAAAAAATCGTGATCGGCCAGATGTGACGCAGATAGTTTCGGACTTCGGGAGGATCATGACTGATATATAACAAAAAAAATTAGATGCAGTGGGTCTTTGGGGAATAATGACGTTAGATCGAATCGAAAAGGAACTACGTATGGATAATTCTGAAAAGTATTTTCATATCCTCGAAAATGCCCCTTTTTATGCCTCTGAAATCCAGCTTAACAAAATCATCCACAAAAAAACAGTTACCATGTTTTGTACTATGCACCGGCATAAGTAGAAATATCACGAAAAGAGATTGATGCACTGTTTGTAAGCCACTTTTTCATTTGCTTCATATCATAAAATTGATGCTGTCGACAAAAATTATTAGCGAGATAACTGATGAGATAGACATGATTTAGTAACTTTACATCAAATTGAACTTATTTACATTATTATCTTCAGAAAAAACTCCGATATTCTATTTGTGTTGAAAAAATCAAATTTCCACTTCTCGCTTGAACCCATGTTTACGCTTAATTTAGCAATCTCAATAAATTTTTAACCAAGCCCAATCATATGACTACTATCTGGTAGTAGACTGCAACTTAAGTAAAAATGTCGTGGAATCACCCTTTCAAATTCTTAATTGGTATAATTATCATATCTGAAATATCTCTTAACAAGAACTGATTATTTTTCACATTTTTGTCCTTTTCTCAAAAAACGTATTTTTAATTTTTTTTCATAAATTCAGAATAAATAGATGTGAAACTCTAGTAACTTACAAAGGAATAAAAAGGGTCAATACCCACTCATCTGAAATAGTTAAAATTCAAAAACTCTAAAATATTTCGAGAAAAATTTTTTCTAGCATACCATTGCTCTGATTCGTATCAAAGTTGGTACCCACGATAATCCGAATATTGCCCATTTTTAGAGATATAAATCGTTCAGATCGGTTTCGAAATGGCAAAATTCGAAAATTGAAATTTTCGGACTAAAGTGCATATGAGAAAGTGAAGGGATAGCTCATCTCTCATCTTGAATCCGAATTTTCACATTAGAGCGCTTAAAAATTAAGTTTGAGCCCGCTTCGAGTAGGAATTGATGTGGCAGAAACACGGAATTTGTAAATTACGCACCACTAGAAACTTGTAATGCATAGGAATGGTTCCGACATAGTATTAATTATACTATCACATAGACTTTATATTTCAGATCTGTTAACTGTAGGACCTTTGGTTGTAGAGATTTCGTTGTCAAAACAAAGGCGAAAGTGTACCACAGGGTCAAATCAAATTGAAGCACTGTTAATCAATCTGATATTCACTTAGATACGATTGCACCTGCTCAAAATGTACAAAATATATTGAAAATAAGATAAAAACACTAATAACACTGTATGAGAGTGAGTTAGTTGTTTTGCTATTGAACGTTGTTGGTTTGAACGATCGGGAAATCTGCACTTCGGAATTTTGCGAGACCCAGGAAACATCATTGGGGATCGAATTTTTCCGCAAAAAAAGTGGCCTTAGGGTACTTTTTCATGACGATTTTAATGCGCCTAATTGAAAAACTACAGCCCCCAAAAAAATTTTCAGGGCGGCAATTTTTAGACATTTTTTTTATTTCAAACGTTCACAACTTTTTTCAAAGATGAGCTATCCCTTCACTTTCAACAGTAAAAATGCTTATCTCGTCGAGATCGTTCAGAATTACTATATATGTATGGGGTTTGGATGAGCCGTTCAAAAGATTCAAAAACTGACCACCCAGGTAGGGCAAAATACACGAAATGAAGGGTCAGAGATACGGCTTCCTAAGGTCGATTTTTGAACTCTACGTGAAAAGTTACCCCTAGGGAGATCTTAAAATCAGAACTTTATTTTTCACTGTACGGCTTATAGGTTGAATTGCTCAATTCTCTCAGATAGTCACTCATATTGTTCATCCGCAAGGGATCTAGAACACTAAATAGGCCACGTCTGAGCTATACTCACCCAGTATTACATGCATGCCAATTTTGGAGGAATTCGATTTTTCGCTAGTGCCAAGCATCTACGCAAAAATGTTCACTCACTCAGATAGTCTCTCATATATTGGTGTGTCCGGAAAATTCGTATAATGCTTCGGAAAAAAGTCAGTTCGCGATCAAATGCAGTGATTGCGCAATCTGTTTGTCAACAATGTGTTGCATTATTCTGACGTTGAGTAGTGAGAGGATTTAATCAGTCTCCTAGTTGCTACATTGATTCTTGTGATGGACTCCCATCTCTACCTCCGAGCAGTTTTACTTCATTACTACCGTCTTGGCCGATCCGTGAAGGAGGCCCACTCTGCCGTGGCCCAGTCGGAAGGAGCTGACGCCCACTCCATACCCTTCTGCTATAAGTGGTTCTCCCGCTTCAAGAAAGGGGTTTGGCCTCGATGATCAACCCCGCTCTGGATGCCCTCCCTCCCTCGATCAGCCTCTCGTTCTCCGCACACTGAAGCGCAAGCCCATGGCCAGTGTGAGTGAGTTGAAGAAGGATATTGGTACTCCCAGATCAACGGTGTCCGATATCCTCCATCGATCTGGGAAGAAGCCGAAACTCCCACAAGTGATTCCCCATGACCTCTCCCCCGAACAGCTGAAAAATCGTGTTCAAGTCTGTCGGGAATTACTCCATCGTAGATCCAATCTTCGATGGGTCAATTCCATCATCGCTACAGATGAGAAGTGGATCACGTACGATAACCCTATGAGGAGACTGCAATGGGTGGATGCAGATGAGAAGCCCACGCCCGTCCCGAACAAGGAAGAGCACGGAAAGAAGGAACTCCTCTGCTTCTTCTTCTCAGTGCTCGGTCCCATCTACTGGGAGATCCTCGCCCCTGGCACCAGCATCAATGCCGACCTCTTCTCTGAACAACTGCAAGATGTCGCGATCAGAGTCCCTCCCAAACTCCTGAACCAGGGCAAAATTCTTCTTCTGATGGACACTGCTCGCCCACATCGAGCGAAGATGACCCAGAAGAAAATGGACGAGCTGAAGATCGAGAGGATTCCCCATCCACCGTATTCCCCGGATCTCTCCCCATGCGACTACCACTGCTTCCGCTCTCTCTCTGGCTTCTGCAAAGGAAAGAAGTTCAAGAATCGAGATGAAGTTGTGAGGGCTTTCGTGAACTGGGCGGTCTCGAAGAAACCCGCTTTCTGGAAGAGAGGAATCGAGACCCTGCCCAATCGCTGGAGGGAGGTAGTGAGAAAGAAGGGGGCATACATTGGTCACTGAGAATTGTAAAGCATTGAATAAAAAATAAAAACAAAAAATTATACGAACTTTCCGGACACCCCAATATTTGCTTACCGAACTCCGAAGGATTTCACTATCTTGATGTGTGCTTCCAATGTAAACTTTCCTGCGTCGACGAATCCCTGTTAACCAAAGTTTTCCCTTCTTCTATTACTTTCTCTTTTACCTCAGCTACATTGCGCAAATCAGTCCAGTTCCCCAAGACGCATCCCCATATTATTTTATTATTCGAGAACGGTTTGCACAGCTGAACAGTTTTGTATATTTACTTCTCATAAACATGAATACCTTCATCATTCGATTGTTGTCGATGTTGAGCTTATTAACTAAGGTAAGAGAGCATAGATGTTGGCACTCCCATGTACCATGGGTGTCTTCATTTGCACATTCGATTGACACCACTAATGACTTCACATTTAATGTTCGAGCTGAATGCTCAGTCCCAATGCCGATGCTCCTAAGATTGACAGAAAAAATCTAGCAAGGGAGCAGAAAACACACCATTTGAGTCCTCCAACTTCTATCTCTTGAGATTTGTAGAAATACCCTTCATTTGCGATTTTTCCCAGCTCGACTTCGCAGAGAATTGTGTTAATGCTTTTCTGCATCGCTGGTTGTAAATAATATTGAATTACTTCTCAGAAATCAATGGACGATGTGGAAACACGTTGACTCCATATAGCAAAGAATAGCACAGAGACAGAAAAAATGAAACAAATAAATTGAAAATAGGAAATACGAGGAGAGAGGAGCGTCCTCACAGTAGACAAGTTTGCAAATGAATTATGTTAGTTGTCTGATGAAGAGGCGCGTGGGGGCAATGGGACTCGTACGTTTTCGCGCCATCAAATTCAAATTTTTTATTCCATCCATTCAGAGTGCATAGGAGGTATGGGATTATCCTTGATGTAGTTGATGGAAGTTACATCGCTCCTGGCGATTCGTTGTGTGGGGGTCGAGGCAGTAGGGGTGGTTTAAGATACTAGATACGTATTACTGAAGGGGGGAGGTCTTTTTGGGTGAGGGAAACTACGTGGGCACGGAATTTATGTGCGGGGGAAGATACAATATCATAAGGTAGGTTATTCCAAACATTAATAGTTCTACTTACAACAGTGGAATGAGTGCTTTTAATTAGATAGGGAATCGAAATCCGTAAGGGGTGTGCTGAGCGAAGGTTATGAGAGATCGGCGAAACTCGAAATAAGAATGAATTATCTAATTTATAACTTCCATGAACACAGTTGTGGAGAAATAGTAAGTCTGTGATGATCCGTTTGCGCTCTAAAGTTGATATCCCGAGATATTTTAATCTGTCATAGTATGTAGTGGTGGCATCGAGTTCGCATCTTCTAAATATTCTACGGGAAAAGTTTCTTTGCAATGACTCAAGCGTGGTATTGCCCAAATCGTACTTTGAACGCGCCCTTAAAGGTCCATAATGCATAACAGAGCACTTAGTTTCTGACAGATTCATGTTCCACCGCGTAGCCCAAGATGCTATGTCATCGACAGTTGTAAAAGGGTAGAAAATTTTGGAACTTCAGCGAAGATTTTCAGATCATCAGCATAGATACCGTACTTAATCTCAGATGGAATTACATCGCGCAAGTCGTTAATGAAGAGATTAAATAGTAGAGGGCCGAGAAAGATAATCTCTGAACCATGATACTAGATTGTTAGAAAAACCTAAATTACTAAGCTTATGGAGAAGCAATCTATGATCAATAGAGTCGAAAGCTTTCTTGAAATCGAAGTATATTGCATCATAAGATTTTCTCGTGGATATAAGAGATACATAAAAGGAATGAGTTTCTGTCAATTGGGTAGTGGTGGATCTAAATTGGCGAAAGCCAGCTTGGTGAGGGTCAAGCTTAGAATTATTTTCAAGAAACTCTACCATTTCTTTGATTAGAATTTTTTCAAAAATTTTTGAGGCGCTGCAAGTGAGAGAAATAGGGCGAAAGTTAGAAATGAGATTATTAGTCGCTTTAGGTATGGGCTTAACGATTGTTTTTTTCCAAATCTCAGGTACTTTCTGAGTAATTAAGCTTTTATTGAAAATGATGCTAAGGGGGGAGAAGATGGATAATCTACATTTGGAATATACTAAGTTTGGGATTCCATCCGGAGAGAAATTATTTTTAGGCGTAATATCACGAAGTACACAAAGTATGTCGGCAATTGTGATACCGTTAATTTCACAAGAGGGACCTTTATTCGTGATTGTTGGAAGACGAGAGATTTGTGGTACGGTAGAAACGGACGCGAAATATTCATTAAACGCTTGCGCTCTTTGAGAATCCTCCACTATGGTGTTTCCGCTAAGATCAATGATACCAGGAGTTGAAACCTTAGGCGAATTTAGTCTTTCTTTACATAATGTCCAATATTTACGAACATTACAGCTATTGACGAGACGGTTTTCGTTTTCACACTTGAATTTCCGCAATTCCTTATCAAATCGCGATTTGAGCTTCTTAGCTTGGGCACTATTAGGCGCTATTGCGAAATATCGATTACACGTGCTGTGTAATATTTTAAAGGGATCCGGACATCAAAAATCAAGTGTGCCTTAAATTGCGTCTCATCGACCCCTTAGTTGAATGCAATAAACTAAAAAAATTAAAAAAAATTATTTTAACAATAAAAATAAATAATTAAATATATAGTGTATTACTGTGGTAGCGTGTAAATTCGACGTTTCAAAAAATTCAAAAAATATATATTAAAATTACTGTATTGGAAGCATCTTGATTATCGGTTTTCAGACAGGCTGCTTGGCCGTCTTCTTCGGCAGTTTCTTTGCTTTCTTTTTATTTTTTCGGTTATTCATGTTGTATTTCACTGTTTTATGGCCTGATTTGTATTAGAAAAGAGCTCGGTCATGTATAATGCGGTTAGTGAAGTAATCTGCCCCTATTGAATAGCGAACGAGCGTTTTCTGATTGCTTCATAGTTCTTCTAATCGCACTGTTATTGCTTGCATTTGCTATCAGTACATGGCTATGGTTCGCTGCTCCGCTTACCCGCTACGATTCCACGTATTCCGGACAATTCGCGACGTTGCCGCGATGGGAAGGGAATGGTTAGTGCGCCCGAACATTCGCGAGGATGAGTTCAAGTTACTCGAAGAGTATGCTAACGACGAGTCAACCAGAGCGGTAGCGAAAATTGCTCTCAACCCCGACTTCGTAAGGAGAAACTACCTGAACCGTCAGCCATATTGTATT
This sequence comes from Pristionchus mayeri, assembly GCA_036245805.1. Classification (NCBI taxonomy): domain Eukaryota; kingdom Metazoa; phylum Nematoda; class Chromadorea; order Rhabditida; family Neodiplogasteridae; genus Pristionchus; species Pristionchus mayeri. The sequence continues at coordinate 20,156,268 of BTRK01000006.1, forward strand.
TCGCTTATTAGACTTACTTTCGTCGTTAGAAGGGCCTTTAGGTTGTATAATCCAATTCTGAATCGATATAAAACCCTTTGCTCCACTACGCATTTTTAGCATTGTAAGAAGGGGGGAGGGGAGACTCTAGAAGGAGGGCTGTGTACAGGCACTGGACAACACTAATTACTTCCAAAATACATAACAATCGTATGCATATGCCCTGAGGAGGTAATCTGAATAATATACAAGCCCCGAGGAGGCAATAATACACGCATAAAGATACATGACTGATTAACATTCCAGCCCGAGCCAGCTCCTACGGTAGAAGCGATGGCAGATGTAATATCTGATCTACTTCTCCCATCGCCTTGTCGGACTCAGTCGGGAATATCTGGAGTACGTACAATAATATCATTCGAAACATTTATTCAATTATGAAAACAAGAAACTTGAACGATGGAGAAAGATCAAACCACAAAACAGTGAAACATTTCAAGCAAATAATATCGGGTCGACGCCGAACATGGATTGACCGTTGTCGATCTCGTACTCGAGCATCTTCTCGCAGTCCTCCAGACCGCCGGGGAAGACCTGATATCGATCGATAAATATGGCGTACTGTAGCCAATCGTTAACCAGTTCATTCCTTGACCTACCTTGATGCCGTCCCAGTGAGTCGTCTCCATGAGCAGACTCGGGTCCCAGTCGAGCATCGGCCCAATCAGTCGGCTCAATGCGATCAGCGTCCAGCGCGTCCAGTACATCACGCAGCAGGCGTTCGAACACAGGCGCGACTGCAATCGAGAACCATGTATACTACGGTAGTTACGTGGGGAAGGAAGATCAGTTCCCCGGGTCACAATCCTAACTCACTTTTCTAGAAGCTTACAGAGCCCCACCCCCTCGTCCCCCCCCCTCCACCTTTAGAGGCGTGGCCGAGTACCTAAACTTCAGCAGCCGAAATCCAAACCTAAGAAGTGTCAGGAGATGCCCAAGCAATTTATGCCAGGCCTTAAGTAGCCTTATCACGAGAAAGGGGTGGAAGGGGCGGGGTTTGGTAAACTTCTAGGAAAGTGCCCTCACCGGATATTAGTAGGAGATCCGAAGCACGGGCTCGACGATGTGCACCGACACCTTGTCGATCATTGACTTGGTCATCTGAAGGGATAATATTTATCCTTTTCACAACGTGCAGATCCCAAATAAAAAAAGCACTTTGTAATGATCCTTCTTTACACCTACCGTACCTTGTCGGGGAGTGGTCGGTAGAGGGCTGCGGCGATGAGATGTGATCCCTTTCTGCGGCTTCTTGCCAGCCATCTGATTCGATATTACGGTAAGACGAGATGGTGTGCTATCGAAAACTGATCCAATTCGAGACCAACCTCGCTTCGCAGCTCCTTCAGCGGTGTTTGCAGTTGCGCTTGGTGCGTGAAGGTGCGCGCAGTGATGTAGCTGTGGCTACCGGGCACTCTGCAATATACGGTAAATAACCAAGCCGGAAACTGCTTGTAGATGACATGGAGCAGTTGACAGTTTTCAATTTGCAGTTCGATCCCGCCGTTAAAATTACATATTCTATCAGCATTAAATTAAATAAGGTAAAAATATAAACGCGCCTTTTCCTCGAGCGAGCGGATGTCCGCTATCGTAATACGATCCAGTCGTCCATCCAACAGAACACCTGCAATTTGTGCAATTAGTCCATCCCCTTTTCCAGAGCGAGCAGCCGTGAATGGATAATGAATGTACATTAACAAGACGTAATCGTAATGGAGTCGTAATGGAGGCCTAATCGTAAATCAATATTCGAAAATGCCACGTGTCCTTCGTAAAGTGATCGCTCGTCCCACCACTTTCATGTTTCAACGAACACTCATAAACGAACCGTCCGAAACGCGAACCTCGCTGTGGAACTTGGATAACAGCCGGAGTACTGTTTGTGGGAGACGCTCTCGACCATCTGCTGGAAGCCGAACCACTTGAAGTGCACGGCCACCAGCTTGTAGGCGCACATCACCTGACATTCGATATTTAAATAATTTAATTATAAACATTTTAAATCTTCTGGAGAATCACAAATTGGCTTGGCAACTTTTAGAATTCGTGAAGGACCATCACAATCAAAAATTCAGATTCACTAGGCCGATCTGAGCGTCAAAAGTAGATATAATATGCGAAGCTTCGACAAACAGACCAGATGCTTGCTATTTATCTAGTTGCCCTCGACCGGTTCGGCTCCGAGATTCTATTTATGATACCAGTTTCATCAATAATAACGCTAGCTACTTTTTAGTTTCAAGGAAATGATATAGCGAATCCCGCTATTCAAAGTAAAGTCACTTACCGGCTCCGTTCCGTTCCTCCAGTCATTGACGAGCAGTCCTCTGTCCGTCTTCTTCGACTGGTACAGGGAGGGGGAGGTCTCCGGCTTGACGTCTACCGCCACCAGGAACTCCTTGTCGTTAGTGATGTCGATGTAGACTACCTCCCGCTTCGCCAGCTCCTCCTTCGAGAGGTTGTGCGCCTGTATTTTAAATAATTAAATATTATTTTAAACACTGACAAATAATGAAACGTCAAAACAGGTTGATCCCAAGAGCATATTTTCGAATTTAACAATTAATTTACTAGTAATCGTTAATGTACGTGTCATTCAGTATCACGAGTGTAAGGTTGTGGGAAACTAAAGAACCGCGCTCTCAAGAGATGGAAGTACGACACAGAAGGCGTCTTTGCAACTCTCATGTGACTTCAGTAATATTATATTCTACTTTCGATGCTATTTGTTTTTAGTTATTGGTAACTAGTAAACGATAATGTATCAAGCAGAGATATTACTCGTGGGTGGGTATCGTGTGAGAACTACAAGCGAAACATCACTCTAGTAACGCAGTCTAGTTTCCTCAAATTCTCACTCACATTCTCGGTCGTCCCCCGGTAGGACAGGTGGATGGTCTCGACCTTGAGGAGGAAGTTGTCCTTCATGTAGTCGGGGGTTCCAGGCCTCCTCGTGGATCGCCAGCGACTTGGGCGCGATATTGCGGATCAGCGTCGGGACCTAAAACAATTCAAACTTATTTATTTACCGATTAAATTTTAATAATCAATGGCTCATTAGCACTGGCCTTCGACTGGAGGTGGTAGATCTTGTGCGTGTACTGGCCGCGGTCGTACGAGCCGTTGAAGAGTGCGTGGTTCGCGAACGGCTCGCTTTCAGCACCTGCAACACGGGATCTATAATTGGTTGGAAGCTCATGCCTGGTGTCGTGAGAAGCCCAAAAAGCAACGCTGGCGCGTAATTACATGGCGTGAGCGCGAGAAATGCGTATATGGGAAGCAGTGGTCGAAATACCAAGTCTGGAAAACGGGAAACGCGGGTGAGTTTCTCTATTTCTCACTTATCCGCAACACAAAATGTAGCAAAATTATACCGTTTGGGACTAGTAAAGGAATAGTAAGAGGGAAACGAACCTCAACTCCCTCTCCGCCAGTTTCGGCCTTGCTCGCCTCGGCCACGGAATACAATTGGCCGACTTGATACTCCTCTACGGTCAGCGGAAGGACGATACGACTGGAACGGTTACATAAGTGTAAAAAAATATTAAGAAAAATGACAAAACAATGGTGGAAAACCTACTATTCCTTGACGATCATTCTCCTTGCTTCTACGTTCTACTCTGCTGACGACGAACGGACCGGCAGCGAACCGCTGAAACGGAGCGAATGAGTGGATGGCTCGAAATTAAACGAGGATTCAAAACAAGACAAAGGAGGGATTGAAGGGGGACTATATTAGTATTGATGTTATTGATGAAAAGCATTGATATATCGCGAAGATGGTGAGAAACAATGTCATTGGGTGGAAAAGGCGATTCAGTGAGTTCCTTCCAACACAGTGCGAACGAGCACCGCAGATAAGAACTTGAGTCGGTAATTCAACGCACGAATAATTGAATGCACATGCGAGAAGTGGTTACATAGCGGGTTGAGTCAGCAGTATATAAATTACAAGTTGCTCGCAAGCCGAGCGAAACAAAAGAAACTCGAAAACCAGCTAGCAAACTAGGCACCATAAGTTAAACAAGGTGTGTTCCTGCCTAAATTCATAGTGAGAAAGGTGAATAGGGTGATTCTCCCACGGAATATAACCAGATTTGACAAGAAACAACGAAAATATGAGTTGAAAACGCGAAAAAATGCGAGGGAAAATTTATCCCAAGAACCGGGCCAAGAACCGGCAAATGTCAAAAAAGTGTGGGAAACCTCACCAAGGCTCACGCGACGGCTCAAAATGTTGAATTATTTTCATCGCAAATTTACTACACTCATATATTTTTTAAATTTTTATTTTTTTCTTCGAAATAATATGTTTTCAAAAGTAGATTTCAGTAAAAAGAAAGCAAAAAATTTAAAAATATAAATTTTCAGGCTCCCGGATCCCGATCCCTTTGGTGATCTATATGCAACTGCTAGCCTTATTGGAATTTTAGAAGAGGGAATATGAATTTCTACGACTGCGCATTCTAAAGAGAGTGAGGTGAACGAAGAAACTAGAATAGGTTTCATCGAAGAATGTATTAGGAGAGCTACTCCGCCACCACGAGATTGATCAACAGATATGGCTCTATCTCTACGAAAACAGAAGTAGTTTGGGTTTCTGCCTATTATCAAAGCATCAGGATCATCAGAATCAAGCCAAGTCTCAGTAATGCACAAAATACTATGTTCATGGGAATTTAGAATCAAAGAAATTGTATCAAGTTTGTTTCTAACCGATCTCGCATTGAAAGAAAGTATGGATACATTATGGTGGGAACAATTTGACCTACTGGTGGAACTCGAGGGGACCAACTGCCTCTGTCTCATTTGTGGCCAGCTCCGACGGGTGTACTCGCTGCTGCTGCATTGATCGAGGAGTTGACGTTGCACCAAAATTCCCTCTGGGTATTCTGCCACTTCGAATATTCTTAAATCTCGTGCCGTGTCCTGCACACAAATTAATATATTTTTGTCGTATATTTCTTTGTAGAACGACTCAGTATTACTCAACTGCTGTGCACACACTCGTGCCTGACGATCTCGTGGTTCGTCCAGTAGCCTAAGGCATCTTGGCGTGCTCCTCAAGTGAGTCTCTCCATCGTGCAGATCTCCCTGGTCGATGAATATGTTCGGGAGAGGGGAACCTCTGAGTGACCCTCGTTGGGCCTACTATCGTAGCCTCGCCCTCTCAGTGCATAAAAGACAGTGTCATCAAATCTCGAAGTACTCTGGACGTCTCAAGGAATCCTAGGAACGCCCCGAACTCCCCCGTTACAGTAAAAAATCAGTAACAACTTAATTTTCTGTGATTCACAAGATATCTCCTTCCTTCTCGCATCTTGATTTCCCCACACTACGACTTCGCTCTCGCTTTCGCTGAATGAGAAAGGATGAATCAGAGATCTGATAGTGAATAACACCCCTACGGACTATAAGAAGGGGATTCAGGTGTAAGCGAAATCAAGCAGAAAATACACTCCGAGGATAGTAAACTTGGAGTGAATATAGTAGTTATGGAAGAAATCAATATTCACACAGTGTTGAATTGCTACTTGTACATAAAAATTTACTCAAGTTATTTTCACGAATTGAACAAACAACTTTATTTATCGCTTGAAACATACAATGTAATGGGGAAGGCGTAATTCACGTGGAAGTCACGTTGAGTAATCCTCATTTAATCCATAGACCTTGGCGCACTTGCGTGCATCTCCATTTAACATTGCGTTGCGAGGAGACCTGTAGTAGTAGCCAGGGAGCACATCGATTGTCTGAAGCACTGATTTCTTGACAACCATGAGGTATTAAAATAAAATGACCATAATCTGGCTCATATTCTAAAGAAGATATTATGGGCAGCGAATAAATTGTTTTAATAAAGTATTGTTTTGATCCTTATTTTGTGAGCAAGAATAAACTTAAATGACTGCCTCTCTGAGTTTACGTCAATCTCAATGACTCTTGTGGATTTTCACGAATGATTTCTTATGGGCATTGTTCAGAGTAAAAGTGTATTTGAGTATCATACAGACTGTTCATCGAATCACGCATCCCCGATAGGAACAGTGTTCAATTTGAATCAGCCCACCAAACAATCATTGCAAAAAAGATCATGAATGACGATCGTGCAAAAAAGATCGTGAATGACGTTGAATGAGAACTGAAGATGATCATTCTAAGGACCGATTGAACATCTTCATGACATTCTGTTCCCCTGTTGCGTTTAAAGTTGAAGTATATAAGCAAGATAATGAAAACGACCACCTGTGAGAAGAAGGAAGACGAGAAATGAAAGAGAAAAGTGCAAAAAATCTAAAATCCTAATCTCTAATTTGATTTTGCCAGTTCATCCGCATTGTGCATGTAAATAGTGAAAGCATGTTTCTGTGAACACGATGATAAAATATATGCAGTAAAGGATTCCAGGAACAATTCGGATTGCCAGAGAAGTGTGAAGGAGATAAATTCGAGTTGCGCGGAAGAGACATGAATATTTCTATCGAATATTTTCAAAATCTGAATGTAAACCAGTACTTTATCGCACTCGTTCTCTCCCGGGCTCTGATCTACTTTCCTTTCTTTTTTTTCGAGTTCTTCTCTTTCGATTCTTCAGTCTTTAGTGGCACCGGAGTGATTCCGCCCTTCTTCTTCGCTATAGGAGATGGTTTCGGCGAGGGGCTCGGAGACGGTGTTTTCTCAGTTTTTCTAGTTTTTCTCAAAGAGCGGGAAAAATAAATACTATCGCATACCATTTTCTCCACATGTGATTGGGTTGTCTCAACGCACCGAGGCGGTGTTCTCTTGATCAAAATCTTGGCATCTCGCCAATTCTTCGGCCCAGGCGACGGAGTTGTGGTCGGAATGGATTTGGTGGGTGTTTGCTGATAAAGATAGATTAATATATTATTTTTATATTTCAGAAATAGATTTTTAAAATATAATTTCAGCTTACCTTACATCCTTTCTTCTCAGGACTCAGTCGAATCAACTGAAGGGGAGTAGTGGGAGTGGCAACTGGTTTCCTGAGAGAGGGAAGTCAATTGTTCCTCTTTGTGTATATCTTTCACTTCTCAATCTTCTCCTTCTTCTTTCCGGAGGCCTGTTTCACTTTCAGAGCATGGTTAGACTCCGAGGCGTAACTCCCGATAGATTCTGAATGGCTTTTAAAAATCTGATGCAATATTGTGAGCGCTAAATTACCCATTTTGCTCAGGTCTATGTAGGGACTAGTGTCGGTTTTGGTGATTCCCGTCTTCGAAATGAGATTGAGATCAATTTCTCGGCTTAAGATTGGTTGATTTTAGCGTTTTTTTAAATTGAAGTGTTGTTGAAAAGTACCTTATAATGAATGCGAAAAATCATTTACCCAGTTTTAACATCAGACCCTGAGTCTTTTGCTGTTGCGTCCGCTTTTTCGGCAACAGTCGAGTCCGATTCTGAAATGCAATTAATCCAAAAAAAGTTAAGAAGTTAAGATCACAAAAAGTGTTTTAAAAAGTTTAAAAAGTTATAATGTTACCTGGCAGTGTAGGAAGCGACAAATAAGTATTCTTGGGCTGTGCCTTCTCAACTCTTCCCGTATCCTTCTTCTCATTTCCTTTCACCTTCTTCTTAGGAGTTACTTCCTTCGCAGTAGAGCACAGAGGAGAAAGTGCTTCGCACATCGTATGAGGAGAGGGCGAGTGAGCCACATTTTCGGTTGCTTTTAAGAAAATCGCTGATTTATTCGTTACCCAATTTTGCAATCATTCAACGAAGGTTAACTACGTTTGCTATAAAATACAAATTATTACCAGCAGAATCCACTGGGATCACGTGAGGAGGAGAGGCATGATTACGTTGGAAGTACGCGATGATTCGAGCAAGGATACGTAATAAAATCTGTAACAAAACGTCTTTTAAATTCAATATTTCAATAAAAATTATCAGAAAGAAGGAAATAAATCGAACGTTTTTCTTATTCGGCTCTTCACCCATCGCACTGTCTTGCTTACGAGTGAGGGATAGGTCCTACTCCTCCTTTTATACCCATCCTGTGTGACACATTTTTTTCAATCAGACCGATTCAATCTAAAAATCGGATCACCAATCCCATTAGCATATCGTATGAACAATAACGCGATCATTTGCATCGAAAGTGGGAACAACACGTTCATTAGCATTCAAAGTGGGAACAATACGAGAGTAATGGCTCGTCATCATTCTGTTCCTCCCCTCACTCGCTCCTCTTCCTCTCATCGCGGGCGGTTGACTATGCTCCTCCTCTTCCTTCTTCTCCTCCTTTCGACGGATGGACACGCGGAGATTTCGACTGAACTCAACTGTGAGGCCAATGTGAGTGGCCCTTCCCCCCTCCTCTCCATCTTCTCCCTCATTCAGCTCTACTTCTTCGTCATCAACTGCACGGATGATCGCGTGGCAAACAACATGGGTACCAATGTACGTTTCCCTGCTGTAGAACACATCTGGAGGAACACTAGGCACACACTTTCCACTCTGATGGACGTGCACTGCAAGACTTGTCAAGGGTTCTTTGATTCCCTCGTCTTGCAATAAATTCCGACCAATCCACAGGATTGTGGAGAAGACAAATCGATAGTTGCAGATCACGGGGCGAGTTCTGATGTCAATGGACGAGCAAGATGTATACTGCGAGGATAGAACGGACACCCTGCAGATGGTCGTTGAGATCGAGTACGGTAGAATACAGTAGACTGGTGGACGGATGACTGATTGACCGGTAGATTGATTGATTAATTGAGATTACGGTATACTGGTGATTTATTGATGGAAGATTACGGTAGAGTCGGGATTGATTGATGGAGATTACTGTAGACTGGCCATTTGATTGATGTAGATTACGGTAAGCTGGCGATTGTTGAAGACTACGGTGGACTGGCGATTGATGATGGTTACGGTAAAACGAAAATATTGGAAATTGGTGAAGGCTACAGTAGATCAGGGAAGCGAGCGGAAAAGTGCGTTAGAGTTGATATTGTTAAGCCTAAATTTGTGATTATTGTGCTCTAAAATTGTCAATTTGCTGTTGTTTATTGAGATGTTTAAAAAAACACATGTTTAAAAAATGTTTTAAAAAAGCTTTTTTTTTCCTTTCAGTGCTGTGAGCGGGCATCGTTTTGACTTCCGAGTCTTCTTTCGTCAACCATCCGAGCTGAATTTCACTGACAATGGGGGCGTTTCTCTATTGGACATCATTCCATCTCAAGCAACCATGAGATTGGGCGGAGATCGAGGTCAATGAATGAGCACTTGATGTTTGAATTACACTGATATTTCAGTGCTTACCCTCTCTGATCACACAACTCATGGAAGTGGAGACGGAGTGACTGCCGACTCCACCAGTTATCGATTCACCATGGAAGCTAATCAGGTGGGATACTGTAGGACTTGAGAAGGATCAGCGGGGGAGATTCCTCTCATTATGCTCCATTTAATCACCAAATATTCTTTGCTCTTTCCAGAGTCTCATTCACAGTTTCTCCGAGCTGAAATGGTGGCTAATTCGAACGAGTGAAGGGGTAGGTAGAGAGGTCAAAGATCACGACTTCCTTATTTCTTTCAGGGATCTGCCAGTGTGCTGTCCGTCATTGACGCGCGGCACCTACGGCGAAGATTCAGAGAGAGTACGAAATCATATTAATGAATTCGGAATAAATCCTCCCTTAAGAGTTCTCCGACATGCCCTGCAACCCCTCCGACCACAAGGATTTCTGCAGTGGAGCAGCTGCCGGAGAATCGTGCGACAAGGCGAATTTCTATTTACATAAATCAAAAATAATATGTTGATTTAGGTGGAATCCATTCACAATACGAGCAACTGCAATAGACGACTGTGGTGCGATGCAATATTTTATTTAAATCGTTTAAATAAATCAACTCAGGTTCACTGACGGGTTCGACGACGCTTGGGAAGAGGTGAAGGGCGTTGGCTGCAAGGAGGGCATGTGGGAAATTGGGTGAGTTTGAAGGAAACTTTGACACTTCTTCGGTTTCTGGCCACCACCCACTCATTTACCATCCCCATTGAAGAGTTTAGAGGCCGAAAATCATGTAGGAATGCTTAGGAATGAGTGGGCTAGATGAGGGAGACGGGGGAGGGCGGGCCAAATATCGAAGACGTGCCAAACTTTCCCCCCTTATCTTTCCGTTTTGCAGCTGGAGCGAAAGCAAATCAGGAAACGCCAAGTCAAGCAGCTTCGCTTCCACCAATATGTACTGCTACAATGGATGGAAGTGCGACCCGGCCAGCCTCGTCGACTACTGCGCCACGACTGCTGCTGCCATGGACGAGTGCTTCAAGGTCCGCAACTATCAGCAACTATTTGATCTTTGAACTCTTCCCAGATGGAATTCACTGCCAACGGCGTCAATTGCCCCTAGAGCATAATGTGGTGCGCAGACCATAGTTTTTCGTGAAATAATTAACTGTTAATTAGGTACTCCAATCCGGTGGACAATTTGTGGTGGCAGGTGATTACCAAGGACTTCACTTGCAACAACGGTTTCTGGGAAATGTGGTTAGTTGCAAATTGTCGGCTCCTGGAAGAGCGCTGCTTCACAGGCGGTATATTCCGTCGAAGCCGACGGATACCGAGTTCTGGAGGAGGTCCTCGTCTGGTCGACTCTTCTGCTATGACTCAGTGCACGCCTGCGATCCCTTCGGATTCGTCGACCACTGCACTACAGATGAAGCCAGTGGAGAACCCTGCCAGAAGGTTCGAAACGAAGCTATCGAAGAAAGCGAATTATTCAATGATTCAGGTTGAAATTTTCCACAATCGCACCACCACGTGCAACTCCACCTTGTGGTGGGTCTCTGGATTTCGATCCAAAGTGAAAAGAACGGTTCAGGTACTCAAAAGGTGTGGGCGAAAAGTGGCGAAAAATAAATGCGTCGACGATTGTCGAAGATGAAGCAAAACCAATCCAATTCCGATGCCACTCAGGGAAATGGGAATTTTCGTAAGTCGCAAATCCCTCTTTCCTATTCAAAAGTGCGCATTCCAGCTTCGAAAATTCGCTGAAATCACTGAAAAGGGATAATTTATATAAGACGACGACGGGTCGAATCTTCTGCTACAACTCGGACAACGTGTGCAATCGATCGCAACTCGTCGATTACTGCAAGAAAGCAGGAGGCAGGGAGAATTGCGATCAGGTAGATCAACTGAGTCGGAAGACCAATATTGATTATCTTAGCTGGCCATCTCTCACAATGGCACCAGTAATTGCAGCAGCCGCTTGTGGTGAGCACATTTTAATAAATAGCTTTTTAAAAATAAAACTTTGTAAGGTACTCGGACCCGTCCGATGGCAAGTGGATGTGGGTGCAGGAATTCAAGTGTGAAGATGGAGAGTGGAAATTCTCGTGAGTTCGCACCTCAAAATCTGAAGTGATCTCCTCAGATTTTCCTCACTATGTGTTCTCATCACTTTTTACCTCTGCAGACGCTGGGGCGATGAGTGGGTGCCTATCTCTGCTTCGGCTCAAATCGGCGTCTCGAAGTGCTCGCTGCTGTGTTCGGAAGAACGACCATTCTGCGAAGTGGATCAAGCAGAAGCAGAGCAGTACACATGTTGGACGAATTTCGAATGCATTTGTGGTAAACAATGATGGCTCTTCAGTGCCGATGATTCTTCTCGGCGTCTACTGCGGCATCTTGACCATCGTTCTCATCGTATTGGTAAAAAAATATTCAATTAATCGAATAAAATATTATGTTCTGTTCGGAATCCTCTTTTGCAAGATGGACAACTGCAAAGGACAGAGCAAGTGGGTTAATGGCTTTATTTATTATTTAATAATTGAAATAAATTCAATAATTGTAGGTTCAAGATCATCCGCATCAAGGGCACTCGCGAGCCTTCCCCTCGAATGGGCACCCGAGCTAAGAAGTCCTCCTCCTCCAGTGGTGAGAAGTGGGGATAAACACTGACTCTCTTTCTCCGTGCATTGCAAGGGGAAAAAATGAAACTACAAAAAACATTATCTATGTCCATCAATACTTTTACAGGTTCCTCATCCGACTCGAATAGTGGAAAGAATCAGAAGAAAGATGATAGTGAGAGATCCTCCCTGGAACATCCATTCATTCGAATTATTCCAGAAGTCCTGCAACGCATCGAGTCATCGAAGAGAGCTAAAGGAGCCAAGAATAATCAGCCTGAGATGAAAGAGGACAACTACCAGACTATTCCTCGCATCAAAGACTCTGCACGTAAGCACAATAGTTAGAAACGATTGCAAAAAACTCATTCAGCTCACCATTAATATAATACATTCAGCCACCGACGTGGACCAATTGAAGTCTGGCCGCTAAGATTCGCAGAGGAATCAAATCCACGTCTCTGCTGAAATCCGAATCTTATCCTGTAGCGAATAACACATGTTGCAGTGTGTGTACTAACTCGTGATTTCACTGCATGAATTTATCAATTATGAGTGGTATCGATATGAGTTCAATGGGCCAATTTGTCAATCCCAGACGGCAATTGTCTAAAACTGTGATAGATAACATCGTCACATATTGTGCGTGTTTCCCATGAAAATGTGGCTTGCTACTGCAGAGGATCTTGTGACTCAAGCACCCTCTCCTTCTGAAATGCACTCACTTTGGCGAAAAGAAGCACGGGACGAGCGGATGCGTGATATGGATTTTGTTATTCAGTCGTTGCCTCAGCTCTTCCATCGATTCCCTCCTCGCCTTCCCTCCCCTCTCATTCTCGTCTTCGCTTTTCATTGATTTTATTTCATGCCCGTTTTATCACGAAGCAATTCATTATTTTTTTTTGTAAATTGAATTGAAGGAAGATATGGTGCCTTGTTGTAATGGTTGGGGACATTCTTTTCGCTTCTTCCACGCGATTCTCACTCTTATTCTCCAATTATCACTGACTCACTCACTTTCACCCCTCGCCTCCAGGAACTTGCAAAGTCTCTATTTATCCCTCATCTCGTGTATCTATTGCTACCTTTCCTCACTCTAGAATGCTGCGTGAAGTGATGCTCGAGTTCACACCTTTTTCCACCAATGGGCCACTGCTATCATTTTCATACAAATTTTCGATTGCATCTTCTTCCCATACCAATTACTTTCGGCATTTTTAAATATCGTGTTTTCTTGTTCTTACTAATTTCTCAATTGAAGCCGCCTACACTGGCTCAATGGCTATCAATGGCTACGTTAAAGGACATTGAAAGTTACAGATGGAAGTCAAGAGAAAAAACAAGGTATCTCTAAGAAGTAACTTGTTTGTCTGATAAAATGTTTGGCAGGATCCAACAGGACTCATCACAGGAATGCAGGCATCGTGCAACGTGGCTTATCTTCGAAAATTTCGACATCATCAAGAAGAAGCCAAGAGTGAGTGCCATTCTGAAAAGAAGGCATCATATTCATTTACAGGTATGTTCAGATTGAGGCGCCAAGAACAATCCGAGAGGACTACATGATCAAGTGGTATTAACATCCATTCAGAATATCAGTAAATTGACAATTTTCAGCGACGAATTTCAATAATCGGTTGCGAAGAAATTTATTGTGTTCTTTTCTTCATAATATAAATATTGTGGTTGATAAAGATTTTATTATTGAATTGAGTCTTGGCTACGGTAAAATATCATATGATATCACAAAACGAGAGCCGGTTTGGTAGCATCGTCTTGAACTTTCATCTCTCCCTCACCTTCTTCCTTCCTCCCACTTCCGTTCTTCAGGGATCATATGATCTCCTTGCTTAATCACCTTCTCCATCTGCCCACTCTCTCCCTTCAGTCGCTTATCCCTCTCTCCTCTCTTCCTTTGCTCCCCTGACCTTTAATTACTGTGCACCTGCCTATCCCTTACGCGTCAATATCTCCTCTCCCGATCTTTCTGCTCATTTGTCTCCTCCGATCTCTGCCTTCTCATTTCCATCCTTATTAATCTTCAGAATGGCTTCCTTCCACCCTGTCCTTTCGACCGATTATCGTGCTTTCGTTTCTTTATTGCCAATTCTCAATTGTTTTCCGAAGATTTCTTGATCAAAATGAAAATTATCAATTGAAGCCGCCTACATCGACTCAATCGTGCCCGCAAGGACGAGACGACCATTTACAAAGTTATTTATAGATGATTCACCTTGAATAACTCGCTTGGTTTTGGAATATTTATTGCAAAAGTATTTGAGAATTTAAATCGTAATTCCTTCGAGATAAGAGTAACTCCTTACAGGAACTGACTACTCGGATTCGAAGAATTTCAATGTGGAGCCAACTGGACAAAAATATGCTCAAGCCCATTACAAAGGTGAGAGGTGCCAAATTTCCTATTAGAACTATTCAAATTGGTTCAAGGGAGAAATTGTAAGGGGATTCCGAATTATGGCATTCAAAATCATTCAAATTACAGTTCTGACTGGGATAAGATGAAGTCTACGAAGCAACGAAAGGAAAAATCGAGAGAAGAAGGAGATTATTGAGTTTGAGAATTCTACACATTCTATTCTCTGGATTTGTTTGTATTCTATGTAGTCGCTTATATTCTTCTTGCCCGTCCCACTCCTCCACAATGATTTTTGCCGATGCCTCTCATAGCCCCATATCTCAAGCTGGATCCGCATGAACTTGACATTATTGATTTATTATCATGGATGTCTCGGAATTCGATTTACGTATTTCTTAATTTAATTGTCGAAATGATAAACACATTTTTTTCACATTTCGAGAAGAATGGTGCTTACCAAATGAGATGCACAGATAGGATGTAATCCACGGCTTATTTTGAACCGACTTTGGTGTACAAGGACGTTTATTCGGGGTTTCACCGATGCTCCATTACATCTTCATTCTCTTTCGTTTTGACTTTTCTGTCAAATTCATTCCCTCATTCATCTTTTCCTCGAACATTTTTTTGTGTGATATCCAGTTCGCTCACTTCTTCCTTCTTTTCATCGTACTTCCATCACAATGAAACATAAAAATAATGAAAATTTATCGTGTGATAGAATTCCACAGTTGTCGACAGATTGAGGCCCGGGGATGAGAGACATATAGTGAAGGAGAGAAAGAAATTATTCATGCTAGGTTAAATCATGTTGGCCAACTTGTATTTTCACAAAAATTGCAACTCTTTCTGCATAAACAAATTCTGCATATGATGGAAATATTCAAAGAATCCTCAGTGAATGAGAGTGCCTAGCCTATGACGATTTCTTCCACCCTCTTCCTCCCTGGGTATCCAGGTTAGGAAGTTGACTAGAGGCACTCGCATTGTCTTCACCATTGAGTGTGAATAGGAGTAGCCAGAATTCTGAAAGTGAAAACTCCCACTTCTACTTATTTGCCCAGTGATCAACTCAAGAGCTCATTCGATCTAATATCCAAACATGACCACGTCCGTTCGACTACTAATTCTCACGTACCTACTTCAGCAAGAGATTTGCGTGAGATTATCTTCATTGCTATTTCGCTTTGCTTTTATCCAACGAGAATTTTATATTCTCATCATAAGATGGAAAACAGATGAGAGTAAGGCCGATCCATTCATTTATGCTGCACGACCCATTTTGTCCTTGAAGGCCAGTGGCATATGCTTTGTTTCCACATCCAGTTCCACCAGAAGGACTGCAATTAGCGTCCAACATACCACTACTCAGGTATTGTTAAACACATAAAGTGTGGATTAACAAGACTATAACATATTTGAATACACAGGTCGGCTGCACCATTCTGTGCCTGAAAGAAGCCAACGTGAGCTACACTTTCTTTTGAAAACAAAATAAACAATACGATATAAGAACTGTCAGTGCGGCGCATGCATCTTCAATACGACTACAAATCTGTGCGTGATGCTAAGTCCTCCCGATCTCTCGGCGCCAGACCAGTGTCCCGTACCCTACATAAGCCTAGTCAGAACAACCGCCAACTGCCCGTGTAAGTTCACTTGGACTTGTTGATGAAGTTTTGATCTATGGTTCCTTTCAGACCTTCCTTCCTTCATTGTCGACCACGAATACTCGCCCGGATCGTGCTCCTCTACTTCTGATGTCGTGGCAGCTCCTCTGGAAGCACAGAAACCTGCCTGCGGCAATTTCTAATTTCTTGTATCTTTATGGAGAATCCATTCATGAATAAGTGTGCGAAATTGTAGAGTTAGGTGACTCTTCACACTTATTTTACAGTCGATTAATGAAGGAGAGCCAAAGGGGGCGGAGCCTATACAAGTAGTCCAACCCGAAACATTCTCAACTCGCACGGAAAAATTATAATTAGAATGACTCTACTCCAAAGTGAAATTTGGATAACTCGATCTTACAAACCTGCTGAGCGAGTATGGAGCAGATCTGAGAAGGTTCATCTTTAACACATACCCCTTTTTTAGGGCTCCGCCCCCCTTTGACTCTACTTCATTAATCGACTTTATAATAAGTGTGAAGAATAGCCTAAGTCCACAATTTCGCACACTTATTCATGAATGGATTCTCCATAAAGTGACAAGAAATTAGATTTTTATCTTTACGGGAATCGTTGATTTCATGTTGATGAAAATCACGATCGAAAATTTTTCGAATTTTTGAATTCGACATCCGACCAACATGAAACTTTGTACAATAGTTCTCCATCACTAATATATAGTACCTGCAAAATTTGGGCTCTGCAGCTCAACTGAGCTCAAAGATATGACCAAAATACTAAATTTTAGTTGTCTATGAAAATCGATATACCGGCTTTCCCTGAGATACGCCAAACCACTCACATGTCAGATTATGATCATCAGAGCTTGTGCTCTCTATACAGTTAGTTTAAACAAATTCCAATCCTCGGTAGAGTTTCAAAAAAATAATGTCTAACACATACACGGAATTTGATTGCGGTATTTTGCAATATAGATATAAGCAATCATGTATGGTATCGCTATATTCTCGTGCAGTTTACCTATCGAATGCTCCAAACCGTAGGTCTCTATCTTAATTTTGAAGAATGATATGACAACGACAAATTAGTTGCGAAACTTTTGTCCGGTACTGTAAGGGATTGCCGAGAGTCCATGTCTTTCAAAGACTGGAGTGTTCTGATCAGGCACGTGGTTCTTCTCCCTCGGTTCGATCATCTATTACTTCAAGTGTGGAACTTGTGTGCGGCCACCAGCCACTCGTGAGTAGACTTTCGAAAACAACTATCCAAATATGTGTCTAAGATGCAAATTAACAGCTCTGATGATTAGAGAGCGAAAATAAAATAATTGCATGTTTGGATAACTTTTTTGAAAGTAATTATTTTTGTACTCGTGAGTCCGTCATTGTTGAAGGTGACGTAACAGTGAATCCCATTTGGAACAATGAACCGTTGAAATTATTCTCAATTCGCAGAGTCGGGAGATTGCGCCTGCGCTCAGTTCTCGATCAAGGCACCGCTTCCTGGATACAGTAATCCCACTTCGCCTTCTATTTGCACGCCGCCCGCCTGTCCCGGATGGATTCAGTCAGAATATTTGCTTTTTTTGTTCTTTTGCACATTACACCACGAAATTACCATATATAATAGCGAATCGAGCAATAACTCAAAAATAGAGCATTTCTCATTAAAAAAACAAAATCGCTCGTTTTGACACAGTAATTACTCAGTATCACAGGCAACACTACTATCGAGTGCGAGGAGCAGGAGGAGTTGAGCAGAAAGTAAGTCGATTGTACTTTGTTTCTCGCTCATTGCTTTGATACAATACCATCATTCCCTACTCAATTACATAGTTATACCGTATACACACTTTCCAATGTAGACGAACACAACGATTCATTGAGGTGCTCAACTCGAATGGCCGATCGATCTACTGTGCGATGGGAGTGTGGATGCTGCTGGTGGACACGACGACGTACTACAATCAGTATGCTATACTCGCTGGAACTTGCGTGACGGCAGATAGTGGATAGAAGGGATTGCGTGAGATAAAGTTATTTCATACCATATTTTACTTGGGGGGTTTCGAGAAGCAGATGATTTATCCCATACAACAGTTACATCAATCGTTGCAATAAATATTGTGAAATATCAGAAAATGGGTTCTCGGTTCCATAAGTAAGCCAGAATTTCCGCTAGCAGAATGATAAGTAGGAAACTGTATATAGTATATTTAATTTTAAAAAGTCTTGTGATACTGGAGAGCTTCTAATTGTTCCCTCCATTCCTTATGACTCGCAATGGTGTGCAAACAACACAATCTGCTCTCTGGCAGTTTCTCCAGTGGTGGAGTATCTGTCGGGAGGATGCACAATGGTCGTCTGAATTAATGGAATGAGATTGTCGAAACATGAGAGGACTCACAAGTGCATTGTCTCCCGTCGTTACAAGTGTCCATGTGATGCAGTACAGCCTTCATTGTAGAGCAGTGGGGAAGGGTGCAATGAATCTAAATTAGTGTGCAAAGTGTACAACTGTCTTTGAATTGCGAAACAGTTCAACAGTATTGTGTTCAAGTGGGTTACCATTTGTCTTTGTGCACACTTTTCAGCCTGGAGTAAGAGCATCAACTGTTGTTGGATCAGCCTCCTTCTTTCTGAGTCCAAGTAGGGAATGTGTCTGCAAAAAGACAAAACATTGTTGTTCAATATAAAAGTTCAATTCACATCCACTCAGCGCAGAAGTCCAAGCCGCGGCTGATAGTGAACACAACGCGCTGATTTGTTCTCATGTTCATAATACAGTAGCGACCTTCTGACGTTTTGTAGAGCTTAATGACTACGAAATTGTAAAAATCGGATGGCAAACTCACAACATGGTCCGCATCTAATGCTCCTTGAATCTCAGCAAGGCTTATGGATCTCGAGAGCTTGAATTTCCATTCACCCTTCACGTTATGATTCATGCGCCTCTGGAAGGAATTCGTTCGTATAATACTAATCGCGGTTTCAATGGCTGAAGATTTCCAGAGATTTAATGACTAACTAATAGTGCGAATATAAGCCAATCCGAATTGACAATGAGAGATGTCATGTTGAGTGTTCCATACGCCGACAAATATTCCTCAAATTGGAAACTGGGCTGGAGTGGTTCCTGAAAATAAATTCATTGTACTGCATACGAACATTTTCCCACTAATGTTCCATCTTCGTAGATTGTGAGAGAGGTGAGTGGAGAGGCGTTAACGTATTCCATCAGGAATCGTTCACTGATGATCTGAGAATCTTCCAGGATTCCAAGTGTTAGCGATTTTGGCTCAGCAACAAGGATAATTGCTATGAATCTGAATATTGAACCTTATTTTGGATACCACCTATCAGCATTCATAATACCTCTCATAGAGCTTATTTGCATCAAAGACGCAGTTTATAATTTGAAGTGAAGTGAAAGCTTCAGTAGAAGTAACTTTCTCGAGGAAGGCAAGGAAGTTGGCGTCGATGCGAATCTTTAAGCAGTCGAGAGTCATTAGGGTCGTAAAAGTGAGAAATACCGATGAGAAATTGCATCTGGCAAATTCAAACTTGCTCAATAAATCAGTGGCGCGTTTCGTAACAAGCTGAGTTGACAAAGGGTCAGGCTTTAATGTATTCGACACCTATAAATTGAAAGTATCGTTTGTTTAATCAGTTAGATGACCAACTCTCAAGTTATTCATGATTTCTATTGAGTCCTGCACTTCTTTCATGAATAGAGTAGAACTATTGAGGGAAGCACGCTGAATATATTTCTGTTCTCCATAAATCATTTCGAGCATGAATTCTCCATCGGCATTCTAAAACATTCCTCTCGATATTTTTTTATTTTTGTTGCATTAACCGAAATCTTTGTCATACTAAGCTCAGATGCCGTGGCTTTCTTTCGATAATACACTGATAGATCACGCATTTTTGTATTCAGGGGCTCCAATTCGTCAAGGTCAAACCTGCAATTCATACCTACAACCTTTGATAACGATGGCGAAAGCTAAACAAGTGCCCATTACAGGGCAGATATAACAATAAAATGTAAAATGAACTCACTGATTTAGTCGTGAATAAATGTCCAAGAGACAGTCATTAGGAAGCTGAGAGATGTAATCCTGAATGAAATTCCGTATTTTGCATTACCAAATTTGCCAGTACCTCTTTCATCGATGTTTTCATGCTGACATGAGATTCTTCCAAGGGTTCATTCGATGCATGCTGTCGCTTAGACATCCTCGCACTAATCTTCAGAAAATATGAATGTGCAGACACCAAGTAAGCAAGTTCTGGAAATTAACACACGTAGAGCGTCATAAACAATCGATCAGCAATAACAAAAAATCATCAGCAATGGGAAAGGAATCGAAGCGAAATGATGACTGAGTTGTACGAGAGTAGCAGAGAGCGAGATAGAAGTGCGTGTCTGGCAACGCATACCCATTGGCCGAGTTTTATGCGTTGCAGTAGAGCACCAAATACTGTAATCTAATCGCTTCAGAATAGGAAGGAACGCCGAATGAAAACGGCTGTCCACACTTTAAGCACAGGCAACATTGTAATGAAACAAATGGTGGACCAGAAGGAGCGAAAGGAGCGAAAATATTTGCCAAAATTTAAGCGGGAAGTGTGATGCCGTCGAGCTATGGATCTAGTAAATCTGAGTATTGTTTTGCTCATGCATCAATCGATCAAGTCATTTTTTCGTAATAATCAATTCATCCGCATTGCATTAGTTATTGGATACATATTTAATAAAATTAAAATTGATGTTCGAATGAAACAATAAACAATGAAGGTAGATGAGTATGAATGTAAAAGTAAAATATGGTCTGAATAGGATAATCTGGCAAAATACTACGAACTACGGATACTCTTCTTTAACTGGTTAACATGCTATTAGCAAATGGTTCCAATCTATTCTAAAAAATATTTCATTATTGCAAAACAAATGAAATTATAAAAACGACGTTGTTGTATATGATATCAAGATCACAGGTTCATATATCCAGGTGTTCAATACATATTTTTCCTCTATTAAAATTTTTCACAATGTATGCTCCAATCTGAACTTCCGAAATTTGCTGCCGTGTATGAGCAGTGAAAGAAATGCGCTTCTCCTTGTGATGGAAAAACTGAACAATGATAAGAGCAACATTATTTGAGGCACAAATCTTTTGCAATTGACTTACTTGAATAAGCTTCTCCACATCTCTCAGAGGGATGGATCGATCAATATTCACATTTCTGAACATTCCATCAAAGTAAATGGTATCGCATTTTCGAGTTAGAATATTCTGAGTTAGAGATGCAATATTGAAATTTTCATGATATGCATGTTTCATTTCATAAACGATTATGTGCTTGACCACATCAGCGACCAGAAGAAGAACATTGATGAAGCCTAGGTGAAGTATATGAGTGACTATCTGAGAGGATTAAGCATGTGCCGTACAACGAAAAATAAGCTCTCAATTTGAAGATTGTTCTAGGGGTAACTTTTCGCGTAGAGTTCGAAAATCTACCTTAGATAGCCGTATCTCTGACCTCTCATTTCCTGTGTCGCGCTATACCTGGGTGGTCGGTTTTTGTAACTTTTGAACGGTTAATCCAAACTCCATAAATGTATAGTGATTCTGAAATATCTCGACGAAATAAGCATTTTTACTGTTAGAAGTAAAGAGCTTGCTCATCTATGAAAAAAGTTTAGGCCATTTGAATTCTAAAAATTGGTGAACTGACACCTTATCCTCGGAATGCCCCTTTTTGAACATGTTCATTGGATTCCACGTGATAAGTTACCCCTGGGTGTCTTTTCGGTCCAAAAGAGCGGGATGCATGGGGTTTCACGCTTCGAGGGAAATGAAGATATATAAAATCTCAGTATAAATATGTATTTTTCAGGCAAAGCATCGTGATTTCAGATCACTATTGAACAAATATTTACTATTCAAGAATGCAGAAGTATTATTACGCTTGAAAATACGGAGTTTCGCTCATTCTTAAAAATCGATTTTTTCATCTTCGAAAAATCTCCATTTTGAACGTTGCTAACTTTAAAAATGCAATTGAAATCTCGCAAGTTCAAAGTAATTCGTATAATATGTACCGAAATAAATGAGAAAAAGTTGTACAGAGGCTCTCACAAATTGTGATTTTTGAAATATTCTTGCAAGAAAATGCAATTTTTAAGCTTCCATATTCGAAATAAATTATATTTCGAAAGCATTTTCGTAAAATTTTGAGAAAATTTCACTTATTAATATTTTTAAATACGAGTTTTGTCGATTGGCATTGATCAGAGTAGGTTTTGAGTTGTCTTTGAAATTTCGATTTGCACATGACACAACATTTTGATATTTTTTGAATCGCTGAAATTTAAAATAACGAACATATTTTCCCATCACCTTATATGCCAAAATTGTTTTATGCCTGAAATTAGTCGAATCCCCTCGAAAATACATATTGATTTTTCATAAATTATTTTTACGCACTCTCAAAACAGCGTTTCCATGCAATAATATTTCAGCAATCACAATGTGTGGGAGCCTCTATACAACTTTTTCTCATTTATGTCGGTACACATTATACGAAATACTTTGAACTTGCGGGATTTCAATTGCATGTTTAAAGTTAGCAACGTTCAAAATGGAGATTTTTCGAAGATGAAAAAATCGATTTTTAAGAATGAGCGAAACTCCGTATTTTCAAGCGTAATCATACTTCTGCATTCTTGAATAGTAAATATTTGTGCAATAGTGATCTGAAATCACGATGTTTTGCCTGAAAAATACATATTTATACTGAGATTTTACATAACTTCATTTCCCTCGAAGCGGGAAACCCCATGCATCCCGCTCTTTTGGAGCGAAAAGATGCACCCAGGGGTAAATTTTCACGTGGAATCCAATGAACATGTTCAAAAAGGGGCATTCCGAGGATAAGGTGTCAGTTCACCAATTTTTAAAATTCAAATGGCCTAAACTTTTTTCAAAGATGAGTAAGCTCTTCACTTCTAACAGTAAAAATGCTTATTTCGTCGAGATATTTCAGAATTACTATAGATTTATGGAGTTTGGATGAGCCGTTCAAAAGTTACAAAAACCGACCACCTAGGTATAGTGCGACACAGGAAATGAGAGGTCAGAGATACGGCTATCTAAGGTAGATTTTCGAACTCTACGCGAAAAGTTACCCCTAGAACAATCTTAAAATTGAGACTTTATTTTTCGTTGTACGGCACATAGGTGAAATAGCTCAGTTCTCTCAGATAGTTACTCATATATACAATATATTGGCCATGTTACATGGCAACATAAATATTCGAATTATCTAGAAAATGCCCTATATTTAGAGAAAAATAAAAAACCTTTTGTGATCAGATTGACACTCAATTGAACTTCTAACGGCCTAAAATTAGATTAAATATTGAAATATATGAAGCTGTTCGCGTAAGAATCGAACAAATCGGAGCAGGGTTGGCACAGGCCAAAAATACCGATTTTTCGAAACTTTGGTTACTGGGGTTTTCGAGGGTGCTGAAGACGATGGTCATATCCATTTTGCACGTAGAACCTTCGTTGAGGCCAGACGACGTCACGTCAAAATCGCATTATGGCATGCATCTCTGCACCTGGTATTCACGAAATTAAGTGAACATGTTTATCGGGGTAAAATTTAATGGCGATCACGACTGTGTAGTCTAAATTTTGAGATTTACTAAAATAAATTTTAAAATTTTTCTAAAAATTCGGAGAGTCAAAAGCATAAAATGAAAGTACCTCCGATTTAACCGGATTAATGTGATGATTCCAACTATATTTTTCATATTCATATTGGACATGCTCAATTTTTGTGGTGTAATTAAATGTATCTAAACATTGAGAGAGGAACTTCCTCCTTTCCTTGATCTACCGCGAGGTCTCTCGGCCCGTATCGACTGATCTCTTCCCCCTCTGACTGTCTGCACTCTCTCCTCTTCCCATTGTCTCTCATATGCCCACTGGCACTCACTCTGATCATCTCTCAATTTTTAGATACATTTAATTACACTACAAAAATTGAGCATGTCGAATATGAAAATGAAAAATATATTTGGAATACTCAGATTAATCCGGTTAAATCAGTGGTACTTCCATTTTATGCTTTTGAATCTCCGAATTTTTAGAAAAAATTTTAAAATTTATTTTAGTAAATCTCAAAATTTAGACTACACAGTCGTGATCGCCATTAAATTTTACCCCGAGAAACATGTTCACTTAATTTTCTGAGTATCAGGTGCAGAGATACATGCCATAATGCGATTTCGACGTGACATCGTCTTGCCTCAACGAAGGATCTACGTACAAAATGAATATGACCATCATCTTCAGCACCCTCGAAAACCCCCGTAAACAGAGTTTCGAAAAATCGGTAATTTTGGCCTGTGCCAAACATTGTTCGACTCTTACACGAACGGCTTCATATATATTGCAAAAAGAAAACTCACAAATATACGTCATCAGAGTATTCTGTAAAGACACCTATTTTCAAAATGTTTCCTTCCCCAAAAATTCCAGAGCACTTGTCGATGATATCATGATAAACTTTGTGGAATGTAAGACAATGGAAACTTTTTCCGTATGTGATATGCTTCAAGAAGTCAAAAATGCCCATGTCCATGTTCGCTTTGTTTATCCATATCTTAGAAAGCTTTTAATCATAAAATTAGGCCAGAAAAAGCTCACCATTGCACGATACGGTCTTAATTGGTGACCAAACTCCCATTTTGACAAGTTATTGCACATAACTGCTGAGTTGAAGCGAGAAATATACACCAAACGAGGCATTGGGAGGTCAATAAAGAAGAAGAAATTTATTTTTCGTTTTGTTTCCTCAAAGTGTTCACTATGCGATTAGAAATATTTAAAAATGCGTGGAATATACGGATAAAGGAACTTGATTAGTATACATTACAAAACTGACTTCAATCTGAAGCAGTTTTGTCGTCTCATCACGGGAAATTACTGATCTTTCTACCATTTCCTGTGTCGTCTTGCACACCTACAAGTACTTAGCTGAATGATTTTATTAGTCATGCAAACAACGAAAACCCACCTCTCTCAATCTCAAAAGAGATTGAACATTCATGAAGCTGAACAAATTCCTCATAAAATTTCCAGGAGGACTCAAGAACTCGACATTCATCTCTCACCAGTTCGAGAAAATATATAAATAATAAACTGATGATTGAAAAGAATAGTGGTGAGAAGCGTCCCTTTGATCGTAAAGTGAAGAATTACCGTACACACAACGCTTAAAATAGGTGGCCCTCTCTAAGGTGGCGAGATAGCACGCGACTTGAAGAGAGTGCGTCCCTAGGTGAAACATATTCCAACCGGGCGCGCGTTTGCATTTACTCCTTTAAAAGGTGAGGTAGAGTTTCGGCTGCGACCAGCCGCGTCTTTTTGTCGAGCTGGTCTCGCCACGAAACTGATAGAAGCCTTCTTTTCTCCCCCTCTCACGCATTCTCACATATTTGAAATTTTGCCTATCACTCACCGCTCTCTGGCATAGTAGGCAAAATATTTTATTTTTGATGTCTTAGTACTACTACTACTCAGTGAGTAGTCTTTTTGATCATAACTCAATCAGTTCTCGGTAGATCTTCTAGGTTTCAAAGTTACACGGTTTATTTTTGTGCACATTTTGAGACCAGTTCCACCTCTCTAGCACTTTTCCATGGAGCATTCTACTACATCTAATGCTACTCAAAACGGGAATAGCCTTTTGAAAACTGTTCCCCACTTCCACCAGTGGCTCGTAACACCTTAGTTACAACTTTAACTTTTTTTTATGAAGATGCCACGCTTTCCGTTTTATATTGGGTTCTAATCTTCAGAATGAGAGTTCGCAATCACCGTGTACTTCCCCCCTCACTGCTCTTCCATGAAGATTTAGATGCGCACTGTGCCTCCTCCAGTTATGTCCTCCGCCATTGGGAGTATTTCCAGAGCTATGATTGTTCTACCTGTGGCCCCGTGAAAAGGAACCAGAACATCTAAGATTGTGAATTCAATTCTTCATTGTCTATTCAATTCTATTGAGAAATAATTGTCTTTTTTAAAATTAGATATTCACTTCAAGTAGAATATACCTTCGTCTAACTTTTGACATATTGCTGTCATAAAAATTTTTTTATAAAAGTTGTTACAGCATAAGTTACCCTTTAATTCGAGTTGTTGAGAATGCTAGTATGCATGTGTAAGCACAAAATACATTTATTGCTTTTCAAACTATTGGCATCAATACGATAAATCGAAAACGACACAGATTAGGGGAGTTAAGTGGTAACCGTTGACATTAGCGATCAATTCTTCAATAGTGTTCGATTGACATATTTTTGACGGGTGCATCCTCCATCCGAACTCGACTGCGACTGCCCTTCTTCTCCTTGGGAAGGAACGGGATAAATCTGTAATTGGATCTAATTTCGTGGTTACGTTGTAATATGAAAGTACCTGGAACAGGCAAGTCGGTCAATGACCTTCTGAATTGATTTCGGGTATGAATATACATCATCGTGATGATCCCCATCGTGCATGACTCCTCTCTCAGGGAGACCTCTTTGAGTGCGAGTTGCACCTGTCTTTAGCTATCAAGCGTTTACTTTTCAATCGTGTTGCTGACCTCCGACGGTGTTGTCGAGAATGCACGCTCCAATGAACATGGGCAGCGTGAGGAGAACGTGAGCAGCTGATCAATCTCATTCACACCTGCCATTCACATTATTCTCTCTTCGTCATGTATATGTTCACCGGTGTGTACGGGGTGGGCTTTGAAGTATCCAGGAATGATCATTCCCACCATGAGTGAGAAGCCGAGTATAGCCATATTCCGGGTTAGAGTCATGTCGACCTGCTCATCTACCCATAGCTACGGTCTCGTGACTGTCCCACCTGCTGAAGGTTAGCAATGGCCACTCCGCTGACCATAGCCATTGATGATGCCAGAACCCCGCCCACTAGAGGCTCAGGAATCGTTGAGAGAATCGCGCCGATCTTAGAATCAATATTATATCGCAGTGAACTGGAGGAAAGTCTGACCTTAGTGAACAGTCCAAGAGCAATAAGCAGAACACCTGCACAAACCATCGTCCATCGAGAGGCAACCTGCAATAAAAGTCATAAAAAATATTATATTTGTACCAGCACGCTCGCAGCCCCCTTCGGCATTCTACGAGAGTGAACGGGCCTCTGGAGCTCGTCCGTTTTGCAAAGAAATGGGCGAAAAAGTTCGCCCATTTCTCTATTCATTAGGTTATTTTTTTCAAAACGTAAAAATTGTAAACTGTTGGATAGAGGGCTTCGAGAATAATCTGAATCGTCAAAGAGCGGCGCGTTTTTCTCAAAAAATAAATTTATTAAAAATTTCATATTATTTGCGCAGCATGATTTTTCGAACTATACATTCATGGCTCTATTATTACCTTATCTATTATATGTCTCACTCATTATATTATATGTCTCACCAACTCACTCTAGTCACTCCAATAACTCCTATGTTCTCAGTATGGGTGGTCATTCCAACACCAGTCCCTAGCCATCCAGAGATGAACGATCCTAGTCCTTCAGCGAGAATTCCTCGATTCACTGCATGCGAAGGGGGGCTTCGTTCCTGTTCAACATCTGCTCTCCTTGTTACCTTTGAGATGATCTACCTGAGATACTCTTGCAGCCGCGTGATAATCGCCAACTGACTCGATAACAGAAGTGAGAGCAGAGAGAATGAATCCCATGAGAAGACCCACGTGAAGTTTGGGAACGCCGAATTGCCCTTATTTATCTTATAGACTGTGCAATACATGCACTCTTTACCTGGATGGGGAACCTTGAACCACGGAGCGTTTCTAAGCACTTCCATTGACGCTGCTTTGTCTAGTCTGGCTTCGCTTCCCGAGTCAGCAAGATCAGTGACTGTGAGAAATAGGCAGAAGGCCCACGAGATGAGAATAGCGATGAGATACTGAATTGAATGGCTAGACCAATTGTTGCAGGTGGACTCACTGGATACTGTCCGAAGAGCGGCACTCTATACCAGTGGAATCGACCCTCTTTTACACCCGGAACTGGCACGCGAACCTCTGCCAGATACATAACAGTCGCAAAGAGAGCGATCGCTTGTCTAAAAAGAAGATGTGATTCTACTCAATCAATAATCTCTGACACGACAGCCACCCAATGCTTGGATATTCTCACAACACACATATCAACTGAGGAAATGACGAGAAGAAGCATGAGGGGAGACACCGTCATTGGCCCGATGAACTGAAGGATGAATGAGAACACGTCAAGTCCATCTGGTTCATCTTACCTTAGTGAGCACTCCCACCAATCCAGTCATTCCAATTACAATTGGTATTATTGAAGATAGAATGAGACACCCTTGGATCTACAAAACACGTACATTTGACGAATTATGTAGACTATGTGACACTTGTTTTATTACTACGAATCGTTTAATTCTCTATCTGCTTGTTGATTAGAGAAAGAGCAAGAAAGAGCTAGTTGGTTAGCTTAAGACGGGGGAGAAAACTGACTATAGATAGCGTGTTGTGATAGAGAATCTCCTCGACGAAGTCAGACGAGTTGGAGTGGCATTGATATTCAGGAATCTTCATGAAGACTCGAATAGTGGGAATGCAGGCGAATGCAGTGCCTTGCAAGAGTGCCAGTCTGCGATGAGAGATGTATATCCAGCCCTTTCAATGACTTTACCTCGTGCCCAGCAAGGTTTGAATTATAGTCGAAATACCAGAAGATACAAACGTGGATGAAATAAGATCTACTCGGAGCTTTATACAATCCCTGAAAGGAAGATATACTCGCTGTGCTTAAATGATTGTACCTCCCAGCACACAGTTCAGATGATAGAATGAAGGGAATTGTAAGAAGAGCTGACACACACACCATAACTTGCTCAAAGATAAGTATAAGTTGTTGCTGATTCGATTGTGCATACTTGAAACCCGAACAGAAAGATCATGGGTAAGGGCGGAGTGTCAGCAGCCTTGTAGAATCGCCTTTCCCGATGTTGTTCATCAATTTTTTCGACGGGTTTGGGAGTGTCCATTTCCATCTACTGATAACTGAGCATGTTGCAGTACAGACAGAAAAGGACACGGTGGACATATGAAAGAAATTCTGATAAGCAACACATCTAACAATTGACAGTGTTGAGAGGAAATTTTGATGGAAGAATGTTGTTCAATCACACTTTTATAGTGTGATTGAATCAAGATACACCGTGACACTTGACATCATTTTAATTAGTGTTATTCATCAATCAGTTGTCTCTTTCAGGTGGTTTCTGATTCACTTTTCGATTCTTTTCCTGCAAAATCTCTTAGATGGTGTGTGATTCACTATTAGATTCATGACCCTCAACGATGACATTATATTATCGGTGGAGATGGTGGTACCCCCGATTTGTATAATTGATTTTGTTAATTTCATTTTGTAAACGAGTTTTCGCAAAAACAAAGGAGAATATTTTTGTATTCAGGAGGTGTAAGCATTAAAATACATTAATAAATATTCCAATCGTTGACATCAGTACGATAAATCGATAACATAAGAATAACGGGATTTTAGAGGAAATCATGGACATTAGCCCTTGATTTGCTCTTCTATAAGATTCACGAATGGCCCCTCAATGCTGCACGATGGGCAGGTGATCGTGGGTCCGTCCGCTTCAGAAGCGTGACTCGCCTCTTCATCCGCGCACTCGCGGCAGACCGCGTGACCGCACTGCGTGAGGAAGACGCGGAGAACTGGAGACTGCGATTCACAAGAAGGGCAACGACGGGAGTAGCAGAATCCAAGTCGCGCGCTGGAATCAAAACATTTTTGAGAAAATCGAATGAATTGGCCTTCCTCAGACACATCTCCATATACCAAGTTTCGCCGAAATCGGAAATTATTTATATTGGCCAGAATTACTACAGTTGTACAGGATACCCTTTATATATTCAAATTTGAATTGACTTCACGTTATCACAAAATAACTAACCTCTCAATGTTTTCCTTTATCAAGCAGCTGATTATCGGAGAGGAAGATAGCTTGGTGATCTCTTCCATTCTCTTATATGCGGCACTCATCCGAGCATCAGCCTCTTCGAATGTAGTTCTTGCAGCAATAAAAGTAGATGCGATATATCTCAGCTCGTCAGACACCAATGCCAACGGGGAAACACCAGAGGCAACTGATTCATTCGCAACTTCCAGGAGAGCTTGATCCTTCAGGACATCGGCTGCTTTATAAGAGAGACTTTCTGAGAGAACTGAGCAATACCACCTATATGCCGTACAACGAAAAATGAAGTTCTGATTTTAAGATCTCCCTAGGGGTAACTTTTCACGTAGAGTTCGAAAATCGACCTTAGAAAGCCGTATCTCTGACTTCTGATTTCGTGTTTCGCGCTGAACTTGTGTGGTCGGTTTTTGTAAATCGTGAACGGCTCATCCAAATCCCTTACATGTAAGTAATTCTGAAAGATCTCGACGAGATGAGCATTTTTGCTATTGGAAGTGAAAAGCTAGCTCATATGTGAAAAAAGCTAAGACCATAAAACGACCTTTTGAATTCTCAAAAAAGCAAAAAAACTACCCCTGGAAATGTTTATTTCATTTTGAAAGGCGTGATTATTTTAGCTGATCTGCTTAGTCGAACAGTCAGAGCTTCGGTCTCTTCAATATTTCAAGTCGACTGTCTGGAAAAGTAGAGTTCAGAATTTACTCCCAGCGCCTGAAATATTTCATAAACACATAATATGGAATGTTTCCACTCAGAAATACGTCATTCAGACTGGTCAAAACCAACCATGGTGGTCTAGTAGACACTTTTTTGGACAAAGCCTTGTGACGCACTTTGGAGATAAGTTTTGGCTACGATATCGCAACAAAAAATGTTCGACAGTTAATAGATCGCAAATATGTAATAGCTACGATATATTAAACAATAGTAATTTGTTTGGGGCACACTCTTACACTTTCCAAGTTCACAATAAGCCGATTTTTGTAAATTTCGTACCCCAGTACCGTGAATCACGAACGACTGTAGCCAGAAATATAGCATTTACGCGTTCTAAAGCGAAAATCCGGATTCTACGAGTAAAAATACACTTAGAAATATAGATAGCATGTGTTTCCGTCATGTCGACATTTTCACCCCCTACTACCCCAGGAGGTATAGTTTGAAATGTAACGCTACCCGGGATAGTTGAGACCCGAGTGGGCAGAATAGTTCTGTTCAATTACCCGGGATAGTTGGATGCAAATCGCAATTTCGCATCATTTCAGCTCGCTTTTGTGGTGAGGTATAGATCGAACCATCCCGGGTAATTGACTTATTATTTTCCACTATCCCGGGTAATTCTCATTCCTCGCCATTCTTCTCGATTACCCGGTCGGGTCCGAATTACCCGCCCGAATTAAAAACTCTACCAGGAGGCAAACAAGAAAAATTATTTTTTTCGTCAATTTTAATGAATGATTATATTTTCTAGTGCATTTTCACTCGTGGAATCCGAATTTTCGCTTTAGAACGCGTAAATGTTATGTTTGAGGCTGTTGTCATTCGTGATTCATGATACTGGGACACGAAATTTACAAATATCGGCTAATTGTGAACTTGGAAAGTGTAAGAGTGTGCCTCAAACAAATTACTATTGTTTAATATATCGTAGCTACTACATATTTGCGATCTGTTAACTGTCGAACCTTTTATTGTTGCGATATCGTAGCCAAAACTTATCTCCAAAGTGCGCACAAGGCTTTGTCGAAAAAATGTAATAATATGAAAAAAAAATGTAATAATATGAGGAATAATATGAAAACATTTATTTTACGTAACCCGCCGAAAAATTTTTCACGGCGGTTTTTTTGAAAATTCAAAAGGTCGATTTATGGTCTTAACTTTTTTCACATATGAGCTAGCTTTTCACTTCCATCAGTCAAAATGCTCATCTCGTCGAGATATTTCAGAATTACTATACATGTAAGGGATTTGGATGAGCCGTTCACGATTTACAAAAACCGACCACCCAGGTTCAGCGCGAAACACGAAATCAGAAGTCAGAGATACGGCTTTCTAAGGTCGATTTTCAAACTCTACGTTAAAAGTTACCCCTAGGGAGATCTTAAAATCAAATCTTTATTTTTGGCTGTACGGCCTATGGTGAACCCTCTCAGACAGTCTCTCATAAGCAATCTCAGCTGCATCGAATGCCTCCAGAGCACTGTCCATCTCGACTCTTGCCAATAGGCGGTCTCCGACGTATTTCGCAGTTAGCTCCTTCTTTAGCTCGGCAATCTCGAACTCGGAATGGCGCCTGAAAAAATTATATGCATTAAAGGAGGGCTCTCGGCAAAGTAGCCACATCGATAGAAGGGAGGTTCCACCTTTCAAAGATCATAGCGCGAGCTAGGAAGCTTGTACACATCGGTTGGATAGCTAATCCCCGCCAGTTCGATCCCCGCCAGTTTTTGACAAAAGTTCAAGATATTTGAATTCGCGCACTTCCCTGACCCATCAAGCGTCCATGGCACTCAGTCAACTAATCATAACTCTGATGAGAGTAGAGATATTAATGCAATTTTTTTGGAGCCTTTAGTTGTTAAGAAGAGCTAGGTCATGGTAATGAGAGGGTCCAAAGTTGAACTTTGCCTTCAGTCCTCCTTTAAATTCCTAACCAATTTTAATAATAAATCTCGATTACAATAAGAAATAAATCTAAGAATCAAACCTCTCTTCGGGGTCAATTCCATTATCGATCACGTCCTCCTCTAGGCTCTTGTATTGGCTTTCCTCATGGCAGATGGGGCAATTCAGCTGGCCATCCTCCCCATCAATCGCATCCACTCCCAACTGAAGGGTGCAAGCCAAGCAAGCCAAGTGACCACACGGGGAGAAAACTGCACGATGACGAGGAAATGGAGAGGAGCAAACGATGCAGGAACGAGAGAAGAGAGGAGGAGTCCTGGAAGGGGGAGATTGTGAAAAAAGACTATGAAGAGAAGAGAACTGACAGACCTTAAGTCGATTTGAAGAGTAGCACTGAGCTCGGAAGGTGGAGTGATGGGAGGAGCAGGAGCATTAGTAATGGAGGTGGAGAAGACAGAAGCAGCGCGCTTTTGCAATCGAGCGACATCGTGGAAAGCTCTTCTCTTTCTGGAAATCATGTAGTTTATAGAAAAACCAAGTTGCTAACAAATGAGGAATTTAAAAATTACAGTGCATAATTGTCCTAAACACGCTTACATATTTATCAAGTGTTTTTCCAATCGAGTCCGAGACGATTCTGTCTGATTGATAGAGTGAGAATAAGGCGTAAGGGCAGGCATCTGTCTGTTAAATATTTCCATTTATGAAATCAGTCTATTAACAAGATCAAGAGAGATGCGAAGTATGTTGTAATAAATAGGCCGATTAAAGAAGTGGACACGCTAAATATGTCGGAGCAAAGGTTAGTGAAAGAACAACTTAATCAGCATTGAGGAGAGGGAGAGAAAGGGGGGAAGAAGGGAAGTAAGTGAGAGGTCTTCTTTAGACAGTTGTATTGGGGCAAAAAGAGAACTGAAGCTTCCGGTGACATTAGACCCTTTTAACCTCGCCCCTATTCAAGCTGATAAACGATGCGCAAAAAGGGGGGGTTGATACATTTAAACACTGCAAATCACCCATTTGTGATCCGTAAAGATAAAATAAGTCAGGAAAGTAGATTTGATATATTGTTGAGAGCACAATAGTGCTCAAGAACTAAGACGAACTACCAGCCAAACGAAGAATCAAATATTTAATCTAGATGGCGGCTAAAACTTAGTTAATCATTTATCGATCGAAATCTAAGTGAGTCGAATCGTGCAGAGAGCAAAAGTGTGACTGAAGAGATAGGAGAAGGACGGGACGGATTTCTCCGCTCTCCCTCCCCATGCCCTTTCCACCTGTAGAGGGAAGACAGAGAAAAAAGTGTAAGAACCGTGACTCAGAACCCGACATGGTTACGAAAGTCTCAGGTGAAAGAGTACAAGAACATAAAAATGAGATGCTAATAAATTAATTGGCATGAAAGGTACAATATGCATGCAATATTTTCCTAATGGTTTCTATGATAATTTCCAAGTATTGATAACAAATTATAATTCGATTTTTTTCATCGAAGAGAAACGGAATATCGATTTTCAGAGGCCTCTGAAATTTGGTTGAATTTCTATATCATCGGTCCAAGTTAAGCTATCGGGCCGAAATTTTGAGGGTTTGATATGGCTACGATACACTACTGCGTCAAGTTTGAGGTCAGATGTGAATCACACAAGTATCTCAAACCCCTAATTGATCATTCATTCTTAACTTGGAGATACTTGGTGGGACAATCCAGCAGAAACTACTATCATACCGAAGATTACCACACAAATGGAAAAACTTGTTTACAGACTCCTTTTACTGCATATTCTTGAAATACAATATATTATGTATCCAAACAAATGTGAATTCGCACTCATTTGTATTCATTGTGCCATGATCTTTGACGCGAGTGTGAGCAA
The DNA here is from genome assembly GCA_036245805.1 of Pristionchus mayeri. Lineage (NCBI taxonomy): Eukaryota > Metazoa > Nematoda > Chromadorea > Rhabditida > Neodiplogasteridae > Pristionchus > Pristionchus mayeri. The sequence continues at coordinate 20,190,791 of BTRK01000006.1, forward strand.
TCGCTCGATTCCTCTGTACATGCCTCATTTTATTACCATGACAAGCGCTGCAATTCCCTGATAAGGGAGCTGGAGAGAAAGACTCATTCCGAAGGGAGTCATCGCAGCGCCATGCTGAAGGTGCTCAAAGTTCTCTTCGACGTGAGTTTATTTTCAATTCAACAATATTTATTTATGATCACTCATTCTGTTCTCGTGAAATACCTACATGAAACGCTCAATGGTGGGAAATATCCGAGTATGGAAAAATAGTAATGTGCAGAAGCATTCCCAAATGGCATATCAGCATGAATATGTTTCATCCAGAAACACCGGAGAACTATGGGAATCGTGGACATTTCAGATAGTAGTGCTGCTGTCGGTACTGGGCACACTCGGATTGAGCATTGCTTCGTTAATCACAGTGCTCAACATCCAGGATACCATCAACTCCCAGTTCAGTGAGTTACATCAGACTTCCACACACATACACTACAAAAATTAAGAAAAATGGGAAGACTGTTTTTTTTGCTATAAAATAGGGACTACATTGCTCATGTAACAGACGAGTCACAGATACCCGATCATATTACCAATTTTCTGAATGAACTGTGAGCGTGGGAACTGCAATCAACAGAGCACGTGAAAGCGAAATGCAAGAAAGCATGTAAATTTTTGTGTGATGCGGTGCCCAACGAACGACTTCTCGGTACGGATATGATATAGATTTACAGTTTCCCTCGTTATTTCCCATGTTATTCAACCAGTTTGAAACATTTTCTCAAACGGAATATTTGGGTTTGCAGTTTCAGAAAGTTTGGGGGAAACAGCATATTGTCTCCACATCTCATTAAAAATTGGATTCCTTTGATCATCTGATAACTATTATCAGTCACAATATTTTCGTTCTCCAAAGACATAAAGGCTCTTATTGAGCAACCAAACGATGCGAGTATGCTTTCGATCTCATGAAATGGCGTCTCTTATCTTCGGTGATTATGACGTTTAATGGGCTGATGCAAAATTAAAATAGTCCCTCGCGAGAATCACTTCTCGAGCATACATCATATACTACACATTGCAGGTACTAGGAATCCCTCTGCTTCAACGACCACAGTAGTTCCGCCATCTACCACGGCAAAAGCCGACCCAACTAGTGGGGATGTCAAGACTGAGTCTACTGTCGTTACCCCACCATCCACGGCAAAAGCCGATCCAACAAAGGGCGACGTACCTTCTTCTCCAATCTCATCGATCGCTACTACCTCCGTCCCTGCATCTTCCGCACCGCAGCAGAATACGATCCCCGACCCGCTGCCCATCGCTGCCAATGATCCGAGATACCCTGCCTACAAGGGCATGTCTGATCTGCTCTCGTGAGTGCATTACATCATCAGATGATCCCTGTCCATATCTAAAACGATTCTAACCCAGAAGTGATCGGATGATCACGGGAAAAAGTAGGCACTGATCGAAGCAATTCATAGAGATAAACTTAGCGACTTTGTAGCACTTGGATGAACACGTCCGCCAACCCCTGCGATGACTTCTACACGTTCACTTGCGGGGCGGGCAAGAAGGGCCAGGAAATGTCCTTCGACGTCTCCGATGACGCCATCGCCGAGTCGATGATCGAACAGCTCCGCAGACCAGCATCCGCCTTCGACATCGAGGTAGGCTCCGCCAACTTGACCGACCAATGAGCTAGAATTGCAGCCACTGCCCGTGCGTCAGATGAAGTGGTTCTACGATTCTTGCATGACCGGTGCATACGAGGTTATATCTATGTTTAAGAAATTTGGCTATCAAACCTCTGCTGATCTGCCTAAACATATTTCGAGAATTGAATCCGTATTCAGGCGGACTTCCTCGACAGATCGAAACGCATCTTTAACGATCTGCACGATCAGAATTCGGGAGTCGGATTCCCTGCCCTCTAACCTGCTGAGACGAATGCAGCAACGGCTGATGATTTTACCGCATTCCTTGGTGGGCCACACTTATCGATATACGAACACTTGTCACATCTGCACCTTAGGCATATTCAGAGGTATAGCAACGAACGTCACAAGCATTAGCAACTCAGTTGCAATTTGTGGGCACTGTTTTGCATGCTTGTTATACGAACCACGCAACTCAAATTGCTCCTAAATTTAACTGGAAATCTCCACAATGATTGATAATCGACAATAATGCACAGGTTACTCGGTGAGCACGACTGGCGTCACTACTCTGGTCGATATCGGAGTGGATACTGACTGGAAGGACCCTCACAATGCGAAGGGAGGCTACGCGCTCCTCCTTGACCAGCCGAGAGTTATCTTCATCGACACCTTCTACACGAAGCTGTACGACGGTTACAAGGATGAGTCAGTTGTCACATCATTTTAGGCCTGACTAGGTAAGACAGACCAATCAGCCGAAGGAAAATTAACTACAATAAATTTTTGCACTATTAAAAATAATTGTATTCATTTCTACATGACTCAATTCAGCGTGGTTGACATGATATTGGACATCATCAATTCGGGTGCGAAACTGCTCGGGATCAAGAACCTCGACCAGGTGCAAGCGAAGAAAGATGCTCAGGCAATGGCACAGCTAGACTACGATCTTGCCACGAAATACTCCACTGATGACACTACCAGAAGGCAGTACGCGAGGTAGCCAATACATCTATCCATACAAGATTTGGGCCCATCTTTGATACATTAATCATTGGCAGGTCATACAGCCCGTACACGGTGGACGGTCTTCAGAAATTGGCCACGTTCCTTCAGTGGAAGACCTTCTTCGACAAGGTTAGGTTTACCTCAATACGAGAAGATACTTTATATATATATTGATGTCCTAATGTCATCATTCAGGCCCTAACTCCCACCAGCAAGAAGGTCGACGGTTCCTTCCGTTCCGTGGTCATGGAGACGGATAAGCTTGCTCTTCTCTCTACTGACATCGCAGCTGGCACGATCAAGTCTCGTGACCTCAACAATTACCTCTACATCCGTGCCCTCGATGCGAATTATCTGCCCGACGCCGACACGATTCGCACGGTGAGCTCATTGCATGCATCGGATTATTTATCAAATACTCACTAGAAATCCTTATTTTTACGATAGTCTAATCCTTTTTCCTTGTAGAAATGGGCGCATCTCAAGGGATTCCGTCGCGAGAAGAGCAGGAAGATTCGTACCGATCCACGAGTCGAGCCTATCGATTCAATCGTGATGGACTACACGGCGAGAGAAGACAACTGCCAGAACCTCGCCACTAACTTCCTCACTTGGGCCAGCAGCAGACTCTACGTTGACGCCAACTACCCTTCCGAGAACGACCGCCAGAACCTGAGAGATCATGTACGTTCCCAGAGGGGGCATCAGTTTATATCTGAAGTATAGGATGGATTTGGAGCACATTTTTAGCCTCTGTAAAGGTGTAAAATGATAACGCCATTCATATTTGGCATGTAATGGTACCGTCGCTTCTATGCTCAGCTATTGGTGAAAACATCATTCTCTTTTGATTGTAATGTCGTTTGCAGATTAACTCGATCATCCGTTCCATCCTGGTGGCCTTCCGTGCTCACATCGATCTACTCGATTGGATGAGTCCTGCCTCGAAGAAGGGCGCATATCAAAAGATCGATAATCTTGTGTATTGCCGCTCTGATCAATAAGTAATTTCGCATTTGTCATAAAATTCAAAATCTCATTCCTTTCAGAAGCTGAACACGGCCAAGGACGACGTCTACCTCACTCAAGCGGACAAACTTATCGCTTTCAGTCTTTATGAGGCCTTTGCTCCACTGATCAACGGCGTTCCTACCGATCGAACCGATTTCTCCGGTCCGGCCGCCATCACTAACGCCTGGTACCAGGTAACTAATGATTCTGAACTTCACTTTCTTCACTTCGCTCTCATTTTGTCTAACCAGTGACTTGTGTGAAATTGTGGAGATAGTACCGAATTGTCAGCAGTAGCTGTCTCGGATTACAGCCGGAGATGAACTCGATTACTTTCCCTGGGGGAATCCTCCACGCTCCCTTCTATGACGTTGATTACCCCGCTGCGATGAACTACGGAGGACTCGGAGTTATCGCCGGCCATGAATTGACTCATGGATTCGATGATGAGGGAGTGCAGTGGGAGGGAACTGGAATACTTAACAGGTGGGAGGGGATAACTACACCCGAGAAGAATGTATTCATAGAGACAATCTGTTCTAAGATCTGTTCTGTAACTTATTTTATCAATAGCACGTTGTAAAGCATGATGTCCATCTCAATATTCGAACCATATTTTTTAGTTGGATGGACGATAACTCGACGACCTCCTTCTCGAAGATGGCTCAGTGTGTTGTGAACAAGTATAATCAATTCTGTCCGCTGCCCAAGGGATATCCGTGTGTCGATGGATCACAAACACAGGGAGAGAACATCGCCGACAATGGAGGTGTGTGAAGTTCCCGAAACAGTAAATTTCCAGGGAGAGTTTCCCACAGAAATTGGGTTACGTTGTGGCGATTGAGTGTGTTATCGACATTGTAATTTCCACGTCTTCAACTTAGGCATCCAAGCCGCGTACAAGGCCTTCAAGGCCTACGAAGCTCTGCATGGACCCGATCCGCTCCTTCCCGGTGACGCTTCCATCTTCAACGCAGACCAACTCTTCTTCCTCGGTTTCGGCCAGGTACAATCGGTACCAGTACTATTTCCATAATTCCATGGCTCCAGGTGTGGTGCCAATTCCCGCCATCTGCTTCTTCTCTCCTCAGCCAGATCCTGGTCGACCCTCACTCGCCGTCTCTCTACAGAGTGCTCGGCACCATTCAGAACATCCCTGCTTTCCAGATCAATCATTCAGTTTAACAAAAATAATTATGTTCTTCAGAAAGCTTTCAATTGCATTCCCGGCTCTACGTACACTCCCTTGAAGCACTGCAATGTGTGGACTTCCGAGCCCACCTCTGGTAAGTACATTCGTATCGAGAATCAATTTTAGGCTAATAATAATGGCTAAGATAAATTTCTAGTTCAGAATAAATATCTGATTAGGATCTCCTCTGAACGACAAGGGCGAACCAATCGTCCCTGAGAATGAAGTCAATATTGCGCCCGTCGAGCGAATCTCGCCTCAGGACATGGACAAGTACTCCGCCTACCAGACCTCGCTTGCCACTCTCAAGGTACGAACACATTGCATAAACTGATGTAGATGATAAATACCCTCATAAAAATACTCGCTGGGATATAAAAACTCTTCTAAAATGCGTAAATGGTTACTGTCATAAAGTTTTCTAAATGAATAAGATATTCTCTGCAGGCTTCTGCAAACCTTACTATCGATCCGTGCGATGATTTCTACCACTACTCGTGCGGAAATTTCCCCGGAACGAAGACGACCTTCTACGATCTTGATCAGGTAATATCCTTACTTGAAACGTTTTCGCTTCATCCCGAATCATGAATTACAGGAGAACTACAAAACTATCAACAATAAGATCAACGATCCCGACTACCAGGCGACCCTTGCGGTGAGGGTAGATGAGATTATGCGAGAGAATAAGGAACAAACATTCCATCAGTATCAATAGTATTGCTCAATTGATATGAACGGGAATAGGGAATATGTGTCAAGTCATTTGTAGTGAGTTGATAGAGATAGTTAGAGAACTTCATCATTGATGTGTATACAAAACAGTCTGTTCAATGGTATTACGTCATAATTCAGGAAAGCACGGCGCTGACCAAGCTGAGGACGCCGTACGATGCGTGCGTATCAGAGTCGAAGCATCCCACCATCAGCACGACGAATTACATACAGCCGAAAGTCGACGAGTTCATGAAGCAGATCACTGAGCCCATCCCACTCATCGGAGATCCTAATGACAAGCCCCATCTGACTCCCTCGGACTATGGAAGCGTCCTCGGATACCTCTCCTTCGTACTCGGTACGCGTTTCATCCATTACCATTGATTGGTAATGGTCTACTTTTATGTGTACTTCATTGCAGGTGTTGACACCCTCGTCTCGCCTGGAGTAGACACTAACTGGAAAGATCCTCAGGGCGGCGTCAATGGATACCAGCTGTTCATCGATGAGGTTATTTCATTTGACTTTCTTCAAGCGCAACAAAAATATGAAAGTCCGTATAGCCTACGAAATAGAGATTAGAACATATTAGACCTCGTCTATTTCTAGCCATCACCCTACAAGACGCATACGTTCTACGAGGATGATAACTGGGTCTCGCAGAAGCCCAGCTACAAGAAACAGGTGTGTAGTGTTCTAGGAGCTGACAGATGCAATTCGAAAACAAATAGGAGTGAACCCGGGCTCTGCTCATCTCAAACGCTCTAAGCAAGCAAAGGACTACTAAAATAATCCCCATGTCAGATCAATTCTCCGCAGGTGAAAAATCTCGTGGATGCATACGCGAAGCAGGCGAAAATCACACTCCCTGTTAAATACGAAGATATGATCGATGATGCACTCGAGCTGGAAAGGGTAGGCTTATTTTCACACCACTCTTTGTGCTCGCCAACACACCTCAAACCGATTAGGTGTATCAGGCTATGATTTAAGAGGAGTAAGACCGTCAACGACCGACTATTATCCATTCAGACGATCGCCATCGACTTCTCTCGCAACGACACCGAGCGTCGCTTGTTCGAACCGCAGTGGAACCCGACGAAGTTTGGCGATCTGCCCCCTTCAGTCGACTGGTCGGTGCTGTGGTTGACTGCACCTTCCCAGGCGAATGACTGGATCAAAGACGGCAAGGACATCATCCTCAACGAGGTTATTTATATTTCACATATTTTTCTAATGAAATAATAGTGGACATATTTTGAAATGATGGTCTCTTTCAAGAACCAGACAACAACTATCTTCTGCCTTGAAATATCTTCAAAAATTACTCTCCTGTTCCAGCCAGTGAAGACGCGGGCTCTCTTCGACTTCCTCAAGGCGAAGGCCGACGACACCACCGTAGTCAACTACCTCTTCATTCGTCTTCTCCTCGCCAACTCTGGACTCGTCCCATGTTCGAATGGAAAGTGTGTAGCAACGATGCGAGAACTCGCAATCAAGGAGGTGCCCCAGATGTTTGGCAGAGAGTGAGTCGATTATATGAAATATCAATGTAAAAACATACCATCGTAGATCTCACCGAAAAAAACAATATACATCTTTTTGGAAAATAGTATTCAGCAAGATTGAAGATATTGATGTATGATAAAATGAAGGATTAAAAAGAGGGAGTATTGCAGACGTCTTCCCCGTCGTGGTGGCTATCCTCTTCCCTCCTTCGCTCCCCTCAAGAACAGCGAGGAGGATCCCGATGGAGTGAGCTGTGCCGATGCTGTGAGAAAACCTTGCTAATCTTTGATTATCGATAATTGTATGGCCTGATGCAGATTTCTGCAATGGCTGATGCGCAAGGAAGAGTGTACGTCGACGCGAAATACCCGACTGAGAACGACCGAACAACTATCAGACAGTGAGCATAATGTTTCGAAATTCTTTGCCACTTCTCCTATTACTTTTTCTTCTTTGACGCTACTCCATTGTTCAATTTTTACTCCGTTATTAAATTCAAATCGAGATGTATTAAAACATCTAAAATCGCTCACTATCCGCAGGAAGACGCAGGGCGTGATGCAGAACATCGTGGACGGAATGAAGGGAATGATCGAGCAGCTGGACTGGATGGGAACTACTGCAAAGGCAGCAGCAATCGAGAAGGCAAACAACATCCGTTAGTACTATGGTCGAATATTTAAAAATATGCAAAGTCATGTATAATAAAATATATGATATAATTAGAAAGACAAATTGATTTCCAACATTATTCGAAATTCCATTCAATTTCAGAGGTCAACGTAGCCTTCCCCGACTCGATCCTTGACAATGACCAGCTGGACGCTGAATACGAGGAACTTATCATCGATGAAGGAGGCTCATACTTTGACATGCTCGATAATGTAACTGCATTTAAAATTATGCCAAACTATTTCACCTCGTAACATTAAATTTGTATTGAATTTGAGTGTCTATTAATACTATTGCAGATAACCTTGTACTCGATCAACCAGGATTTCAAGAAACTCACCTTGAAATACGCAGACAGAACCGCCTTCTCCGGACAAGTCGCCGTCGTAAACGCCTGGTATTCGGTAAATTGCTTTTCCATAAAAAAACTGAAATGCTACTATAACACATAATGCTCAAATAAAGTTGGAAGACAGTGGCAATTTTTACAGCATTCTTGATTATCTATCAGTTCAAACCATTCACAGGACGACCGCAATGCAATCACTTTTCCTGCCGGTATCCTGTAGCAGCCCTTCTTCGATGTGAACTACCCCGCTGGTACATTTTGTTTACGCTTTACTATCTTACGTGCGTTTCGAAAATATAATGCACAAAGTTATAATTTTTGGGCGAGTTGCAAAATAATGCAAACGGAGAGGAAATAATGTGAATCCACTGATTCTAGGCCTCAATTATGGTGGTCTCGGCGTCGTCGCTGGTCACGAGCTCACGCACGGATTCGACGACAAGGGAGTGCAGTGGGACAAGGAGCACTCAACGGGTAAGGATAACGAATTACACATGCAGTCAGTCTTCATTGAACGTTCAGATGCTCTTTGTGTGATGTGGGATCTAAACTTTCATTCGTACTTTTCTTGTCAAAATTTAAATTAAATTCCAGCTGGATGGACGAAGATTCTCAGGACGGATTCAACAACATGGCTCAGTGCGTGATCGACGGTGAGCTACTTACAGTAATCTATCTGTAAAAAATCGATATTCCGTTCAGAGTACAGCAAATTCTGCCCGCTTCCTGACGATCGCAGTCCGCACGAATGGAGTGCAGACCCAGGGAGAGAATATCGCAGACAATGGAGGTACGGTAGATCAAGGGTATCGCAGCTGTGTAAAACAATGTATTTGTCTAAAAATTCTGAATAGCAACAGTGGCCTTGGACTGGCGTGTAGTAGAATTCGACGAAGAATAGCCAAACATATTCAACAATAAATGGAGTAAATATACGTCTAAGAGAATATTCATGCACAATGTGGATAAGGAATCCATTGAAGGTATCCACTCCGCTTGGCGTGCTTCCCAGTCCCATCTTGAGTTGGACGGATCCGACGCACTCTTCATGGACAGAGTATACTCGCAATACACCAATAATCAGCTCTACTTCCTCAACTTCGCCCAAGTACGTGCACATTTTACGAGAATTGTGCCAGAAAAAATTGCAATACGTATTCGAAACAGTCCATTAGTTTTAAGGCTTTGCTTAAACTCCATACTAATCTTTGCAGGTGTGGTGCATGCAGAAGGACTACCTGACTGAGTCGTACGTCTCTGGTCGTCTCATGACCGATGCCCATGCACTCGGCCCCTACAGAGTGCTGGGCACGCTTCAGAACACCCTTGCGTTCCAAGCGAACTTCAATTGCCCGAGGGGATCAACGTACGCGCCGGATAAGCATTGCGCCGTGTGGGTACCTACCGTGATGGCGTAAATGAGTTTCCATTGAGTTTATAAACTCATAAATGATCACTCGACTTTGCTTTTCGTAGCCTAGGATTCGTTAGCAGTCCACTGTACACTATTTTGAATTTCGTTCACGTGTTTCTCTCGTGAATATGTAAATACAATTTAATAAACTTAAGAAATCGTGAGCGTGTGTTTGTTATTCAGAATGATCTTCTTGGGTCCAAATACTTGTCGGCCTACCAGTCCAGAGAAATTTGATTCTCTTCACACATCGGGTGAAAATTATGAAAAAAAACAATACCTTAAAGGAGGATGAAAGCGAAAGCTGGAAATTTGAACGTATTTCATCCTACCACGAAATGCCCCGGCTGTCAATGTGCTAAAAACAGGCCATGCTAAAAACAGTGAAAGTAACACCAATTACCGGTCCCCGACGCGGCTCTTGGCTACGGAGCGTCTCTCTTTTTTTTCTTATTTTTTGCGTTTGCTCGCTTTGATTGTGTTGCGTTGTTGCTAAACGCATATCTGTACTCTAGTTCATCCTGTTATTTCAAAATCAATATTACTTCAATCGATCGATTGTGTGATCTCTTCCCATCCACCCCTTTCACGCGCGCATTCCTTTCAGTTGGATTCATGAGTTCTATCTTCTTCTTTGGGGCGATTATCTGTGATTCTACTCATTCCACGTCGATAATATTTAAATTGCTTCTGTTTCAACTAACTTTTGACCCGATTGCCACAATTTCTCCCTAAATGCGTCGTCTTAATTACTTCTTCTTTTTCGTCGTTGGCCCATCTATTATTTACATGTTTTGCTTTCAACCTTGCTTAATTGCTCATTTTTTTCTTTATTTTCTACCGTTTAATTAATTGTTCATTGAAGCCAGGTCAGCGGTCATCACCGATGATAAAAAATGGGCATGGACGGTGCTGCCTTCGCTTCTCCCAGACCTGTCAGTTAGTTTGGCTGCTTCCCACTTTGCTGTATCGATTAATTTCATTCTTGTATTTTAGAACTACGTCCAACGTCGTCCGGCCAAGATCATGGCCCTTCCGATGGTGAAAGGCCATCGCGAAAAAGGTTCGTTTTTCTTTCTTCGGCCTATATTTAAATATTACTCGTGTTTTATTTGTGAATGATTACCTTTTCAATTCATTTATCGTAAAATAAGTTAAGGATATTCAAATAACAATTTAGATAGAAATATTAAAAATATACGAACATATTACGCTAGAAAATTAATCAAAGCAATAAATATCAGTCCGTAGCAATGATAAACTTTTTTTATTACTACTCCTCATCAGTCATATATCCTAGGGCCTCGTCTGCCATCGAATTGAGGAGAGGGAGATGAGGAAGAGGAGGGGGGAGGAGGGCGTCGTCCTCGCCCTCGCCCTCGTCGTCGTTCTCGGGCGCCTCCTCCTCCAAGTTGCTGTCGACTCCATGAGGACGAAGAGGACGGGTGAGTGTCTCCCACAACTTCTTAATTAAAAATGGTTCGTAAATTGATTACCTCTCCTTGTTTACCTTTTGTTCGGCGAGAGCAATTTTTCTTTTCTTCTCCGTAGTCTCGTAGTATCACATCTGTTGCACTCCCTCGTGCATGATGCCGCGAGTCCTACCATGTGGAAGGATAGATGACATTGTCCCTGTTCGCACTTGGGACACTCTAGGAGGAGGGAGGTCAATGACTCCTTCGACACTATCATGTAGTTCGATAGAGGGACACTTTCGATGCGGGGAGTGGCAGGGGTAGGAGGAGTCCATTCGGAGCTTTCGTTCATATCTCGAGCCTTCAAGTAGTTATCAAAAATACCTCATTTTTTAAATAATCTAATTTGAGTTAGTTTAGTGCGAGATGGAATGCAGTAATGATAATTAATGAATACCTGTTCAGGTCGGCAACAGCAGACGCAGCAGAGAAGAGGAGATCGAGTTAGGAGTGGAGGAGGACGGACGTAAGACGGAAGAGAGGATTGAAGAGGACGAGGGCGAGGAAAGACGAAGGAAGATGAAGAGGGGAAGGGCGAGAGAAGAGGGGAACAGGTAGGAGGGAGTACGATAGATGGTTGGGATACTGTAGATGGAGCAGTCGTCTCCTAAAGGCCTCTGTTTCCGTTGTATGAGATAGATAAATATATTTTCTCCCGTTTAATTGTGTATATTACTCACCACAAAGGAAGGGACAGCATCAGGTCGAAGTACGGTAGCAGTTGCCGAGTATGTGTAGTCAGAGGGGGAGAAGTGACTTGCACAGAGATAGGGCCACTTGGATGCATTCACCACTGCCATGAGAGATCTTCTTCCTTCTGGGGTTGAACGGACAGCGTTTATCCACGTTGTCCGTTTCTTCTCATTTTCCGTAAATGCGTGCATCTCTTTCTGGAATTTCCTCTGATGGCACACGACGCAAGCTCGTCGTTGCATCTGATAGGGAGGATTACATTAGCAGACGATATAGTATCGACGATAGTTTGCACATGAATATTACATTTCAATTAGCAATACTAGCTTGTGGGTATACAAATACTTTATCATTTAGTCCATGACATAGCTATTCTTCATCGAATAGCGCAGATGGCTTGAAGCCGGTGTAATGTCCATCGGCACTTGGCCATTTCTTCCGGACGGCATCGATGACACAAGCGGGGAGTCGAACTCTCTGTCCTCGTCCGAGTGGTCCGAGAAGAGAGGCCACTATCACTCGATAGCACCCGTGTCTTCTCGCCCTCAATAGTAAGTTTCATTCTTTCTATCCATGGTATCTATTTGATTGATATAGTGTATTCCGGATACAATAGCCTTTCAATAGAGTAAACGATTGTTGGAACGGGGAACTCACTGATTCGCATCGATGGCCACATGTCCACTCGCATAGCCGTAGAGGGCAACTGCAGCTTCCGTACCCTCAAGTGAGTGATTGAGATGAAAGTTATCAACAATAGGAAGTATAGTAACTAACCGCTTCTGTGAGCAGGTACTCCTTGAAGTATTGATCCTGCGTAATGCAGGCTTTCCTACCGTGGTCCTTCAGCTTATCCAGCAATCCCTCCTTGAAGAGATTTCCTTTCTTGAGAAGAGGGTAGAGAAACAGCGATTTGCAGCAGTAATCGTGCTTTTCCTCGAGATCTCTAGGGGGACAACGAGTGCAGGAACACTCCACAGTCTTCTCGAGGTCAACCCCATCTGCGAAGATCTTCTGCTCCCTCTCCTTGGCTGCTTTGATTCTAGCCAGAATCTTGTCCGCTTGCTTGGGGTCGGGGAGAAAGGGATCGGGAAGTGATGTCATCTAGAGATCAATTAATCGATCAATTAGTGATACAATAATGTAACTTGTGTAATGAAAAAAAAACAATCAAGACAATGATAAAATCGTTTGAAAAGAGCTGTTTGTCCCATTCTTTGCGTACGTGCATCTTTCATCGATTGACTAGACACTTGTCTAAAGGGTCAGAATAGAGACTCAAACGAATGATCTACAATCATGATTGTTCACCGGATTGAATTTGTACGGAAAATCGAATTCTTCAATCTCTTTATTGTACTGTTTTGTTGTATTGCATTGTAAAAATGAAAATGTTTGATAAAAGAAATGGAAATGAGTGTCACAATATGCTAAATAGGTTTCCCTCATTGCATTAATGCAGAAACCACCGCGGCAAAATGTTAGTCCTCGGCGGGAATCGAACCTGTCCCTTTCCCACTCTCGTTGTCGCCGCTCTACAGATCGAACTAGAAAGAGGAGAAAGAGGTAGTGAGATAGTGTGCGCTGCGCAATCTTTTCGCAGCCATTTCCCTGAGCTATCAATTACAGTACCCGTGCGCGTATCTCCCTTGATCTTTGATCTCCGTTTTTCAAATTTTGGCTTTCTATTGTCGTTCAAGGAATAAATCCGGATATATCTTTAGTAGACGAAGTTCATTTTCCCTTTCCTCCTCCTTTAAAGACCATAACGGAGAGAATAGGGATACTATTTTACTATGTTTAAATGTTTGGTTTTTTTACAACATGGAAGTCGTGGGCATTGTGAATACAGGAAACTTCGGTAAGGCAACCCAAGAACGCAACGCACAACTGTTCGCAACTGCGTCCGTCACTCTAACACGACGAAGTTATGTTTTTGGTGACATCGGAAAATATAATAAATGTTGGTGGTTTGAAGAGCCAAGATCCCGTGAAACAGCCTAGGGTCTGCGTGTCTTTTAAGTCTGTGGAATCATTCTACAAACGAATCTTGCGAAGAAAACAACACACAAAATAAACTTGGCACTTGAATGAAAAAGAAAATTTTAAGCACGAAGTTGTAACAACTGATGTATCATATCTATTCAGAGACCTCACAAACCGAATGCACTGTCTAGGAAAGACACACAACATACACGATATGATGAACCAAGAATATATTTGAGAAAAAGAGTTCAGTTTTGCTAACAACCACCAAAAGAAATTTCAATATCGCATCACCATCTATAATTTGCCACTCTAAGCCATCACCGTGGGTACCCACACTGAGCAGTGCTTGTCGGGGGCGTACGTTGATCCGCGGGCGCAGTTGAAGTTGGCTTGGAAGGCGAGAGTATTCTGGAGGGTGCCGAGCACTCGATAGGGACCAAGTGCATGGGCATCAGTCATGAGACGACCAGAGACGTACGACTCAGTCAGGTAGTCCTTCTGCATGCACCATACCTGAAACAAGAGAAATATTTCTATGCATAATACCGCATCAATTTAGGGTACACTTCGCTTGCGTAAGAAACCCTCTTCATTAGTGGTAATTCGATCAAACCTGGGCAAAGTTGAGGAAGTAAAGCTGATTATTGGAGTATTGGGAGTAGACTCTGTCCATGAATAGCGCGTCGGATCCGTCCAGCTCAAGGTGCGACTGGAAAGCACGCCAAGCCGAGTGAATGCCTGATAGAGTTTTTAATTCGGGGCGGGTAATTCGGCACCCGACCGGGTAATCGAGAAGAATGGCGAGGAATGAGAATTACCCGGGATAATGGAAAATAATAAGTCAATTACCCGGGATAGTTCGATCTATACCTCACCACAAAAGCGAGCAGAAATGATGCGAAATTGTGATTTGCATCCAACTATCCCGGGTAATTGAACAGAACTATTCTGCCCACTCGGGTCTCAACTATCCCGGGTAGCGTTACATTTCAAACTCTAATGCCTGAAATGGAATTCTACAATATGCAATTACTGCATCTATAGTATCGATTTAGATCATCAAATAATTTAGAGCAAATTCTAATTTCTCACAGTATTTATTCGCGTACACCCGTAATCTACCGTTACCGTATTCTCGGAACACCGTACCTCCGTTGTCGGCGATGTTCTCTCCCTGGGTCTGCACTCCATTCGTGCAATGCGGACTGCGATCGTCGGGTAGTGGGCAGAACTTGCTGTACTCTGAACTAATATTGATTTTCTTCTGATAGATTACTGTAAGTAGCTCACCATCGATTACGCATTGAGCCATGTTGTTGAAGCCTTCTTGAGATTTGTCGTCCATCCAGCTGGAATTTTGTCTTGGTTATGTATGCAGAACCATGTTTAACTTTGTATCAAATTTCTGTTGTGCTCACCCGTTGAGTGCTCCGTCCTTGTCCCATTGCACTCCCTTGTCGTCGAATCCATGGGTGAGCTCGTGACCAGCGACGACTCCCAGACCACCATAGTTGAGACCTGCAATCGGAGTAATAGATTATTCTTCTTTGAAATATTGAGAGACGATGCCAGCTTCTTTCAAAAATTATGGATGTAAATGTAAAAATAATAAAAATGAAAATTTCCAGCGGGGTAGTTGACGTCGAAGAATGGCTGCTGAAGGATGCCGGCCGGGAAAGTGATCGCGTTACGCTCGTCCTGCGTAGGATTATTGCATGGGATATTTATGAGATGAGAAATACCTGGTTCTATAAAGGTGAAGGATTTATCGAACTAATGAAAGTTTCCTGATGAAATACCGAAACTTGCATTGCACAAATAAATCTTACCGAGTACCAAGCATTAACCACGGCGACTTGTCCAGAGAAGGCAGTTCGGTCGGAAATCTTCAAAGTGAGTTTCTTGAAGTCTTGCTGGATCGAGTACAGAGTGATCTGCAATAGTTTTGTGTGCCTCTCTCTCATTTATATTTCACACAGCTTGAC
Source organism: Pristionchus mayeri (assembly GCA_036245805.1). NCBI lineage: Eukaryota > Metazoa > Nematoda > Chromadorea > Rhabditida > Neodiplogasteridae > Pristionchus > Pristionchus mayeri. The sequence continues at coordinate 20,206,448 of BTRK01000006.1, forward strand.
AGATATTTTATTCAGAATTTGCACACGTAGCGCGATTAAACGGGAGTATGACGACGACAGAGAACTGAGACTAAGATTGCCTTGTCGAGCATGTCGAAGTAGGAGTCGCCATTGTCGAAATTGAGGTCATTGTATTCCGCGTCGAGTTGGGGATTGTCGAGGATCGAATCGGGGAAGGCCACGTTCACCTCTGCATTTCAGTGGTATTTATTTCTAACATTGGCTGCTTTGTGAGATTTTTAGTGAGACCTCCAACGACAATATTTGACTGACATAGTCGAAAACGATCAATTTGGGGAGAAAATACGAAGAGGAAGAATGTACGGATGTTGTTGGCCTTCTCGATGGCTGCAGCCTTCGCCTCTGGCTGCATCCAATCGAGCTGCTCGATCATTCCCTTCATTCCGTCCACGATGTTCTGCATCACGCCCTGCGTCTTCCTGAAATAAGAAAGATCTACAGCCTCTCCATTTCCATGATCGCTTCCAGCTAGATAGATCGTGAGAGGAAGTATGATAGAAAGGGACGAATCTAATGTGTTGTGAGGCTATGCTCGAGAAGAGAGCAAAAGTGTGAGTGAAGAGATTGGAGAAGAGATGAATTGTTGTGCTCCCTCCCTTTCAGTGTCCACAGTTGGAGATTAGAGAAGATTGTTTTTTAATTGTAAAAGTACTTCAAGGTAAAAATTATAGGTACACCCCGTCTTCGAGACTGGGCTCGCGGGAGAAAACCGCTATGCCAGTGTCAACTTCAAGGTATTCGCACTATTTGAATGTGCAAACTCACTTTTTGATCGTGGTTCGATCGTTCTCAGTCGGGTACTTCGCGTCTACGTACACTCTGCCCTGTGCATCAGCCATCGCTGAGATCTGCAGTTATCATTTTACAGTCGATTCTTATGTCGGCTGATGGATTTAGATTACATTTTTACGGATGGCACAAAAAATGCCGAAATCGCAACTTCTTCACCTTGTCTGCACAGCTGACTCCATCCGGATCCTCCTCGCTGTTCTTGAGAGGGGCGAAAGAGGGAAGAGGATAGCCACCACGACGGGGAAGACGTCTGCAATGACAATAATTCTTCATCTTACATCAATATCTCCAATCTTACTGAATACTGTTTTCCAAAAGATGTATATTGTTTTTTCAGTGAGATCTACGATGGTATGTTTTTACATTGATATTTCATATAATCGACGCACTCTCTGCCGATGGTCTGGGGCACATCCTTGATTGCGAGTTCGCGCATCACCGTCGCGCACTTTCCGTTCGAGCAGGGAATGACACCGGAGTTGGCCAGGAGAAGACGGATGAAAAGGTAGTTGACGACGTCAGTGTCGTCCTTCTTCGCCTTGAGGAAGTCGAAGAGATCGGGCGTCTTCGCAGGCTGGAGGAAAAGGGGGATTCATAGATTATGGAGATGATCTGCACCATTATGCCAAAGAAGACAAAGGTTATACAATTCACAAATAATGATGACTGGATATGTCGTTGATTATTCTTACGGAGATGATTGAATAATATTCACCTCATTGAGAATGAAATCGTTGTTGGCAGTAATCCAGTCCGCAGCTTCCTTGGGGGCGAAGAACCACAGCTTCCTCCAATCCACGGTTTTTGGCAAGTCATCGATCTTCATCGGATTCCACTGCTGTTCGAAAGTTCGTCGCTCAGTGTCATTGCGGGAGAAGTCAATGGCGATAGTCTGAATCAAGTGATATTTACGACATACGCTCCATCGACACACAATTGGATGAGAATTATTTCGTCATGCCGCCTTTTTATGTAAAGGTTGGATTATGCAATAGTTCTCAACCGATCTAATGCCGATTAATCCCAATTATGTTGATCTTCAGTTAAAGTTTCTGAATAGTACAAAGAGTGTTCCCCACCCTCTCCAGTTCCAGTACATCATCGATCATCTTGTCGTAGTTGTCCGGCAGCTTGGCCGTATTGTCCTGCTTAGCGTACGCCTCCACCAGCGTCTTCACCTGCAGAGAGAAAGAGTTGAAATCATGACAGAGTAATAACAACAGCCCAAACGGAACTGAATGCTTGAGGTTCAATCCCTGCAGTCTACGGATGAGTTTTGCTGACTCTGTCGGGGTTCTCAACTCACGGTCTTCTTGTATCCCGCCTTCTGTGAGTTCCAGTTGTCGTCCTCGTAAAAGGTGTGCGTCTTGTACGTAGAAGGCTGCAAATCAATGCATTAACCTGACAAATAAAAACGATCTGCTAATAGCATTATTTAAGAAAAGAAAGAGCAATCTACCTCATCGACGAATAGCATGTATCCCTTATCATTGCTCTGAGGAGCCTTCCAGTTGGTGTCAACTCCAGGAGAGACGAGGGTATCAATACCTAGAAATTATTATAAATATTTTCAGTTAGAATATACCGCGTACCGAGTTGGAAGGAAAGCCATCCGAGGACATTTCCGTAGTTCACAGCAGTGACGTCGGGCTTGACAGTTCCTCCAATCAGCGGGATCTGTTGGTTGATGTAGCTCTTGAAGTCGTCGACCTTCGGCTTAATGTAGTTGTGGGTGCTGATGGTGGGATTCTTCGCCTCCGATTTGCATGTGTCGTACAGCTTCTTCAGCTTGGTGAGGGCAGTACTGGCCTGGAAAGTGGAAAGATAATAGTGCAAGTGTCGTAGTTATGATACAAGACAAAATAATCCCGTATAATTTTGTCAAAATTACAACATTCAAGTGTAGTTATCGTCTATATTTTCTCATTGTAATCCATTCTATCCCTCCGTATCGCTCACCGCGAGTGTCGCCTGGTAAGCGGGATCGTTGATCTTCCTGTTGATAGTCTTGTAGTTCTCCTTAAGATGACAGATTCGAGCACTGTCACATGTATTTCATGGAAGGATGTTATTTATTGTTAGGATTTTTTTAAAAAAAGTTGTGGCCAAATGTCGAACTAACCTGATCGAGGTCGTTAAAAGTCGTCTTTGTGCCTGGGAAATTAGCGCACGAATAATGGTAGAAATCATCGCATGGATCGACGGAGAGGTTCGCCGATGCCTGAACAAAGCAAATTAATCTGTTAATTCAATTCAATTCAATTCATTTATCATGCAGATAAGTGACGAGAAAGAGAAGTAAGATGAAATAAGACTACATGAAATACGATGCATCATCTAGGATGCAAAGATAATAATATGGTATATTACAGATTGCCATAGTTAAAGATTGCCATAGTTAAGAATAACTGATCACATTATTGCTCACACGAAAGAACGCAGACTGCCCAATATGATGAATACCTTGAGAGTGGCGAGCGAATTCTGATAGGCGGAGTACTTGTCCATGTCCTGAGGCGAGATTCGCTCGACTGGAGCGACATTCACATCGTTCTCGGGGACGATAGGCTCGCCCGCGACGTTGAGAGGAGCACCTAAATCGACACTTCATTCGGTTCCTGTGAACTATCTGGAACTGGTTCTGGTACCTAAAATTCGTACCAGAAGTGGGCTCGGAGGTCCACACGTTGCAGTGCTTGATGGGAGCGTAGGTTGAATCGGCAGGGCAGTTGAAGGCTTTCTGAATTAATCCAGAAATAATTGATGAAAATAATAAGGAGTGCTAGCTGGAGACTAGTGAAAATGAATATTGTCTGATTAACCTGGAATGCGGGGATGTTCTGAACGGTTCCGAGAACTCTGTAGAGAGACGGTGAGTGAGGATCGACCAGAATCTGGCTCAGGAGAGAGGAATCAGAGGGCGTGAACTGGCACCACACCTGGAACCACGGAGCTATGGAAATGGTACTGGTACCGACAGGTACCTGGGCGAAACCGAGGAAGAAGAGTTGGTCGGCGTTGAAGATGGAAGCGTCGCCGGGAAGGAGTGGATCGGGTCCATTGAGTGCCTCGTAGGCCTTGAAGGCCTTGTACGCCGCCTGGATTCCTGAGTTATAAACATTTTATCAATGAGTAATCATGTTTTTCAATATAGGTTACTTGCGCACTTTTTTAATCCACTGTTATTGTTATTGCAAAATCCCTTCATTGTTTCCCTGATCAAGATGAACTGGCGTATAGATACCTCCATTGTCGGCGATGTTCTCTCCCTGTGTCTGTGCTCCATCGACGCACGGATATCCCTTGGGCAGCGGGCAGAATCCACTGTACTCGTCCACCACACACTGCGCCATCTTCGTGAAGGAGGTCGTAGAGTTGTCGTCCATCCAGCTGAAACAACATCTCGATCCCTTTGCAAAAGAGTACGAGATTTTTTAATAACCTTTAGAATGGATAGATTCTTTTGAAAGGAAATATGTACATTTTCACACCTGTTGAGTATTCCGGTTCCCTCCCACTGTACTCCTTCATCATCAAACCCATGGGTGAGTTCATGGCCTGCGATAACTCCCAGTCCTCCGTAGTTCATCGCGGCGGGGTAATCGACGTCATAGAAGGGTGCATGGAGGATTCCTCCAGGGAAAGTGATAGAGTTCATCTCAGGCTAAAATTGGGGACAATTAGTGCTGCCAATTCGGGATTATCTCACGATTTCACACGTAACGCACTGGTTAAACAAAACGAGAGCGAATTTGGGGAAGTCAAATTCATATTCGGTAGTTCGCCCACCTGGTACCAGGCGTTAGTGATGCCTGCGGGACCGGAGAAGTCAGTTCGGTCGGTGGGCACGCCGTTAACGAGAGGAGCGAAAGCCTCGTACAGGTTAAAGGCGATCAGTTTGTCCGCTTGAGTGAGGTAGACGTCGTCCTTGACGGTGTTCAGCTTCTGCAAAGATATGTTGCTCACAGCTCTCAAACTTGACCTTGATTGACTTAATGCAGACTGCGGAGCGGCTAAATGTAGGATTGTGGTGAGTTTGGTACTATAGGCAAATAAAAGAAGCCGTCGGACCTTGTAGTAGTCAGTGAGTTGGTTGTCGTCCAGAACCCAGTCGGGGTAGGCCATGTTCACGACGAGATTATCGATCTTCTGATACGCGCCCTTCTTCGAGGCGGGACTCATCCAATCCAGCAGATCGATTTGGGCACGGAAGGCCACCAGGATGGAACGGATGATCGAGTTGGACTGAAGAACTAAGATTTTTAGATTGAAACAAGCATAATTTACAGCAAGCAGCCAAAAATATGGAAAGAACGAATAAAAAAGTAGCCAACAATATGGAAAGAACGAATAAAAAACGCATGATGAGAATGTTTTCATTCTACACTGAGCTTCACAGTGTTCTTACATGGTCTCTGAGCGTCTGGCGGTCCTTGGCTGTGGGATAGTTGGCGTCCACGTAAAGTCTCGAGCTGGCCCAAGTGAGGAAGGAAGTGGCGAGATTCTGGCAATTGCTCTCCCTTGCACTGACGTCCTTCACATTCGAGTCAATAGGCTCGACGCGCGGATCGGTACGAATCTTCCTGTTGATAGGCCTCTTCTCGCGACGGAAGTCCTTGAGATGAGACCACTTCTGAAAGGGAACTGTTATTTGTCTATCGAATAATAAAGCCGTATCAGACTTTGATTGAACATTTGTGGTATCAGTAATCCAAGCAAATTCACTGATATCAATATTGGCATCTTTCGAACTAACCGCGCGAAAGGTATCGGTACCAGGTAGATAGTTCGCGTTGAGGGCACGGATGTAGAGGTAGTTGTTGAGGTCGCGAGACTTGATCGTTCCAGCAGCGATGTCGGTCGAGAGAAGGGCAAGTTTGTCCGTCTCCATAACCACGGAACGGAAGGAACCGTCGACCTTCTTGCTGATGGGAACGAATGCCTGAAACATGTCATGTATCGCTTCGAAATTGTAAAATGAATTATTCTCCGATGCAGTTTGCGAATTATATTCGGCATCCAAATGATGGCTTCATTGGAAAAGTCATCCTACATGGTATAGTGCTTTTCTCACCTTGTCGTAGAAGGACTTCCACTCGAGGAACGGAGCCAGCTTCTGAAGGCCGTCCACGGTGTAGGGGTTGTACGATCTGCAGTGTTATTAAAAATTAAAAATAATTTTCACTGTAACCTCTGTTGTCCACAATCGCATTGTTCAAAGCATAAGTGTGAATCATCTGATCATTACCTCTCTCATGCTAAGATGTCGTAATGCCGCAATATCGTACCTCGCGTACTGTCTCCTCGTCGTGTCGTCAGTGGAGTATTTCGTGGCCAGATTGTAGTCCAGCTGCGCCATTGCAGCTGCATCCTTCTTCGCCTAGAGAGTACGAGATTGGAAACGATTATTGCTCTCAGATCTAATTGCTCAATGGATCGAATGGGCAGATGGCTGATGCATTGATGCTATTCTCCGAATCTGCCCACAATCACCTGATCCTGATCGAGGTCTTTGATACCGAGCAGTTTCGCACCAGCGTTGATGATGTCCAAAATCATGTCCACAACACTAAAGAGATTGTCACAACATTTGATATAATCACAATTCAAGATATTCCCTTGATTCTCCTTGTTAGTTCGAAAGAGATCTCAGGTCGATAATTGTAAATGGGCATCATACAATATTTCATTTCTCACTCGTCCTTGTAGTCGTCGTGCAGCTTCGTGTAGAAGGTGTCGATGAAGATGACTCTCGGCTGATCGACGAGAAGTGCGTAGCCTCCGTTCGCATTGTGCGGATCCTTCCAGTCAGTGTCCACTCCGATGTCGACCAGAGTAGTGACGCCAGTCGTGCTGACGACGTAACCTGAAATGTCATGGGAAATAAATGCAAAGGGCTCCATCCAATTCCATGAAGACATCCTCATATATCTTATTGTGTCCTCGTTAATGGAAAGGGCACTAGGTCGGATGAGAACTATGACGTCGTGCCGCCTTTGCCATCAAAGTCGACATGACGTTATAGTTCTCACAAGGAAAGCGGTACCCACCGAGGAATCCGGCCAGTGCATCAGTCGTCGCTGCCTTAGTCTCGCCAGGGAAGAGAGCAGGGAATCCGACGCCCTTGTTCGAGTCATGCAGATCGTTGAAGATACTCTTCGATCGATCGAGGAACGCCGCCTGCATTCAACATTTCGTTGTCGCTTTGAAAACATTCTGGAAAGCATCATGAAATGGACTTTTCGTTTCGTACCTCATTTGCTCCAGTAATGCACGAGTCAAAAAACCACTTCATCTGGCGCACAGGTAGTGGCTGGAATATTGATTATTATGTGGACGGAGTTGGATAGATCAAAAGGGGTGGGCACAAAAGGGGTACAGCGTTGTCGAAGGCCGAAGCTGGCTTGCGCAGTTCGGAGACCATCGACTCATCGATGGCATCATCAGAGACATCAAAGGACATCCCTTGGCCCTGAATAATACTCATAAACATATAAATTATGTCTGGCAAGACTAGAGACTAGGTTTTAAATTTTTAAGCCGACCTTTCTTTCAGCTCGCCATCTCCTTTGTGTTAGGCGTAAGAAAGCTCTCGAGGAGAGCAAAAGCTAAATTTTGCAAATCATTACCTTCTGTCCAGCTCCACACGTGTACGTGTAGAAGTCATCGCATGGATTGACGGACGTGTTCATCCACGACCTGAAATCGGTATCTGATTCATTTTACGTTTGAATCACTGCATTGTGCAGTGCCTGAAACTGCAATCTATGGATTTTATTGCGCAACGATTGCTCACTTTTCCCATAAAAGTTGCAAACAGCTGTCAAAAGATATGAGCAATGCTCCTCGAAATGATGAAAGAGTGCTCACTTGAGCAGGTCGGACATGCCCTTGTAGGCGGGGTATCGGGGGTCATTCGTGGCGATGGGCAGAGAGACGGGAATCGCGGTCGCATCGGTTGGTGCAGTGCCTGCGATTCTTCTTCTTATTTCGAGAGAATATCCCCGCTTTGAAAAAATGTCCGATAAAATGAGGTTTTCATGCTCATGGCAAAGATGTAGTTTGTGTGCAGGCATGTGCAGCTCTCGTTGAGGGGTATTTTAATGTTTCTTCAGCACATAAAAATCGCGTGTAGCGGCCGCAGATAAGAGACCGCCGATGGTGGGAGAAAGAGCAGACTCTCGTCATTAGTCTCGATCGGGAACGAAAGAGTGCCTATCTAGTAGGGAGGCACTCCTGATGTACGTTGCAAAATTAGATTCCAGATGCAAAATCCATTCACTGAATTTCAAGGGGGCTGACTCTTTTTTTTCCTTTGAGAGCAGCTGAAGGGACTCACTGAACTGGGAGTTGATGGTGTCCTGGATGTTAAGGACAGTGATCAGGGAGGCGATGCTCAGTCCGAGTGTGCCAAGTATCACGAGCAGCACTGCTATCTGCAAGCACCATCGACATGATTATCGTATTGAAGGACTGGACGATATTTGTCCAGCACTACATCATAGAGGAATGAAATTTCATCGAATGACGAAGTCAAATTGAGTTAAGCCTTTTCATCATTCTCCTGTAGCTGCTGCTTAGTAATTGCACAGTATGGTCTATGCAGTGAATTGGCTCAATCTTGGAGGAAAAATATTTGGTGTACCGTTGAATTATTTCTTAAAGTAAATCTTATTTCTTAAAGTAAATCCTATTTTATCCCCGCAAATTTTCTATGAGATTATGCAAATCTCTTTAAAAAAATTACGTCCTTATTTATTTTCTTCATATGCACGCACAATATATTCAGCCACTGAGAGACGCACAAACCAAAGAGAAAATATTTTGAAAAAGGTTTTTCTTCGTGCATTAAATGAAAACAAGTACTTACCCCGAAGACGACCTTGAGCACCTTGATCATGGCGGTGCCTCTCTTGCGGAATGAGTCTTTCTCCCACTCTCGAGCTCTTATCAATGCATCTCTTCACTTGTCATCGTAATAAAATGAGGCATGTACAGTTCGGATTCGGGCATACTCACAGTCACACCAAAGATCACTACACAATTAGCTGCTTCCGAGTATTCTAGATCTATTAGGTTGTTGCAAAAGTCCTGTGGAATTTTGATATTTTGCCTTCCATCTTGCTGTTGGATTGATAGATGAACTTCGGGATATTGATTACTAATGAGGCCTTGCATACTAGTAGTGTGTACAGTATCTCACATACGGATTTGGCCTGACCTTGAACTTTTGAATTCTGACCTTGAACTTTTGATCTTTGATCTCAGATCATGAATCATGCCCTCCGGGCATATTCCTGGAAATGCCCTCAGGGCATGATCCGGGATATGCCCTCCGGGCATAATCCAGGATATGCCCGTATAGGTGAAGCCTCCCGAGCTTCATCCAGGTTTCTGCTCCTCTCACCCGAGTCGCCTCTTGACTGTCACCCCTTTCCACCCTTTTACGTAGAATTCGTGCTCTCTGGACACGCCGGGTAAGAAACCCCGTTATGGGAGAGGCGGAGGCGCACTCAAGGTCGCATAGCCGCTCTCCCCGCGCTCTGACCGGCAGTGTAGAGGGGCGCCTCGTCCTTGGCAGGGAGGGAGGAGAGGCGAGAGAGAGAGAGAGAGAGATAAAGAGAGAGAGAGGGAGAGGTGCCTCTTCCTCTAACCTAAGTACATATGTTGAATAGGAAACCGCAACACTCACAGTAACATGGAAGGCGTGAATTTAGAAGCACTCAATCGTAAACTACTTCTTTTGACTAAGCACGTGCACCCAAGAGTTCTCTCGGTGTAGTGTCGTCTCCGAACGAAGCCACCGCAACTGATACCCTCGAAGTCGAAGACCACACAATTCTTTGGGGCTGATCAGCGGTGAACGACGAATGAGATTACCCGAGAACTCTCTCAGAGAGCAATCAATTACCCGACAACTCTCTCCGAAATCGATCAATTACCCGAGATAGTCGACGAAACAAATGTGCAAAAGTTCGCTATCTCTGCTGAATTAGATTGTATGGCATCAACACAAAGTCCGCTAGCAATGTACATGACATACGTATTACTTCTTTAGGTTCTTTTCCTAAAAAATCGAGTATAGTCTAATGGCTGTAACCACCTCAGACATACCTATGCTAACAGCTCTCTTTCTTCCTCGCATCATATGTGGAGATGTCAGTACCCTATTACGTCGAAATCGTCATTACATCTCCATAGAAGTCGAGTAAGATCTAAATAGAATAGTGGAGTTGCGAGCATGCTTTCCATCGCTAGAGTATAATTGTGCTGATGTGAGAGCGGATGGTAATGAAGAAACCTGCTGAATCCCTCAAACCACAGCTCAAAGCCCTTTTCGCAGCTAGTCGAGATCATATTGCGCGACCTATTTACAATTCGGAAGTACCTTATTACTATTAGGTTGTCTCAAAAGTTTCTGACTATTTTCATTTTCGAACATACTGACCTTCCCCGTGCTTCGGAATCTATCAATCAACTAATGGTTTTCAACAGTTGATGTGGCCTTGGGAACCCTTTAAAACGAGTGTTATTGAGGACCAATTTAACCACTAAGGATAGCACTGTTCACAGCTAAATTCGACATTGGTGGAAATTAATCTCAGTTTAGAATAGATTTTAATTCTTGTGAGAGCTCTGACATCTGCTAAACAAAAGCACTGTTTTAAAGGCTAATGAGTGGGCTTATTAAATTTCCTAATGCCAAAGGATTGGCCTCAAACGCATACTTGATAATGGCTCTCAATCCCAGTCCTGCACCAATTACAATTTTCCAAATATACATTTGCTGGTATTTTGCAAGTGCGGATCGATTAGCAACCATCATTTGTTGATCACTCAGAAGTGCCCTTCCGTACTAATACACGGTTGCATTATGGAGGATGTTCATAGATCTGTTAAGAAATATGATGTTTCGAAATATTTCTGTCGAGATTTGATTGCTGAAAACTGCACTTTTGACCGTTTACCGTTTCTCAACAACGCTACAGACCAGTTTTTTCACCATTATCTGAACAAGCAAGTTTTATTATACCAATGAAAATGTGGGCAAATTGGGTAGGCCGCAGATATTCGAGGATCAGAGTTCCTTCGAAAACACTAAAAAGTCACGATTTTTGCATGTTTTTACCTGGAAGTGCTTTTCTTGGGCGAACCATTCAAAAATATTATTGTAGTCTACTATCATGTCCTTAACTATAACCATGACGGAATGGCAATGAGTCTAAATACACCAAGAGAAACTTCGAAAAATAAATAGTCAGAAACTTTTGAGACAACCTAATAGAAAGTGAAAGTTCGCACCTTAGCGAGAGAGAGTGAGAGTGGTAAAGTGAAAGAGAAAAAGGTGGAGAGCAAGAGTGAGAAAGAGATAGAGGTGAGCAGTCTCCGCACTACGGCGATATTCTTCACTGGGAAATATGTCTTGTCACACCGAACTAACCGTAGTCAAGTCACCCTCCTACTCAAAAAGGGGGGGCAAGAAGGGTAGCAGGGGGAATACGCGTTGAAACCTGTACTTATCGTTGGGGTGTCTTGTCACACCGAATCTACCGTAACTAAGGAACCCGAGTATTCAAAAGTCGACACTAGTAGCAGTGGTGGTACTTCTCGGAGAGGTGTTTTGCCGTAATGAACCTACCGTAACTAGGGAACCCGCGAATTCAAAGGACCCGCAGGAGTGTCAGTGGAAAGAACATGTTTCAAGTCTGTCATGAGACTCCTCAAGCACGATGAGCCATCCCCAGGGGTGAACCTACAGTACCTTACAACCGCAAATTAGTAATCTCTACACCATGGTGTGATAGTCTCTTCAAGTGTGATGAGTCATCTCTCCCGAGGTGAACCTGCAGTTTCCCACAGCTCTGACATTGGCACAACATGATGTAATGTGTGATTGTTAGGACTTGTACTCTGACTTGAGCACCACAGATGCCCACTCGAGACAGGGAGGGAATGCCCCGAAGGGACCGAGACAAAGTGAAGTAGAGTCACAAAGGGTCTAATCAACACAGAAAATGGAGAGGGGGAGCAGGGCAAGTGCACAGAGGGGAAAGTGATGACAAATGACTGTTGTACCTGCGATAATGAGAGATTCAGGGACTTTCCACTCGAGACCAAGATGGTAATTCAAATTTGAATACCACTGTGATACAGTATACTGATACTGTTAGAGTTGGGGCAGACATATAATCAGTGGTATGACGTCAGATGTACTGTACTCTGTACTGGGCACATTGCAGGGCATGCAATGTATTGATAAAATGGCTAAGCTCTGTTAAGCCGATAAGTCGAGGCAAAAACAGCTCATTCCAGTGTACTTTGTCATTGACCCATAGTGATACAATATGTTTTTTTTAAAGTTAGAAACAGTACAGTCAGCCTCAAATACAAAGGTGTGATTTTGTGTGTTTTGACAACCTTCTTTCAAAGTAAATTTTTTCTAAGTGAAAGAGTCCGCTACCTCTTGACGCCTCCCTTGTACGTTGACACTCAATCCTTCATCAAAGGTTACAGCATTTGATGAATTGCATTCAGGGAAAAGTCATAATGGTGAAGAGCATCCTGTCAGTGAACTGTATAGTACACCCACTTTGTTGATACCTGTGAAGGTACCTCTGTGTAAGTGCCCCTATGTCAGTGGTACGAGGGTTGAAGTGGATGAACAAGGAATTAGTTGTAGTGTGTAGTGCTTCATGGCTCATCTTGAAACACCAAGTTCTCTTACAAGTTCTATAAGAGGGTCTACACCAGCGAGTGAAAGTGAACTGAATAATGTCGTCAGAAGAGGAAGGCATCGTTGCACGACGACAACTCATGGTGTATACGAGTGTACGTGACACCGTATTACTCCTTCAGTCATCTTCAAGATCAACACTCGTGTACTTCTCACTGGAAGTAGCGGGCCGCCGGCGCGCCGGAGGCCTGAGCTACTACCTGTGCGAAGTACACGAGTGTTGATCTTGAAGATGTCTGAAGTACGAGGGGAAGTACGTGGAAATGTGTCCCCTGTAGATGTGATCTCCCCTTCAAGAACAAGAAGGGGGACATATTAATTCCTCTCGTCTACTGCACACGTATGCTGTTACTTTCAATCACAACATGGTTGTCTACAAAGGGACCTGTACATCAACAGGTACTACTACTGTCCTGACCCCTGACACATTCGGCACCATTCACATGGTCTCCTACCACTCAGGCATAGGCTTAGACCTCTCTAAGGGCTATTTCACGTAGGAAAACTCGGGTGTACACTTGAAAAGATAGATAGTCCTACTGACGTCTGAGTGTCGTATTTTGCTGTCATCCGGTCATTTACATGTTTAAAGTTGCACGACACCGGTCGTTTCTATCAAAGCTCTGTGATAAGCCAGATTTAATTTCGAGTGCATCTGTTGCTGAACTTAGCTGTATCATTGAGATTCTTCATAACCTACCCCAGATCCCATTCTCCACACGTGAGAAGAAGGTTGTGTGTAAACACTTACATATCATTAAGGACATTTCCAAGTGTTCCCGTGAGAGAAAGGCGCGCCGCCAACTTGTTCAATACGGTAGTGGCTTTATTGGTGCAGTGATCCCTGCTGCTCTAGCCCTGCTCACACTACTTCACCCATGAGTAAAACTATTGAGATTCCATACTATGTCTTTTCGAAAGACGAACATTTACTGGAAGAGCTGCGAGAAGAACAACGTAGACTCCTAAATGATGAGTCCATTGACGTCTCCCTGAGGAGAGCACTCTTCGAAGATCTACTCTACAGAACCAAACGATTCAAGGAACAACTGGATAAACGCCCCAACCAGCTAAACTCTCGAGTATCTGTAAGAAGAATGAACATGGCTCAGGAGGATGAAGAAAATTCAACGGTGACGAAGAGGACAACGACGAACCTGCTTCAGAATACGAAGAAGTCCCTGACGACACCTCTAATCCCGTGGAAGATATTCCTAAAGACGACACACTAGACGACGGACATGATGAAGAAGAAGAGCAATACGTTACGCCTGTGGTACCACGAGTACGAGGGAAAGTGCGTGGAAATGTGTCCCCTGTAGATGTGATCTCCCCTTCAAGAACAAGAAGGGGGACATATTTCGCTGATACTTCTCTAGAACCCAATTGTGTATTGCAGAAGAAAAATTTATGGAACATTGGCGCTAACCCCCGGCCACTGACTTAACTCGTTAGAGCACTTGAGTATCCGAACTCAAGGTTCTGTGTTTGTAAACTTTGATTCATGAACTATGAGAGATAAAACATGTGTTTCCTTCCAACTGTTACAGTGAACGCAACAGCATAAACTTATAGATATATTGCAAAATAGATGTCGTCAGTATGAGAACCCTGCTGATGACACTGTACATGACGATGGATGCAACATATGTCAGTGTTTGAAACTTACGGACGACCAATGATTTGTTATAAGTGAATGGGATATTGCAGTTCATGTTGTGATAGACGCATATGAACTTGCTAATACTCGCGGATAAAAGTGTGTAAAAGAGAGCGAACAAGAGGGACCGACCCTTGACAACATACTACAAAGTGTACGTATAGATGCACTGGCACACTTGATTCATCGCGGGTTTCCTCCCACTTAGGATACTACCCAGAGCGGTACACTGTATCCATGATTTGAATTGGCGCATTGGTCCCATGTGGAAGATGCCTGATTTCTATTTCCGTCTGACACATGTACAGGGTTTATTTGTCCTCACCTCTCCTTCCGTGTGGCTCTTCATATTACATTTTCTTCAGTTCAAAGTACACCTGTATACCGATGTTGGCTGGAGATGCTCCCTTTGAAACATTTGCACTCCACTATGGATCTAGTGAGACTTGAGCATGCGCCGTCTAAACCAATGAAACTTTTATTCAGACTACTACGAATTACGTCAAGTCTTTAACTTGACGTAATTCGTAGTAAAACTTGACGTAATTCGTAGTAGTCTGAATAAAAGTTTCATTGGTTTAGACGGCGCATGCTCAAGTCTCACTAGTTCCATAGTGGAGTGCAAATGTTTCAAAGGGAGCATCTCCAGCCAACATCGGTATACAGGTGTACTTTGAACTGAAGAAAATGTAATATGAAGAGCCACACGGAAGGAGAGGTGAGGACAAATAAACCCTGTACATGTGTCAGACGGAAATAGAAATCAGGCATCTTCCACATGGGACCAATGCGCCAATTCAAATCATGGATACAGTGTACCGCTCTGGGTAGTATCCTAAGTGGGAGGAAACCCGCGATGAATCAAGTGTGCCAGTGCATCTATACGTACACTTTGTAGTATGTTGTCAAGGGTCGGTCCCTCTTGTTCGCTCTCTTTTACACACTTTTATCCGCGAGTATTAGCAAGTTCATATGCGTCTATCACAACATGAACTGCAATATCCCATTCACTTATAACAAATCATTGGTCGTCCGTAAGTTTCAAACACTGACATATGTTGCATCCATCGTCATGTACAGTGTCATCAGCAGGGTTCTCATACTGACGACATCTATTTTGCAATATATCTATAAGTTTATGCTGTTGCGTTCACTGTAACAGTTGGAAGGAAACACATGTTTTATCTCTCATAGTTCATGAATCAAAGTTTACAAACACAGAACCTTGAGTTCGGATACTCAAGTGCTCTAACGAGTTAAGTCAGTGGCCGGGGGTTAGCGCCAATGTTCCATAAATTTTTCTTCTGCAATACACAATTGGGTTCTAGAGAAGTATCAGCGAAATATGTCCCCCTTCTTGTTCTTGAAGGGGAGATCACATCTACAGGGGACACATTTCCACGCACTTTCCCTCGTACTCGTGGTACCACAGGCGTAACGTATTGCTCTTCTTCTTCATCATGTCCGTCGTCTAGTGTGTCGTCTTTAGGAATATCTTCCACGGGATTAGAGGTGTCGTCAGGGACTTCTTCGTATTCTGAAGCAGGTTCGTCGTTGTCCTCTTCGTCACCGTTGAATTTTCTTCATCCTCCTGAGCCATGTTCATTCTTCTTACAGATACTCGAGAGTTTAGCTGGTTGGGGCGTTTATCCAGTTGTTCCTTGAATCGTTTGGTTCTGTAGAGTAGATCTTCGAAGAGTGCTCTCCTCAGGGAGACGTCAATGGACTCATCATTTAGGAGTCTACGTTGTTCTTCTCGCAGCTCTTCCAGTAAATGTTCGTCTTTCGAAAAGACATAGTATGGAATCTCAATAGTTTTACTCATGGGTGAAGTAGTGTGAGCAGGGCTAGAGCAGCAGGGATCACTGCACCAATAAAGCCACTACCGTATTGAACAAGTTGGCGGCGCGCCTTTCTCTCACGGGAACACTTGGAAATGTCCTTAATGATATGTAAGTGTTTACACACAACCTTCTTCTCACGTGTGGAGAATGGGATCTGGGGTAGGTTATGAAGAATCTCAATGATACAGCTAAGTTCAGCAACAGATGCACTCGAAATTAAATCTGGCTTATCACAGAGCTTTGATAGAAACGACCGGTGTCGTGCAACTTTAAACATGTAAATGACCGGATGACAGCAAAATACGACACTCAGACGTCAGTAGGACTATCTATCTTTTCAAGTGTACACCCGAGTTTTCCTACGTGAAATAGCCCTTAGAGAGGTCTAAGCCTATGCCTGAGTGGTAGGAGACCATGTGAATGGTGCCGAATGTGTCAGGGGTCAGGACAGTAGTAGTACCTGTTGATGTACAGGTCCCTTTGTAGACAACCATGTTGTGATTGAAAGTAACAGCATACGTGTGCAGTAGACGAGAGGAATTAATATGTCCCCCTTCTTGTTCTTGAAGGGGAGATCACATCTACAGGGGACACATTTCCACGTACTTCCCCTCGTACTTCAGACATCTTCAAGATCAACACTCGTGTACTTCGCACAGGTAGTAGCTCAGGCCTCCGGCGCGCCGGCGGCCCGCTACTTCCAGTGAGAAGTACACGAGTGTTGATCTTGAAGATGACTGAAGGAGTAATACGGTGTCACGTACACTCGTATACACCATGAGTTGTCGTCGTGCAACGATGCCTTCCTCTTCTGACGACATTATTCAGTTCACTTTCACTCGCTGGTGTAGACCCTCTTATAGAACTTGTAAGAGAACTTGGTGTTTCAAGATGAGCCATGAAGCACTACACACTACAACTAATTCCTTGTTCATCCACTTCAACCCTCGTACCACTGACATAGGGGCACTTACACAGAGGTACCTTCACAGGTATCAACAAAGTGGGTGTACTATACAGTTCACTGACAGGATGCTCTTCACCATTATGACTTTTCCCTGAATGCAATTCATCAAATGCTGTAACCTTTGATGAAGGATTGAGTGTCAACGTACAAGGGAGGCGTCAAGAGGTAGCGGACTCTTTCACTTAGAAAAAATTTACTTTGAAAGAAGGTTGTCAAAACACACAAAATCACACCTTTGTATTTGAGGCTGACTGTACTGTTTCTAACTTTAAAAAAAACATATTGTATCACTATGGGTCAATGACAAAGTACACTGGAATGAGCTGTTTTTGCCTCGACTTATCGGCTTAACAGAGCTTAGCCATTTTATCAATACATTGCATGCCCTGCAATGTGCCCAGTACAGAGTACAGTACATCTGACGTCATACCACTGATTATATGTCTGCCCCAACTCTAACAGTATCAGTATACTGTATCACAGTGGTATTCAAATTTGAATTACCATCTTGGTCTCGAGTGGAAAGTCCCTGAATCTCTCATTATCGCAGGTACAACAGTCATTTGTCATCACTTTCCCCTCTGTGCACTTGCCCTGCTCCCCCTCTCCATTTTCTGTGTTGATTAGACCCTTTGTGACTCTACTTCACTTTGTCTCGGTCCCTTCGGGGCATTCCCTCCCTGTCTCGAGTGGGCATCTGTGGTGCTCAAGTCAGAGTACAAGTCCTAACAATCACACATTACATCATGTTGTGCCAATGTCAGAGCTGTGGGAAACTGCAGGTTCACCTCGGGAGAGATGACTCATCACACTTGAAGAGACTATCACACCATGGTGTAGAGATTACTAATTTGCGGTTGTAAGGTACTGTAGGTTCACCCCTGGGGATGGCTCATCGTGCTTGAGGAGTCTCATGACAGACTTGAAACATGTTCTTTCCACTGACACTCCTGCGGGTCCTTTGAATTCGCGGGTTCCCTAGTTACGGTAGGTTCATTACGGCAAAACACCTCTCCGAGAAGTACCACCACTGCTACTAGTGTCGACTTTTGAATACTCGGGTTCCTTAGTTACGGTAGGTTCGGTGTGACAAGACACCCCGTTCGAACTTTCACTTTCTACAATCGGCAGTTCTGAACACTACACTGATCGACGCGCCTTACATGGAACACTTTATGCCCGTGGGGATTCTTTTCCCAAAGTGATCAGCCCCAAAGAATTGTGTGGTCTTCGACTTCGAGGGTATCAGTTGCGGTGGCTTCGTTCGGAGACGACACTACACCGAGAGAACTCTTGGGTGCACGTGCACTCACTTACATCCTTAGTCAAAAGAAGTAGTTTACGACTGAGTGCTTCCAAATTCACGCCTTCCATGTTACTGTGAGTGTTGCGGTTTCCTATTCAACATACTTAGGTTAGAGGAAGAGGCACCTCTCCCTCTCTCTCTCTTTATCTCTCTCTCTCTCTCTCTCGCCTCTCCTCCCTCCCTGCCAAGGACGAGGCGCCCCTCTACACATATCCTGGATTATGCCCGGAGGGCATATCCCGGATCATGCCCTGAGGGCATATCCCTGATCATGCCCTGAGGGCATATCCCTGATCATGCCCTGAGGGCATTTCCAGGAATATGCCCGGAGGGCATGATTCATGATCTGAGATCAAAGATCAAAGATCATAAGTTCAAGGTCAGGCCAAATCCGTATGTGAGATACTGTACACACTACTCATACTCTTTCATATGCGCACCCTATCAGCATTGCCCAATCAGGGAGGCGAGAACAGGATCCAGCTAAAATTACTAAAATTCATCCATCGAAAACGCAACATGGTTATGTGAAGCTCCCATCTTTACCCTATACATATTTTTTCTTTTGGATCCCGGAAGTTAGATCCTTTTGAGGAATGAGTTGATCTGCAAAATGACTGCATGTTGCATTTCTGCGTTCATTTTGCATATCTCTGAAAAATGAGGAATTCAGATTTTCTGAAAGGGGAAATAAGCAGACCCCAACATTTCTTATGATGATATAGCCTTTTCGCGGGAGCATACGGCGCACACATGACGGAGATTGTATGCTTGGTCTTCCATTCAGAAAAGCAGGTACAAGTCACATGCAGCCTGGGTCTGCTCATATTTTTGAGATCATGTAATTTGGTTCAAACCCACTCAAATGATGGCCTAACCTAATTTTTGAAAGAACATCAATGGTACTTCTCACCCAACATGATGAAGTTGTTTCATGAATTTTCCCTTGAAATATCTAGATAAATACATTTATATCTAAATTTTGTGATTTTTTTGCAATTGGGTTAATCATAATTGCTTGCGTTGGTTGCATGATCGGTTTGATTGAAATATACGTGAGTAAAGTTCAAGCATATCCCTAAACAACACCACGTTTGTTGGCCATTGAGATTTGAGACACGCGAGTTATGATCGTTCAAAGTACTGACACAAAAAACCACAAGACTTTTGCAACAGCCTAATACGTTACAGTAAATTTTTTTTTAAAAGTTTAACACAAGTTGATTTGTTTTATTTTTTTTCACATGTGCAATATTTAAATAGTGAGTGATTAAGATATTCTGAAGGAGTCGATAATTATTGGCCCATGATAAAATTTTTTATTGGATTCTCAAAGTGATACAGCATGGTGGAAGCTTGATTGATTTGTAAAATTATACTGGGAATAATTGAGGGCAAATACACCCGGATTTGTACCCAAATTTTCGTCTGATAGAGTCTCGTTAGGAACTCATCTGGCAGTTCGGACAAGTGATCCTTCTAAAGTTTATTACTGAATCGAAACAAAACCGAAAAATATCAATTCAAAAGTTTTATGGATAACTTGCAGCAAACACAACAAATTTAACAAATAACAAACGATCTATAATCAGTAATATTCTCGATCTCATCACGCAAACTTGATGTGCAGAAGGAAGTAGATCAGGAAGCACAGTAGAAAGGCATCCTTGAATCCTTCCATCCTAAATTAGACCTGTTGAAACCTTGAAGGTTACGAAAGAATTAAACTTTGTAAAAGTAAAAAAAATCTGGTTTTCCCGAGGTAACGGTAAAAAGTTAAAAAACTCGTGAAAACGATCACAACGATTTTCTAGGTGAACTCACTGATCCGAACGGCATTGACTGCTCGTTTTATGATTATATCTTGCTGATTTCTCTGGTCCCGTTGAGACGAATTTGGGTCAAGAGATCGATGGTTCGACGTGATGAATTCGCAACCAAAAGTGACTGTAAAGTCAAGAAGTATGTGTTGTGTGTTTCCAGATCCTCACACTTCATTTTACTTCCATGCAGTGGGCAAAGAGTTGAATAATATGCAAAAATGACGATAAAAGGAACTTACCAGCATTTGTATTTCATCTTTGTGATAATCCTAGTTGGCTCTTACAAAGAGAGTTGAGATAGAGTAGACATCTGAAAAGGCAACACTTCGGAATCGAGATGGGTATGTATGATAAATCGTGCCAGCAAGCGGAAAAGGGTACATTGAAAGAATTCGGAGCAATTTACCCTGATTTCCATATGCGGGGAAACGGCTTTTTGTGTTTAAAAAATAATGTGATAGAATTGTAACGTCGAAAAGCAAGTAATGTTTGTATATTACGGAATTTCCATCGGAATAATAGTGCTACTGCTCTCTCTCTCACTCATTCAGGGTGGTTAATATGCGGTTGAAATTAACTAGCGAAGAATACAGAGACCAGACACGGGACACATCGTGAAACTTCGACATGTACTCCCTTCATTTCACTGTTGATACGGAGCGATAGATGCTTGCAATGATGAGTCACTCGCAATCCTACTACACGAGATCCCGTCATGTATGGCTTCTATACTACTTCTGCGATCACTGATTGCGACTCTCTCTTTCCTGCTCTCACTCTCAGCCATACTCACATTGAGGCGGCTGGCCAAATATTGTACGGCTTCCTTACTTCACACGAGACTTGATAGTGAGCCCCTAGTTTCCCCCTCCCTCTTCCTTCCTCTCTTCCCTCTGCCACACCATTTCCCATCACGAGCTCTCCACGCGATTTCCATTCGAATGATTGAATATTTTGATTCTCAATAGTCAATTATTCGTTTTCGTATTTTTGAATTCGCCCCTTTGTCGTATTTGTAGCATTTCTTGTCGCATTATCTGATTTTTCTGTCATTAAAATTTCAACTATTAGGTTGAACAGAAAGTCTTTATAAACTTTTTATTTCCCTTCTTCTGACAATAAAGCGCAAGAGCGAAATCAAACGTATGCACCATTGTTATCTACGACAAATCTCCAACGTTCAGGCAACTTATGGATTCCCTCCTTATAGAACCCATCTCGGCGCGAATCAAAATATTGCTTGAATGCGGCCTCGATCGCCCCACGGGAAGTGAAGGATCTCTGATCGAGATGACGGGTCAGATCCGAGAACAACCAATAATACGAAGGGGCCAAGTCAGGAGAATACGGTGTATGAGGGAGAACCATCCAGCCATATTTGGACAGCTCCTGCTTGACCTGCCGTGCAACATGGGGTTGGGCGTTATCGTGTTGATAGTACACTTTCTTGCCGTTCAGGGCAGATTGTGCGAATTTCTTCTTGAGATTCCGTAGTTGTTTAGTGTAGACATATCCAGTAATTATCCGCTTCTCGGGTAGGAGCTCCCAGTAAATCGGGCCATCCACTCCCCACCAGGCAGAGAGCAAGATTTTCATAGGGTGAAGGTCATGCTTTGCGACGTCCTGTGGGGTCTCATTGGCATCTACCCACTGTGCCCTCCTATGGTGATTCTCAAAGCAGACCCACTTCTCGACCCATGTTATGAGACGGTCCATCCATCGATCTCCAGCGTGAAGAGTGAGTAGAGAAAGGGAATCGTCGACACGGTGGTCAAACTGGTCTTGGGTCAATTTGTGTTGTATGAAACGGCCTAGCTTCTTCTTCTTGCCAATGGAGACCAATCATTTTACGATGGTGCTTTGCAATACCCCAAGTGTGGCTGCCATGTCGCGGGTATTTGGAAAGGATCCAATTCCACTACGATCCGTAGCGCATCCAAATCCAGCTCGGGTGGCCTCCCAGACCGGTCATGATCATCCATGGAAAAGTCCCCCTTCTCGAAGAGTTGGTACCAATTGCGCATGGTCTGGTAGTGAGTGGCATATGAATCGTACACTTCAGCCAACTGACGTTCCTATTCCTTCATTGTAGTGTGAGAGAGGAATACGAATAACAGAACGTTGCGGATGTGCAAGGCCGTGGGAACGAACATCGTGGTCTTACTAGTGGCAGAATGAAAGGCGTGGAATGGGGAGTTGTTGACCACATAGTCCCTTTGTCAGGTGTTATTCACTAGAGGCGAGGGAACACCAACGGTCTCGTGCACTGAGCAGTGATCTAGCAAAACAGTTTATAAAGACTTTCTGTTCAACCTAATATTTTCAAGATGTCTATCCCATCTCTCTTCTCCTATTCGAGACCTGAAGGAATTCAATATTATCCCCTGGATCTTACACTTATCATCGGTGTGTTTGACGTTTTAGGTGTCGTTCATATTCGTTTCATTCAGTCCCGAATGGCCAACTTGTTCATCTTCATCTTAGCCATTGTCATGCTAGCAAACTGTATCGAAGAGTGAGGAAGCAGGCAGGAACGAGTGGGTCATTACTGCTACGGTTATTGCAATGATGCAGTGTTAATTTAAGATGCAACGCCAAAAAGAACTCAGGACTTTGCCGCATGTCTCAATGCAATCTGTATGGATGTGTGCATCACAGAGACACCTCCAGTCATCTGGCCCTTGTCCTCCAATCCCCATCAATCGAACTAGCTTGATCCATTGTATTGATTTTTTTGATTCTGGAAGTAAATAAATAATCGAAGTAAATAAAAACCGACTTAATCGTTCATCTGATTTTTTTCTTATTTTCAGCATAATTTCTCTTCTGGATCCATCATGTCCTCTCTCTTGCCACACAAAGATATCACGCAGTTTGAGTGCAAGAGAAATCGGGTCATGCACTCGCTTACAAAAATGAAAACTGTTTTGTCTTCCAATAGTATCTCATACTGTTGAGTTTACTGGAACGAAATCCATGTAATATGTTTTTGCACTGCCACAGATTGCTCTCCTGCAGCATAGATACTCACAATAAAACTCGATGATGAATATCGACTATATTTCAATGTAGCAACATCATTGATGCATGAAAACTGCAAATTCGACACGTTCCGGGCACGAATTGCACCCATCAGAAAATCGCACTAGACGCAAATTCCACACATTCTTTAATCATTAATACCGTTTGAAACGTGAAAATTGCAATTAAGAAAGGTTACGGACACACAACCAGCATATCGGAAAAATGAAAGTCACAGAATCTACACATGATGATGAACGTAATGAGAGTCATGAGAATAGGAGGCGCCTACATTCTTCTAATTTTTTTGCTGTGAAGAAACACTGAATTTATTGCATCTGAGGGCATGTGACATTCCATTTCTCGCTGCTAATTATTGTTTGTCAGCTCCCCAATACCTCGTGGCGCAGAGAACTGAGGTGCACCTATTTCTGAAAATTTTTCACATAATCATGGCCTCGTCTTCGAACGACTCCTCTTTCAATTGCCCTCTCGCGGCTGAAATATACTTGAGCGTGCCATTCCACACTGTTCAATGGTGCATTGTGAGTTGTATTGCGTTTATTCCATTACAATACCTGATATGTGGCATTCTCATTGACAAAAAATTTGGGTGAATATCGACATGGAGTGGATTCGATCCATTTCACTTATTGGAAGAATTTGTAGGCACTAAGTCGGATGAGAACTATGATGATTTTGATATATAAAAGACGGCATGACGTGATTCGACCTAGTGTCAATTCCTAAAGTATATAATCTCAGCTGGTGTCATGCACCTCATCGATCATAGTGACCGTGTATCTCGTCTTCAATTATCTATGCAAGGGACTATTCGATAAAACGACTACAGTAAGCTCACCGCATTTTTTTCTCAATTAGCAGTGCAAGTAGGAACAATTTCTGCTCCTCCACGTCTACATCGTCTTCTACTCCTCGACGCAAGTGTTCACTCAAGTAAGCCATCCGCTTCTGCGGCCATGCAAGCATTTTCTTGTCGAAACGATGCACTGACTAACACAGATACTCTCATGCTACATTACCATACATTTTATTGTACTTATTTTAGATCGTTCAACTCACCTACCGTTATACTACCGCTCTACCATGCGCTCCACAGATTCCTCGCGTGCGTCTCTCTTTCTCCCTTCCACATTTTGTTTGGCGTGATGGTCAATTTGAATAGAGTATTTGAATGTGGACGCAGTTTTCCAATACTTTGTTGCGACATGAATCTTCTCAGAGACTGTGTCTCCCTCGTATGATCAATCTGGTGGTGATGCCGAGCATCGTGGTCCTTCACTTCGCCATCACCCTCCAGCGCGCACTCATCACCTTCGGCGTCGGGGAGAGAACGCGAACCATCATATCACGCTCGCTTCTCATAATCTCGGTTACCTCACTCATTATCGGTGCATGCTCATAACGTCGCTTACAGGCTCTGGGAGCCATCGGATATGCCTGCATGACCTACTGGAATGAACCATTGGAAGGAACGACGCCCATTTGCACCGCGATCACGACCACCTCAGAATTGGTATATTCCTCTTCGTTATTTTTCTGCACGATAAATAAGAAAGGAATGTTGTTCAAGATAAGTTCGGTAATATTCAGAGAGTAATCATTACTATCGATGTGATGTTTGCTGTAACCCTGTTGCAAGTAACCTGTTGCACGTTGCAAGTAAAGTAACCCTGTTGCACAAAGGCGGAGACTCATCAGATATCAGCAACTATCGTCCGATCAGCCTACTGAGTGTTATATGCAAAGTCGCGACAAAAGCTATTCTCAATCGAATCCTCCCACTGCTAGAACAGGCAGAAGATACCAGCCAAGCAGGGTTCAGACCTGGATACTCGACTGTTGATCACATTCACTCCATCAATCAACTTATCGAGAGAACCACCGAGTACAAAATACCCATTCACCTGGCACTGATAGATTTCAAGAAAGCGTTTGATAGCGTTGAATGGCCAGCCGTTTGGCAAGCTCTCCAAATTCAAGGAATCCATTCACGTTTGATCGATGTGCTTCGAAGATTCTATGAAGGAACAAATACCCGAATTCAAGTAAACGAACGTGCGGTCGAAGTGAGAGTGAAGAGAGGAGTGAAACAGGGCGACACAATATCTCCGAAACTTTTCAACTGCGTCTTACGTATGGCTCTCGACAGCGTTGATTGGGATGGAGATGGGATGACTATTGATGGAAAGCAGCTGACCACCTTATCATACGCAGACGATGTCATTATTGTAGCGAAAAACAGAGTTGAACTGAGGAGAATGTTGACAAAAGTTATTCATGCGGCTGGAAGAGTTGGACTCGAAGTTCACCCACGAAAATCCATCTTGCTGACTTCGAGTGCAACAAATAGAGAACAGATCGAAGTCGATGGAGGAATCTTTGAGTACAAAGATGGTGCAAAATATC
This sequence comes from Pristionchus mayeri, assembly GCA_036245805.1. Classification (NCBI taxonomy): domain Eukaryota; kingdom Metazoa; phylum Nematoda; class Chromadorea; order Rhabditida; family Neodiplogasteridae; genus Pristionchus; species Pristionchus mayeri. The sequence continues at coordinate 20,232,046 of BTRK01000006.1, forward strand.
TAGGAAGTTGGATCTCCCTCCCTTTGGACCCCTCAATTGAAGTCAAACGCCGGATCCAGTGTGCTTGGCTCGCTTGGAGAAACATTGGCCATTTACTCAAACACGCGACTGTCAACAGAGAGATAAGGAAACGCGCCTTCAACGCTTGTCTCATGTCGACCGTGCTTTATGGCTGCGAAGCTTGGACAATGAGAGAGTCAGACAAACAAGTGCTGCGAGTTGCGCAGAGAAAAATGGAGAGGCGCATGATTGGAGTAACATGGATGGATCGATGGAGTAACGAACGAGTGCGAATGGAAACAGGAGTCGTTGACTGGGTAGAGGAAGCAACTAGACGAAAGATGAACTGGGCAAATAAGATCCGAAGAATGGACGAACGGTGGACAAGGAGGTTAACAACATGGATCCCTTACACCAGAGCTAACAGCAGAGGACAGGGAAGACCTCGGGAGAGATGGAGAAACGAGATAGCAAGAGGGAAGGGCAGGAAATGGTGGAGCTTAACTGATGAAGAATGGACCACCTAAAGCCTGATCAGCGCAACTTTGCGACTCCTGATAAATATTCTGTATTCTGTATTCTGTTTGCTGTTGATATCGTCACCGTTGCCTCCTCTCTCGTATTGTGGAGAATCACCAAGAAGTTGCTCGCCAAGAGGCAAGAATCATTCATTCATTCATTCGGGTAGTAGACAAAACGGCAACAATTCGCCGTTCACTTGCGATTGGAGGTAGCGACTTGTTAGTTGCTTCATTGTTACCAGTGTGCGGTCCCCTACATTTACATATGCAAACCCCCTTTACCAGGCGATCTTGAGTTTCACTCCATATCTATGTATAGGGGTTCATGGTCCAAAATTGGAAATTTGAGTGTAAAATCAATGGTAGATATTGATCAAATGCCGTAACCAATTGATCTACATGTTACTGGTTTAGAGTAGTTTCACGAGTACTGCTTATCGATTGGTTTTATCATTTGGCAATTATTTAACCATGAAATTCCACCCAAATTGCCAACTTTGGACCATGAACCATAGATATGGAGTGATATGGAGTGATATGGAGATACATAGATATGGAGTGAAACTCAAGTTCGCCTGGTAAAGGGATTTGCATATGCAAATGTAGGGGAGCACACACTGGTAACAATGAAACCCCTCCCAAGTCGCGACCTTGAATCGCAAGCGAACGGCGAATTGTTGCCGTTTTGTCCATTGCCGTTTTGTCCACTGCCCATTCATTCCATTGGGTGTGAGATTTCAAGAATGACGAGAGTTTATACAAGAAACAGATCTCCTCCGATTAGATCGAATCGATGTATAATATCGACCAAGAATAACTTATTCAGAAGTTACGATTCGCTCAACGCCCAATACTCGCGCGTGATGAACGCCCGAATCATCGTGAATACGATGAACATTGAGATTCTCCATGCTCTGGTCTACTTCTACCTATTTGGTGAATCCTGAGCACGACCATTGTTTTCCCGTGGAAAAATGAACTACGATCTGATTTATTTAGTGGCTTACGGTCTGAAGACATTCACTTTTTCGCCCATGGCGGAACAATTCTACCGCAATGCAATGGCAAACGTGAGCAAATGCGCACGGAGTTGGGGATGTGAATGGTTTGAGATATTCCCCTACTACGCCCTTCTGTGCCCATTGCTGATCATCATGATGCTCCGCATAGGAGAGACGAAGAGGAAGAAGAAACTAGCAATAACGACAGCTACCGTGTCCAAAGACGTCACTGAGGTTATCCATATAGGAAAATCCCCTTCCAATAAGGTTAATTGTTTTTGCAGTTGCACTTTTCTTCAATGCGAAAGGACTGGGATGCCATCTTCGATTCTCGCTCAGCGGGGCAACATCCGCCGTCAGGTCACGATTAGAGAGAATGAATGGGCGTGATAAATATCGACATTTTGTATCCGATACCTTCATTGAAGCCACGTATTCACATTCCAGTGGATTAATTGTATAAATGACAATGAAGATACTGCTTGAATCGATCTGCTTTTATCGATAAAATATTCATCGAGTTTGACCATTTACGTAGTAGCAGAACATCCAAACTATGGAATCAAAATATAAGCAATTGGTATTTGTTTTCTCTTGAATGTCGTTTTATAATTCGAATTATATTTACAGTTCATTAATTGTGAGAGTACAATGAAAATGCATTCCATTTTCGATTGAGGATGGTTTGTAACAATCCACATTCATTTCTACTCCATCTCACTATGAGAAATACGCACGGAAAGTCCAATAGTCAACGTCGAACTGCTCACATCTCACTTCAACTCTTCGACAAGTCCCAGTGATTTGAATGTCGAATCGATTTCCATCTTGAAGAGGACCCCGCTGCAATTCAGAAATCGAAACAGAAATAAAGTGATCTTAACCGTCAAATCCGACTCCAGAAAACAGTACGCCTCAAAATCAGCACGCTCGATTCTTCTCTTGAGGTGGAAGCACCAAGAACCTTCCTTGCGATGACGCAGTCGTTTCTGAAAGAGGTCATGCTTCGCGTTTCATGTATCAAAACAATAACTAAATCGAAGCATTATATACTGACCAATAGCGGAGGAATGATCCAATCGGAGGGCGAATCAGTGTTGAAATACAACCGAGGCATGGAGAGTGCCCCGAATTTCGACAAACCATCGGCAAACTCTTTATCGGTGCAAACGTCAAGATGATATTTGCCGAGCTGTAATCGAGCTTATTGGTAGTTTCGATTATTTAAATTCAAAATATAAATTTTAAAAAAAAGATAAAAACTCACGTAGTGAAATGTGGCGTGGATTGAAAAGCTTGGAAGGTGAACAATATTAGAGTAAACTCTTAGGAAGTCCTGCGTCACAACTTGTGCTTCGTAGTTATGGAATCCCAAGCTGATTGTGTCCACTTTTGTGAAAAGAAGAGCATCGAGAAATCTAAACCGCGATGCAAGTTTCTGTCATGTGATTTACGAACCTCTTTTCCACGTATTGCTTGCGGAAGAAACAATCATCTACTTTCAAACTGAACAAAGAAGGACTGGAACAAATTAGCTCGATAAGTTTGAGAATGTTCTGGTCGATGCAAACCTAAATAAATTATTCATCCAGTGATGAAAGATGATTACCCTACCGATTTGAAAGTGCAAATGGCGATGTCGAATCTTTGCAAAATATTTGTGAGTCTTTCGCTGTTTGTTTGTAAAAGGTCCTCTTGCTGCGGACTGATGGAATATTTCTTCTACAAAAATTCAGTACGCTTGAATGGAAGAAATATGAATTTGACTCACTCTTCGCGCTGCTTGGCGTCTCTTCGCCTTTAACAGTACTGATTTCGTTTCTGGAGATAGTGTCATGTAATAGCTTTGATCACCATGATAGTGAATGGAGAAATGGAAGAGGGTTGGTGATTCCTGAACGTTACTTTCCTCACTTAATCGTTTAAATTTAAAAAAAAACATACCTGCGTTATTACGAGATCATTAGCTTTCGCTTTCAAAGCTCTAGATCGGGAGAGGATTGATAATTCTTCAAATCTTCGGTTCAATGTACACATTTCATCGAGATCATTGCTTAATTTGCATATTGCATTTAAAATTTTTTGTAAAACTCACTGATCGACTCTTTCAAGAATATCCAACAAACAATCATGCGGCATTTGAGAAAAATTATCCTGAATGTAAAGTTTTATAATCGAAAAAAGTAACGAAATAAAATACCAATTGAATTGGACCCCTGACTTTGATCTCCAGTCTCTCATTGCTGGTCTCTTCTTCGTCTTGAATTGATCGCTTACGCGTTGCCATCATCTTCATTCATTCATTCATTCATTCGTTTATTCCGTTAGGTGGAAGTTCAAGAAATAACGAGAGGGCATACAAGAAACGGATGTCCGTCGATTGGATCGAATCGGTTGAAGGTTGCTAGGAAGAAATATCAAGAAAATAACGGCTGTGGATAATCGAATGGAGGAATAATATATCAATTATGAACCTACGGCGTTCTAAAGTCATTAGATTAAGCTCATGGAGCCGATGCTTATATGATATAGGAGGGAGGGGACAGCGTACATACATTCTGCGGGTATAGTTACGCTGAACTCTTTCAAGCTCTTTAGTCAATGCTACACTATGTATAGGATTCCAGATAATGGAGCAATATTCGAGATTTGGGAGGATGAAAGTATTATGAGAGACCGTCTGAGAAAATTTACCAGAGGCCGTACAGCAAAAAATGAAATTTCCATTAAAATTGTCCCTAGGGGTAACTTTTCATGTAGAGTTCGAAAATCGACCTTAGAAAGCCGTATCTCCAACCCCTCATTTCCTGTGTTGCACTGCATCTGAGCGGTCGGTTTTTGTAAATCGTGAACGGTCGCTCCAAACTCCATACATGTGTAGTAATTCTTAAAGATCTCGACGGGATAAGCATTTTTCTTGTTGTACGTGAAGGACTAGCTCATCTTTGAAAAAAGATCTGACCGTTTGAATGTTGAAAAAAATCATCATAAATTTGGATGCCATAATTATTCGCTTTTTTATTCTTTCATTCGATTCCTCGTTGAAAAATACCCCTAGGGTTTTATTTTCATGGAAAATTTCGGTCCTGTAAAGGGTCCGCCAAGATGCCGAAATAACACGCATTCCATGTTTTTGCCAGTATATGCAGTTCTAAGCCGCACCAATATGAACCACGATTAAATCTACTTGGTTTATAACTATACTAAGGTAGGGTAACAAAATCGCGAAGAGAAAAATCCATTATCTCAATTTGAAAAAAAATCGATTTTTTTTCATGTCGATTTTGCCCATGTTTAGGCGCATTCAACTTTTCCTTTTCAATCCCAATTCCTAATTGTCTTTGCAAAACTAGTAGTACGCATGGATGTAAGTCAGAAAATATTAAATATAGGGCCATCAGCAATAAGTAAGTTAGGCATAAATTTGCATGAAAATGAAATGTCGCGTGGTAAAATAAAATATTTTAAATTCTAATGAGACAATTGTAGAGGAATAGTGCTTAAATTGTTACACTATACAATGCTTACAACGTCGCACAACTAAAATATACATTGAAAATGGCACATACCTTCATCTTTTAAAAAAATGATTTTTTGGACACATGAAAATATATTTTTTTTCGAAAACGACTGATATTTCGCAATAATACATACAAGCCGATTAGTTTGGTTTTGCGAAGAATTATTATGCTAAAATCTGACAGATTCGCGCGAAACAGCGCTTGAAATTTAATTTTGTTCTTTTACGATGCTCTCAATATTACAATTTTAAACAAACTTATGCCTAACTTACTTATTGCCGATGGCCCTATATTTGATATTTTCTGACTTACATGCATGCGCACTACTAGATTTGCTAAGAAAATTAGAAATTAGGATTGAAAAGGAAAAGTTGAATGCGCCTAAACATGGGCAAAATCGACATGAAAAAATCGATTTTTTTTTCAAAATTGAGATAACGTATTTTTCTCTTCGGGATATTATTACCCTAGCTTAGTATAGTCATACACCAGGTAGATTTAATCGTGGTTCACATTGGCGCGGCTTAGAATTGCATATACTGGCAAAAACATGGAATGCGTGTTATTTCGGCATCTTGGCGGACCCTTTACAGGAACGAAATTTTCCATGAAAATAAAACCCTAAGGGTACTTTTCAACGAGGAATCGAATGAAAGAATAAAAAAAGGGAATAATTATGGCATCCAAATGTATGATGATTTTTTTCAACATTCAAACGGTCAGATCTAATTTCACAGATGAGCTAGCCCTTCACTTACAACAAGAAAAATGCTTATCTCGTCGAGATCTTTAAGAATTACTATACATGTATGGAGTTTGGAGCGACCGTTCACGATTTACAAAAACCGACCGCTCAGATGCAGTGCAACACAGGAAATGAGGGGTTGGAGATACGGCTTTCTAAGGTCGATTTTCGAACTCTACATGAAAAGTTAGCCCTAGGGATAATTTTAGGGGAAATTTCATTTTTTGCTGTACGGCTTATAGGTAAAATTGCTCAGTTCTCTCAGAAAGTCTCTCTTATACGATTTGAGATATAACTCAATAGAATTGCTACGAAAGGATTTAAAAATTAGATTAGATTTGGCACGGGCTTTAGAAATAATTTTACTAATATGGGATGAGAAAGAAAGAGAAGGGGAGAAATGCACTCCTAGATCTTTAATGATACATTTACTTGGGTCATTGCTAGGCTCGTTTAAGATAACACCATTAATGGTGAATAGTTTACGGGGATTATGTCGGCCATAGTGAACAATGTGACATTTAGTTTCAGAAACGCCAAGATTCCACTGCGAGGACCAGTTAGAAACAATATCTAGAGCGGATTGCAAGTCATCTGAGAACAGAGGGGCTTCAGCGAACAACTTGAGGTCGTCTGCATACACAGAATAATAAATGGAGGCCGGGAATTTTACACAAATATCATTGATAAATAAGATGAAGAAGAGAGGCCCGAGACAAGATCCCTGTGGCACATGGAACCATGATACAATGTGATTAGAGATGCCTAACTCGGACAATTTATGTAACAATAATCTATGATCAATAGAATCAAAAGCTTTTCTGAAATCTATGTAAATTGTGTCAAGAGCCATGCTTAGAGATGCGGAGATAATGGGCATAAGTCTCAGCAAGATTAGTGGAAGTTGATCTACAATTTCTGAAACCAGATTGGTGAGGGTCAAATAAGTTGTTCTGGTCAAGAAACGTTGTAATTTTACCTATGATAATCTTCTCAAAAACTTTACACACAGATGAAGTAAGTGAAATAGGACGAAAATCTGTTACAGAGTTACTAGATTTTTTAGGAATGGGTTTAACTAAAGCTTGACGCCATTGAGATGGCACTTGGGAGGTAAGCAGAGACTTGCAGAGATCTTATAATATTTTCTCGATTTTCGGCGAACAAACAATGAAGTATGCAGGAAGCAGTGAGGAACGCAAGAGAAAAAAACAATGAAAAAACAAGGTAATAGTTCATATTAGACAAACAAAGTGTTTAAATTGTGAAGAAATGGTAAGCATATTCGGGGCACAAGGAAATAAATGATAGTCGACATAATTAAATTGAAATTGCGAAGGAATAGCAAGTATATTCGAGGCGAATCACATTTTGACAGGTTTATACACGTCAAAATGCAAGATAAGAAAGTCGCGACGTAACCGGAATGGCGCGTTGCGGCCTTGATGTGTGCTTTCATAGTACAAACTACACACTCAAGCAAACAAACGATATCACTCTTGCACATCTCCGATCTCTTGCACAAGCATATCAAGTTGACATACTTCACCACCGATTACGTCGCAAGATGAATTTTCCAAATTTATCAGTTACAGTGCGACAACACAATTTTGATATCAATAAATAGTATTTATTTAGAGCAAAGGTATCTTCGAATTGGGGCATTTCCAATCGTATACAGTACATACAAATTCGGTGAAAGTTCACAATTATGAAAAATTAGCCCGAAATGAAAACGCATCATGGCCATAATGCCTGCATCTCACTTCAACCCTGTGGCCCGTTTCCTCAATTTCGATCGAAAAGATATTACTTCGATAACTGCTAAGATTTGAAATCTGCAATTTTAACAATATTACGATCATAATGGAAGACCGTTGGTTCGTCAGGCTTATTCCTCATTGTTTTTCACCTTTAGATCCGAATCTAAATATTGCAGAAAGTCATCCAATCGGATAAATCTTCCGATGTTGAAGAACCAGTGGCCTTCCATTTTCTTGCGCAAGCGCTTCTGGAATAATCATCCCTTTATATCGTAAATTTTCGCATATATATGCATTGTGCATTTACAGTGATATGCAACGCTCAAATTCGAGGGGTTCATTAGTACCTCACCAAAAGCGGAGGGATCACCCAATCGTGTGCATTTCCAATGTTGATATACATTGGAGGCATTTCGAATATTCGGAAATTCGGTAAATATTTCATCAGATCCATATCCGGTTGGAATTCTCGATTCTGAATTGTTGCGTGAAATTTTAAATATTAATTGATGATATCCCCATTTTCGCAATGAAATCTAACACAAGTACTAATTTCAACATCAACCTACTTCAATATATTTGGCACTCACCCTTAGATAAGGATCACAGACTGACAAATTCGGCAGATGAAATGCTTGAGAGTAGTCTATTAAGAACCGCTGAGTGATGACATTAGTCCCCCTTCCATGAAATCGCAAGCTGATTGTTTCGATTTTGGCGGAAAGTAAAACAGAAAGGAATCTGAATATATTATATTTACAAGTCGCAATTTGTATCCGTCGAACCTCTCCTTCATGACATGTTGAATTTTCGTCAAAGAAGCAGTCATCGATGCGCAAAGTGGACAAAAAAGGAATATCAGATATTAATTCGAGAAGTTTGATCGAGTTCTCATCAAAGCAAACCTAAATGAGCCGTGTGGTAATTCCAAAACAATTGAAACTTTACCGATTTGAACTTGCAACTCTCAAGATTGAATCTTTCCAAAATATTCAAAATAAGCTGGACGATCTTTTCCGAATTCATGTATTTTTGTGGAGGGATTAAATAGTCTTTCTGCAAAACCTATTGACAAGAGTGGAGAGGAAAATTCTCTCACCCTTTGGACATTTCCACATTTCTCTGCCTTCAGGAGTACGGATTTGGTTGTGGGGGAAACATTGAGAGAATAACTTATCGAATGACCATAATCAATCGAGATCCAGAAGAGTGCTGGAGATTCCTGAAGCCCAACTTTCATTTTCAACGTTATAACTTGAAATGACCATATAATATCTCACTACTTCGGTAATGACGAGTTCACAAGCTTTCACTTTCATGGCTCGAGATCGTGCAGACTTTGACAAGGCTTCTAATCGATTGTTTAATGTGCTGATTTCATCGAGATCATTTCTGAATCAATTTATTAAACCGGTTTTTGAATTTGAATTGAAATACTCACAGATCGACTCTCTCAAAAACATCACGCAAACAATGGTTGGATAGTCCTGATAAATAGTCCTCAATTTATTGTTTTATCGAATTGAAATTTCATCAATGAACTTACCACTCCACAAGGTTTTTGTAATTTTATCTTCTTCCTCGAATTATTGAGTTCTGCCCCTTCTTGAATTGCTCGCTTACGTGTTGTCATCTTGCAATAATTTATCGATTTTTAATGAACAAACAATGATGTATGCCCAAGACACGAACTCCTAGTCAACACACGTCGTATTGAAATTGCGAAGAAATAGCAAGTATACTCGAGGGGGTCTAATTTTGACATGTTTATACACGTCTGAAAGCAAGATAAGAAAGCCGCGGCGTGGTTGAAAGGGAGCGTCACGGCCCCGATATGTGCATTCTCCGTGCACACTACTCACTCAAACAACCAAAATATATCACTCGCCTCTTGTACAAGCATGTGGGAGGCACTATTAGCAGAACAATAACATTTATCTCCGGGCAAATCACAATTAGAAGAATTTCCCTTCATTCTATCAGCTTTTTTAGAGTGAACATTTACATTTTTTATCACAAACATTTCGATATCAAACAATATTTTTTATTCAATTATTAAGGTAAAAGTATTTACAAAATGGGGTAAATATAATTTTCATACAATTTGAGTGTTATTATGAAGTGGGAGTTCATCCTTATGAAAAGAAAGCCCGAAATACACAGGCATTGTAGCCATAATGCCAGCTTTTCACTTCCACTTTATGATCCGTTCCCTCGATCTCGATGGAATAGATGTTAGTTCGATATCTGTCGTTCGTTAGATTGCTTATCTGCAATTTCAACAGGATTATTATAACTGAGTTTTCAGTTTTATTCCACCTTGATTACCTTCAGATCAGGCTCTAAATATTGCTGAAAGTCATTGAATTGGATGTGTCTTCCTGTATGGAAAAACCACTGGCCTATCTTCTTCTGCTGCAATCGCCTCTGCAATCGCGTAAGCAATTATTACCCAAATAATATCGATCTAACGGGATGCATCGTATCTTTGTGCAGTGGTATGCAAATTCGAAAGGGGTATGTTAGTGACTTACCAAAAGCGGAGGAATCACCCAATCGTGTGCTGAATAAGTGTTGATAAGCATTCGAGGCATTTCGAATGTTCCGAAATTCGGTAAATATTCCATTAGGTCAATTTCCGGTCGAAATTCTCGATTCTGAATTTGTGTGTGAAATATTATTTTTGTATTGCGTTTTACAACATGATATCCCCCATTGTCGCAGTTAAATTTAATGGAAGAAAACAATTTCAAAACTTTTGACACTCACTCTTAGGTAAGGATCGGTGAATGACAAATTCGGAAGATGAAATACTTGAGAGTAGTCTATAAGGAACTGCTGAGGGACGAGATTAGTCCCCCTCCCTCGAAATCGCAAGCTGACTGTCTCGATTTTGGCGCAAAGTAACATAGAGAGAAATCTGAAGTTTCTAATGTTCGCATATCACTATTTATATTCGGCGAACCTCTCCTTGATGTTCATTGTTGAAGTTTCGTCGAAGAAACAATCATCGACTCTCAAAGAGGACAATGAAGGGAGGCAAGTGATGAATTCGAGAAGTTTGATCGAGTTCTTGTCAAAGCAAATCTGAATATGTGTTGTTGAAATAAGTGTGTTCTATGAAAATAAGAACAAAATTTAAACTCTACCGATTTGAACTTGCAACTCTCAAAATCGAATCTGTCTACAACAGTCAAAATCCGATGGACGATAATTTCGAAATCCATTTCTTGTTGTGGGAGGATTGGATGGACCTTCTGTGAAGCAAATTTTGCGAAGTAGAGTTTAAAATTGCTCACTCTTTGGATATTTCCACATTTCTCTGCCTTCAGGAGTACGGATTTGGTTGTGGGGGAAACATTGAGAGAATAACTTATCGAATGACCATAATCAATCGAGATCCAGAAGAGTGCTGGAGATTCCTGAAGCCCAACTTTCATTTTCAACGTTATAACTTGAAATGACCATATAATATCTCACTACTTCGGTAATGACGAGTTCACAAGCTTTCACTTTCATGGCTCGAGATCGTGCAGACTTTGACAAGGCTTCTAATCGATTGTTTAATGTGCTGATTTCATCGAGATCATTTCTGAATCAATTTATTGAACCGATGTAAAATTTTAATTTTGTTTCGGGGTACTCACAGATCGATTCTCTCGAAAACATCCCTCAAACAATGGTTAGACAGTCCAGATAAATAGTCCTCAATATATTGTTTTGACAATTGAAGTGTCCTGAGAGAACTTACCACCCCTCTTGGGTTTCGTAATTTTATCTTCTTCCTTGAATTTTTAGTATCAGTTGCTTCTTGAATCGCTCGCTTACGCGTTGTAGCCATCTCTTCTGAATATGCAAGGAAGTTAATAGGTGGAAATGCGAAAAAAAAAGAATTAAAAAATCTGCATTCGCAGACGGCATACATCGTGTTTACCTTGCTAGCAAATAGGCGGGTTCCTCCCGGCACTCCATGTTTTCACAGGTTTGAACACGAAGAAAGAGGGAAGGGAGGCCGCTTCGCTGGAGAGACGCGTCGCGGTTCTCCTTCTCACTCGCGCATTTCCCTTACTCGTTGTTCGAGGTGCCCATTCAGATTTTTAAAAAG